>VDFB02271358.1:137679650-137735013 GCA_007258455.2 Sequoia sempervirens | reverse complement strand
TATCCAAGTCTATGAAAAAATAAAAAATGGGTAATAAAATCTATTAAAATTGAGCCATAAATTGGACTCATCACTTCCCCCAACCTAAGGTTTTGTTTTTCCTCTTGTAGAGGAAGAGTTATTCCTTGGCTTAGTCAATGCCTTGAAATCTGCAACTACCAGCTACCCAACATCAATTCTTGCAGTGAATGAATTGGGGTCCCAATACAAACCTTGCTTGATGTTTAACCTATTCCATATTTTCCTCTTTGCTACTATATCATATTGATAATACCTAAAATTTGGCACATGCCATAATAGGATAGGTGGCTGAAAAGTTAATGGAAGCCAAAAATTTCCTTTCATCCTTCCAAGCTATATATATTTATCAATTATTTTACCTATTGTAGCATAGTTCTCCAAGGAGGGAGGTTTAGCTTGTTTTAGCTCATTAGTTAGGTTGTTCCACCTCTGTGACAGATATCCCATTACAAATTTTCTTGCAATTTTTGCTACCTTCTCATATTCTTTGTAAACTACTTCTCTCTCAAGTAGGATTTTGCTGCTATAGCTTGGTCTGTAAGGAAATCTATGCCATTCCCAAAAAATATCTGCAAGGTTTCTACATTTAGCCCTGATAAGCAAGGGAGTGTTGGATTCTATTTGCCTATAAGTCCTAAATTGTTGTCCCCAACTAATTTCATTTTGTATCTAGGACATAAATGACCTCAATTAGAGATCCCCAACATACAACAATGGATTCCAATCATGATCATGGGACACAACATAATTATGCAAATAGAGTTCACACAATAAATTTTTCACCTCAGGATGAGCAATCTAATAAGCCTAGAAAAATTCAATAGGAGTCTCATTGGAAGGATTCAAACCTGAAATGATCCTTGACAATTTAAAAGAAAGATTCCTCTCCTTCAAATATAGAGCATAGACTCTTGGAGGAGTCTTGCACTCTAACATCTCAGGTACTAAGGCTGCTATATTGTCCACCTTTTCCTTTAAAGCATTAATTTATGTATTCTTCTCTTCAATCTCTTCATCTTTGTTTTTAATTTCCTCATTTATCCTATGTTTCTCCTTTTTCCATTCTTCTTCCCTCCTTTGCATCTCATTCCATAAGTTCATTGCTACCATGTTCCATGAAAAATCAGAGGGTCTATGTATTCCTACCAAAAAAATTCCTAGCACTGATTCTTGCTCTTCATGTGGCACTAGTTGTTTGGGTTCTGATTGTTCATCTCACTTTGGTTGTAGGGATTCTTTCTCTTGCTACAAAAAACCTTTCCCTTGTTGTAGAAACTCTTGATTCTCATCATACTCATGACTCTCAACCTGTTCTGTGATGACAACAAGCTTTGCCAACCTTATATTTGTTGCTTCCTCAAAAATATCCTTTTCTTCAATATTCACCAGCTCCATTGGGGATTTTGTGTCCTCTTTTGATGTTCTCTAAGGCCTACGGCTTCCTTCTAGAGATACACCAAAGGTTGGCCCAGCTGGTCTTGATTATCCAGGAGGGATTTCATGTTTTTCTTTGGCTGCAGGAAGAACAATGTTAGCCTTTCATTTCTTAGAGCTTGGCATTTCTTTTTCTATCATTTTCTTTTTAGCTTTTCCCTTCCTCATTTTTTCCTCTTTCTTTTGTGCCCTAGTTCGCATTAGGGTTCCAAGAGGGACATCATTAGTAGAGTCTGAAACAAAACTATCTTTGTTTGAATGTTCTATCTCAAAAGAAATAATCTCTATAGTTTGCTCGGTTGTAGGGGGTTTACACTACGGCTTGCACTAGAAGTTGAGGCTCCAGGAGTGGCTTCAACATTACTCACTCTCCTACTAGCCCTATGAGGTTGAGGAAAAAACCTAGGTCATAAATGCTCTAGTCTAATTTGATCAATATTTAAAAATTCCTCCCAAGTCATATCAGACATATCATGAAGAGATTTCTCTACTAATAATTTGATCAAACAATGGTGGGAAAGATAATTATCCCTACCATTTTGGGTTTCAACCACCATGATGGAAATAAGATGATATAACACATTTGGCACATTCATTCTTCTCCCATGCCTCATGTGATTCAAGAGTTTGAAGTGCACAAAATTTAGGTTCAATTGGTGGCCTTCACAAGTAATGTACTTCACAACATAAACAACTACTTGCTTCCACGACTAAGGCAGAGAGGTTCTCTTTGCACCTTGTGATGGGAAGGGTCATTGATGTCACAAATTGCATCATTTAGTCAATTATTTATCCAACAAGGTGTGCCTTAAAGGTATATGCGATAAAGATGGTTGTCATAGATTTTTGGGGGGTTTTGTACTGTAAACAGTGACTTCATTTATCGATTTGGCTCCTTCGGGAGCTCTCAGGAGCTGAACTGCAACAATTAATTCCTAAGGAATAATTCTATCTTATTTCCTAAACTAAAGTTCTATTGACTTAGTTCTGACTTCATTGGACTTGGTTGAGACCGATTCATGGAAAAGACTAACATTTACTTTAATTCTTAATCTAAAGCACAAAATCCAAATTAACACTAATTTTCTTTAAAAGAAATCTATCATAAGATTTGATGGAAATTAAATGCTATTTTAAGAACAAAAATAACCTGCAAGAAAATGACAGTTAATCTAGAAAATATAAATACTAATTTCCATGAACATAATTCCAACAAAATTCAATTCCATTTTTCCATAAGTTCCCATCATTGCTTGTAATTAAACTCAACAAATAATTACCAAACTTAATTCCTACAAACAACATCTAAATATGATTAATTTAATAAACCTTACAACGAATCTAACAAACCATTCTAACCGTGATAAACTAAACTTAAAAGTGATTCAAGCAGATTTAACTATCTAAATTTAACACCCAAGAAATTGAAAATGATTCAGTAACTAAATATTCCAGAATTGACATCTAACATTTCAGATTTAATATTAATAAAAAGAAATAGCATAACTTAGTAAAATACCAACACAAGATCGATCCCAAAGGTTGAGTGGGCCCTACTCTTCCTCAGGTAAGATCTCTTAACACAGAGCTTTGAGGTAACTTCTTGCTTTCATTCAAATTGATCAAAGTGGGACATAGAACAAAGTATTGCCATCAATTACATAATCTATATTGAAAATGATCTAACTCCTAACTAAAACCGAAAGATGGATATTTATAAACATATCATTATTGAAATCATAACATGGTGATTAATTGCCAAGATTCAAGGCGCCTAACTAAAGATTTAAATAAAAATAAAGCAGAACTAAAACATGACTGAGAATAGACATGGGGAAATATGCCAGATTGGTGTTGGGAGTAGAAGTTCATAACTAACTAGAAAGAATCCAATTTGGACTTTAGTAATTCATCATCTAGTTGAGCCGATTAATGGCATGATTATCTTCCTTAGCTAAATAAGGATTTTAACTTCATCATCAACTTTTAAATATCCTGTATAAAACCCTTAAGAAAAGGATAACAATTATGGAAACAAAAGATCAACACTACATAATTATCTCATTAATATCATCATAAAGTAACACATTTAACATAAACCATTACTTTAAATATATCTAGCAAATTAGCTAAACATAGAGAAAAATAAGTAAATATATTAGTCTATAGTCTATCACCAGTCATGTCAATTAACAAAAACAACAAGTCTTTTAAACATAAAATGATTCAAATGAAAGTATACTTGAGCCTCTCATCATTCTTCCCCACTTATTATGGACCATGTCCTCATGGTTCCTCATCAAGAATAATGGCGGTCTCCCTTTCCTTGTTTAGTGTCTCCATCCAGATGCAACAGTCGAACACTCCTTCCCTGTACTGGTGCGATAATCTACTATTGAGTGAAAAGCCATGGTTTTGTCTCAGCTTCTCAAACCATGGTCTTATTACTCCCTTAGGTATATTGGTTGTTTCCTTGAGATTTGGGGTGGGCATAATGATAATTGGCATTCTGAACTGCATTCCAACCTAGAATTCTTGTTGCTACTCAATCAAAGTGATCACATGTCTAAATCTTATCAAAATCCATATGAGATTGTTTGGACTAATTATCTCCCTCCTCACTAAATCAGGAATGAGTTGATATATTTCCTCACAAGAGTTTATTGCCAATGGGGGAAGTGTCCCCTCTATATTATGGAATGCATAGATACTATTGAGCAAGTTTGAAACATAAAGAGGATTAATGTGATTGAACCTTACCACCGATCGTACATTTGTGATATATTTCTCTACATGAGGCATCTCAGGCCTCATTGGTAAACTATACTCTTTCTGAGCTTCTGTATATTTGTCCATTCTTCTTGACCATTAGTGGTACGAGCCTTGTTTCTTCTAGAGTTTCAAGTCCCTACCCTAGTTCTAGAGTAGTTTCTACCTATCTCAACAATATCATCTAAGGAAAGCTTGTTAATGTCTCCTTTCCCCATTAGGTTCAAGGAATCTCTTGATTAATCATCAATTCCTCTTAGGAAAATTGTTTTTCTTATTTCATTATCTATCCCATTAGTACACCTCTAATGCACAAACTAGAATCTATTAGCATAGTCTTCTAAACTTTCATCCTCCATTTTCCTTATTAAAAAAAATTCCTCCTTCCTATCCCTTACTTTGAAGTAGTCTTGATACTTATCCAAGAATTCAATCTCCATTTGTTTCCAAGTTGCAATTGTTGCAGCGCCTAAACCCACGAACAATCATAAAGTTGATTCTTTCAATGTAGAAGGAAACAACTTCAACTTTTGATTATCATTTGTGTAATCATAGATCTGGCATAAAACTTTGAACTCAAAAAGGAATTGGTCTAGATCCTCAGATTTTTTTCCTCTAAAGGTATGCAAAAATGAGGGTGAGATATTTTTCATAGGAGGTTCATCAATCTTTCTTTCAAGATTGATAGGATAAGAGAAGGTCCTATTTGCTGGTGGACGTGCAGGTTATTCACCCATTTCTTCTTCGTGAAATGGATCTCTATGCTCTTCTTGGTTATCTTCTTGATCTTTGATCTAGTATTGTTGTATATCTTCCTAATCGAAATCAAGATTTCTTCAAAAATTAATGTTCCATGGAAGAAACCTCCCTAGATGGTCTCTATTTTGTCCCATCCACAATTTAGGTTTTTCTTCCTTATTAACACTAAGGATTTAAACTTAATAGCCAGATCTTTTAATCCCCAGCAACGGCACCAAAAAAGATGGGCAAGGTCATTGATGTCACAACTTGTATCATTTAGTCAATTATTTATCGAACTTGGTGTGTCTCAGAGCTATATGTGATAAGGATGGTTGTCATGGATTTTTGGGGGGTTTTGCACTATAAATAGTGACTTTAGGTATTGATTTGGCTCCTTCAAGAGCTTTTAGGAGCTCTCAGGAGTTGAACTATAGCGACTAATTCCTAAGGATTAATTCTATCTTATTTCCTAAACTAAAGTTTTGTTGACTTAATTCTAACTTCATTGGACTTGGTTGAGACCGATTCATGGAAAAGACTAAAATTTACTTTAATTCTTAATCTAAAGCACAAAATTCAAATTAACTCTAATTTTCTTT
Source organism: Sequoia sempervirens (assembly GCA_007258455.2). Taxonomy (NCBI): domain Eukaryota; kingdom Viridiplantae; phylum Streptophyta; class Pinopsida; order Cupressales; family Cupressaceae; genus Sequoia; species Sequoia sempervirens. The sequence continues at coordinate 137,729,449 of VDFB02271358.1, read as the reverse complement.
AAAAGAAATCTATCTTAAGATCTACTAGAAATTAAATGCTATTTTAAGAACAAAAATAAATAGCAAGAAAATGACAATTAACCTAGAAAACATAAATATTAATTTCCATGAATAGAATTCCAACAAACTTCAATTCCATCTTTCCATAAGTTCCCATCATTGCTTCTAATTAAACTCAACAAATAATTACCAAACTTAATTCCTACAAAGAACATCTAAATCTGATTAATTTAATAAACCTTACAATGAATCTAACAAACCATTCTCACCATGATAAACTAAACTTAAAAGTGATTCAAGCAGATTTAACTAAATAGATTCAACACCCAAGAAATCGAAAATGATTCAATAACTAAATATTCTAGAATTGACATCTAACATTTCAGATTTAATATTAATAAAAAGAAATAGCATAACTTAGTAAAATACCAACACAAGATTGATCCCAAAGGTTAAGTAGGCCCTACTCTTCCTCAGGTAATATCTCTTAACACAGAGCTTTGAGTTAACTTCTTGCTTTCATTCAAATTGATCAAAGTGGGACGTAGAACAAAGTATTGCCATCAATTACATAATCCTGATTGAAAATTATCTAACTCCTAACTAAAACCGAAACATGGATATTTATAAACATATCATTATTGAAATCATAACATGGCGATTAACTGCCAAGATTCAAGGCACCTAACTAAAAATTTAAATAAAACTAAATCAGAACTAAAACATGACTTAGAATAGACATGTGGAAATATGCCAGATTGGAACTGGGAGTAGAAGTTCCTTAACTAACTAGAAAGAAGCCAATTTGGACTTGAGTGATTCATCATCTAGTTGAGCCAATCAATGGCGTGATTATCTTCCTTAGCTAAATAGGGAGTTTAACTTCATCATCAACTTTTAAATATCCTATATAAAACCCTTAAGAAAAGGATAACAATTATGGAAACAAAAGATCAACATTGCATAATCATCTCATTAATATCATCATAAATTAACGCATTTAACATAAACCATTACTTCAAATATATCTACCAAATTAGCTAAACATAAAGTAAACTAAGTAAATATATTAGTCTATAGTCTACCACCAGTCATGTCAGTTAAAAAAAATAACAAGTCTTTTAAACATAAAATGATTCAAATGAAAGTATCCTTGAGCCTCTCATCACCTTGCTTGTCCACATCCAATGGAGGGTCACTAGGTTCTATAAATTCAACCCTTGCTGAACTTGCATCTCTAGTAGCAGGATAATTTTCACCATCGATAGGTAGCCCTATCACTTCTACAATCCTCTTCTATAGCTATTACCTCCAACCCTTTTACCATGGCCTTTCCTTTAGAAAATATCTACACAAATTTCAACTCAACATCCTCATTAAAACCATTAGCTTCAGGAAATAATCTAATCGTCTACAATTTCTAAACTTGGCCTGACAAGGTACATCTTGCAGTAATACATCATGAACCATGGGTTCATTTCTAATTAACCCACCTCCCATTGTTTCAGCTGTCTACAATTAAGCAAGCACTCTACAAGGTTTCCCTTCCTGCAATCTTTGTATGAAAGCCAAAATTCTCCTTGTAATGCTGCTAAATTCCCAATTCCAATGTCATCTAAATTTTACCTTTTTGGTGACTTAGGATTATAACTAAGGCAATAAAGGTAGTAAGGAATAATAAATGAAGGGAACACTCAAGAAAAATAGCAGCATTTTGGTGTCAACTCACACATGCAAGCCATCATCTCACTCTATCATTCAAATTTGCTCAATTTAAATTTTGCTAACATGGACCAACATGAATTGACATGTGGGCATGTTATTCACACTCCCCCCAACCTAAATTTTGGCATGTGGGCTTACATGCGAGGTGGTAATGAAAATTTAACAGGGCAGGGGATAATTACATGCTATGGAGAACATCTACATTAATGTACAGTAATTAAATAAATGTACCAAAAGATAATTAAGATGTAACAAATTGATGTGCACATACCTGAATTCTTGGAAATATGTTGCAAAGAACATAGAGAAAGTATCAGTCAACTTTTAAAAAGTTTGTTGAGTAATTAATGAAAGTGTATATGGAATGAAGTGAAGTCATTGTGGAGTGATAGAAGAGAGAGAAAGGTGGAGATGGATGGGTAGATGTGTGGATTAATGAAGAAGTGGACTCCCACAAAAGTGGAGGTCTTTATTATGAAGTTATTGTGTGTGTACTAGATCATTTAGAAGGAGGGACACTAGGTTTGCTTCCTTTGGCTGCAGGAAGTTTGGAGGCTGGGTGCTAGTTAAACTACTACATGAACTCTTCCTTAGACACTACCTTGTGATACAACCTTAAGCAGTGACCATTGACTAGAAGTTTGAATCTAAAAGGGTCAATGATGGTGAGTTGTACAACTCCATTGAAAAATACTTCTACAACTTCGTACGGTCCCAACCATCTAGTTTAAAAAATTTCTACATTATCCTGATACCTTGAGTCATAAAGGAGTGCCCAGTCACTAGGATGAAACTTCTTGTCCTTTATGTACTTATCATGCCATTTGATCCTTTGATTCTACACTACCTCAGTGTAATGCAAGGTTGTCTTCCTCATTTCATCCAAATTATTCAGCTGCATAATTCTATCCTTTTGTGCCTCAGAGATATCCATCCCTAATTCTAGTATAGTCCTAAGAGTCTTATGCTCAAATTCAATGGGACTCATAGTTGTCTCCCATATAGTAATTCAAAAGGGGTGAAGCCTATGGTTGTTTTCTAGGTGGTCCTATAGGCCTAGACTACTTCTAGTAGCCTTCTTGCCCAATCCTTCCTATGGGTAGCCACTATTTTGGTTAGAATAGCTTCAATTTTCCTATTGGTCACCTCAACTTGGCCATTGGCCTGAGGGTGATAAGGAGTAGACTTCATGTGCCTCACATTATACTCATTAACTAATGTTGTAACAAGGCTTGATGTGAATTGAGTCCCTTGATTAGTCACTATCTCCCATGGAACTCCATAATAAGTGAAAATTACCTCATAAAGAAATTTTGCAACATTACTATCTCTTGCATGCTTCGTTGATTTAACTTCAACCCACTTGGTCACATAATCAATGCAAACCAAGATATAGGATTTACCATGTGATGGAGGATCAATGGGTCCTACAAAATCTAATCCCCATTTATCAAATGGAGTGATTACTACCTGGGGATAAAGTGGCATCTCATCAGATTTGGTTGGTCGGCCCATCCTCTGGAATCTATCACACTTCCTTGTATATCTCCCTACATCCTTGTGGAGTGTGGGACAGTAATATCCTATGTTCAAAATATTCATTACTATCCTCTTGGCTGCTAAATTCCCTCCATAGGGTTCATTGTGGAATGCATACAATCCATTTGATGAGAAATTAGGAGGAATTCTCCCTGTGACCAAATAATTATCTATGTCAGCATACTAGGGTGTATGCACACTGATGGAAAACAAATGTTCATCAGGGAAAGATTCATCAATGGCTTGATTGTCCTCTAATGTATTCAACCTTGAGAGAAAATCTACTACAACATTTTCCTTTCTTGGTTTATCAACAATGGTTATATCAAACTCCTACATTAGCAACAACCATCTTGCTAGCCTACCTAAAATCAGGGACCTATTCATGATGTACCGAATTGTTGCATGGTCTATGTGCACAAAGATCTAATAGCCTATTTTGTAGTTCCTAAATTTTTTAAGGGCATAGATCATTGCTAGCATTTATTTTTCTATCACTATATAATTGAATTTAGCTCCTTGCAAGTTCTTGATAACAAAATAAATATCATTCTAAATTGCTCCTTTTTGTCCCAAGATTGCTCCTATAGCATAATTTGATTCATTTGTATGAATGTGAAAGGGAAGCTCCCAATTAGGTCCTTTGAGTATAGGAGCATGGGTTAAAGCTGCTTTCAAATCATAGAATGCTCTGTCACAGTCCGTTGTGCATTGAAACTAAGCATCTTTAGTTAGGAGATTGTACAATGGTGTTTCCATCTTGCTGAAATCCTTGATGAAAATTCCTATAGTAACCTACATGTCCCAAGAAACGTCTGAGATCTTTTTTCTTTGTAGGTATAGGCAGATTGGTAATCACCTCAATCTTTGCAGGATCTACTTGAATTCCTTTGTGAGAGATTTAGTGGCCAAGGACTACACCTTCTTGCATCATTATGTAACATTTCTCACTATTTAAATATAGATTATGTTCTTCACATCTCTGTAAGACTTTCCTAATATTTTCCAATGCTTCATTGAAATCAGTACCATAGGTAGTAAAATCATCCATATAAATCTCCATGCAATCATGTGAGATATCTAAAAATATGCTAATGATTGCCTTCTAAAAAGTTGTAGGTGCATTGCATAATCCAAATGGAAGTATTGAGTAGGAATAAATCCCCCATGGATAGGTAAAGGTGGTCTTCTCTTGATCCTCAGGTGCAATTTGTATCTAGTTATAGCCATTGAATCCATCAAGAAAAGAGAAATATTACTTTCTTGCAAGTGAATCTAGAACTTGGTCTATGAAAGGAAGGGGAAAATGATCCTTTTTAGTGACAGATTTGAGTTCTTTGTAGTCGACACAAACTCTCCATTTTCCTCCCTTCTTGGGCACAATCACCAATGGGGACACCCACTCACTATCTGAAATGGGGTAGATAAATATTACATCTAGCAATTTCTATAGTTCCCCTTTTACAATTTCCCTTAATGTAGGATTAATTCTTCTTTGTGGCTTCCTCATTAGTGAGAAATCATCTCTAATGTATATCCTATGAGTGCATAGCTTAGGTTCCAATCCCTTCATATCATGGTAGTCCCATGTGAATGCATGTTGGTGGTTCCTCAACAGATTTGTCAAATCTAGTTACTGCTCTTGAGTCAATTTGTTGTTAATATTCAAGTATTTTCCTTTTGTCACTTGCACTTGTTTAGTTAACTCTATGATAGTTGTTTCACTAATGCTTGGTACCTTGAGTTCATGTGGCATCAATGTATGAAACATATCAGTTTCTACAAGAAGTTCAGCTATAGGAAGAGCGGGCAGAAGGGTCTTCACTAGACCAACAGAACTAGATGCATGAGAGGATGATGCTTCATGCACCTCACAATACCTCATCTTCTTCCTGAAGCTGCATGAAATAATTTCTACCTAACCTCATAAGTTGTGCAACATAATTAACTTCCTCGGCCTCTTCACCAACATGTGGCCATATGGGGCTATACATATCTTGGGATGGCTGAGCAGGAGGATAGAGAACAAGATTTTTGGTGCTCTTCCCATCACAAATGGTCATATCTTCTAACCTAAATCCAATATAGGCATCTATTGTTTCTAACCATGTCCTTCCAAGAATAATGGGATACTCGCCTAGTGTAGCTTTAGGAGAAAGAATCATGAAATCCGCTAGGTACTCCCAAGAGTCTATAGTTACCACAAGATCCTATACTATACCATCAAGTTTAACAGTGGAACTATCAACAAGCTGTAGGATAGTAGGAGTAGGTCTCATGCTTGCAATGTTTAGTTGTTGCAAGATATCCTTAATCATCACATTTATTGTTGCTCCCAAATCAATCAGATAATTCTTTATTTGGATCTTGTTTATAACAACTCCTACCATAGGACTACCTAGGTCATTGTACTTGGGGATAGTCACTTTCCCAAGCATGATGTCAGCCAACTATCCCACCACATGAACCATAGTGGGGTCTTTCTTTTTCCTACTTGGTTTCTTGAGGCATGCTTCCTTAATTGCTTTTCCATATATGGGAACATCTTTTATGGCCTAAAATAGAGGTATCTTGACACATAAATGTTTCAACTGGTCTAAAATTTCAAAGGTTGTTTCCTCCTCTTTTTGTTGATAAATTTCCAACCTCTGAAGAAATGGTAGTTCTTGTTCAGTTTGCTACACTGGGACTAGGACTGGTTCAGGATTTTTAGGTACACGGCTAAATGAGGACATTTAGAGGCTCCTCATCTTCCACAGGAAGCTCAATAATGATGGGTGTGGAAGGAGTTGGAAAAGTAGTTCTTGAACACAAGTGGATGTCACTTACACTCACAACATATGGAGGAAATTGATTTGAATCAACAAAATATACTAGTTGCAGCTGTGGTTTGATATTTGGATTAGGTGTGGGATGAGTTGGTAGCTGAGTAGGTCTAAGTACATTTGAACTTGAGCTAGTAGCAGGAGGCATTATAGAAGGTTTTTGGGGATGAGAAGGTGGTTGCATGTAATTGGTTGTCTGGTTTGGCCATTACTATTCTCCCATTGATTGGGATGTTTGTTTCAAATTTCCTAGAGGTGGTTGCCAATTTTCTTGAAACTACTACCAATTCCCCTGAGGTTGTTACCACTGGGGTGGATATTTTTGGTGATTGAGCCATTTATTTGGAGGGTTATTCCAAGGCTATGGTGGATATCCTCCATAAGTGGATGGATATGGGGGCTACCAATTGCTACCAGATGAATAAGAATTAAAATATGGCCCAACAAAAGATAATGGATCTGGTGGCATACCTTGTCTTGGATCCCATGGCCTCCTCTATGCAATGTAGTAGACTCAATCAACTTTAGCCTGTATTGGATTTAACTCAAGTGGGATCTACTTACTATCAATGTTAGCTACCATCTTACATCTATAGTCCTTTTGTTTACAATGAGGGAAATATTCTGCCAACATTACCTCTACCTCCTCATGTTTCTTTTTAGCTTGAAGTGTATCTAGTTGGGTAGCCAAATTGTTTATGATGTCTTGCTTGAAGTTTGACAAGAAGTGAGTAATATCCATCCTTGAGACTCCACTGGTAGATGACTTACCCATAGAGGATTGTTAAGCTCTCCCTTTCTTTGAAGCTACCCTAGAATAGTTCTGACATAGCTTCTTAATATCTTCCCAAGGAGCTTGGCTGATATGTCCTTCTACCATCAGGTCTAAAGCCTCAATACAACTCTCAATAATCCCTCTCAAGAAGAGCAACTTTTGGGACTCTTCATTGAGTATATGATGTGTATATTTCTACAGGAAAAACAAAAATGTTGAAATTTAATCCTCCAAACTCTCATCTTCCTTCTGTTGCATCCTAAATATGCCATCTCCTCTCATGTCACTGCCCCTTCAATATTCCTTGTACTTCTTAAGGAACTTTTTCTTCATGTCATCTCAAGTATCTATAGTATTTTTTCCTAGACTCATAAACCATCTTAATGCAACCTCTTTCAAGGTGTTAGGAAACAACTTAAGCCTGAGGATCAATGGTATAGTCATAGCTTCTGTAGAGGATATCAAAATCAAACAAGAAGGTATCAGGGTCTTCTGTGACAAGTCCATAGAACTTAGGAAGGACTAAAGCAAGAATATTTTTGAGGTTGTAAACTTCATTCTGATGAGCAATGGGGAATGGAAAAGCTACCTGGTTAGGTCTATTTCTATTTGCATCACCCATGCCTGCTTGATGGAGTTCCAAAGAAAATGGGTTCTCAATCAGATTTTGATCTTTAGAGGAAGTCTTAGAACTATTCAAATCAGGAAATGCATTAGAAAAAGGGTGTGGCTCTTCTTCTTCCTCTCTTGGCATATTTGGAAGCTCTTCTAGTCGGAATGGATCGGGATCATTAGGAAGGAATCTTCCATAAGCCTCTCTTCTCCTTCCTCTATGCATGCAGTATCAACTTAGCATCAACCAACTCACACAAAGAATTAGTGAAAGAATAGGGTGTCATTACTTCCTAAATGAGGGGTATACTAAGAATAAACTTTCAGAAATGCTACAACAAGAAACTATCAATGACTCCAGAGAACTTCCTAGTTTGACACCATCCCTGACAATGGCGCCAAAAATGTTGGCCTGCTACAATGACTTAACAACTAAGCCCTTAAAGATGTGATTCAAAGATTGGACATCTAATCTGAATAGTTATCTCAATCATTATGAAGGTTCATTTATTTTTCAACACAGGGACATAAAATTGAAATGGGTCAGCATGGTATGTGCACTAGGAATCCATATTAGACACATTCATCCTACAACTTAAGAAAAACATAATGCTGAAAGTAAAATACTTAGAAAGAAATAACATAAGTATTGAACATCAGTCAACAACTATACTAAGCTAAAGTACATGATAGAAATGAAAATCTAAGTGAACAAACAGGAAACTACTTTGTCTACTTTGACTATAGGAAAAGTCACAAAATGAAATTCTAGTGGTTGTAGGAATAGACAATTGCTAGATTTATAACTATTGTTGAACATAAAAGTAATAATTAAGCTAAAGGATGGAATGCTCACCAAGTGGTCCCCCTTGGATGAGTATCCCTTATAACAAACTCAGATGCAACAAACTTATAACTTCATTTTATTCATTGAGAAAACATGATTACAATAGAGCAATGTAACTGTATTACTAAAAACTAAGAATGTGAGTACAACATCAGATCAATCAACTTTCTAAGAAGGAGCATCTGAGTCTTATTTATAGAAGGAAAACCTACTAACTAACTACCTAGCAAGGTGATCAACTCCAATAGATTAGGGGATGCCACTTTATGGAAAGCATAGAAAGTGGGAAGGAGGTTATGCATGCATGGAATCTAGTCAAGAATGTTTTCCTTAACACAAATCCAACACAACAATAACTCCTATATTCTCTCAACAAACTATTATGGTCATTTAGAAGGTAGTTAGGATTCTTTGATTTGAACTAGGAATCTTCCTTTGTTGTGAGTCTTCCCTCCATTGACCTTTGAATGATCATCTTATTTGACCTTTATGGTGAATGACCAACTGGAAGAATCTTCCTCAATTTTGTAGGCTCTAATTATATCTACATGAAAACATTAATACACACAACAATTGCATATCTATAACTATCTTAAATTAGCATTCATTAATCCACATGTAAAATTAACATAGATAGTTCATATAGCATGTTAATGTAATTTAAAGGTTACAAAGATAAACTTATGCCAATGTCTATGGTTTTGAGGAAGTAACATGAAAATGTCAAACATCCAAGTATAAAAGTCTATGACACAACAACAAATGGGTAATAAACTCTATCAAAATTGAGCCATAAATTGGACTCATCAAAGGGTACAATCTCCCTCTCAAGCCCTCTCCTTGTGCCACTTGGCACAATCCTATGGCTTGAGAGATCCCAATCATCCTCAACTATTGATCTCCATCATGCAATCCTAGCCATTCATCCATTATCCTCCTAAATCTATTTAGCCCAACACTTAGCCATTTTCATCCATCTCACCCATTTTTCACTAGAGCATTGTTATGTTGCTAAAATTTTGAGTGAGCACACAACCCATCACACATCATGGGCACATCTACACAACATGAGGTTTTCTATGTTGGTATGAACTCCTTATCGCCCTATCTTGAGTGTTGTTCTTGTTTTTAGTATTTTTCTTGCTTTTGTTGCATTTTTAGTAGATTAAAAACACTACACACATTTCTAGCATGCCTGGTGGGACCCACATCATGAGTCCTTGAATTTTTTTTGTTGTTTCCATTTTGCAAGTTTAGATTTTTCTACACTACAAAGGAAAAACTGCATGATGGTCGAATCTGCCAAACCAAAGGGGCAAATCCACCTTCAAAGAGGTGAATGCGCAACCGCCACTTTCTAGAAAAGGCGATCCTACACTCAACCATCCAACCCTTGATTTGCAAGGGTGAATACACTCACTTCAAGGGTGATTGCATAATCGCCTCCCTCTGAATAGGTGATTTTGTACTTGCCTATCCATCACCTAACGTGTAAAGGAAATTTTTACTTCAACCGCTTTGTAGAGGAAAACTTGCTTCTTGGACTGGCGACCTATTTACCCAACAAGTGAAGGTACATCCACCTCTTTCCAGATAGGCGATCCTGCATTTGGGTGAACTTTCAATTTGAATGGGTGACTGTGTTAGGTATAGAGGCGAATCCACTCCTACTCACAGAGGTGAACCTGCACTCTAGAAGGGTGAATCTGCTACCTACAGGGGTGAATCTGCGCGGTCTACAAAAGGTTTATAAATCCAAATTTTTGATAAAAATTTCATAGCCTATTATCCTTTCCTTTTAAGAAATAAATTCTTTGAGGGCTCCACCCTTGAACCCCTTCCATGAGGGATTGAACTATCCCCCTGCACCCCCCTTTTTGTTGGGCTGGGTGTTCCACCCCCCAGGCTAACAATCATCTATTTTTCATCTAATCATCTTTTCGTGCAACTTTTCCTCACTTTTCAAAGACTAAAGATCGAAACTACTAACTTATCTTCTAAAGAATGATTATTCAAAGACCTTAGAGTAGTTGATTTCCCTAACTAATCTAGGAACATTTCAATTTTCTAAAGGGTAAATTTACCTTGTTTTTTATTTTTGGGGTGGGTTGTTGATGTATGCTCTCTCCTTGTACTGTATGGTGAGCCTAGGGATCATAAATTTCAACTCATTCTAGTCCAGTTGAGTCCACCTAGGAGTACTAGTACGGATATGCTCTCCCCTTGCGCTATGTGCGAGCTTGGGGATCAAAAAAATCTAGTATTTCCTACCCTTTAGGAGACTTTCTTGGGCATTTCATCACCCCAAGGGATGATCTTGACCATGTGTATCAATGGGGTATATAAAGGGGGAAGAGCCACGCCAATTCAATCCCATTGTGTATGGCAGAGCATTGATACTAGGGCAATTCCTAGTTAAGGTGTGAAGGGTCGGTCTAAGTTTCTAGTACCTCATTGGGGCTCTCGATCCATTCTTGTGATGGGTTGGTGTTCATAGTTGTTGCCTCACGTACCCTCCTAGTGTATCGAAGACTACTTAGATTGCCTATATAGCCTAGATAAGACCTGTGTTTAGTCATGGCTTGGTGTAGTGAAGGGATTGCGTATGAAACCTTGAAGTTACTCACCATGTACTCCCTTAGGTTGAGATATAAATCCTCATGGTGAACTATGATAGTTCCTGAGTGAGAGAGTGAAGGTGAGCTAGTGGCATCTATTGATGACCTTGTGCCACTGAATTTCTAGCTATCGATCTTTGTGAGAAAGGGTGATCCAAAGAACCACCTCAGTATCATAGAGTATTAACCTTGGGTAACCCCCAAGGTGGTGGGCCTACATCAAGTTTGTAAACCCTTACTACTAATTTTAGGCTTGTGTTGTCTAACGTGTCTTCATGTGATATACTAGTGAGTCTCTTCAGTTTGATTCTATCATTTCCCATTGATTTTTTTTTTCTATTTTTTTCCTTTTCCATATTCTATCACTACCCTCAGAGGTGAATTTTCTTCCTCTAGAGGTCAATTTTCACTATGGATGGATGATCCTTCCCTTCAAGGGGAAAACCCATGTCTAAGTCCAGTCTAGTCTAGTCATCCTTGAAAGGTGAAAACACCTCTTCCTGAGGTGAACCCGCCTATCCCATCCCTTAGATAAGCATACCCACATCCGCTCATTCCCTGAACAGGTGATCCCGTCCCCCATATAGAAAAACCCATGTCTAAGTCTCCTAGTCCTCCATCCGTACATCTTGTAGAATAGGTAAAATTGATGTCCAATAGGGGTGATCCTGCTTTGAGTCTATACCATCCTTATCCGTACATATCCTTAGATAGACAATTCTATCCCCTGTATAGGTGATTGCTTCATCTTACGTCTATATTGAGTCCTTCCCTGATAGGATATTCCACTTCTATCTTGGGTGATCCTACACACCTCTCTATATAGTTAGTCTGCATAGGCAATCCTATCTTTACTAATAGGAAATCCTGATACATACAAGGGTGATTCTGTGATATCCATAGATAGGTGAATCTATGGTCTAGAGAGGTGAATGCACTATACACAGAGGAAGATCCACTTCCCATACAAAATCTAGAGATTTGATCCTTCGTGTCATGATTAGCCTATATTTTTCTGAGTCCAAACATATAATCCATTCATTTTTCCTCTCCATATCCATCTCCAAATGATCACTTTCTTCCATCCAACAATCATCCTCATCATTTTAGCTACATCCTTGAATTTAGGAGTCTCTCCCATCACATCTTCCCAATCAAATCCTAATCTAAGATTAAATCCAATCCTAATTTGAGCTTCAATCCAATCCTAATATGAGCCTAAATCCAATCCTAATTTAAGCTTAAATCAAACCCCAATCTAAGCTTAATATACATCCCAATTTGATTTTAGTCCATCCACATCCATGATCTTCTGATATCAAAACAAATCTTATGACCCCTTTTTCCGTGTTCTTCTAATCCATTCTATCTACATTTTCATCATCCTTTATTTTCTCCCAATCATCTATTCCCATCTTTTCAATCCATATCCATCCAATCCAACATCAATAACCCTTATCCCCCTCTTGGACAACCAATAATAGTATTCAAAGGAGATCCCAATTACATTGAAGATGACGTTGAAATTATTGTTGATCAAGACAAGTATGATATAGATCCATTCGATGCTATCATTTCTAGTAATATTTTCCAACTATCTTCCAATATCCAATCATTCCTATGAGCTATCATATCATACCTTCATCCACATCCACTAGCAATCCTTATGCTACCTTTGACAAAGGATATCTATTACCTCCCTCATCCATGTCATCTTATCTGTCATCTACATCTCTCTCTTATTTATCCGCCACATATCCCTCTCATTCCATATCCATGGCTCCATCTTCTCCTCTATCCATATCTCACCCTCCATCTTCACACAACAACACTATTGCCTTCACCCCTAGTACAAATCTTCCATTTCATTATCCTCCAATTCATGATCCTAATCCACCATCCACATCCTCCTATCCTAATGCAACATCCCAATATTCCCACATTAATCCACCATCCATGTTCCCCTATCCTAATCCACCATCCACATCCTTTTATCCTAATCCAACATCCCAATCTTCCTACCTTAATCCACCATCCCAAAATTCCTACCTTAATTCCCCATCCATTTTCTCGAACATCAATCCCCAATCCACATATTTCTATCCTAATCCACCACCCATGTCATTCTATCCTAATCTACCATCCATGTCCTCCTATGTCACTCTATCTTCCACTCCATCATCTCCTAATCCTCCCTCTAATCCATCATACCTTTTTCCTCCATCTAATCCTAATCCACCAATCCATAATCCTAATCCTCCACCCATTCATAATCCTTCATCTAGTCCCAATTTTTGGATGTTGTGGATATGGTTGCTAATATGTGGTTGTGATTCATGTCAACACTATTGGAATTTGGTGTATTGAAGATTGTATATGTCAAGGATATTGAGAAAATTGTAAAAGAAAGCTTTCCTAGTTCATAGTGGAACTGTGTAGGTCAAGAAGGTGTTGTGTTATGTACATTGAAGATTAGCTGATGTGGATTAAAGGGTTTATTGTTAAATGTTTCTATATCATCTACCGGAAGTTTCAAAGGTCCATGTGAAGTTTTGAGTATGTTGTGGTCTGACAGTGTGTTGCTGGTCCCTATTAGTGTTCCTGAATGAAGTTTGTGTAATTCTTGTTTCTCAATTGTTTCAAACACTTCTCTATTGGTTCTTGTTGTTCTCTGGTGTCTCTAGATCATTCTCTATCTTTGTGGTACATCCACATTATTCAAAGAGTTTATGGTTGAATATTTTATCTTGTGCATGTTTGGTTTTTCTTGTTCCTGGGCAACATGTTGATGGTAGCATGTCGTGGATCTTTGAGGTGTAATTAATTAAAGTCTTCTCACATTGGAGATATTATTTTGGGTCTCCACTATGTTGTGGCCGACCTTGGTGGATTCACATTAAAATATTATTTGTAAATCTGGGTTGACATTACAAATATATTTTATTTCCTTGGCCAACGAAGTAGTGATGGAATTTCATGTAGTAGATATATAAGGATGATTAGTTCATTGTTCAAGATGGTTCTTTTGTGTGTTCCTATGTGTGTATGTGCAAATATCATTCGATTGCTAAGAAAAGTGTAAAGAAGAATGTGTGGAGCATGAAGAAGTGTTGAGCTCAATTGGAATTGTAATCAGGCTTGTGAAGAAGCTAGTTTCTCAGTTCAAAAATCTTGGATAGTTTTAATCCAAACCCTATTGTTGGACAATGAGTCCTCTTTTATAATTGAGTAGTGAGCTCTAGGAAGTGTGCTTGAATGCATGTCCATTCCCCTTATTATTTCTTTTATACTTCTAGCAGAGTATAATCTTATTGAGTAACATCCACCATGGTTTTTTGCCAACAGGGTTTCCACACAAAAAATATTTGTGTTCTTTATCTCTCTGATGTGTTGATTGTTTATGGTTAATTGCTTATTTATCAGATCTGATATTAAGTAAAGATTAGTAGGAAAGTTTGTCTCTGTTACAATTAATTTACCCCTCCCCTCTCAGTTGTGTGTCCTTTTTTTCCAACAATTGGTATCAAAGCAGGTTCCTCTAAAGAAAGTCTAAAAGCTTGAGGTGATCCAAGATGGAAACAACATTCAAGGACAATCCTAGATTTGATGGCACTAACTACTCACTATGGAAAGTTAGGATGCAATTTCATTAAATGTGTATTGGTGATGCTATCTGGAAGATTACTAGAAATCAATATATCATTCCTCATAATGGTCCCTCTACTGCTGATGAGATCAAAGATGTTGAAAGAAATATTAGGGTTATTGAAGCTTTGGTGAGTGCCTTGACAGATTTGGAGATGACTAATGTGGTAGGCCTGCATATAGCTCATGAAATTTGGATGAAACTGGAAACTTTGTATGAAGGAGATGCACAGGTGAAGATGGCTAAGATACAAAGCTTGAAAGGAAAGTATAAGAATATGAAGATAGGTGAAGATGAAAATATCACCTCTTTTATGTAGAGAGTAAATGAGATAGTGATGGGTATTACATGTGCTGGTGGTTCTGTGGATGAGGATAAAATTGTGGCTAAAGTACTTAGATCCCTACCTCCCTCCTACAAAAAGAAGGTTCATGCTATTGAAGAGTTCAAATTAGTGAACAAGTTGACAAGAGATACACTGATTGGGAAACTTGTTTCTTTTCAGATAAGTGAATTTGGTGAATCCACACCAAAGATTGAATCTACATTTAATGCTACTGTGTCCAAAACAACAGACAAAGATATAGTCTGGGAGAGAGTTCCAGGAAGGTATCCAAGTATAATGAAGAACTGAAACAACTCAAAGATAAAGAAAGAGAAGTAGAAGAACTAGAAGCATTGATTGCAAAGCAAGAAGGGAGAGGAAAAGGTAAGTATGAAGATATATTACCTATTAAATGTTTTCCATGTAGTAAAATAGGTCATTTTGCATCAAGATGTCTTAAAAGAGTTCCTAGATCTAAGCCTAAGAAGTCTAGATTCCCTAAGAGATGCTACTTTGCTGAAGAAGCAGTGACTGATGAAGAATCTGATAAAGATAATGGAAAAGAAGATGATTGGGATTTCATTGCTACCATTGAAAATAATCCTATGACTACTGAATCTACTAAAGATGAAAAAGGTCTTGTAGCTCAAGTTGAAGAAAAAGATGAGTGGGTCATTGATAGTGGATGCTCACATCATATGATTGGTGACAAAAGAAAATTTGTGAGTCTGGAACAATATGATGGTGGAGTTGTAAGATTTGGAGATAACAATGCTGGTGTAATTTGTGGAAGAGGATTCATTTTCCTTGGTGGTAAGGACAACACGGATGATGTCGTCTATGTTGAATGTCTGAAGCACAACCTATTGAATGTTGGACAAATGGTTTAAAAGGGATATGATCTACAATTCAAAGATAGAAGATGCAAGATATGTGGAAGTTCCAGAAACTTGATTGCAATAGGAAAATAAACACAAGGTAACATTCTTCACTTGAATACTACTAGTGGAAGTTGTTTGATTGCTCAAATAGATGAAATTTGGTTGTGGCATAGGAGATTGTGTCATGTAAATTTGACAACATTATCAAGATAAGTTCTACTCAAGCAGTAAGAGATCTACCTAGATTAGTGAAGCCTGCTAATATAATCTGCAAGGAATGTCAGATGGGTAAACAAACTAGAGTCTCCTTCTGGAGCAAACATTTTCATTCAAATAATTTGCTGGAGCTTCTACATACTGACCTTTGTGGTCCTTCCAAAGTCAGAAGTATTCATGGAGAAAGGTATTTTATGTTAGCTATTGATGATTACTCTAGAATGGTTTGGGTTTCCTTTTTGAGAGAAAATGTGAAGCACTAGAGAAATTCAAATGCTTCAAGGCTATGGTAGAAAATGAGAAAGGTTTGAAAATAAAATTCCTAAGATCTGACAGAGATGGTGAGTTCATTTCCAAGGAATTCAACTCTTATTGTGAAGAACATGGAATTAAAAGACAGTTATCTACTCCTTGAACCCCTCAATAGAATGGAGTTGTAGAGAGAAATAATAGAAAAATTTTGAATGCTATAAGAACCATGATGATGGAAGGGAATCTTTCTCAGATGTACTAGAGTGAAGTGGTAAATAATGCTATGTATACCTTGAACCGAGTAAATGTGAATGGCAACTCTGGTAAGACCCCTTATGAGTTATGGTTTGGCCACAAGCCTACTATTAAGTATTTTAAGATCTTTGGAAGTAGTTGTTATACCAAGAGAGATGATGATATAGGAAAATTTGATGCTAGAAGCGATGAAGGGATCTTACTAGGTTACTCTACTAAGAGCAAGGCATACTGGTGCTATAATAAAAGACTGAGAAAGATGGTTGAAAGTGAAAATGTTAGAGTAGATGATGACTTTGTCAAATCATCCAAATGATGCAGCTATGATTCAGATGAAGATAACACAATTCAAGTAAACAACACTCAGACACTAAATCTACTTCAGATTATTCCATATGTTCTAGTGAAGCAACATCAATTTGTTCTATTAATCAAGTTATTCAGGAAGCTTAGACAAGTGTAGAGGAAAAAACAAGTAGAAGTGTAGAAGAAAGATCAAAAGAATCAGAAGTCCAAGAAAGTCCCAAAACTATGAGGTATGTAAAGATGAACCATTCTAAAAGTCAAATTATAGGAGATGAGAGTAAAGGAGTGCAAACTAGAAGAAAAAATGTAGAAGAACTGTTGTCAATTAGATTTGCACCCTACTGAATGCAAGATTCAACAATCTACTAAAACATGGAAACCTTCTTTAGATGTGGGTGATCTAAACGAAGAAGGAATCTCTAGAGTGATCTAGTTCTCCAAATGATTGATCCTATTCTAAATATTTCTGAGGAAAGGGATAGAAAGATAACTTGAAAGTAAAACCTATGCTTAAAATGATCCATAAAACTTAACAATGACTTTGATAACTTCTCTCATGAAACAATCTGAGATTTCTTTCACAAGCAATCTTCAGAAAAAAAACAATGAATTCACAATCCCTCATGAACAATAGTGCAAAATTGATTTGCATAAAGGTTCAAAAGTAAAAACAACATGCAACCTACAACAATGAACTTTTTGCATTGAATGTATGCAATACTTAGGACATAAAGAGGATCTGTAATTAGAATCAAAACATCAACATCATACTAAAACTACAAGTTGAAACAAAAATTGGAGATAGGAATGTTGTTTTTAATTAGATCAAGGAGTGAAACTCTCAAACTGAGTATAAAAGTTTACAAGCTCCAAAGTGTTTAGAGCAAGAAACTAAAAATCTCTGAACTGATAAGAAGAAGAGAGAAAAGACTAAGTCTTTTCAAAAATACCTCTCCAAGAAACCCTAATCCAAGCTCACAAAAAAGCTCAAGGAAAAAAACTTCAACTATCTCAAAAACTGACTAAAAGTAGAAAAAAGCACACTGCTTTTATGATCAAACTATAAATCCCCTAAAAATAGGTTGAATCTGCTTTAAAAGCTAGAAAAACACCTTATCTCTCCAAGATAAATCTCAAACTCGACCAAGAGAAAAAGTTAACAATAATCTACTAAAAATAGCAAGAAATCACAAAACAATTTATAAAAGATTGCTTTATGATTATGCTTTACATGATTACAGGTTGTACAATTTATCTATTTTTTGCAATAAAAGATTGCAAAATCTTTTTGCAAAAGAATTACATATCTAATTCATCAATACAATGCTTTATTTTTTCCTTAAAAAATCATAACAATATCAATACATATCACTTCCTCTTATCAACATCTCTAATTGATTTCTCTAAAATTAATTAAAACAAAAACCCTAAGTAAATAATTGATTTTTTCTAAAGATACAACAGCCTAAGTGATAGAAAAAATATCCCCCCCTAGGTCATAAGATATTAAACATTGTACTCACTTTATTTTTTCTCAAAAACAATAACACTAAGGAAAAGGCATTATTAATCACAAATTCCCTTAAGTCCATCGCCTCCTTTCAATAAAAAATAACTCCATCAATCCTTATAGCTTGACTTAGGCATATAAAATTCAGCCACCAAACATTAGCTTCAAATTTTAATAAATCATAATTCAAAAATTACCCTAATTCAAAATTCTTATGTGCTATTGACTATTGTGAATATTCCAGATAATCATAAGGTTGGATTGAATTAGGGCATGAGAAAAGATGTTAAACCGTAAAAAATGATTTCACTTTACACTCATCATTTTGAAGAAAATGAGCTCCACCTAAGAGAGCATGCACTAATACATTTGATTGCAAAATCTGACAAAACTATCTGACGAAATATGTAAAATTTGATGTTCATCGGGTGCTTGTAAAATTTGATGTGTAATTTCCAATTTTTTGAAAGTTTATCCACAACATTCATTAGAATTTTGACAAACCTAGGGTTCATCAAAATGTCGGCTATCATTTTCATTGAATTTTTAACAAACATAAAAAATAAAAAAAAATCAAATTGTGGCCGACATAAAGAAAAGTGAGAAAGCACATGATTTATTGCGATAGTGTTTTGATCTACTTGAGAAAGTCTGTGGAGAACTAAGGATGATTTTCTTAGGAGAAATCAAAAAAAATTCAAGAAGATATTGCCAAGTTGAGGGTAGTCATTGTCTTTTTTGCAAAATTCAGTTGTGAAGTTAGATTTGCAATTCCAGGTTTGAAAATCATATTTTAAAGCAACATCTCATCATATTTCATTTTTAGAGGTTAAGGGTTTTGAGAATTTTATGTCCATATTTTGTTGTGTGGAATCACCATAAGATCACAGCCAAGGAACAAATTCTTGTGACTGTAATTATGTGATCCATAACTCTATTGGTCATGTGGCATAGTTGTGCTAGAACAAATACAAGATGCATTCATGTGTGACCCAAGTTTAATGTGGCTATGTTGTGATAGAAATGGAGGCACTCAGATAATGTAGTTAATTCAAGTTGTATAATGTAGGTGTCAATCATCATTGGGTGCATTCAGGTTTTCTCAAGTTTAATAGGTTATGATGTAATTATAACATGATCGAAGAGTGATTACCTCTTGCTATAATAAAGATCTTATAACTCTGGTTGATATGAAAAGTGGTTGTGTTATATCAATTATGAAGTGCATTCAAGCACAACCCATGTTTAATGGGATATTCTAGAGAGTGATCAAGATTTTCTAAACCTTATGAATGTTAATTGACATATATTTTCATAATCTCAAATTCCTTCAGAGGCTTTTGAAGTATCAATGTATCCTATATAGGGTTTAGAATGATTTCTTTTAATTAAAAAAATTAATAAATGATGTATTTCCCTATAATTAGATAATGTGGAGATCTTCTAAATCTGCCCCAACACACTATCCTCTTTGGCACTGTATTCATTACTCTAGCTACTAGGCTTTTGCATGTGACATCTTTAATATCTTCATGACCGTGGCTTTTAAATAGATCTCAGTCTTTGCTTTAATCCTTTTGATGGTAACCCTTGAGTTCCATAATCCACCTTCAATCTCTTCTAAGAACGTTGTCTTAAGCTAGACTACATAGTATGCATATAAAGCAAGTCCTTCATACCTGCCATTGTTCCAAACCACCACTCACTGCCTTGCTTAAAATGTTGCCTCCATAAACACAATAGCATGTTTTCAAATCATGGTTGCCAGTGATTGACCATTAAGGTCTCCACTTTCATCATGAAGATACAATGAGATTTTTTTCTTCAAACTCAAGGAATTATGGAAGATAACATTGTGAATTGTTTATTGTGTTTGATTCAATTTTCTTGCATATTTACTGCTTTGCTAACATCCTGTAAGACTGGGTATTGCACCCTCAGCTGCAATCTCAAACAGCTCACTCACTATCACTTGAAGATTCCTTTCATGAGCATCCTTCTATAAAATCAAACTATGCCCTATAGACTGCCTACTTACTATAGGGGACTCATTGTTTCATAGTATTGTAGTTCTTAAGATCCGTCAACCTTATTAACACTACTTCACAGTCCACAAGGTATTATTCATTATTCTCCCATCTTTGATGAGTCTCAAAACACTGTTCAAACATGCAATCCACTGCCTCCATTATACATTAATGGATAAGAAATATTGAACCTATGATTACCATTGTTACTTCATTTGGACAGTCATTCCCTGATTGCATTTTCTTTGTCTAACACTACCAAAAGAAATTGAAAAACCCTTAAGGTCAGCAAGGTGGTAAGGAAACTCACTATTAAAATCTCCACTTTACTATGTAAGGTTTGAGCTTTATTATCTTGTCACTACTCAGCCTCTTTTTGACTATCACATCTCAAGTGACTGTCATTCTTCTTACTATAGATTACATTTACAAATGTCACTAAGCTACATAGTGTGCTTGTTATTGGCTACAATCTTTAGATTGCAAGATTTTGTTATTATCTACAATGTCTCAATCTTTCTAGTATTGCAACCTCACTAATCTGCTATAGTTATTGTTTATGTTTCTACGGAGGCCTAGGGTTTGTACCTTAATCATGCTCTTACCAATGCTTCTATTATTTTTTATTAGGGCTCTCTCAATGTTGAATGCCCTAGGGATAAGCTCATCATAAGAAGTGACATTGCATCTTTAACTAAAAGGATAAATTCATATTGACATTAGCAATGATGATTTTAACTTGTTGCTCCTTAGGAATGGGTCACTTGCTCTTACTAGCTCACTACCTCCATTGTTGTAGGAAGTTTGTGATCAAGTTCAATATTCTGATTTTAGGAGTCTTAACGGTTGGAAATCATAGTAAAATCAAAATTTTATAAGTTTTGGAATTAGCATTTTTAAGTGTTTTTTGAGGTTATTAAATTCAAACTATCTTCTCCTTTATAGGGGTGGTTGCATGCCAAATTTTTTGAGTGTAAAATATTAGAATTATTAGATTATGTTATCTGTCTATGAATAAAAATTATTGGAGTGTGAGTTTGAAGATCTAAATAGTCAAGCTTGGTAAAGAAAAATTATGTCAGATAATATTAGTCCAGAACAAAATGAAGAGACGCTTAATAGATTGTGTTCTAGATTCAAAAGAAAGGGTGATGGGAAATATTATTGTCCTTGCAATAATTGCAAGGGATTAAAGATGAGACTAATTTTAATCACAACAGCTGGAAACATTGTAGGCAACATGGTAACGTTGAAGGGGGGCATGATTATTGTCCATTGGTAAGTTGTTCATTATATGTGTTTATATTGATTGAATTTGTAAATATTTATATCATTTTAACATTATATATATATATATATATATATAATCACTTGATCATGATCATGGTTTATTTTTGTCTATCATTATTATAAAGGTGGGGCACCCTATGGAAAATGATATGGATTATCATGGCCCGAATAATGTGGTTTTGCAAGTGGATGAACATGGAGCTGTGAATATCAAAGATAAAGTTAATGATCCTATGGAAGAAGATGATCATGCACCATAAAACACAGTTGAAGATAATGGTTCAAATACATTGATCCATGATACATTTAGTAGCAGAGTTGATCATGATGATCAAGATGACTTGATGATATTCATGATTTACCTATACTTAAGAAGGCATACGAGCCCCTTTATGAAGGCTTCGAAACAAATCTTCTCTCTGTTGTATTGTTGTTGTTGAACTTGAAGGTTATGAATGGTTTATCAAACATAGCAATCTCACAGATGTTAAGGTATGTCATATTTTTTCATCTATTTTAATTGTTGTTAGTTCATCACTAGTAAATAAAGAATGAAATATGTACCATTAATATTCTTTATATGAAAAAATTATTTTTTGTTGTAGATTGATTGGTGAATTTTTGTTACCACCATCAAATATTTTACCTCACTCATATCGAGATTTATGTGCCATTATGAAAGATATTAAAATAGAGTATCAAGCAATAGATGCATGTCCCAATGATCATATTATATATCATAAACAACAGGAATTTTCAACAGAATGCCCAGAATGTCATATCAATAGATATTGAATAGATCAACTAACAAAAAAGGTGTCTCGAAAGGTTCTTTGTTATATTCTCATTATTCCACATATGTAGCGATTATTTAGGTGCAAAAGCTTAGTGCAATTTATGGATTACCATGCACAAAATAGAAGTGGAGATGACATTCTTTGAATGCCTACGAATGGTTTTGCATTTAGGGACATGGAGGAAAAATGGCCACACTTTAAAGAAGAACCTTGTAATCTCAAGCTTTCATTGGGAGCGGATAGTGTCAATCCATTGTGAGAGCTGAGATCTATTTACTGAGTGCGGCATGTTTTTGTTATCAACAATAACATTCCTCCATGGATGTCAATAAAGAGGGAGCACATAATGTTGTCAATGATTGTTCCAGGTATTTATTTACATCAATTTTCTTTAATGTAGTAGCATCTCATTTGTCTTATTTGTTGCATAATGACATATTTTTTTCATTCAATATTCATATACATTAATTTATATATATTGCAGTAAAACGGTTATAATAATTATGTAAGTTTTATATTCATTCAACTAAGTAAGTTCCAAGTTAAAGATAAGAATGTATATATCGATCTTCTTATCGACAAGTTACTAAAGTTATGGAATGGTGTCACTATGTATGACATCCCTGGACCAATAGGACAAAGAAAATTTCAATTCCATGCAATGCTTATATGGACAATTCATGATGCCCCAGGGCTAACATATTTTTGTGGTATGTTATAATGTTCGACTACACTTTAACAATATTTAATTTGATGAAGTAGATATCATGCATGTTTTTTAAAATAATCTATTCATTATATATAATTAAAAAATTTGACATATTTAATCCAATTATATATCATCTTGTAGGTCTTCAAACAAAGGGAAAATTTGCATGTCCAATTTTTGGTCCAAAGATGAAATCTCTTCATTCAACAAGTTTAGGAAAGCAGGTGTTTGATGAGTATAGGCACTTCCTCCATAGAAATCATAAGTATCGAACTACTGAAAAACATATTTTCAATAGGAAAGAGGAGACTACATCAAAACCACAAAGAATGTCACCTCGCCTATGGAAGTTGGAATATAATAGAATTAATCATCAAGGTTATACATCAGATGAAATTGTGATGTAAGAGCATCCAGTGGTGTAAGGGCAATCTTGCATCACCCAAAAATAGTTAAATTTCAATATTCTCAGTTTTTAGATGTTTTTACATTTTTAGATACCCTTTTTGTCATAATGAAATTCCCAATTTATAGTTTTTATTTTCTATTCTTGGGTTGAAAGATATAGCAATTTTAGTTTCCCAGATTTGCACCTGAAAATCTTTTGAGTTAGATTTGAGGCACTTAGAGTTCCCAGATCAAGCCCGAAACTTGTCAAAATAGGCATAGCTTATTTTAAGCGCGTTATTGACTTCAAGACCTTTCTAATGGTTCAAATGGTTCACAAATCAGAGTCCCGAATCAAAAGTTATGGCCCCGAGAAGTTGGTGCACTTTCTACAAGATACAATTGCAAATGTTATTTTGAAATTTGAACTTCAAGTTGTAATTTTTCGGCGCCAAACCACCTAAACTCAAATTTGAATGTTGTTTTGGCTCCAAACTAAAGAGGAGCTCTATTTATGGGCGGGTTTCTAATTTTTGGGTAACTTTTTGGGGGACAAACTCGCATATTGCGAAAGGGTGATTCTGTAGATTTTTGTAACTTGCATGTGTTGTAGAACTTAGGGATTTGAGATCCTCTACATGTAAGAAACTCCATTTTATGAATAATAAAATTATTCTCTTGTTTGTGGGTTATTTTCTAAGTCTTGGGTTGTGCCTTCATCAATTGGTATCAGAGCGGGTTTTTTTGAGCGTGTGAAAAAATTACCGATCGTGAGGCAGTTCGCACTAGGACCATGGTTGTGGGTCAAGGTCAAGAAAGATGCCTCCAAAAGTGATGCCTGGTGGGCGTGGTAGTGCCAGAGGTGGTTGATGCAGCAAAAATGTTGGTGGAAGAGATGCACTGGTAGCCCTCCAAAGACAGATTGATGCGTTACAAGAGTAGTTGAGAAGAGGGTTAAACCTAAAGGAGGAAAGTGAGTATGAAGGAGAGGAAGAAGGTTCAAATGTAGAAGAGGAAGAAGAAGCAATTGATCAAGACCAAATGCAGATAATAAGGGACATTTTGAAGATCAGGAAAAGACCCAGAGCAAAAGTCCCCAGTTATTCCAGAAGTCTGAACCCAAAAGAGTTCATTGACTGGATCAACAAGCTAGAATAATAGTTTGAGTATGAGGAAATAGAGGACCCAGATTGGGTTAAGTTTGCGAAAATGAAGCTGAAGGGACATGCTAGTATTTGGTGGAAAGAAGTCTAGTTGGAAAGAAATCGAAGAGGAAAAGAAAATATCACTAGATGGGATCGCATGGTAGAGAAACTAAAGAAGCAGTTCATACTAGTGGACTATGAGTTAGATCTATTGAAGAAAAATTGCAAGGGTTGAAGTAAGGAAGTAGATCTGTGAAAGAATATACTAAATATTTTCACAAGATAATCATCAGAATGGGCCACACAGAGGCCAATAAGGAGAAGGTATCCCGATATCTTAATGGGTTACGACTGAGCATTCAGGAGGAGTTAAGCCTAGTCAGAATGACCACCATTGATGATGTGTATTAGTTTGCTTTGAAGGTGGAAGAGAAGTTGAACAAAAGATTTGATAGAAAGCAAAAAGGACGAGGAGGTCAAAGTGGTAGGGGCAGTGGAAGACCTTCAGGAAGCTGAAATGATGATGAAAATAAAAATGAAGATGTGGGTATCAGCTGAAGCCAAAGGAATGACAACTTCTACCACCCTCGTGATCAAAACAGTGGTGATCAAAGAGGTAGAGGGTGAGGGAGATATGGACAAGGATCTGGAAGAGGTGGTTTCAAATGAACGTGTTTCCAGTGTGATGAAGAAGGGCATCAAGCCTATGAATGTCCACAACACCAAGGAAGGACAAAAAAAAAGCCAAAAGGTCGTGGAAGGGTTGCACATGTAGATGAGGAGGCCCAATCTAAACATTTAGATGATGCTAAAAGGGGAGAAGCCCTAGTGATTAGGAGAGCCCTGGTGACTAAGGAAAAGGAACCAGAATAGAGGAAGAATCTATTTCGCACAAGGTGCAAGTTTGAAGGAAAATGTTGTGATGTCATTATTGACGGTGGTAGCACCGATAATCTGGTGTCAGAAGAGATGGTCACAAAGTTGAAGCTAAAGAGGGAAAGGCACTCGCATCTGTATCGAATTGTTTGGTTGCAGAAAGACCACAAAGTTTTGGTCAATGAGCAGTGCCTAGTAAATTTCAAGATCGGGAGCTACCATGATGAGGTACTCTATGATATCATCCCCATGGATGCATGTCACATGTTGTTGGGGAGGTCGTGGCAGTTCGATAGGTGAGCTATACATGATGGCCATGCAAACACTTATTCCTTGACAAAGGATGGGGTTCGTCACAAGTTGAAACCCCTGAAGGAGACCAAAGAAAAGGTATGCAGTAGTGCTAGAATTTTTTATGTAGATGGAAGAAATTTTTTAGAAGGTATGAAGCATGAGCATGTGTGTTATGCATTGATTCCTAAAGTGAGTAAGAAGGATAGTGAGAAGATTCCAGAAGAAGTTTCTTGGATGTTGGATGAGTTTCAAGATATTATTTCTAATAATGTACTTGAGGGTCTACCACCAATAAGGAAGATCAGTCATCAGATTGACTTGATTCCTAGAGCTAGCTTGCCAAATAAGGTAGCTCATAGAATGACTCCAGCAGAAAATGAGGAGTTGAATAGACAAGTTCAAGAGTTGTTGAGAAAAGGTTTGATACGAGAGAGTTTGAGTCCATGTGCAGTACCTGCAGTACTAGCACCAAAGAAGGATGGGGAGTGGAGGATGTGTATAGATTCTCGAGCCATAAACTTGATGGACTGTTTGAGTGGAGCTCAGTACTTCACAAAGATTGATCTGAAGAGTGGATATCACCAGATCTAGATTCGAGAGGGAGATGAATGGAAGACTTCCTTCAAGACCAAAGAGGGCACATCACAGTGGTTAGTCATGCCTTTTGGGCTGACCAATGCACCGAGCACATTCATGCAGCTCATGAACGAGGTACTAAAAGAATTTCTAGAAAGTTTTGTTATTGTGTATTTAGATGATATTTTGATTTTCAGTAAGATATTGGATGAGCATCTGATGCATATTCGAAGAGCCTTTGAGAAGTTAAGAGAAGAGAAACTGTTGATTAATCTGAAGAAGTGCAGTTTTGTGAAGAGGGAGTTAGTGTACTTGGGGTTTGTTGTCTTAGCAGAAGGTCTCAAGATGGACCCAGAGAAGGTGAAGGCTATTCTGGAATGGCCTACCCCAAGAACTACTACCGAGGTGAGATATTTCCATGGTTTGGCTAGTTTTATAGAAATTTCATTAGAAACTTCGGTAGTGTTGTGGACCCACATTTGAAACAATGAGAGCAGATAGAAAAGAATTCAAGTGGAGCACTAGAGCAGAAGAGTTTTGAACTGTTGAAGTAGAAGGTAACAGAGCAACCTATTCTAGCCCTCCTAGATTTCAACAAGGTGTTTTAGGTGGATTGTGATGCCAGTGGTTGTACCATTGGAGCAGTGTTGAGCCAAGAAGGTAAGCCCATTGCCTATTTTAGTGAAAAGTTAAATGATGCTAAGAGAAAGTATTTTGTTTATGATTAGGAATTTTATGCAATAGTTCAAGCATTAAAGAAATGGAGACATTTTTTGCCAAAGGAATTTGTTCTATATATTGATCATCAGGCCTTGCAGTACCTAAATAGTCAGGGAAAATTAAATCAGAGGCATATGAAATGGGTAGAGTTTCTACAGAGTTATACCTTTGTTTTGAAACATAGGAGTGGGAAGTCAAATAGGGTTATAGATGCCTTAAGTAGGAGGCATACATTGATGACAAAGATGCAGATTGAAGTGGTTGGGTTCAATGAACTTAAGACACTGTACGTAGAAGATCCTGATTTTGCAGAGGCTTGGAAAGCTTGCAAGGAACCTGTTAGAATGGATAGGACAAGGTGGCTAGATTTTATAATTTAGGATGGCATGTTATTTAAGGGAAGTCAATTGTGTATCCCGAGGAGTTCCATGAGGGAGAACTTGATAAAGGAGAAACATAGTGGAGGAATGGTAGGACATTTTGGTCGAGATAAGACCATCGCCATTATTAGTGAGTATTATTATTGGCCTCAGTTGTCACAGGATGTGAAGAAGTTTGTACAAAGTTGTAGGGTGTGTTATATGGCTAAAGGAGTGAGCCAGAATACAGGCTTATATCAGCCCTTACCTATACCAGAGAGACCATGGGAGGCTATAAGTATGGAATTTGTTCTTGGTTTGCCAAGGACACAACGAGGGAATGATTCAAAATTTGTGTGGTAATTTTTTAGGACCTTGTGGAAGAAGCTGAAGACAGAGTTGAAGTTCAGTTCTACACACCATCCACAAACAAATGGGTAGACAAAGGTTGTTAACAAGAGTCTGGGTAACCTACTAAGATGTTTGGTAGGAGATAAATCCAAGGGATGGGACTTGATCTTACCCCAGGAAAAATTTTCTTACAACAATTATGTCAATAGAAGCACTAGTAGATCACCGTTCCAGATTGTGTATGGAGGTAGCCCTAGAACAGCTCCAGAATTGAGGAAGATGGACCAAGAGATGAAAATAAGTGTTGAAGTTGAAGATTTTGTAGAGCACATCAAGAATATACATGAGAATGTATGAGAACACATTAATAAGATGAATATGCAATATAAGGCTAAGGTAGATCAGAAAAGGAGGAATAAGGAGTTTCAGACTGGCGATGAAGTAATGGTCCACTTGAGGAAAGAAAAGTTTTTCGTGGGAACCTATAATAAATTGAAGATGAAGAAATTCGGTCCCTGTAAGATTTTGAAGAAGCATGATTCAGGGAATGCATATGAGGTAGAGTTTCCTGATGGAATCAACATTTCCCCTGTGTTCAACATTTCAAATTTGACAGAGTATTATGAAGGTGGAACAGAGGAAGCACCAGCAATAGGGCAGTATGGCATTCCAGCACCTACTTCAGAAAGGGAGAAGATTGAAGCAATCTTGGATAGTCGTGTGAGAAGGAGTACTAAAAATAGGCAGTATGAAGAATATTTGGTGAAATAGAGAGGAAGGCCTATGGAAGATTCATCCTCTCTACCTAAGGCAGCGGTTGATTGGTTGGGTTTTCCTCAACCATTTGAGAAGTGACGGGTCACTTCTCAAATTACCCTGGGTGTCTGATACAGGAGCATCCAGTGGTGTAAGGGCAATCTTGCATCACCCAAAAATAGTTAAATTTTAAGTTTCTTGGTTTTTAGATGTTTACATTTTTGGATACCCTTTTCGTCATAATGAAATTTCCAATTTACAATTTTTATTTTCTATTCTTGGGTTGAAAGATATTGTAGTTTTAGTTTCCCAGATTTGCACCTGAAAATCTTTTGAGTTATATTTGAGGCACTTAGAGTTCCCGGATTGGCCCCAAAAATTTCCAAAATTGGTGTAGCAGATTTTGAACGCATTATTGACTTCAAGACCTTTCCAACGGTTCAAACAGTTCGCGAATCAGAGTCCCAGATCAAAAGTTATGGCCCTGGGAAGTTGGTGTACTTTCTAGAAGATACCATTGCAAATATTCTTTTGAAATTTGAACTTCAAGTTGTAATTTTTCATCGCTAAACCACCTAAACTAAAATTTGATTGTTGTTTTGGCTCCAAACTAAAGAGGAGCTCTATTTATGGGCGGGTTTCTAATTTTTGGGTATTTTTTTGGGGGACAAGCTCGCATATTGCGAAAGGGTGATTCTATAGCTTTTTGTAACTTGCATGTGTTGTAGAACTTGGGGATTGAGATCCTCTGCATGTAAGAAGCTCCCTTTTATAAATAATAAAATTATTCTCTTGTTTGTGGGTTATTTTCTAAGTCTTGGGTTGTGCCTACATCAAATTGTTTATCTATCATATATGATATGTTTTGAATTTATATTTTTATATTGTGTTGTGTTTACTCATGTTTTAATTGACAATGATTGTCATTGTTAATTTTTTTAACTTATATGCTTCATGAAGGTCGTCAAGGAATTAATGGCTAGCTTCCACAGGGACTGAAAAGTTATCCCATATAATTTAGTAGATTGCCCTACTATGATCAGCTACAAATTGTGCATTTGTTTGATACAATGCATATCGAAAATAATATAACATAAACATTATGGAAAATATTGGATGGAAGGCATGAAAAAGAAAAAATTGTCAAAATTTGTAGTGACATTTAGGAAGCCAATTTTGCAATGAAAAATGTCATTCAATTAAATAGTGATGGAGACCAAATTAATAAAAGTGTCCTTCCTTGGTTACTAGCAGAGCAACAAAGCAATGCTATAAAAGAAGTCATACAAAAAATTTGATTTCCCACAGGATTTGCTGCAAACATAAACAATATAATAAGAAAGGTGAATTTGGGTCAAGAATGAAAATGCATGATTGGCATACCTTCATTAAGGTAATTATTCTGGTATGTTATATACACTTGTATAATGCATGTACTTTTCAATGTATTGTGTTTACTACTTTTGGAAAAATAATGAAAAGATCATTTTATAATTGTTGTAGTACGTTCTACCTCTATCTCTCCTAAAAAACTTTGACAACAATGTCAAGCAAGTTATATATGATCTTGGAAAATAAATGAGGTAAGTAGTGAGATTTGTTCAATTCACTGTATATATCTTATAATTTCCATTTATTTTACTTGTTATGTAATATACTGTATATTTTTATTAAATTTCGTTAATATATTTGCGCCTTGAATCACTTGTAGATTGCTATCATCTAAAGAAATCCATAAAGAAGATATAAATTATTAGAAGAGAAAAATTCCTCATCTAATGTGTGAAATGCAAAAGTGTCTACCTTCAACATTTTTCAATGCACAAGAACACTACCTCATACACCAAGTTGAGGAGATTGAATTGTGTGGACCTATACACACAAGGTCAATGTAGATGGTTGAGAGGCACTTGAAATTTTTGAAGGCTTTGGCTAGAAAAAGAGCACATCTTGAGGGTTCTATGGTATACCAGACCATGGTGTACATTAGTGAATATCTTCCTAAGTTTGCAGCAAAGATCCATGTAGATCGCATTTGGGATCCCAACTCCATTAACAAATTTGAAGGGAGTACCTATTGGGGAAAGGTAGATTGAGGAAAGTAAGAGGTAATTATAAGATGGTCATGGAGATTAATTGGAATACATTTTACATATGGTTTTTATGTATATTGTACTTATTTAATTTTTAATCTTCAATATACATCAATTATAAATTAAGGTTGTATACTGTGGTATTTAACTAATTATACGTTGTTTGTGAATTTCAATTTTTTTTGGTACAACTAGTCAAGAGTGGGATGCACTACATTTGTACGTTGCCAACAATTTTGATTGGATGACTATATGGATTGAACGATGTCAACAATCTAGTCATGCATTAACATGGGAAGGTGTGGCTTCATTGGTTAAAGAAGCTCATCGTAATGGAGATTCCAATGTTACACAAAGGAAAATTGATTTAGCATATGGTTTAAGAGATAAAAAAGTATGTATAAATATATTAATCACCCATATTATTTAATTATTTTAGAGTATATTGATGTATATATATCTTGAGATTGTTTTCTTTGCATACATTCGGCCAAGAATAAATATGTTTATCAACTTACTATATTGCAATAATTTTTACATGTTTGACATATTGCAAGTGAAACACCACAAGGCTATGTGGTGCAATGGTCATAAATTTTGAAGAAAAATGTTGGATGACACAAAGAAAACTTGTGATTTTGGTATAACTATAGTCTTTCAGGTGACTAATGTTTCATCTAGAAGCGACATACACCCAGAAGTCTCAGAAAATCGATACTATGGGATTTTAGATGATATAGTTGAGTGTGACTTTAAGTCCTTCAGATTCATTTTGTTCATCATCCTATAGTACAGGCTATGATTAAATGAAAATGATCCTAAGAGAACTGTTATTGAACATGATAATAGATTTACCATGGTTAATACAAGGTTGATCGAGCAAGCTGGAAATGAGCCCTATGTTCTTCCAAGCCAATGTGAGCAGGTATTTTACTCAGAGGTTCTAGGTAAACCAGGTTGGTCATTTTTTGTTAGACATGATCCAAGAGGAAGGTCGGTAAAGTATAATGTGGTGGAAAAAGAAGCTACCAAAGAACTAGAAGATGATGTAGATGATGATCAAGATCAACGATTAGTTAATGATGTCCCTAACAAAGATGTCAAAGAGGAGGAACTAGATCATGATGATGTAGGAGTTAATGTTCATGAAGATGATATCCATGTGGATGATGACATTATCGAAACTGATATCGATGACAATGATAATGATATAACCAATCCTTACAATGTCGAATCTACATCAGATGATATAGACAAAGAGTTGGATGAAGAAGAAGATCAATGACATTGAAATGTATAAGTTATGCAATTATATTATCTATTTGATATTAATTTCTTGATAGAATTATATTTGACTTATGTGGTTACATAATTAATTCATGATGTTTTTAATTTTTATTCTATTACATAATTAATTTAATGATGTACTTTTTAATGTTTGAAAGGTCAAAAAATTAAAAAATTTCAATAGTGATGTTAACAACCTTGAAATTAGTGTGTTTTATGTTTCATGTGATTATAAAAGTTTAAAAAGTTAGTTGTAGAGGTGGTTGTTCAATGCTTGACGTGTATGTTTGTTCTTTTTACAATGTAACCAAGTTTTTCTTCTAATCTACCTATGGAATTTCCAATTCCAATAGAAGGCAGCTCAAAGGACCTAGACCAACTAACGAGGACTTTAAAATCCTCCTACACTTCGGGTTCTGCAAGACCCGGGAGGGTGATCCCTTAATGTGTTTACAATCTCTGCACCATTATTATAAACAACATTAACAATAGTAGATGATCTCACTTAATAGCTCAACATGATAAGATAATATCAACTAGAATTGGTTGTTTATAAACAATATCAACTATCTGGAGCATGAGCTAACTGATATACAAATCATTGGCCCTAGGGATCCAATTTTTAATTATTTGTACCACCACCTCCTGATCCCTATCAATATTCTTTATTGCTTCCAAAAACAAAGAATATAAAGAATGTATAGATTGCAATTTACTATCTACCCCTTCATTTAAGTACTCCAAAATAGTAGAAATAATCTCCTTTTCCTTTGAAATAAATCCCTCCTCTTTTATCCTTAATGATGTCTATAATTCATCAATTTTTTGTATCAGCTGCCTCTTCATTGGATCAATAGAGCACTCAGTTTCTTCATCAATTTTTTCTAGAGGAGGGGTGAGAGCACGATTCTGAATGGGAGACCTTGGTGTGGAAACATTTGGAGAAGCGGGAAGCATTTACCCTGCTGTGGGAGGTAATGTACTGGTTCTTGGAGCATTTGATGTTTCCCCAATCTGTCTATATCTAAACCTTTCCACTTCAATTTGCAATTCAACATTCTTCTATTACATTTTACTATATTCTTCAATCAAAATGTTATACTTCTCCATTAGGCTCTTCCTTTCAGCCTAATCCCTTTCAACAGTCTTTTGGGCCAATTTGACCACATTTATAGTTAAATTAGTGGCCTCAGTGGTTGAAGTCTCTAAAGCTCTCTTTATTAGAAATCCTCCTCTAAAATTTGGATTAATATCAGCAATATCTAGTTTTCTCCCTTGTGGGGCCAATGCCTAAATTGTCAAGGTCTCATATTCTTCACTGAAGGCAGAGTTTTGCAATGTTTCCTTAACCTCTTCCTCAGAATCTTGAAAATGATTCTTGGACTTCATAATAGCATTAAAATCTACTACATCTACAATATCCCACTTAGGAAAAATCAATACACCAGCCTGACTCACCAGTTGTCTTCCTTCTTCAGAAGTGATGTTCTTGAACTCTTCCATCAATTTAGCTTTTACTTCTTCATCATTATCTTGGTCAAACCTGTTAGGCTTTAGTTCCCTTCTCTCCCTACATTTATCTTGATACTCTTCAAATTTCATTCTCCATGCTAATTGCAAGAATACAAGAGTTTTCACAAATGTATTGTCATCTAAAAAATCCCTACATGCTTCCATTCTTGCATCTTGCACACTTTTACCTTTCATATCTAAATCGCACAAAACTAATTCAAATGACCTAGAAGTGGAAAACATACCAACCTGCATGTCCTGATCAGTAACAATAATTTCATCTGTTAGATCCTCATGTGGGTGATCAGTTCTCTGCCTCTTAGGGCTTGGCTCAAATGGTGGTGATGGGGGACTATCTTTTGGTGATGAATTTAAATCAATGATATTAACTTCCCCAGGTACTTTGAATTTTGGAACTGGTCATGGAGGCACCTTCATTATTTGCTTCCCCTTCCTATCTACTTCCTCTTCATCACTGCTACTATCCTTTTTCCTTCTATAGATGGGTCACTTTTTTGTAGGTTGGTATACTAACCTTGTTTCAATTGGCCCAACACTTTATTCTTGCATACCCAGACAGCCTTAAATTTATCTTTTTAGTTCTCAAGGTGTCCATAATCTCCTTGAAGTTCTTCATTACAAAATCAATTTTCTTATGGTATGGATTGAACTCCAACAGTGGATCATACTTCGGATCCATTTCATGCACAACATCCACTAGCTTACTATAAGCTATACATTTCTCCTTGTTCAACTCCTACTTATTTAGATCAAATTTATTTCTAATCAGGTCCTAAGGGAAGTTGAACTCATGTGCAAATTTTCCAGCTTTTATTCTTTGTCTGAAAAGAGCAAAGAAACCCTTAGGATCATGTTGTCTCCTTGGACCACATCTCAAATGGTAATCAACAAAGAATTTTATCAAAATGTGTCTAGACTCCCTTTGAAAATACAAAGTCAGACACCACTGTATAATCAGGGAAGAATGTTCATTTCCCCCTTCTAGTGAGGTTATCTTCATGAATACAACCTATTTTCCACATAACTTCTGCAAACCCTACTCTTGGTGGCACATTGTATGGTAGTATGTGAGGGGCTCCCTAAAATATATATACTCTCAAGATAGTGCTGACTAGGTATGGGATAATGTCACCCCAGTTATG
The DNA here is from genome assembly GCA_007258455.2 of Sequoia sempervirens. Taxonomy (NCBI): domain Eukaryota; kingdom Viridiplantae; phylum Streptophyta; class Pinopsida; order Cupressales; family Cupressaceae; genus Sequoia; species Sequoia sempervirens. The sequence continues at coordinate 137,694,775 of VDFB02271358.1, read as the reverse complement.
GTAAACCCTCAACTCTGGCTTCCTCCCCTTTGTCCTGAGGAAATTATGCAATTCCTTTGGGATCCTAGGTACATTCATCATCAATCTAGCCCTTAATCTAGAAGTAAAATAATTATCAAATTGTACATAACTAGTGCTTTCCTTATTAGAGGATAAATCTGCAGCCCATATCTATATTGGCAACCTTTCTCCATCAACTGATTGCCTTAATTTCATCTTCTCAGAAAAGAAATCAGAATTCCTAAACAGAAACATATGCATGAGCATAGAATACCAAAAGAATTGAGTACCAATATTAATCTGTAGCTTCGACAGCCCTTCATGTATCCTCTCATCTAAGAAAGAAGCAAAGTCATATGTCACAAAGATGTTCGGGTGTTGTATTTGCACTCCCATGAACATGTATGCAATAGGCATTATCATACTAGGAATAAAAACCAAAATCTAACATAATGATTAGAAAGTGGCTAGAAAAGGTTTTGCAAAACAATTTAATTTGAAAGGTTCCTGGTCACTAGGGCTGATATGAAATTGTGAACCTCCTGCCTTGACTAGATGAGGTGGAAGCAGCTTAGCCCTAAAAAGAGATTTTAGATTTGCATACTTCTTCTTCAATTCCTCAAGATTGATAAGAACCAAGTCTTCATTCGGCTCACTCAAATAAAAAATCTATTAGATATATTCTCTATTAATTTATAGTAGCACCCCTCCATCATTATCTCTAATTACCCATGTAATAGGGTCATACCTCGCGACCACTGCCCTAAGTAAGTCAACATTAGTGAATACATTTGGTACAACTAGCTTCCCCATGTCCTACATCCATCCATTTGAAAAAGGGTGAGGAAAATTCCTCTACCCATTCCACATTTTGAACATTTATAAGGTAGTGAAAGGAACCCTAACATTGACAATGTTGGAATAATTACACACTAACCCCTCCCCTAGGATTTTTCCTCGCATCAACACTACACCTTTCCTTCTATCATTCGTTGATAATAGAAATTGATCTAGGAAATCATCGTACAAGTTTCTTTTCGAATATTCAATGTGGCTAGAGTGCTGCTTGGTTGGTGCCATCTTGGACAAACTAGGGCTTCATTACAATGTTACACTTCAATTGGCTAGGACTAAGTAGAGATAGGAAACTATAGAGTAAAAAACTGCAATTCTTCACAATTTATGATTAAACTATACCCTTAACAAGAGATTTCAATAAGCTCAATGAAAAGCATAGAAAACCCCTTTCCCAAATTTAGGTGCAGAATGATTGGGAGGCATAGAAAATAAACTTACAACTCTTTTCGCATAAACTTCAAATCCTGGCTGAAGCAGCTCGCAATTTCACCTTAGGCTCTGAAACTATTTTCACAAAATAATTGGATGCTTTGTGATACAAATGAGGTAGGAAAATTGATTTTATGTCAGTCAAATCTCACCAATAAATGTCTCATCCACCATTAAAACTCATTCTCAGGCTACACGAATGACTCCAACCACATTTGATACAGATTTAAATTTGAACTGTTGATCCTCTATTTTTATCAAATCATCAACGACCACCTTCAAAAAAGGCTGACATAATCACCAACACGACAATAAGGGGCCCACCATGCCATACGCTGCAAATGAAAACCATGTGGTAGTTGCCCGCGATACCGTAATCCCTCGATTTACCATCACGGGATGGCAGGAAACTATTGATCCTTCTCATCAAAGATCCCACTCCTTCAAAAATGGTTGACATCCTTTCCATTAACTATCTAGCAACTTTTCCCTCAAAATTGTAATATCCACGTTGAAATAAAGCATGTGCATCTCACAAGCACTTTAGTAATCCACCCCTTAACACATTTAGAACCAACTAATGCTTCCTTCACTCTTTAGACCTCAATAAATGAGGCACATGGCAAACGCCCATGATATCGCAATCCCATAATTCCTGATCATGGGATGGCGGGCACCATTGATCTGTAGGAAATAGATCAATGACAACACTAATTCAACCCTCTACAAAATAAAATCATCGATGGCCACCTTCAAAACAAGCTGACACAATTGCCAACACGGTAATAAGGGTCCCACCTTACCATACACTACGAAGGAATTCCCCGTGGCGGTTGCTCGTGATATTGCAATCCTAAAACTTCTAATCGTGTGATGGCAGGCAACCGTTGATCCTAAGCATCAATGATCTCGTTCCTTTAACACAGTCACCAACCATGTTGTTAACCTTCGAGTAGCTTTTCCAATGAGATTATAATATATCCGTCAATTTAGAACATGTGCGTCTCGAGAACACTTAAGTAATCCGCCCCTTAATACATTTAAAGCCAGCTAGTGTTTCCTTTACTTTTTAGGCTTCATCGGATGAGACACGTGGCACCTGCCCGTGATTTTGTAATCAACCCAAGTACCATTGCGAGATAGTGGGGAATGACTTAGATCAAATGGTAGTTGGTCAGAGATAGCACAAATTTGATCCCCCGGATAGGACACGTGGTGCCCACCCATGATTTCACGATCCTTCAATTCTTAATCACGGGATGGTGGGCACCATTGATATCTATAGGAAATAGATCAATGGTAGCACTAAATCAACCCTTGCAAAATAAAACATTCATTAAAAGGAGAAGTGGGCATTATTAGGTGGACGACAAATAAAAAAATTATATTTATAGAAGAAAAATAAAATAAATTTACAATTTTTTTTATAATTTCACTTTTAACTTTAAATGTATGTTCACTCATTAAGTTTTATTTTTTTTACAATCACATTTTTATTTTAGATGTTTGTATATTAAATATAAAGATGCATTAAAAATATATTAGAAATATTTTTCTTTATATTATATAGCATTCATAATATTAAATTAACATAGAATAATTTCACAATATCACTTAACCAATCAAGAAAAAATTAATCATTACTATGCAACATTATTCTCACATCAAACTAACAAATAAACATTGAAAACAAATTTATTTTTTATATTATAACATTCATAACTTAAACCTTTTATACACAATATCAAGTTAATTATAAAAAACACATAAAATTATTTATAAGCAACTTAAATTTTTTAACAATTTAATAAAATATAATTTAATATAATTAAGAAAAATTTAATAAGAATTATAGATAAATTTATGAAATATTGATTTACTTATCAAGAAAAAATCAATGATAAATTTACTTATTATAGATAAATTTACTTACCAATCTATTTTAACCATCAAGAAAAAATTAATCATTAGTGATTGCAACATTATTGGCACATCTTTTAAACTGACAAATAAACATTGAAAACACATTTATTTTTTATATTATAACATTCATAACTTAAACCTTTTTATACACAATGTCAATTTAATTATAAAAATACATAAAATTATTTATAAGCAACTTAAATTTTTTAACAACATATAATAGAGTTTAGATTTGTTATATCTCTCATATATCAACATAGGTAAATTTAAAAATATTTTAAATTATATAATTTCAAAACAAAATGAATGAATTTATAGAAGATTATTTTTATTAAAGTGAATCCTAACACTAATTATAAGTCTAACCATAACCTCAACCTTAAAACTAACATTAATTAACTTCAAACCAAACTCTAATTTTATATCCAACCCTAAACATAACTATGATTCTAAAACTAACATTAATAAAATCGTAATTTATCCATAACCCTAACCCTAATACTAAGCCCTGCCCCAATTGAACCATAACACTAACCCCAAGCTTTATTATAGAACCTTAATCTTTACCCCAACCCTAATCCTGATTCAACCCTATACCTAATTTTAATTAAATTCTAACCCTAATTGAACCTTATAAACTAACAAATAAACATTGGAAACAAATTTATTTTGTATATTATAACATTCATAACTTAAACCTTTTATACACAATGTCAAGTTAATTATAAGAACACAAAATTATTTATAAGCAACTTAAATTTTTTAACAATTTAATAAAATATAATTTAAATTTAACTATAAATGGTATAGAGTTTAGATTTTCTATATCTATCATATATCAACATAGGTAAATTTGAAAATATTTTAAATTATATAATTTAAAAAAAAAATTGAATGAATTTATTGAAGATTATTTTTATTAAAGTGATATAATCTAATCCCAATACTAACATTAATTATAAGTCTAGCCATAACCTCAACCCTAAAACTAACACTAATTAACTTCAAACCTAACTCTAATTTTATATCCAACCCTAAACATAACTATGATTCTAAAACTAACATTAATGAAACCCTAATTGAACCATAACCCTAACCCTAATACTAACCCTTGCCCCAATTGAACCCTAACACTAACCCCAAGATCTATCATAGAACCTTAATCTTTACCCCCAACCCCAACCCTAATCCTAATTGAATCCTATACCTAATTTTAATTAAATTCTAACCCTATTTGAACCTTAAACTTAATTGAACTCATGTTTAGGGTTAGGGTTCAATTAAGGTTAGGGTTGAATTATGGTTATGATTAGGGTCAAAATTCAAATATGATTATGGTTGGAGTTTAATTAAGGTTTCTATTCACTTAGGGTTAAGGTTCAATTAGTATTCAATTTGGGTTAGGGATCAATTAGGGTTATAATTCAAGGGTCAGGGTTAAGGTTAGTCTTAAATTAGGGCTAGGATTGGAGTTAGGGTTCAATTAAGGTAAGGGTTATTGTCTATTTTAGGGTTAGGGTTTAATTAGAGTTCTCTAGGGTTTTGATACAATTAGGGTTAGGTTTCAACAATACCTAGGGTTACAATTATAGTTCAATTAGTGTTAGAGTTAGGGTTATAATACAAGTTCAATCAGGTTAGGGTCAAATTTTAATTAGTGTTAGAGTTAGGGTTGCAATAATAAAATTTTCCATAATGATATGGAAAGGCATTCAATTGGATTCATATACAAATGCACAAATAAGAATTGGTAATTAAGAATTCTCTAGAACTAAAGTTATAACAAAAAATACAATCCTTAGCTTAATCATTTGTTCTTTGTTAGGGTTGGGATAAGAATTTAACTGGGCCAACTGAGACTTAGGAAATAAAAACCTGTGGAGGAAATAAAGTATTAAAATCAAAGTTGGGTTTTAATTTTAATCTGGTGATGTAAGCCTAAGCCATTAACTCCAGTGGTCATGTCACCGACGGCTTAGCCAAAGCCTTTCATTAAATACTAACCATGCAATGTGTAGGTTTTCTAGATTCGAAGACATGGGAGAAGATCTTGAACGTACCCCGCCAACTCGTAGACCTAAGGTTTCGCCTTGTTATTTGGTGCGAGGTTAGCAAAAGGCAGATGTGTGTCCTATATGGAATGTGGGGCCCAATCTCCACTATTGAGCTCATAACCTGTGGTTTTAGATTGAAAATCAAGATCAAAAGCTAATGTAAATCTCTGCTATTCCCTGCTAGCTCACAAGACGAAGATGAAAGTTGATTAAAAGTTGCTAGGTCAACGAGATTGCCATGCATAGCTCTAGCCGTTCAATTTGCAAAGTGCATAGGACCTACCGACATGGTAGTTTGTTTCCGAGATGGATTAATGTTATTGGTCATGAGGAAGGTGAATGATGCTTCATTGGATGTCAAACTGAGTTAGCCCGAGATAAACTGTTTGATATACCAACTCTTCAGGAGATCAACAGGCAATATTCAAAGTTGGAAAACGGCACATGGTGGTCATTTTATCATACAACTAGTGAAGCATTAATGAATTATTCCTTGCTTGTGTAGTCACGTTGATCTCAATATGTGTGAAGATGTTGTTGGCAATCATGAAGGGTGATCTTTGGATTCTCATGTAGCTCTAGTTAAATGGTGACAATACATACACCGCCAAATTGTCATGTTTGCACATGCATTTTTACTAAGCATTGATGAAGGTTGCCATTACCTCACACAATAAATACAAGAGGAGTTAACTGATAATAGTGTCATTCTTGTAGTAGTTAGAGCACTTTGTGGGCTGAGTCTAATCAAGTTTGAGTGCTTTTTTGAGAAGATAAAATCAGTAAAAAAGTGAGGTTTGTTCATTTGAGCTCACAAAAGCTTGGTCCTACTATTCAGGAAGGTGCTTTGGTTGACAAGCCTAGGCTTGTGCCCACTAGATGCAGTAGAAGGTTGCAATTCCAAGACATTGCTACTCAAATAGTAGATGACAAAGGCAAGAAGTCAACATGCTCTATTACTAGTGTCGGTAGGAAAATAAGGTATGGGCATGGCTCCTCTAGATGCTTACACTCACCCATTGACCTTACTAGCAACACTTCTGATGATGTAACTGAGACCGACTCTGACTACTATCAGTATTTACCTCGCTTCAATCATAGTCTGGCCTCTAATGAGGAAGTGATATTTGTGATGCCATTGGTTGTTAAAACCCCAAGTAGACAGACTAGAACCATAATGGGCAAGGAAAAGCAAGAAGAAGAGGCTGAGGGTCTACTGTATTGGGCAACAATTAGAAGCGGGCATGTATACCGGGGTCTATGTGTTGGTAAGGGCAGGGTGGCAAGTAAATAAGAAGTTGTTGTGGTGCCTTCATGTAAATTTGGTTGCCTAGTTTTTTTGCATGGATAGTGACAAGGGTATTTTGATAACAATTTGTGCGCCCTTTTCTTTTAGGTTTCCCCAGTTCATGTGCCACTATGTTTTGCAGATTCAACATGTGGGAAATTTTGAAATGAAAGTCAAATGCTACAGAGATTTTGTTCAAATGAAATTTTTTGGTGAAATTACATTTGAACCTAAAGCTTGTTGCTCCCTTGTCATATAAAAGAGAATTCAAGGCTCATTTGTAGAGAGAGAATTGATGAAAGCTCTAGCTAGGTTTTGAGTTGAATATATGGGTAGAAAGATATCTATCCTCTGATGAGGAAGTGATATCTATGGTGCCATTGGCTATTAAAACCCCAAGCGGATGGACTAGAACCATATTGGGAAAGGACAAGAAAGAAGAGGAGGTTGAGGTTCTACCATATTGGGCAACAACTAGAAGCGGGTGTGTATACTGAGGTCTGAGTGTTGGTAAGGGCAGGGTGGTGGGTAAATAAGAAGTTGTTTTGGTGCCTTAGTGGCAATTAATTTGGTTGCCTAGTTTTTTGCATGGAAACAAAGGGGATTGTGATGACAATTTGTGTTCCCTTTTCTTTAAACTTTCCCTAGTTCATGCACTATATATGTTTTGTAGATTTAACATGTGGGAAGTTATGTAATGAAAGTCAATTGCAATGGATATTTTGTTCAAATGAAAATTTGAGGTGAAATTACATCTGAGCCGGAAGCTTGTTGCTCCCTTGTCATATAAAAGGGAATTCAAGGCTCATTTGTAGGGAGAGAACTGATGAAAGCTCTATCTAGGTTTTGAGTTGAATATATGGTTAGAAAGATATTTTTCCTCTGATGAGGAAGTGATATTTGTGGTGCCATTGGCTATTAAAACCCCAAGCGAACGGAATAGAATAGATAGCCTGTTTTGAGTTTTGGATGAATATATGCAAATTATCTTAAATTGTATGCAAATATGACTTATAAGCATGAATAAACATATAATTCTAATATATTTTCTCTGCTTATGTGGATTTGAGTGAATTTTGAATGAAATGTTAATGATGCTGTCATTCTTCTTTTAAGAATTTGTTCAATTGTGTGTCTATGTTTTGGGTAGAATTCAATTTTAAAAATTTTAGATTTCATATTTATATGTGTGAGATTGATCTAATATGTGTGAAATTTGTAACGCCCCGTCGTGCAAACCCCAAAGGATAGCTAAAGCAACAATTACCACACAATTTTTTTTTAAAGCAAAACTAACATGCATGAGATGGACAAAAGTTATGACATGAAAATTCATTTAAAACAACCCAATATCATTTACGTCCCTTGGGGTACACGAAGATACATTATAAAACTTAATGCCATACATGAATGATAAAGAATGAAATCCAAATCTAATCCATGACAAAGCATATATATAAAACCATCAATAAGAACCATTCACTTAAATAAATACAATACTTTGAATAACATCTGATATGGATCCATATCCACACAAGGTTTACCAATGATAAATATTACATCACATCCTTTTCATTACTTTACACTGTTCAAGTCTTACAATGATACAAACATGTTTCCCAATATGGGCAGGAACCACATGACATAATAGAATGGTACAACTCTGGAGTGACCACAACAGCACCAATCCGCACCTCTCGATCCTTGACTGGGGACCCAATGGGGTGCTTAGCACATTCCACCCAACCATGTGGGTCCAAAGACCCACCCCTCATGCTAAGGAGTTGACAAGAAGAGACCTTAACCAAGAACATCCAAACAGGGAACCACAAGACTCAACGTCATACAAAGGTATCATAAAACTCAAGGATACAATGACATAATCAACAACATTCATGAGTCAACAAAATCAAACAAAGATATGAAAACTCATCACATTTAACCCAAGCAATAACAATTAAGCAAGTCACCAAAGAACATTCATAACCCATTTTCACAAGAATCTGAAACAACATAAAGATTACAATATCCAGAGGCGGCAAGAAACAAGAACAAGGGTGTCTAGTGGAGAGTGTCATCGCATAGCTCTCATGGGATTCTCCTGGCCCTTCCTCCAACTGAGGCGCTGACACCCATCTATGGATCTCCTGGCCCTTCCTCCTAACTGAGGCACCGGCACCATAGGGTAGCTAATGCGGAGCCGGTAATCTCTCATGAAGACGAGACTACAACTTTACCGACCACGGCCTTCTCAGTCTATCACTAGTCTATGGTAGCCCTAATGCATAGACGAGGAATCCAGTTTTAATTATCTTTTGTGTTTTACTACCCACCCCCCTAAATTCTATTGTTTAGGTTGTCACTTGTTTAATTAATCTTTCATGGGTTATCCTGAGCCCTTCCTCATTCCGAGGCGCCGGCGCCCACGAAGAGCCACTCTCCCTAAGACCCCTAACATAAACCAAACTAGGCAAGGGTTGTACCATAACAAATAAAACAAATAATCTCAAGACCGAACCATGCGAGGCATTAACCATCTCGCTATAAACACATACTCAAAGTCTCAACAATTCATGTACAACCCTTTTAAAATCATGATATCAAAACACTTGCCACATCAAGGGCACATAAAAAGAGAACATCAACTGACAATAATCTCAAGCCTCTGGAAGCCAAAAGAACGACAATCCACAAACAAGGGTAAAATGAAGCAACAAGAAATTTTTTTTTCCCAATAATTCCAACACAAGGATAAAATTTCCCTCAAAGAAGAGATTATCTCAGAAAAGCCACGCAAAGAAGCTTCGTCAAACCCCATCCACAAATGAATCAACCCTAAAACAAAAATACAATCGACACATCAACAATGGTGTCACCTAAAAAGGGGAAATACAAAAGAAAATCAACCATTAATTCAACAAAATCACTCAATATCCAAAAGCCACCAACTAGGCATTCTACGGGAGACCTCAATTTTCTCCTCGCAAGAACCCCTTACAATGGCACGTAAATTATCTTCATAAAATCAACAACATGGCAACAAAAATTATTTATGCACATCCTCCATTAAAAGAAAACAACCTACTTAACAACAAAACAATCACAATCTCAACAACATAAAGTTTCCCAGCATTCTCAAAAGCATGACTATAAGAGAGTTATCCCATAATTTCCTTCATTCCAAAATAACACTAGAGCACGATTCATAACATAGAATCCTTGAGATGATGAAGATTTCAAAAAGACGAGTGAATAAAATAAGAGTGACATCGAAACAAAATCTTCAAACTTAAACAGTGCTAGCATTATCAATCAATACATAAAAAAAAAAACAAATCAGCTTTTCACATTTCACGTCACTCACTAACCTAGCCACATAATTCATTTGGAAGAAAAAAATAACTATAAATTTCATAACCTACCCATGATACCAATACTCCAAGCATATATGTTCACAAAGTAACAACACTGAACAATTACACGTATAATCCTTCACAATTTGTTGTATTCAATATTTCGACCCTAAACTATAACTACTTTTAAGACTCAATGTATACCGTTTAACTTTCTATCATTAACTTAATGAAGATAATTTATCCTATTATTGGTTTAGCATCAATTATTTCATCTAGTAATATGTTACTAAAGTTATCATTTTCTCTATTCATTTTGATCATTTATTAACTCTATGCCTTACCAAATCCTTTATTCTCTCCTAAAACTAAGATACACATAAATGTATGCATTTTATAGGCATTTTTGCTATTAGAAAAAAACACTGTTTCAACTCTAAATGCTGTGACTGTGACAGGTTGCCAAGTATGCTAGAAAGTGGATATACAAATCTGGAAATATTGCCATCTACTTGCATTATAATCAAATCCTACATATTATCCACAAGGCTGAAGGAAAGGAGATAGGCGAGGTGAAACTGCGGAACTTAGGAATAGGAGAAACATTATGTTAGTAATAAACAATATTTTATTTTCAAGTGTTGCAACTGTGATAGATTGTCAATAGAATCGAGCAGGTTGTTTAAATCTTTAAACCTCCTATTATGTTCAAGTGCGCAACTATGACAGGTTGATAATGAAATCAGAGTAATTATTTAAACCCTTAAACTTCCTATTATATTCAAGTGTGCGGCTAAGATAGGTTGTTAATGATATCAGGGAGATTATATAAACCTTTTCAACATTCTATTTTCAAGTACAACAGATGTGATAGTTTTCCAACGAAACAGGAAGGCTATTTATACCTCTACAGTCTTCTATGTTTAAGTGTTGCTGATGTAACAGGATGCAAACATTTACAGGGATATCAATTAAACTTATACACCCTCTAAAGACTACACGTTGTAGCAGAGATAGTTTGTCGATGGTTACATAGAGATTATTTGATTTCAATCACCCAACAAAGATGTGAGAAAAGTTTCCCAAATCGCCTCAACAAGATGTCAACTTATTGAATGAAACACAAGGATAACCACGTGGGCACAAAATAAGTTTATAATGTATCACTCGGGTTTAGAATTTGCAGTTACAGACTGGTAACACCAAAGCGCATAAATATTCATCACTCCTAATTGACACTGTGGTTGCTAAGGACCAGGGGCCTGAAATGCACAGGGGTTCGCTCCAAAATATTCACTAATGTTGCATACCCACCTATCGACACTGATGAGGATGAGGGAGGGTAACAAATACCCAAGGCTGAGTTAAACAAAGGAGGCTCAGGCATCTCCAGGGCCACCATATATTTTCATCAAATCCATGCGATGCAGATTTAATTAAATCTCCAAGGTAAAAGAAAATCACATATCAGACCAATCTAATTATTATTCGGGTCCCACACTTTTACTTTCCGTAAAAATAAAATTATAGAACATAGAGCACGTACATCGAATTCCCAATACCAAATATACATTCATCAATAGTACAACAAACTGTGAAATCATCAACTGAAGAGACAGGTTTGTCAAGCATGAACTACAAACACTGACAGAATCAGACTGAACCAAGAGGGACAACACCAAACTCAGGGAGGTAAACATTCGACTACATAATAAGAGCACAACGAATCTACAGGTTAAAGTAAAATTGAATTCCTATCAAAGAAATATCGATACACAATTCAGTGAATATCGATTTCCAAACAAGGATTGGAATTATCAAATAAATCACGTGATATGGTAAGACATCGAACTCCAGCAAAGAGGGGCTTTTCTTCAACAGGAAGAATTGCAAACTTGGAGCATAAGGTATAACACTACCTAACACGTAGGGGATTCAAGGGGACGCTATAAGGAGGTGATGGCAAAAACAAAAAATTACGTATTGTCTTTAATCGAATCTAAGGCGAAATGTTCAAGGAAGGTGGCCTTAATGAAAGATAGAAGAATAAAAGAGATACCTGGAAGCGGTTGGATTGGGCGCCATAAAATGGTGCATACTTTTTGTGTAAGAGGTAGATCACATCCGTGACACCAAGGATCCATGCAGCGTTGGAGAAACTGACTTGGCGACTGAAGGCAGTAGGTATCTCCGGATTCAAGACTTTCACATAATGCCGTTAGAGAGATGGAGGATCAAAAGTTCCAACTATCCGCCACTGTGTCATAGTTAAAGTTGACAAGAGCTCCCCCCCATCAGAACTTCCCCATCCGGTCCCCAAGACTCGCTTCCATCCTTTCGTGATGGTCCAAAAAAAATGTTTTTTATTTTTTTATTTTTACTTTATTTGTTTTATTTTTTTGACAAAATCAAGCAATCCTCATTAATAAAGCAAGTTTCTTGTTTGACAACAATTTGACGTTGTGCATGCGCTTGCATGCGAATCTTCCTGTCTTTTCTCGCTTTAACATCAATTCAATACTTATCTTTCTTATTTGTTAAAAGTCACCTAATTATCCCATCTTTTAGGCTTTACTAATAAATCTCAACATTAAATAACAATTGTCAATAATTTGATTATTAATAATACTTTATAACTTAGTAATTAATAATTAATAGCTTTATATTTTAAATCACTTTATAATTTGAAAAATTATTTAATTCCAAGCCACAAATCATGTTGAACACCCAAAATGACATAATCCATTTAATTATAGGTTTTCCCTTTAATTTAGAATTAATTTATGTTTTCTATTATCAATTTAATTTAATTGAATTGATTAATCAAGACTAACCATAATATCAATTTTATCACCTAACTTAAAGTCAATTAAACAAGGAAATCAACAAGGTGTCTCAAATCAACCTAACATACTTACACCAATATGACAAAGAACCAAATGCAGAGGGGCACTACAAAATTGATCTAATATTCCAAAAAATGAATGTTAAAATATCATGAAAAAAGTGGGCATAGAATGAATGTAGAAGTAAAATTATATTTGCATATATTCATAAAATAAGATCTAATAAACAAAAAAATATGCAATTAAAAATAAAGGAAAAATAATTCAACCCAAATTTAGATAAGAGAGATAATTAGATTATATGATAACTTTAAGGCTAGGGTTAGGGTTTGATTAGGATTAGTGTTGCTTAGGGTTATGATTAGAGTTATGAATCTACAATTAGGGTTCAATTAATGTTCACTTAGGGTTTCTTTCTTGGGAGAAGTTTATTGAATGGTAAGTGTATTTTATAAAATTAATATGTCAAGAATTAATTTTAGATAATACTACATGTGGTTTTTCATATGGTATTAAATTTTAGATTAAAATTGATAATAGATTTCCTTCCTTCTTTTGCATTGTAAGCTACCATAATATATGGCCTTAAAATCTTATTCATATTTTGAGCTTTTCTAAACTAACACGACATCCAACAAAAAAATTTGTTATGCATTTTTTCCAAGCACAAATCCTTAGAATTCTTAATGTGTTACTTAGGTCAATTCTTTATTGCAATAAAAAATACACACTAATATATATTATGGATTTGAGGGAAAATATTAAAATATTTATATATATAGAAAAATTTAAATGCAAGGGATTCAAGTACATACCTTTTTTTTTGTTAATGTTGATGAAGATACAAATCTTGATGAAGTGCCAAATTTGATGACATGATATAAAAAACTGGAATATCTTTGCTCTATGTGGCACTTGAAATTTTGTACAAAACTATAACTAACTCTATGTCAAATTTGTGACTTTGGACCTATTTTGCATCAATAAATATGAGCTTTGACACATTCCTCCTAATCTAGCATACAATATGTACTTAAATGCTCAAAATAGTTGGGAGTAGTGTTGAGATTGGTGGATCTTTGAGAAGGTCCAATGCTTCACCTTTGTATCTCTCCCTATAGATAGAGGTAGAGATGAATATATAATGAGAGAGGAAAAGGGATAAAAATAGATAGAGATATAGAGAGAGATAGAGAGACAAATAAATATATAGAGAGATAGGGATGTATATATATATAGAGAGAGAGAGAGAGAGATGGCAAGATAGAGATATAAGGAGATATAGAGAGAGGGGAAAGAGAGAGAGATAAGTAGAGAAATACAAATAGAGATGGAAAGGGAGATAGAGAGAGAGAAAGAGAGAGGGAGAGATAGATAAATGGGAAGAGAAAGACATAGATATAGAGATATATGGGAAGATAAAGGGACAAAATAGGTTGAGATATGAAGATAGATAGGGGTATAGGGAGGGAGCAAGAGATCAGGGAGAGATGGGGAGAGATAGAGAGAGGGAGGGAGAAAGGGAGAGAGATATGTAGAGGGAGAGATAGAAGATGGGGAAGAGGAGATATATGCAGAGAGGGAGAGAGAGGGAGAGTGAGAGCGGGAGGCTAATTTTTTAGTTAAATTCTATAAAATATTCAATAAATAATAATATATAAATATTATAAGAATTATATAATTTGTATTTTAATTACACACTATATTTTATTTTTAAGAAAAATATAATTTTTTAACCATTTTTCCTATATATATTTAGTATTAATATTTTACATCTTTTCCAACAAGTTCAATATATAATGCAATTAAGTGCACACATGAAATTTGGTTCCCAAGAAGGGGCTTATTTGGCCACTTTTTTTTTTAAAGAAATGAGGGAAATATTGACCTTGGGCGTGAAATTGAGGATAGTTACACTCAAAATTTTGAGATGGAACAAAACAAGGATCGAAGTGCTTTGAGTCAACTTTCTAAACTACTAATTTATTTTTAAAATGGTTGAGATTAAGGGGTTCAATAGAGGGATGTACACAAATTGGTGTTGTTTTTGTCAGAAAAACATAACATAGCAACTCTTGTACGACTTGAGTAGGGTGAACTTTTTTCAGTATTTTTAAAATCACTACGGTCAAAAGCTAGCTAACATCATATAGTTGATGCACAATTTTTTTGATAATTTTTTAATGAATATTTGATTTTTTACTAATTTTCTAAGTGGGCACTTCGTAAAAAGTAGAATTTGGTCGTGCTCCCCCTACAAATTTTGGAAAGTAATAGATTTTTTTAATTTTTAATTTTTTAAAATTTGTACAATGGAGTTTAGTTTCTAAAAATGTAATTTATTTGAAATTTTGATGAACGCTTAATTTATAAT
>VDFB02271358.1:137571146-137679550 GCA_007258455.2 Sequoia sempervirens | reverse complement strand
CACGATGTAATAAAGCATTAGAATTGCATGAAATGTAAAAGGTAAGTCTAGTATTTTGGTCACCCAGTTAAGGGGAGAGCAGAGACCTATTGCCACAAACACAATAGACAATGTTCCTTTTTAGAGCCCAAATCACAATGATCTAATCTATGTGAAGATGTTGCTTCACGAAAACAAGTTGTTCAATTTTAACTATAGAAATCATTGTGTGGTGACTATCCTAGATTGCTTCATTTTAATCCATGTCTACCCTAGGGTTGCTTTTTTTTTTTAAACCAGATGTGACTATCCTAGATTGGTTCTTTTTAATCCAGAAAAGGTTATGTCTACAGAAGGCATCAGACTCAGAACCTTGTTTAGTTACAACCTGTATGCGCTAAAAGATCACCTATATGCACCACAAAAAAAAGTAAATGCGCTAAAACAGAACCCATACGCGCTACAAAAAACCCTAAAAGTGCTAAAAGAAATCCTAAATGCGCTAAAGGAAAATGCAACAATTTTTTTTTTACAAAATTTTTAATAAACCAAGCTAAGTATATGTGCCATTATGTTCCTTATAAGCATCATTTTGTTCCCTAAATGCACCAAAATGGTTCCCAAATGCACCGAAAGACTAGAAAAAGAATTGAAAGAAATCCTAGATGCACTGTAGAAACCCACAGATGCGCTACAAAACCCCACGGATGCGTTAAAACAGAAAATTTTGTCAAAAATCCGAGTTCCAGAATGCGAAATCCTATGAAAAAAACCTACAAGTAGATGTTAACAATGGGGCAAGGCCCCACGATGGGCACTAGAAATGTGTGATCAATTTTGAAGTGTAATAAATATGTAAAAATAAATAAATCAAACAAACAGATAGAACATTATATTAAAACATAATTTAAATGAAAATAAACGCAAACTCTTTCTTCTGTCTTTGATGTCATCCTATCATCCTCTATCTCCAGTGTTTTTATTGATTCCAGCTGGCTCTCAGATCTTGGGGTAGGCTCAAGAAATAGTCTTCCTAGAGAACGAGATTGAATATGAATGCATGCAAATGCTATGCTAAGATTAACATGTTATGATTATAAAAATGCAAGATTACGATACTATGAAAGCTAAAGATGATAATGACAATGCTAAAGATGCTAGAATGCTAGAATGCAAATAATCTCTAATATGTATGCATTATAAGTTATAGATGTAACCAATGCTTGGATTTGTAGAGATATTTATAGAGTTTTTGAAGGATTTTGATTGGCTAAGGTGATCAATGGCTGTGAAAATTCATAGCAGATCGAATGGTCAAAGATGGATAAGACTGGAGAGAAAAAAATAGAAGAAAACAAAAAGAAAGCTTTGTTTCCTTTTTCAAAAAAGAGATAAGATGAGATGATAAAGATGATTTGTAAAAATCATCTTTTTGTGAGATTTTGGAAAGATTTTGAAGAAGATAAATAATGAATTATTAAATTCAATTATTTATTTATGGGTGATATGGAAGATTTTTCTTAAAATATAATATTTACCAAAGATTTGAAGAATAATGGAGGATTTCAGAATTAAATAAAATATTTAATTAATTAGAAGAAAGATTTTAATAGGAGAAAGGAAATTAAATTCAATTAAATCAAAGCTTTAATTAAACTTAAATGTGATAATCAATTTAAATAAACAATGATATTTATTTAATTAATTAAGTGGACTTAAGAAAGTGGTAATTAAATAAAATGAATTTATTTAATTAAAGTGGAGGAATAAAGTGAATGAACAATATAATTAAATTAATTATATTTAATCATATGTAGAGGACTTTAGATAAATTAATTACATAGTAAATATTTAATTAAATGCTAGGATTATACATGACCAATTTTATGCATATACACTTAATATTTGTAGGCTGCTGCTATAAATTTTTAGCTTGCTGCCCCAAGTCCATAGCTCTCTTTTTTGATCTGGTATTGACCGAAACATGAGAAATTTGTTGATCTTGGGCATTCACGCCACATAATGCAGAACTCTACCAGTTTGGCAAGGCAACTTCAAGATTATCTTGTTGTTCCTGATTCTAATCTGCAACATTTTCCGCACCAGTATAGTTGTTTTGGACCATTAAGGCCTAATTTCTCATGCCGTTAGCACACGCTGATTGGTTATGGGGTTGATTGCATGGATAGCACCAATCGTAATCCTGGGCAAAATTATTCTGAGGCACGAGTTCCTTTGATGAACTGGATACATTAGGGTTGTATGGCTAGAATGGCCTTGGGTTAAAACTTTTTTGTTGGCCTTGATAATCATTTTGAAAGGCAGGCCTATTAGGCTGGTTCTACTAATAAGTGGCTTGATAAGGCTTATGTTCATGACCCACTTGCTTTTTAATGCTCACAAGATCATTCCCGAAGGTCTTGAGAATGTTTTTAATCTCTTGAGATTCTTTGTTTTGGGTTGGAGCAGTAATCTCTTGGGCTACGTTATGATAACCTATTGCTGGAATAAGCGGGATAGTAGCTAAGGGAGGTAAAGCAATTGGGGTAGGTGGATGTATTTCAGGAAACAAAAGCATAGGAGGTCTAGGAGTTATATCTCCAGCTTGGATGAGACAATTTTTAGCTCTAATGGCAATGTCATAAGCGTTAGGGAGTGTATGCCCACCCATAGATTGGGTCATAACCAAAATATTACTATTGAAGGCTTTTAAGTAAAATAGAAAAGCATGAGTTGGTAAAGGTTTTACCGTTGCAAGAATTTTTTCCTAGGTTATCTGAAATTGGTAGTTGAAATCAGCCAAGTGCTCATGTGGTGCCCTCTAAATGGTGCTTAATTGCTCTAATAGAGACAGATTATCAGATTTATCAGCAAAATACTAGTACAAACCATTACATAATGCATCCCATGTCAAGATTGAGTTGGCTGCGAGGCCTCTGAACCATTGCAATGCTTTCCCTTTGAGTGATGTAGCTAAGAGTCTTAACGCGACGTTCTCTTGCATGATATTATTAACCGAGCATAAGGTAGCCATGTCACAAATATGCTTAACCGGTGTTGTGAGATCCTCTCCTGTGAAGTATGGCAGACTTCTAAGGGCTGCAACTGGGATGTCATCATGTCAAGCAATGTCTAATGGACTTCTTCCATTAAAAGGCGCAAACGGGTGCTTCCTTGGTGCTGCCATTGGAAGTGCTTGTGATATTGGAACCGGTATTCCTGGTGATAAAACCAAGGAGCTGATACTAGGACGTGTTGACTTTGACCTCGCAGGTGTCTCAAACAACCTCTTTGTTGTTCTACTTCTTCTTCGTGGTGGGGACAACTGTCGATATTCAAAAGGTGCAAGATTTGATCTAGTTTGAACCTTTCTCATGCATAGGCTGCACTAAATGATTTGCATGTAAAATCAGAACCATCATTAAATCATTATCAATCCTAAAAGTCCCTTAAGTCATAGGTTTTAATTTTAGTCATTTCCTCTATCCCTTTTCCTAGAAAATTACTTAGAATAGGATCCATCATTCAGAGAACTAGCTCACTCTAGAGATAAAGATATTACAAATAATGATATTACAAATAAGTTACAAGTATTTTTATATAAATTTACATACTCTACATTACAAATAAGTTTACATACTCTACATTTACTAGAGGAAAATAATGATATTACAAATAGTTTACAAGTATTTTTATATAAATTAGTTAAATTATAATAGAAGCGATAAAGATGGAGATAAAAAAAAGAGATAGAGACAAAGAATATAGAGGTAGAGAGATAAAGAGGAATAGAGATATAGATGGAGAGAAAGATTGAAAGAGAAAGGAATAGAAAAAAGAGAGATAATACAAGAGAGAAATATAAGAGATAGAAAGGGAAAGAGAGATAGAGAAAAGAAAAACTAACTTTTGATTACTTGTTTCATGACAAAAATCCTAGAATGGTATGTGTCCTTGGGGAGTTATGATCAAGGTAGCATGACGTTTGATATAGACAGACAAACTTATAGAGAGAGAAAGACATAAAAGAGAGAGGGAGATAGAGATAAGACATAGAGAGAGAAAGACATAAAATGGATGGGGAGATATATATAAGATATAGAGAGGTGGATAGAGAAAAAATAAATTGAACTCCTTTAATAAATTTACTATTACAAATATATAATTTTGTCTAATGAATTTTTTTATTTAAAATATATATTTATTGAGTGAATGCTAATTGAGACCTTTGCTACATAAACAAAATCATTTGCTAAATGACCTACCAATTGACCTCATGTACTACACATGTCTAAAAAAATACACCAAAATTTTCTCTAATTGACCTTTCATACCTCTTCGATGTACCTATTGCACACCAAGGTGCAACTACTAGTAATAATTTTATATATGTACTTAACATGTCAAAATGTGCTCATTATTAAAATCTTGGCTATAATTTTCATTTTAATAAACATACTCTAAAACCTTTGTCAAGACCTTATTTTCAATCGTAGCCCACCAAAATGGAGAAGCGAAAGTCAAAACCTTGTTTTTAGGTATAACTCGCTAAAATATCAAAGTGAGTCAAAATCTTATTTTCAAGGCACCCCACCAAAATGGAGAAGTGAAAGCGTGACACTTGATTAAGGGTTGCAACCTCTACCCATTTTTTCTCATCAGACACGATTTGTGCAAAATCTTGTGGTAAGTCGCTTTCCATGGTTTCAATTAATTTTACTTTTCAAATCTTTATGTGACTAGACCATTTTTTATTGTGTTAAGAATGATTGCTCATTGCATAGGTGAATTTACTATATTGTCCAAGCTTATTTTGAAACCAAGGATTCATAACAAGGCTTGCCTGTGTTAATCTTAATCTTGAAAGTAGGTGGTCTTGAATAGGAGTAACACAATGATTACAAGAATATTACATTTCATTGCTAGCTTTGCCAAAACAATTGCCAAATAAATGAGGATAAAATAGAATTGCTTCAAAACAAAGAGGTAGACATATTATAGTGCAACCAAAGAATATTCTGAAATAATAAGATGACAATTCACTACTACATAGAGGGGCCCTTTAAGACAATAATTTAAGACAAAATACTAATTTTATCTTAAACATATTTAAGTTATATTTTTTATTATGCCGAAGGTGTGTCCCTATTTGAGATTTCACAGCTCAAATTCTCAATCAGTGGTTTAAAAGCACTGAGAGGGCTTGGTTGACAGTCTATTAAATTACAGCCATAGATCACAGTCTGAGACCCTCATCAAAAACAAACTGCAATGTGAAGTCCACTGCAGTTGCTCCAGCATTACACAAGATGAAATATGCAAACTAGACATGTCAAAAACAAAACACACCTATGTAAACTGTAGATATTGACCTTTTGGGAGCCCCCCTCAAAAACAAAGATCAGTGTTTTGCAAACTCAGAGATCCTCCTCAAAAATGAAAGTCTTCTTTCTCTTTTAAAAACCTAGTTTTATTGTTCTTGTTCATTTAAGTGTCTTCTCCATGCAAATAAAGTATGAGTCGGGTTATTTTTACTGGTTTTTTAACCAATTATGAGTGACTTCATCTTTCATTCTGAATTTCATTCTTAATGCCTCCAAAATGAATAATGAAAACTAGAGTTCACAGGGTATCACACTTGGAAAACTGGAGTTCAATAGCCTTATCCTTGCAGTTCGCATGCCTGATCATTATTTATATGCAAAAAAAACTTCAATAACAACACCGCCATTGTGCTCAATCGAAATTAACAGCACAACAATTGCTCTGTGAAAGCTTTCATTTACCAACAAGTGAAAGAGATTGAGATCGTCTCAAATTTGTGTAGAATTTTGAGGTAAATCACTAGCCATTGTTTTCTCCACTATAAATTTGTGCAAAATTTTGTGGGTTTTTATTTCTTTACTATTTTGTGCGAAGGATTTTTTTGGGGATGATTTTTGTGGGATACTGGTAAGATTTTAGGGTATGGAGCTTGCTTTGTTGAGGTAAATCACTCCCTAGTTTGTCTTTTCCAAACGATGGCAGTCTGTCAATTATCAGGAATATTCAGCAGCAGGGGATTAGGGTTTTGTAATACCGAATTGGGTACTATCTTTAGAGAACATGAGGAAACATAGTGTTAAGAAAACATCTTTGGCGCAAGAACAATCATTATTCACTAATATTTTGTCACATTTTTCCATAGTCTACGTTAAGGGAGAGGAAGATATTGGACAGAGTAAGTAGCAGAGGGAGTAACATCCAAAGTAAAAGAGTAACACTAGTAGCAGTTGCAAGAATCTTGCCATTCTTCTTTCTCTTTTAAAAACCTATTCTTATTGTTCTTGTTCATAAATTGGGAGACCCTCGTCAAAAACACCAGTCTCCTTGCAGCATCATTTTTTTTGGTGTGGCTGCTTCCTATTAGGGATTGTGTGATGTTTCATTTGTTGGCTTTACTGGTTTGTTCATCTTTTGGGGCATGATGCCATTCCATCACTAATTTTAGGTTATGATGTATCTATTTTTCCTGGTTAATATATATGGATCTATTTCATCAAAAATTGTGCCAAAATCGATGCTTGTAAACAGAATATGATAATGACCATAACTGAGAAAGATGACAAACAAAGGTGTGCATGGTGGCTCTTGATATGTATGATTGAGAAAGAATTAAAAAATTGAGATGAATGTGAGCATGACGTCTCTTATATCATGGTCTCCCTGATATCTCTTATATCATCGGTTTCTTTTCTACTTTTTCTCCCTGTCACCTATTGTGGCCTCTTCTCTAATTCTTTTCTTTTCAATTTTTTTCCCTCTATCTATGCCATGGATCTATCTCTTCGTGTTTTTATAAAATCTTCACATTCTTCAATCCATGTCTCCTACCTCGTCTGGCCAGCATTAAACAAAACTTTAATCGTTTTTGAATTAAACTCTGTCCTTCATGCCCCTTCACAGCCCCTTCACATCCCTCCAGCAAAATACTTGAAGAGAGATCCTATTGTACATATGCATTTATAGAAATAGAAAACTACAAATCATTTGGTTAATCAAAAACTTGTAATTATGACTTACTTTTGCATCTTAATAGACAATATTCTTTCAGACATAGTTTCATAATATCCTCCAATAAGAAGGTATGCATTTCTAGAAATAGCAAACTACAAATCATTTGGTTAATCAAAAACTTGTAATTATGACTTACTTTTGCATCTTAATAGACAATATTCTTTCAAACATAGTTTCATAATATCCTCCAATAAGAAGGTATGCATCCAGTATATTTTTCTCTATGAAGATTTGTTCCACCTAGAAGCATTAAAAAGTAAAACTGATAATTTATTAAAGGTGCAGAAAATGATTATTAATTTGCAGCCCATATGCACAAGCATGCAAGTACATTTTGTTGGGTATCTTTATTTCAGAAGAAAATTATTCTTTCCATAAACATTTAATTTAAGAATTATCTCCAATATTCTGTGACATTTTTTTTGCATACAAGTTGGAGAAAACTTACAACAGCATATCTAAACAAATCTATAAAAATGCTTTTCCATCCTTGCATAAGGGGTAAAATGAATTGCATCATCAAGTATATCAAAATATCTCATGGGAGGTCTTTAGTTTTAAGGAACATTTATAATTCATGAATCATGTGGATTTTAATACCAGAGTCTGCTAATTATGACTTCAACTGCTCATCACTTATATCAATTCTTCATTGGGACAAAGTTCAGCGTCTTCTACTCAATTTAAGAATTACATGGCCCCCATTTTCACACCCAAAGGTCAGGACACAAGAAATTTGTATCATCGTATATATTGTTCTTGTTAATCTATTTATAACTTCTTTGCATAGAGAATCATTTTTTTAATATATGTGTATATATATAAAGTTCTCAAACTGTAGCACATCAAACCTAAAACTGCAACATTCCCAAAATTCCTGAGATAGAAAACTTCTTTTGCCAAGCTTGATGATAAGCTATCCCCTACCAGTCATGTCATAATTCCCAGTCATTTTCATACTATTCCATATAATAGTTTCAATTAATAGGAAACTTCAAGCTTATTCATACATGGATCCAACCAAAACAATTAGGTGCTCCTTTAGAAGTCTAAAAGTTTCAAGTATATCTTGTTCAAAGAAATTCAACACAAGAAACCAGAAGAAACAATTAAAAGTTTAATATCTGATGACTATCTCTTACACTAAAAGTTTGTTGTGCGGACCTTTCAAGGTGAGATGCTGAATGAAGAGAAAAATATGTAATGCCATTAGATTATCTTGATCCATTCTGCTCCAATCCACCTTCATGTAGGCCATTAGCTAAAGATACAGATGGCAGAGTTATTTGAATCCTATTCTCAAGGTTAGGTTTGGTATCTTCGAAATACCAGTCGAAATCATGACTAGTTGATCCTGAAAATGCAAGATCTTGAACTATCTGGGTACAAATTAGCTGTTCTATTTGTGTAGTACACAAATTTTGAGAGCATTCATTTTTTGAAACCAAAATCCTGGCACTCAAAT
The DNA here is from genome assembly GCA_007258455.2 of Sequoia sempervirens. NCBI lineage: Eukaryota > Viridiplantae > Streptophyta > Pinopsida > Cupressales > Cupressaceae > Sequoia > Sequoia sempervirens. Next base: position 137,671,050 of record VDFB02271358.1, on the reverse strand, counting down.
TTGTGGATATTTATGGAGAAAATATAGTCAATCTTCCTTAATCTCATTTCCATCTAACTAGTTAAAAAATTGCTAGGAATAAAGGGAACAACGACCTTCTATTCTATTCCTGAAGCTTTGTTTGCTCGGCCAAGGTTTCGACACTAATTTTACAGCTATGATGTTTCAGCTTATACTATTAACTTGTTTGTTGAAATATTGAGGTGTGTTTTGGGTGTATGATAAATAGGTTCCTCTTTTCCCTTTAGTAAATATTTATATAAACTTTTTCCATTAAAGTTGCTATAATATTGTTGTTATTTATGAGCTGGTAGGAGATTATGATCATTCTTCTTGATTCTTGGATTTTGAATGCATAAACTAAAGTCAAATTTGAACGAGGGTCTCCCACCTCTTAGATTTGGTGTTTCAGATACTTACCACTTCTATCAGTTGTGTGCGATTTGTTCTTCTTCAAAATCAGTTTTCAAAGAGGTATGTTTTGAATTATTTTCCATCTAATTTAATAGACTATAGACTTAAAGTAGGGTTTTGGCCATCAATGTTAGCATATCATTCAATATCTTTGGTCTTTGGATCGATAGTTTTAGGATTTCAATGCTGTGTAGCTTTGTTTTTTTGTCTATCTTTAGTTTGTAATTATCTGAATGTCACAGTGGAGTCAGTTATTTGATAGTTCTATACTACCATTTCCATTCATTTTAACTAAGTTGGCACCCCTCGCTACTAGAAACACCACACAAAAACATAATTAAATGGCAATACTTATTTACCATTTACTTAAATAGCAATGAGCTTGAAGGTTCAATCCTTATGGATTGGTATGCTCACTCAATTGAAAGGATTGACTATTTACAACAATAGATTATCAAGTACCATCCCCTCTATTTACTCAACCTTAACCATGCTAATTTTTGAGTGACAATCAACTCCAAGGTTGAATTCCTAGTGAACCAGGTATGCTCATTCAGTTAAATTTATTTCTAGTTCTCTTTAAATCTCCATGAAATGCATTAGAAAGGTTAGTCCTCAAATTTGACTTGAGATATTGAGTTTGTCTGTTCATTGTAGATTGTTCTCACCATTGCTCATTTGACTATTGGGATTTGGGACTTGACTATCCTCTGCTTCTCTATAACTCATTGCTTCCCTTTGATAGTTTGGTCTTCCATCCATTCACTCTAAATTGTTAATCTCAGAGCCCTAGTGACAATTCTTAGGAAACCCTATTAAATTGAGTTTGTCTCGACTTGAGATTTCTAACAAAGACCTGCTCATTTATGGCCTTACTATCCTTTGAATATAACCCTATATGCATTGTCCTTTAATTTTGCATAAACTTGAAGGGTTATTCTTTATCTTGAATCACTTGTCATAAGGAACTTATGCCATATAAACTAATATTGCCCTCTTTGATTATTGTCTTACTGGCTGCCTTTGTAAGATAATTGTCCTCGCTCTTTTATCCATTAAAATCTTAGGTTATAGACTACTTTTATAGATTTTTTATAGTACAATAAAGTTTTAAACCATCAAAAACCTCACACATGTATTGGCAGCTCAACAGGCTTTGCTTCCAACATAGATTTATCCTTGTACCTCATGTCATACATCTCCTTACCATCCCTCATGAAAAATATAGGCACACCCAAGGCAAATGTTATAGCCTTTACTATTGGACAAAATTGTTGAAATAGCTACCTAAAAGAATCTACAACCTATCAACAACAGAAGGCTGTGAGACAAACAATCTGCTGATTTGCTAAATGTGCCCTTAGTCCTTAGACATTTTCTCTCATTTTCTATTTTAATATCATATAATTGCAATGCTAAACATACAGAAAAGATTTATGTTTCAGAAGTACATTTAATTTCAGGTTCAAAGATACATTTAATTAAGATGAACATAAAAAGCCTGCTGGCAGCTACAAAGTTTTTTTTGAAGGACTGCAACCAGATCTTGAAATCTAAGAGAGGCCCAAATGAAAATAAAAAATTCATTAGAGGATTAAAATTTATTAGGACCTCCTATTATCCAAATGCAGGTAACCAGATATAATAAATTCTAAAACATAACAAATATAGCATAAGAGTCCATTGCTAGAACACGAACTTCTTCATAATAACAATGAAGTCTGTACTAAAGGCCACATCACTATTTTCTTTGCATTTTATGGTTGAAAGATAGTCCTTGTTGAAAGATAGAATAGATAGAAGTCTACCAAGACTTCTGACGTGCCATCCAGGACTGCACAAAAATCTCTCACCAGAAATGCTTTAAATAACACCCCGTGTTGTTAAGGTTTAGAAACATACATGAAGGAAATTAGGTAAATTTTAGAGTGTTCTTTCCATCCTCAAATATGTCAGAAATAATCACATCCCCCCTTCCATTTAACTAATTCTTCCCCAAATTGTAATTTTGTAAAAATAAAATTCAAGGTCAAACCAATACAAATACAAAAATTAAATGATCCTTCCAACACAAACTATAAGACAACACTCAGTCATGGCCTGCAAGATCGCTTTTACTTCTTAATTTTTACTGTGTCAAAGTCTTAAAGACACTGATTTCCACAGTCCATGATGTTCTGTAATAGTATTTCTGAAATTGACTATGTCGAGTTTTTATCATGTTGTTTATATGACAATAGAATCCATGTACACAGATTCTTTTTTGTTAATCTAATGTTTGTAAATGTCTTGTGAGAGCCAACAAATTGATTAAAAATTACTCCAACATATGTAGAATGGTAGACCAATATATATATTATATTATATGAAATATAATTTACTATTTGTTTTGCTCAGTTAAGTGTAGATTCTTTATTGCCCAATTCCCTAAAAAAATATGTTACAGAAACAAAAGAGGGTGAACATAGGTAGGTTGCTACAATATCTACAAGAATGAAACAAGGAAATAGGATAAACAGATATTCCAACTAAAACTGACCCACAAAAACTTCAGACACAAAACAAATTAAGATCCTGGTTTGGACACAGAGCTGGGATCAATTTTAAAACCAAGTTCCAAGAGGGAGCATTGTTTAGCTCTTTCAACACCACTGGTAGGCGAAGAGGGAATGGTTAAGGCACCAGCTATGCCTAGGCCCCCATAATATAAGGCAACCCTCAAATTATCAACAATTAATGTCAAGTCCTAGCAAAACAAGACCATATCTGCATGCCTCTTCTCCCAGCACAATCACCTATTTCTACTGTGGGTGTCCCTACTTAAAATCCAATAAAATGCTTATAAAGATGTGGAAGAAATTTTATCATTGGAGGAACTAGATCCTCCTACAATATTTTTATGTAAAGGGCCAGAAGTAATGAAGTCATTCTTTGATATAGAAGCAAATATTTCCATTATTTTGTCCCATAATTGCTCAAGCTTTTCTTTGTGTATTTTCATTCTAAAGCTTTGTAGAACAAATTTAATCTGGATGTAATTGGAAATCCAGTTGACAACTTTACTAAATTGCAGAAAGTTAATGTGCAATGAAAACAATGAACTGAAGTATAGGAAGGATGAATCCAGAAGAAAATGAGAGTTATCTGCAAGAAGGTTACTCTAAGAAGAGATGTGAAGCCACAATGTTGATTTTAACATTTGGATGATCCTTTATAGTTATTTCTAGCAAGAAATGAAAAGTATAAAATTAGGAAATGAAACAATTCACCCAAGGATCTGAAAATCCATGTAACGGTTGCATTTGAAGGTACCTATTGTGATATTTCTATCTCACAATTCCCAACATTTTTTGGGGCTCCTATTTGCTTGTAAAATGCCTAAGACAAATTGTCACAAGAAACCTAGAACAAATTCTAGGCTTACTGATGCATATTGCAACTTCAGATTTTTAGCAACGGTGATGAAACAGAGCCCCTAACAAGGTGGGCTACTAGTTTTTTGGTTATTTTGTTTTTCAAAATTGTCCCTAAATGCAATTTGGATCAAAGTCAGTGGGGTTTTATAAACTAGCAAATGTTAAGATTCCATTTATTAACACACCTATTCATATTTTTCACAAAGATTAGTAGCATGTCTGGAATTTTTTTTATCTTCAGCAGCCTTCGATCTAACAATTTCCTTAGTAACAATTTCCTTGGTATTAAAATTGATTCTTTGCTGTCATGCATTTTACTGAGTTTTTCCATCGTGAGCAGTTTGGGGATTTTACATTTTGATTGTTCTTTGAATTCTTTTTTTGTTATATTGTTATGTTTTTTTGAAAATGCAAGATGATCTTTATAGTAGAACTCATATTGGAAGGAATTTTTGATTGTTTTGTAGTTCATGGTGTTACTAGAGTAATTTTGTGCACTTTTAGAACTGATTCCTTGCTGTGGAGTTTTCTCCCACTCTCATTGATAAATGTGGTCTCATATTAGTAGAAATAATATCTCCAAAATTATGTGATATGTTTTGCACCTATATTTGTATCTATCTTATTCGGATTGTTTTGCATCCAAAATATTTTAAGATTTGCTATATTTCTATTTGACACTGAATTAGTATCTGTAACATAATCCATATCCATGAAGGATAGGCCTTCCATATTTGTTTTTGCATGGCAAATATTGTCTGTGATCATGTTTCCCAATAATGTTGAAACATTATTTTAAAGAGGCTCCAAATTTGAGATATTTTTCATATGCCTTGTTGCTACTGAAGAAGAAGTTTATCCTCTGAGTTTTCTTTAGAAGATACAAACGTAAAAGACAAATAATATTAATGTTATTATTTACCTGTTAGAATCTCTTGATGGATACAAGCTTGGGTGAGTGCTGATATGGTTCTTTGAATTGAATTACATGTATCACCCATTGTAGAATCTATAGAATTTTTCCAAATATCTGTTACCCCAGCCTTTTGCTATCTGAGCAGATATGCATGTATTTCATTTAATGAAAGTTACAGATTAACTAGAATTTGATAAGACTTATATTCATAATATTTGAGGGAAATTATTGTTAGGATGACTTACAGATTTGGAGCTATTTTTCCCTTTTACACCATAGAGTAGTGACATGTTCTCACTCCCTCTCTCTTTCTCCAAACCAAAATCTCAATGGATTTATTAGTAAATTGTTTGAACATGAGATGTATTTTGTAGAAACATAATAAAACTCTGCCATACAACTTGAGAAATGACTACAATAATCTCCAAAAGTTGTAGAATTGAAAAAGTTAGAGCTCCAAGCTGAAAAGGAATAACCTGGACTATTGCACTCTGATTGGTTGATGTATATAGAATTGTAAGGCATCTAGATCCCCTATGTAATATAGATTATATTATTGACTTGCTAGCTATAAATAGAATACATATTTTTTGTTAAAAAAAAGATCCCAAAACAGGAAGATCAACTCACCCGATTCAGTATACGCCCAGTTGGAGTTGCATCAAAAAAGGACATTGGTGCATGAAACATGCACCTGTGCATATCATTGAAAAGATGATTGGAATTTTTTAATCTTGCTAGGGAAGTAACAATAGACCTCACAAGAATGCAAAAGGAACTTGCTATTGCTAAAGCAACGTAAACCACATTAAGATGGTAGTAGCTAACAATGGACATCTTATCTTTTGTTGTAGGAGTTTCCCATGCCATCCAATAATTGCTACTTATTTGAATTTTGTGAAATAATGTTTGTTCCAATAAGATTATAGGTATCAAAACACCTATGTATGCAACAGTGATATAAGACCAATACACCCACGCACTTACCGTGCCACTCTCTCTTTCTTCTTCTTGCACAAGATGTAAATTTTTTTCTTCTTTTTCTCTTGACTTATGATTTTCTGATTCGTGCTTTTCCTCTAGCTCTTGTGTGTTCTGGTCAATACCTTGCTTCTGGAGTTGTTTATGGTTAACATCTTTCACACTAGCTGTATTGTCAGATGACAATTCTTTAACAAATGCATTTGATGATAGGATCTCAAATTTCTCCATAGCATCAATGGATTTCAATGCTTTCTGATGTGAACCAACTAATTCCTCAAAATTTGAGCTTGATTGTAATATATCATCATATCTTCCGGATTGAGTAATCTCACCATCTCCCATTACCTAAAAAAAGTTACAAAAATGTCCTTTGTGAATAGAACTTGGATCATTTTGTTTCTTCTCTAGGATACATGACTCCTGAAGCCATTACCTGGTTCTTCCCACAACTAGTTGTCAATTGTAACTTCTCATATTTAATTATTCAACTCAATAGTAAATAGAGAAATACAAACATACCAGAATGAGGTCAGCAGCAAATAAAAACTCCACTTGGTGAGTTACATAGACTACAATTTTTGAATCCAGAATTCCAAGTAGACATTGTTGTAATAGGAAAAGGTTAGATAAAATTACTTGGTCCCACTATGTGTGCATCAACAACACTAAATGGATCATCAAAGATAGATATCTCAGATCTTGATATAAAGTCTGCGTAACCTATATCCTTTGTTTTTACCCACCACTGTATTTATTCCTCTTCTCCACCTTTTGTTTGGTCTCCATTCACAACAGCCAGATCTTTCTTTTAATGCAATGTTTCCACAAAGACAACTTACACCGGGATTTTTGAGAAGGAAGGATATCCTTGGTCTACTTTACATATAGCTAAGTTCTGTGTTGGAGATTTTATCAAATACACATTAGGCCTCAAGGATGCTACTAGTTTGTGCACATTAGGCACCCCATATATTCTTGGCATTATTGGGCCTTTGGATTATGTCTTTGTTTTCGTTCACTGCTCAATAATGACTCATTTATGATCTTTGCCACATCTTATATAGTTTTGTTCATGGTTTCACTTCTTACCAACTAGTAGCTTCTACTGATCTCTAGATGGTCCTCATTGTATTAATATAATCCTTGGTTTTAAGCACAATATTGGCACTCCCTTTGTCCACTTTGAGAACAATGATCTTCTCATTGTTGTTAAGTTTTTATGATGCCTAATTTACTTCCTTCAAGATGCTGCTCCTGGGTGGTTTTGTATTCCTTAATATTCTTGAACTGTCCTATCTAATTTCTTCAAGAGTATGATCTGATCGGTTGAGTATGATATTTGAAAATTTGACTAGTAGTTTCTCATTAGGGATATGGCTAAGGGCAATGTCAATTCTTGGTCTTTACGAAGCCAACTTAGGGTTGCAACGTCTAAGGTAGTTGATGAGAGGTAGGAAACATTTTGTGATATGAAATGAGCATATGGGACTAAACTCTATGCTTTATTTGCAATTGACTGGTTTGACATTTTTCTTCTTTTTTTGAACTAATTATAGACACTTTTGAAGGATTTTTGTTGCTAGGTAGTTAAGCTTTGCACTGCAAAGGTAATGTGCTACATAATTATTAATGATGTCTTCATCCAGCAATAAAAATGAGTATATGGGCCTAAATTTCTATACTTTATTTGTATTTCACTGGTTTGGAAATTTTCTTCTTTTCTTGAACTAGTCTAGACATTTTTGAAGTATAAATATTGCTAGTTAGTTGAGCTTTGCATTGCAATGGAATTGTGTTGCATAATTATAAGAGATATCCTCTTCCATGTGATATATTCTCCCACCTGGGATGTTTATTTTCTTAAAGGATTAATTGCTGCTTTTATGATCACAATTTTCTGATCAGATCTATTTAGAAAGAAAGAAACATTTTTTGGTGTAACATTTTTCTCTTAAAAGGAAAAAAAACATATAAGCATATTTTGAGATATTGCAGGTTAAGAAATAGGACTTTTGAATTTAAAGGTAGTGAAGATTTTAAAGGAAACATTATTTTTGAAAGTGTTTTGGCCAATACTCTATCCAAGACCTAATTTTAAATTAGAAGGTCTAAACTTTGTAATCTGGTACTTGTATTTTTAAAGGTGAACCCCTTTTTCTTGGTTGGGAAGGGTTGAAGCCCTGGGATGGCATCACCCTGGGAATTCTCACCACACAAATGTACCTAAGAATCAGACTTGGGCTAGCAGTGGTAATCTCTTGCCAATTTATTGCCAGACCACCACCCAAGAACATCATATGGTATTTGGTTCTAAATTTAGATAATACGATTCCATTATTATTCCTTTCTTGATTTACTTTTGTGAATTAGTAAGACATAAAAAATTGATGTGAAGTGTGTAGTAACTTTTGTTGCCCTTTGTTCTAGATCCAGTCTTGAGATTTTAGCTACTTGATATTGAAATGGCTAATGAAGAAGAAAAAGGGATGGTGTCTCATCATCATCATCAGATTTACTGTTTGACAAGCTTACAGATAGGGTATGCAGATGAATATTTTTGTAGATTACTTTAACAGAATAATTTTTCCTTTCTATGTGCATATTAGTTTTAAAAATTTAATTGTGGCCTTGTTGGTATTTTAACAAGTATTGTGTTTCTTACATTTGTATATAATACTACGTTGTTAGTTTATAGGTTGAGTGACTACGAATCAAATTACTGATTCAATAAATACTAAATAGTTATTCTCCTTGATTCCATTGGCAACCTATCATAGCTGTAACCTTGAACATAGAAGGGTGTGAATGTTTAAATAACCTTCCTAATTCCATTAGCAACCTGTCACATGTAACGCTCGACGTGCAAAACCCCAGGTTCACACAATAATGCAAATAATTTTTTTTTAAATAATTAAATTAAACATGCAAATACATTAAACCATAATCACATAACACATTACATAGCATTAACAGAATTTAGTTCTCTCAAGCAATAATGAGGTTACATTGCAACAACTAAATGGAAATAAAGATAAAGAATCCAACAATATTATTTATATTAAAATAACCATGAATAAGGATACATCCAAAACCATGATGCAAGAATAATAGACATCACATAATATATCCATGATACATCTCTTGATAGAGTTACAAATGATTCTAGCTATTACATCATTGTTTTAATATTACATTACAATCTTTGATAATTGAATTACATTGAATTTCCCAACATGGGGATTGATACAAGAACATTGAAATCTGAAATACAAAGTGAACATTGGTACAACACCAACTGTGGAAATGCTGAGACAACAAGATGCTGATGGGGAACCCAACGGGTGTGGAGCACGTTCCACCCAACCATGTGAATTACAAGTAACTCACCCCCTGTGCTCAGAGGTGATGAGGAAGAAAACCTGACCATGAATGTAAAACCGACTCAACAACAACATGATACAAAACAAGTACAACTCAAGCATACAAAGAACAACCCTCAACGTTCACAAATCACATAACAAGTTAAAACTAAGAAACTCATCACAATAACATGAAGTATCACCAATTACAATCATGAAACAATTTCACAAGAATCAAAAGCATCATAAAGATACAATATCCAGAGGCAACTACAAACAAAGCACAAGGGTGTCAAGTGGAGAGTGTCATCGCATAGCTCTCATGGGATTCTCCTGGCCCTTCCTCCAACTAAGGCGCCGGCACCCATCTATGGATCTCCTGGCCCTTCCTCCTAACTGAGGCACCGGCACCATAGGGTAGCTAATGCAGAGCCAATAATCTCTCATGAAGTTGAGACTATGGCTTTACCAACCACGGCCTTCTCAGTCTATAACTAGTCTATGGTAGCCCTAATGCATAGCCGAGGAATCTAGTGTTTTATTATCTTGTGTTTTTTAACTACCCAACCCCCTAAATTCTATTGTTTAGGTTATCACTTGTTTAACTACTCTTTCATGGGTTATCCCGAAGCCCCTTCCTCATCGGTGGAGGTTTGGCCACCAATGCAAGAGCCACTCTCCCTATGACCCCTAACATATCTCAAAGCAGGCAAGGGTTGAACTAACATCAATAAAGCATAAACCAAATCTAAACACACGAGACATTAACCCTCTCACGATTACTCATAATCAAAAGTCTTACAAAACTGTTCAACCCTTCCAGACATAAAACCAATAACGCTCAAAAGCATAATGAAGAGGAGAATAACACTCTAAATGACAAGCCTCTGGAACAAGGTATCACAGACCAAAACGGTTCCCACATCGACAACACTAAACAAAGAAAACCATAACATAAAAAGAAAACTCAGATTACATTTGCAAGGTTGCAAATTCATTAACTTCCCATCCCAAACAAATAATTAAATTAAATCACCCAAATGTGATCCTTAAAGAGGTTCCAAATCTCAATCATAACCAATTCATTTGTCTTGATATAATTAACAATAACCTAAAACTTATATTTTGTTTTAAAAATATTTCCTCAACCAATTTGAACAATAAAATAATACCTTCCAAACTATAAATACCTAAGTATAAATATTTTTAATCATTTTTACCAAAATACACAAATTACCTTTTTTTATTTATTTATTTTATTTTATTTTATTTTTATTTTTAAAAATTATAATTAAAATAATATTAAATAAACTAAATATATATATATATATACATATACATATACATATATATATATATATTTATATATTTATATATATTAAAAAAATATTAAATAATTAAAACCATGAAATAAACATAGGGCCGTCGGCCCATTCATTGTACGCAGCAGTCATAAAGACTGCTATGCACAACAGTCTTTAAGACAGCTGTGTACAGTGCGCAACCTTTAAGACTGTTGTGTATGCAGTAGTCTTACTGACTGCTATGTACCGTATATACGGCAAGAGAGAGGGTCGAGGGTATGGCTTCGGCCATCCCTTCACCCTCCCCTACACTTTTAATTTTAAAAAAAAAAAATCAATAAAAAAGAATATGAATAACAGACAAAATTTTGAATTCCAAGAATAAATTTAAAACACTTTTTTTTTTTCCCATGAAAACTAATAAGACGTACGGCCGACGCCTAAATACTTTATAAATATAAAAACAATATAACCACAATATATATATATATATATATTAAAATATATTGAGTTAAAATACAGAGGGTAACTACAAATAACAGAATAAAAGAAAAAAAATACAGAGTAATAAACAGACCAGCCATACTTAAATATATATATACAAAACCCCACATTTATAATTCTCAATATGGAAAATCATTTTTTTTCCTAAAATCCTAGAATATTTTAGAAGCTAAAGGTTTTTGTTTTGACAAGTTGGAAGCATTTTTTTTTTTTAAATTATAATCTTATATATTTCACTAGTTTTCAATTCAAACAACAGTTTTTCTTTCTTCACACAAATCATATTTAATAAATTTTGTTTTGTTTCCTCTGAAGCAAAATGATGAAAGAGAAAGTACTTAGAAGGAAAATATAAGTGGAACCTGGTGTCTCGCGCTTATTCGAAAGTCTGAAGACGATTGCTTGATTTTGATGACCTCGAAGAGCTCCTTGTTCGTGCTTCCAAATCTCCTCTACAAAATTTCGCCCTCAAACTCGAATCTGATTCTTTGTTCAGAAAGCTCTCCAGGACAATCACCAGAAACAGATTGAAAAACCCCTACTATAACTCTCCTCAAAAATACATCAAAAGATTCCAATCTCCTTTCTAAAATTTCAAAAATACAAAACCAATATCTTGTGCAACTTATGTAACAATAATCCTCTGTCTGTCTGAAAAACTCCCAATTTTCTTAATTAAATAAAAATATATTGTCCATCTCTTCAAAAAACTTTGAAAATCAAAATAAAAGAAAACAATTCTTTAAAAGCCAGCTTTTTACTCAGATCTGTATTCTTATTTGGTCTCACAATCTTTTTCAGTCTTTTATTTGTTTTATTGTTTTAATTTCCATTTTTACCACTTTACTTGCATATCACATTATCTATTTAATTTAAATAATTTATTCTAATATTTATCCTCAACATGATAATTAATTAAAATAAATAACACACAATTTAATATTATAATTGTCACACCATAAAACTCATGACTTTCAAAAATAATTAAATCATTTAATATTTAAATACAATTTAATCTAACATTAGAATAAACAATTATTTCAATCATTCAAGTAAAATAAATCATAACTTATAAAATGCCACCTTAAATAAAATACGACAAAACACATAACAGAAAACACAAATGACAATACACAAAATAAACAATGCCAAACAAACGAGACGATATGACATCATGGGACGGGATGACTTCATCGTCACCTCTGTTTCAACATTTAACCGTTGGGCTATAGGTGCTCACCTACCGAAACAGGTGGAATCGAAACTTGTACCTGCAATACCTGCAAACAAATGAAGTCGTGTACATGTGCATACATATATATATATAAAATCAAAGCATTAAATCGAAGCATTGCATTGTGAGAAGGAATCGCAGCGTAACAAAGCACTCGCAAGCAAGTGATGCTACATTGTCCTTCATCACCTCTATCCTAACAATTATAATCTAACTGGTAAAATAACATTTCTAAACTAACAATTCATCTCATGACATAATTTATTAAATCATTGCATCATAATATAATTCTGAAAATCAACTAACATCACCAACCACAATATCATATAAAATAATCATGTCCACTAAAGGAATAACAACATCATCGAACCTCAACTAACCAACTATCAGACCAAACAATACTAGTACCATCACAATCACAAGTAGCAAACGAACGCATACAAAAATAATAAATCCAAACAACAAGAGGAGGGGTATTACATCACAACTGTAACACTTGAACATGGTAGGGTGTATAGATTTAAATAACCTCCCTCATTCCATTGGCAACCTATCACAGTTGTAGCACTTGAACATAGAAATGTGTAAAGGTTTAAATAACCCCCTTGATTCTATTGGGAACCTGTCATAGCTGCAGCACTTGAACATAGAAGATTGTAGAGGTTTAAATAACCTTCCTGATTCCATTGGCAACCTATCACATCTGCAACACTTGAAAATAGAAAGTTGTAGAGTTTTAAATAACCTCTCCAATTCCATTTTCAACCTCTCACAGCTACAACACTTGAATATAATAGGAAATTTTAAAGGTTTAAATAACCTCCTTGATTTTGTTGACAATCTATCACAACTACAACACTTAAAAATAAAATATTGTCACAATTTGAATAATCTCCTTGATTTCATTAGCAACCTATCACAATTGCAACACAACACTTGAACATAGAAGGGTGTGGACATTTAAATAAGCTCCCTAATTAAATAACCTCCTTGATTCCATTAGTAACCTATCACAACTGCAACACTTGAACATAAAAGGGTGTGGATGTTTAAATAAGCTCCCTGATTCATTTGGAAACCCGTCATAGCTAAAACATTTGAACATAGAAGGGTGTGGACGTTTAAATAAGCTCCCTGATTCCATTGGCAACCTGTCACAGCTGCATCACTTGAACATGGTAGGGTGTATAGATTTAAATAGCCTCCATGATTCATTGGCAACCTATCATAGCTGCAACACTTGAACATAGAAGGGTGTAAAAGTTTAAATAACCTCCTTGATTCCATTGAAAATAGAATGTTAGGATGTGTTCTAGAGTGCTTCATTAATTCAAATATTTTGAGTGATTCCATGAGATGACATCTCTTTGAGGCATTTTGTCAAACAATTTAGGTGTTTTGTCTATGATTCCACATCTTGCATATATGTCTACCAGAGCATATCCAACTATAACATCTGACAAAAATTCCCCTACCATTATGCTTTGGTGCAAGTTCATAGCCCATCCAATGTGCATGTCCAACACCAAAGAGTATGGAAAGGTCTTTTTTTTTACCCAACTACACCCTCCTATTATTTCCTTAGAAAAAAGGATGCCTAATTATTACAAGAGATTCATAGAATATCAGGTTTAGATAAAATGGAACATAGACCTCACCTGGAAACCAGAGAGACTATTGAGTGATTGATTTTTCTTCCAAAGGTTCTCTATGAAAGAATAGATCATTGTCACTTGACTTATCCATTCCTCTTCATTTTCTCCCAATGATTTTATAACTCTAACAAAGCATTTAGACTTTTCAAAGATTTTTAGATGAAAAATTAGAAGAGTAGGCTTCTGGTAGCTTCCTATTGCTAATTCCAAGGATAGAAACTCTTCCCATGGAACATTCCATAGTATTTTACATGGTATTGTAAGCATTTTATTTAATGATGGGCACTAAAAACATAGGAACAAACACTTTTATAAGTACCTTAACCTAGCATGACAATATTTCAAAAGATGATGTAGTCTAAATGTTCCTCGTATAAATCTGACCATGCAAAATTTGAAGGTTCCATTGAAATATTTGTGCATCAAAAATGTCTCCTTTCTTCTGCAAGGTAAAGCACCATCTGCAAAGTCAACAACATACAAATCAATGTTCTCTCTTTAATAGTGCTCAGCAATACATAAGAAACTAGTGCAATTCGTCCATTAATATGTCCAGATAATTTGAAGATAAATAAAGCACTAGTATGTGAATGGAAACACATTGTCATTGATGGCATGGTTTGTTGGTGTTTAGATGGTGTTGTTTTAGCGCCCACCTAGTGTCAAGCCCTTGCAGGGCTGGTGGGCTTGTGGGCCACTTTACTCATGCACTTGGACCATTGGTTGTTAGGGGATGTCCCCCCCTGTTTGTGTTCCCACTAGCTGGGCCTGGTTAATGCCAATAACTCAAGCTGAAGGCCCATTCAAAACCTCAATTTATGGAAAAAAATACATGAAACACATTAATTTATAGGGTAAAGCATAAAGGTGACATGCACTAATTTCTTGAAGAGATTCTCATTCAACCCTGATAACAAGTACAAAACTGATGAAATTATTGAACTGGGCTGTCAAAATTTTGAGGATAGATGATCCAAATATTGATTTTTTTAACAACTTTCCTGTAAGATTGTTGATTTAAACAAATTCACTCACTTTTGTTTATTAGTATTTAAAAGCTATTGTTTTATTGTCATACATATGTGTGTGTGATATCCTTATTGTAAATACATTTATATATCATAGTGAATCAAATAATTAGACTAAAACTACATTTGGCATCTACATCCAAACACACTTGGACTGGACTATACTTACATAAGTCAACACTGAGAACCAAACCAGATTTCTGAAATCAGTAATCATGGTGTTATTTTCATTAATGTTTATATCATATTGGTATCCTCATAATTATTACAAATGGTCAATTTACAAAACCTTAACAAATATTCCATAGATATTCTTGTTCATAAATAGATAAAATATAAATACAATAAGATCTGCAGGAAAGTAAAAATTCCCAAGTAAAAAGTGAAAAGGGAAATGACCTGCCCAGATGTTTCCCTTTCATTATATTCTTAAATAATTCCACTACTCTGGATGGAATGTGTGATCCTGATCCTATTTGAAACAGATTTGTTTCCAAATACTTGAAAAACATGTACAACTTCCACCAATACCATGCAAAGTCAAGGAAACAAATTCCAAGACTCCACTCACAGGTTGAACAATAATACCCAAGAATGCTCTCCAAAGACCATGTACAAAACCAATAACACCATGTTCTCTTGCACTTTCCAAAGGTTTAGTTAACACTCCAGAGAAACCAAATGCCACACCTTGTGCTAAAGCCTCAGTGCCTTGTAAAATGCCATCACCAACTCCTGTAATTTTCCTTGAAGAATCCTACAAAAAATCCATAAAAATGTCATATAAGGACAATGAATATGTTCATATTTCTCAAATCTGTGGATTTTTCCTCAATTTAAATATAATTTTTATGTTCACCTGTTTTATACACAACTAAAGGAATTGTCCATGTATGGAAAGTTTGGCAAGTCCTTTACTCAGAGATGCCAATGTTGAGCTTGTCATACCAAGTAAATCTACTCCAAAAAGAAAATGCAAGGGATTATGTATCAAATCTTTCCAAATCTAATGGGTAATTGATGGTAAGACAACACTTTTTCTCATGAACACGTGTCTGTGAACAACTTTCCTAAGATGGATCTAAAAAAGCAAAGAGTTGCAATGATAAGGAACATAACTTCAAATGCTGACTTGTTTTCTTTCCATTTAACATGAAGACTTGAAAAAATCAATCTAAGATCACAACTATTGATCCATAAATTCGATCAGAATTATTCATATGTGGAAGTTGAATTGAGATGTTGCACTAACCTGCATTTTGACTATATTCCCAATAGTGTCAATTATAGGACTCCAAATACCAAGCACTCCATGAGGCCTCTGGGTAGGTTTTTTCTATAGTGAAAACTTTAACCTCATTTCTGCTATATCAATCAAACTAACCCATAAAACAAAGTAGTTAGGTAAAGTTCAACCTCAATTACATTGACATTAAAAAGATTGTCCATTTTCATCTTTCAGTGATCTGAATGAGATTAAAATTGCTCTCAAATAATGCTTGAGAATAAGGAGTGCTTAAGAGCTCATTAAAAAGCTCTTCCCTTCATCTTGATCCACCTGCAACACCTTGACATAAGAGCAACAATAAAAAGTTCTTTTATATTGATGTTTAATAAAAAAATATGAAATTATTGCTTTGGAATTGCTTGAAATGCTTTTCTTTCTTGCAAAGCAGTAGATTTTGAGGTAGGAATGGAATTTTAATAGAGTGTTTGTTGTTTCCTCTCTTTAATGTGATAATTTTGTATCTTTCTGATGGTCATGTATCTAGATTTCCTTTGTCATGTTTTTGAGAGTGGGAATCCCAATGCAAAAGAAATAGTCCTTTCAAACATGGCAACAACTTTTGATCGGATTCTGTTATAGTTTGAGGTTTGCTACTTCAAATCCTCTCTATGTAATTTTTTATGCTTTAGTTCCTAAATGATGTAAAGAAAAAATAATTAACATATTACACTATATTTACTCATTTGAACAAATGCATAATTTCTTCTGTTTCTTCCTTTATTTCAGGATCCTTTCACATTTTCTAATTATCATAGAGCAATACAAAATCCTTTTGATTACTACATGTTTGGAAAAAATTACATTCAACCATTGATTGATTTTAGGTATTGTTATTGTGATTCCCAAGAAGGTTTTAGTTCTTGTTTTTTAATCTGATAGGATTGGTTGTATCTCATAGGAGGGTTTCTGATTGTAGATTTAAGCAGTATTTGATCACCCCTAATAATAGAGAGGTAGATTATTTTTCCTCATGCTTTTTCCGTTGAATTTTTTTTCTATTAACTATGTAGTTTTGACAAATGAACAATAAGATTATTTTAATTTATGAGACTAAAAATGACATCCTTGAGTAAATTTTTGAATGTAAGGGAGGTTGTCTATATGTTAGGCTTGCTAGGGGAATTGGATTTCTCAAAAAGAAAATATTTCTAAATTAATTTAGTTCTAACTCTATGGGAAAGATGATAGTTTGATGGACATACACAATTCTACCTGTATGGGAGTGATGAGAGTTGGATAGAAAATCTAAAGAGGTTCCAGATATGCTAGAGGAAAGATACGAGGAAACTAAATTGATAATGTTTGAAGTTTTTCTTTCTTTCTTAGATGTTGAGTCTAATTAATAAGTTTAATGTTGTGTTGCAACTTGCAGTTGAGTATGTTGATATGATAAAGGCTAGCATTGTCGATCCTCTAAAAGTTATCAGAATTGCATTAGTTGATGCAGAAAGGTAAAACTATTTATCTTTATTATAATTAGTGGAACTTGCAACTACAATATCTGATAAAAATCTACTTCCAAATATGTTTTTGACGTGCAAATTTTGAAACCTTATTTTCAGGTTGCAGCTCCAAATTGGAGAAGTAAAAGGTGAATACCAGTGAGAAAGAGTTTGGAGGAGCCAAAACCAATAGCGGTGGGAAAGTTGTGGATTTGCAAGGGGATTAAATGGGTCAAGCCCCTATAGGAGGTCCCTGCCCTTCCAAAATGACTGCAGTTAAGGAAGGGGAAAACAATATAAGTATATGAAAATAGGATTATTATGTTTATATAGTGTCAGTAAGTTGTACAGTGTCACTGAGACATTGAATGTAACCAATAAAATTTTGATTTGCCAATCAAGTTTAATAAAGTAAATTTTTAGAGTGGTTTTTTCTCCACTCATAAATACTGTTTGTTTGTGTTTGTGTTTGATCAATCATATTTGTTCAAGAATTTTAGTCTACATTTCATGGTGCTTCTTCAACATTTGAATATCTATGATACTTGAAGTTTATATGCATTAATTTGTGAGGATTAATTAAGTTAGATTTGATTTGTAATGACTAAAGTAATGACTTACATGACTAAATATATGACTAAATTAATGACTAAAGTAATGACTAAATAAATGACTACCATGACTAAATAAATGACCAGTTAACAACAATCAAATTAATGATGACTAAATTAATCACTAAATATATGACTAAACAAATCACTACCATGACTAAATAAATGACTAAATTAATGACTAAATCAATGACCAAATCAATGACTAAATAAATGACTAAAATAGTTTAGTCATAAATTTGGTGGTGTTATAAATGACTACAAATAAACCACTAAAATAGTCATGTGACTAAAATTAATGACTAAAATATATGACTAAATAAATGACTAAATAAATATCAATATCAATGACCAAATCAATGACTAGATAAATGACTAAAATAGTTTAGTCATAAATTTGGTCGCGTTATAAATGACCGGCAATAAACTACTAATGGTCACGTGACCAAAATTAGTCATATATATGCAATTTTTAGTAGTTTATTTAGTCATATATTATTGTTTTTGTACTAGTGATTTGAATAGAAGAAATTAAATATTTAAATTTAATTAAATCAAAAGACTTAATTAAATTCAAAAGGTGATAATTAATTAAGATAAATAAAGGGTATTTATTTAATTAATTAAGTAGATATATGAATGTGAATTAAATAAAGTGAATTTATTTAATTAAGGTGGAAGAATAAAGTGAATGAACAATATAATTAAATTAATTAAATTTAATCATATGTAGAGGACTTTAAAGAAATTAATTAAATAATAAATATTTAATTAAATGACAGGATTAATTAGACATGACCAATTTTATGCATATACAATACTTATATGGTAGTGATATATATTCTATTTTTATGGATCTTCAATGAGTAAACATATGTGTGAAGCCTAGGCTCAAACCCATGTTTTCAAGGTATCTAGCTAGAGTATTATAAAGCTTGGTCCATGAGTTAAAGATCATTACTTAATAATTATATGGGAAAACACACTTAAAATAACTCTACATTGACTCACCTCTTAAGAGTTTTTTTGACCTTGTTCCCAAGAATAATGTAGCTAGTTTAGGATCAATGAATCATTTTTCCCTACGCTTGAATGCTTAACAATACTCAATTTTACTATGGATGATTGCCTTGATCTAGATAGAAAATAAATCCAACTTTGGTCATAGGTTATATTTCCACACCTTTTATTCATAGACTTCAAAGAAGATTAGGGAATGAATAGAAATTACCAATACTAATCAAGGATTCAATAACCAAATTTTAAGATCTAGCTCCAACAACTTGTCAAGACACGGTTTAATTTTCTCTAAATATATGTATTTCAATAAATTCAAGGGTAGACCATAGAGACTATCCTATATTGTCAAAAGTGGGATAATTTGTAGTTGTGTTCTTAATTCCTTGATCATAGAAGTAATCTAAGGAAATAATCGGTCTATTCTTAAAATCAACAATATTCATAAACTAATGCTCTTGAATATGTGATGAATATAAAATATTAACCCCCTTACTTGCCATCCCATTACCCTAAACCCTAAGGGGATCAAAGAAGTTCTCAAAATCTAGTGAAGTTTCCCAAGGCAACCAAATTTAACGATAACAAGATTGTGCAAGATTATAATATGAATGAGATTTCATGAGAGGTTGATCAGTTGAAACAAGAGCTATCTTAATCATTTGTTCCACAAGAATTTTTTTTTCACTAACTTGCAAGTCCATTATTCCAAGGGCCACCAAAACTTCAAAATTTTCAAGTTCTATCAAGTCCATTATTTGGAAGGAACTCATTTTGGAATCCTTTTATGTTTCAAAATTTAACTTACATTGTAGTTATATCATTAATAGCTCAACTAATAAAAAAATTATAGAACATCACAAGGTCTTTTGAAGACCCTTTAAAATATTAACTTTTAGTAAACACATAGAGTTGAGAAAGATAGTGCTTTATTTTGTACAGTTTATTTGTAGTTCAACATTGATGTAAAAAAATTAGTTAAAGTTAGAAGCACTATCTTGAACTTCACCAAATTTTATCTCCTTAATCCATCAAATGTTTTATCTTAGGACCTTACTTAATAGATCCCCTTAAGGCATCCTATTACCCTAAATCCATCATTTTTTCCTAGGACCTTACTTCATAGATCCCCTTAAGCCATCCTATTACCCTAAACCATAAACCCTAAACCCTAAATCCATCATTTTGTCCTAGGAACTTAATTCATAGATCCCCTTAAGCCATCCTATTTCCCTAAACCCTAAACCTTAAACCATAAATCCATAATTTTGTCCTAATACCTTAATTCATAGATCCCCTTAAGCCATCCTATTACCCTAAACCCTAAAGCCATCATTTTGTCTTAGGACCTTAATGAAATTTGGTTGCCTTGGGAAACTTCACCAAATTTTATTTCCTTAAGCCATGTCATTTTGTCCTAGGACCTAACTACATAGATCCCCTTAATCCATCCTATTACCCTAAACCATAAACCCTAAACCCTAAACTCTAAACCCTAAACCCTAAAGCATTTATTTTGTCCTAGGAACTTAAAATAAAATTTGGATGCCTTGGGCAACTTCACCAAATTTTATTCCCTTAAGCCATGTCATTTTTTCCTAAAACCTTACTACATAGATCCCCTTAAGCCATCCTATTACCCTAAACCCTAAATACATCATTTTTTCCTAGGACCTTAATTCATAGATCCCCTTAATCCATCCTATTGCCCTAAACTCTAAACCCTAAACTCTAAACCCTAAACCCTAAAGCATTCATTTTGTCCTAGGAACTTAAAATGATTTTTTTTTTCCTTAGGAAACTTCACCAAATTTTATTCCCTTAAGCCATGTCATTTTTCCCTAGGACCTTATTACATAGATCCTCTTAAGCCATCCTATTACCCTAAACCCTAAGCTCTAAACCCTAAATCCTAAAGCATTCATTTTGTCCTAGGACCTTAAAATGAAATTTGGTTTCCTTGGGAAACTTCACCAATTTAATTTATTCCGTTAAGCCATGCCATTTTTTTCTAGGACCTTAATTCTTAGTTCCCCTTAAGCCATCCTATGAGGACCCCTTTAAAATCCAACATAATTTTTCCTACTTTAATGTAAATTTTAATGATATTTCACATCACATTAAAAGTTAATTGTTTTTCCATTCAATTAACATGCCTTAGACATAAATGATGCTTGTCCATATTTTATCATTTATATTCAATTAGGCCACTTAAATTGAATGGTTTAAGGGGATTTTTAAACATGTATCTTATGTTTTGAAATTACAAATATAATGCAGGCTCACTTATATCTTATAGATCATGGATCAATTCAATAATGACAATATATGTAATCCACCTTCACCTCCACCTCCACCCACTCCACCTAATAACCCCCCACCTCCACCACCTAAATTCGATGGTGCTCTCTTGCGAGCATGGATCGATGTGAATATTAGATCCATTTAGGATCAAATCAACACTATTCAAAATGAAGAATGTATAACACCATTTTTGAGGCATTTTGCATCTAGGGTGCAAAATGTTGTTGATGTTATTAGGTTCATGGATGTGATCTTATATGAGAATCGACGATGGCTAGAGGAGAGTAGAAAGTCCAATTCTAAGAAGGAAAAAAAAAAGAAATGAAGAGATGTAGTAGAGATCCACAACACAAGTTATAAATTAAGACAATGATCTTATATTTATGAATTTGGTTGGATGGATATTTTTTGTGATGAATTTGTGAATTTGGTTGGATGGATATTTTTAGTGATGAATTTATGAATTTGGTTGGATGGATATTTTTACTGATGAATTTATGAATTTGGTTGGATGGATATTTTTACTGTTGAATTTATGAATTTGGTTGGATGGATATTTTGTAGTGTTGAATTTATGAATATACTAGTATAATGATGAATTTATAATAGTATATTTTATGAATACTATCATAATTTCTCCTGTTGGAAAAAATAATTTACATGAGTTAGACATAAATGAGCTTTTTGTGAATGTTTTAAGTTTATTTTTTAGTATGTACATGTATTAAAATTACATAGTTCTAGATCTTAAATTTTGAAATTTGTATGTACATGCTCAAGTTGAATCAATGTACGTATGTGTATGTATATGTATGCACATCCTATTTAAACAAATTTGCATGTACAATTAAAATTTAACTAATTCTTGTAATTTTGTAAGTTTGTATGCTAATTTTGTATAATTTAATGCAGGTGAACACTTATATATATCATGGATCAATTTGATATTGATGATATCATTAATCCACATCCTCAGTAGCCTCCACCTCCACCCCCTCCACCTCCACCACCTATTGGATCTGATGAGGCTCGTTGTGAGCACAAATCAATGAAAATGTTGTATCCATTCAAAATAAAATAAATTATATGCAAAATGAAGCATTGATTCCACAACATGTGAGACGATTTGCATCTGTGATGTAAAATGTTGTTGATGCCATTAGGTCTATTGATTCTGACTTAGATAGACATCGACGAGATAGGGAGGAGATGAGATGATTTTATTTAGATGGTCTCTCATGTAAACAAATTTTAGACCTAAAAATAACAAAATCCCATCTAGCACCTTATTTTATTGACCCTAACACTCACTAACCCCTTCTTGCAACTAAATATAGAATATCCATGAGGTAGTGTATACATCCATAGATGACTGCACATTTTTGGAAATCATCGTGGATGGTATTTGATAGTCCACTACACACTAATTTGGAGGTCCCATTATATTTTTTGAGGAAACTATATGTAGAGTTTTCTTTGGGGAAAAATCCCAATTATTTTGATTTTAAATCATTTCAGGGCGTTTGTGGCGACATGCCACAACAAAGGTTAGGAGAAAGGGTTGATCCCTAATGCCTTGTGCATGTGTAACCCCTTATTACTCCTCTTGGTATTGTCATTCCCACACCTGTGCATCAACGTGTTGTGATATCTGCACTAGGATCTCTGAGCACACTTGCAGGAAACCTTGATGAATATGCTATTGCAATGGCAGCTGGGGAGCCTAAAGACCGAGATGATGGAGGAGAATTCTATGGAGTTGGTCCTAGTACGATTCCATGAGTATCGAAACCCCATGTATGTACTAGTTTCCATCAGTTATGCCATAGACCTAATCAGGCTACACTAGTTTGGGTGGACATGGAGATTTTGGTGTATCATCTAGTCGCATTAGTTCATTCATAGAATTTCTTACTGCAAAGCATCACCCTGCATACAGTGCGACACAGGTATAAATATGCATATCTATATGTTGAATTTATAAGAATTTTATTGAACATATATATCAAAAAAAAATTGCAACATGTTTTAACAATCGAACTGTTTGGTGTAGATGACACTGACCATAGGGGAATCATCGCCTCCTCGAGTACATATGTTGATAGCAATGCTAGTCAAAAACCCTTATGGGGTATTTTGATTTCAATTTTTTAAATTATATATGAAATAATATTTTAATTTGTAATTCAATCATGAACATATGTTTTAAATATTTAAGTTGGTTCATGGGACTCAATCAACTTCCACGTTGATTCCACCGAAGGGCTTATCAAGTGCTCATCTAATTTTGAGTGAATCCCATTAGGTACAGGTACATTTATATTATAGATTACTTAACTTGTTACTATACTTACAATTATGAATTTTGAATTCACTATATATCAAATGTGCATGTACACTTGTAAATATTATAAGCGTTAAATGTCTATATGTATGTCTAGGTTGACACAACAATGAGAATGGGGGTAAAAAAAAATTTGATGTGGTGGCTACTCATGAGGCATTTGAATTTTAGGTTTTTTTTTTTAAATTCTACACAAAGTGTGCACACTTGAATACATATATTTTAACCTAATTCAAGTATACGTTCTTTAAATTTGACCTTGTAGGACTTTGTTAGTGTCATTTTCTTCCCTGATGAGGTCACAACACCTTAAGGAGGACATGCAGAGCAACCAGATATCATGGTAATTTAAATTTTTGATTATATTTAAAGTTAATTACAAATTATACATTGTGAATAACTTAAAATAAATTTAAAATTGAATATATATATATATATATGAGCTCATACATGTTAATTTTTTTTTCTTTTATAGCATGAGACACATCTTGTAATTGAGCATGTACAAACAAATCCTAGAATAGAGAGTGTACAACCTCTTACGATACAATTTAAATATGATAAATTATAAATTAAATTAAATTAAATCATTTTTAATTGTACACTTACATCTAATTTCAACTTTATTTCTCTTATATATGTAGATTGATTCAGAGCATTTAGAGGTTGATCCAGGTGCACCAGAGCATTTAGAGAATCTAAAGCAACCATTGTATCCCCTATAGAGAAAAGGAGAATCCAAGACTTGGGTGAGCCAAGCTCCTCGAATAAGGGAAAAGATGAAGTGAACTTTGCTCCACCTATATCTTTGGCCTAGACAATCCAAGTAACTTTTGCACCTGCCATTATCTCCTCTGCTACATCTTTAATTACTGTTGCCCCCCATCTGCAGAAAAAAATCCTCCATCTGCAAATTTTTATCTCCTCATCCTTAACACACCCCCAATTATATTTGATGGCGAGCCTCAGACAGAGACCCCACACGCTAAACATGCATCCTTCACCTTAGTCGTGATTGACTCTTTGATCTCCCTATCTAAGGCACAAGTTGTAAACATAGAGTCACCCATGCTGCAGGTTTCATCACCCTTTCCTACTTCTAGGAATATGCCTCTTTTTCCTCCCACTGGCCCTTTTACCCCAATGAGCACCCCTCTTCCTTCTTAGGTCATACATGGCATCCTAAATTTTTCCCTAATAACACTTCATTTTGCTTCCTCCCAAGCTCAATTGGATGAAAGCACCCTTGCTATTACCCTTTATGACCTCCCCACAGGTGTTTCTCTTGTCGTGCAAAGTATTGAGTCTCCACAGAACCTTCAAACCCATATTGAATTAACCAGACAAGCTTGACAAGAAAGGATAAATAAGTTACAAGAAAAATTTATGATATACCCAACCACCTTGAAGCTAGACATCTATTTTGATGAAGAGTGGAATGCTCTGATGATCTCGGCTATGAGGTAGCAGGTATCAAAAAAAAAAGGGAGAGATGTAATTTAAGGATTATGATATCCAAACTATCAATCTTAACTTAAGTGAAGCTCTCCCACATGACAAAATAGGCCTTGCCAAGGAAACATAGAAGGTGGTTTATGTCGATTATGGGAAATTGAGAAATAAATTGAAAGAGAATGAGGAAAATTTAGAAAATTTGAAGGCCATGATAGAAAGACTCCAAGAAAATATTAGAGGAAAAAATATGGATATGGCCTGCTTAAGGTAGACACAAGATCAACAGGGTGAAGCATTTAAGTCGCTCAAGGAAGCTCATATTGAAAGAGACCAACTTTATGTTGAGGTGCAAATATTGGAGTGTGAAGTCAAGGCCTAGTACAAAGTTGTTGAAGATATGAGGACCCAAATGCAAGAGGCTACTAAGAAGTATTAGTAGAAGAAAAATGAATTTGATGACACAATGGCCCCAAAAAATGGTGTATGTGTGGAGCTGCAAAAAGAATTGTAGGAAAAGGACAAGAAGAAGGTTGATATTCTAGAATATTTGGCTAATGCTCAGTCTCAAGAAACTGATGATCTTCAAAAGGCCCGGGTAGAAATAGAGAAGGAAAGAGGGGAGAAGAAAGACATTGAGTCTATTCTACAGACTCATAATAGAGAGATAGAGAAGCTACACTCATAACTTTCAAACGCTCTCCAAGAGATGGATCAATTGAAGGAAAGCATGAGAACTAAAGAATCCCAATTCTAGGAGGAATTATCTATAGCACAAGGATTTAGGCTCCTCCCGATACTCAAAGGGATGCTATCCTCCTATTGGGAAAGGATCATGATTGTAGTAGCATCCCTAAGACCAATCTTGAAGTTCCTAACAAATGCATAGGAATTAAATGCAAAGTTCAGCCTAGTGGTCAAGTAGATCTTACAAACGAGCACCCCTTGTTCAGAGGAGTCAAGGAGGTGTGGAATTAATAATCCTTAACACTCCCTCCGGTTTATTTTGCATTAGCCCTGACCCACACTTTGTATGTTTGCATATTTTTGGGCTCCCCTTTGGTGGCAACTTCACCTGCTTGCACCATATGTCAGTTGTGCATGCATTTGGGAACTATTTTCCCTTACTTCTTCTCTGAGATCTTCCCGTGTGCCACATTGCATTTTCCATGGGTACCTTTTTGGTGGACCCCACAGTCGAAGCTTTGAGCACATACTACACCATGTGTCATCTCCACGGGGATCATGGTTGCAAGGGAAGGATAAGTGAATGAGAGGCCCCACCTCTATGCCACATGTCCTAACCAAATCTTTGGGAGGTTGACACACGTCTTTGGGAGATTTCTATTGCTTTCATTTTTGGGCCACATCCATCATTTGCAAAAGGGCGTACTTTGTTCGAGGAAGCTGAATGCCACGTTTCATATTCTTTTTGTTGTGTTGGTCTTTGAGAATCATTGCAGGGAGCAACACGACCTATTCTTGGGGAATATTTTTTGTTACCTTATTTTTAGGCGGTGGAAGGATCTATATATATTGCTTAATCTCTCTAGAAAAGGGTTAAAAAATACATGAGAAAGGCACTGAAAGACTCTAGGCCTTTGTATTGTTTTTTAATTATCATATTAAGACTTACAGACTATGTCAATCTACTCGGCCTTTTTGTTTCTTAGTTAATTGATAAGACATTACATTGTGCTAGTTTGTTGTACTGAGTAGTTTATCTACAAAACTTATATAATTTCAATATAAATTTTCTATTCAGATCATGTTTTGAACTCTTCATGTTCAATGAATGCATATAGAAGTTATATTATGTTATTTGATTGACTTCTTAGGATTTTCATCTATGCTTTTTATTATTTTTGGGCATGCAAATTTTTGAACAGGTCCTCAAATCTCATATGAAAGGAAGATTTCTTGTGCATATTTACTAAAATCTTGGTGCATCACCTTAGATTAGATTTTATTTTAATATATTTGCTTCCTTTTCCCTTTTCACCCCCTAATACATGGAAGAGTCGACTTCTTTAAAATTGAGAGGTTACTCAGTTTAGCACAATTGGTCCCCCCATTAACTGAGTTTACTATAAGGCTATGTGCCTAATAATTTTAGGAATTATAGTTCTTTTTTTGGCAAGCCCTGTGGGACATTGTTTGAATGTATCTAAATTTAAAGTGGGTGTATGAGCTATAGACCTGTTACTAGATCCCAGACAATGAACAACCCTATCCTGCTAGTGCCATCGTTGGTAATAGTACAAGCAAGAGCCCATCCAGTGAACATCCTGACCCCTCCACTAGTCCCATTACCAATGGCTAACCAAAATTTTGTAGCATGGGACACTATAAGCCCTCATAGCACCAATAGCACTGATCGTGTGGGCTCCTATCCCAATGTCTGCTTTAAAAGCTTTACAAAAATTCATCAGGGAAGGATCAAAAACACCATCTGACCATCTACAAGATGTGGCAGACATGTGCTTAGTGCATGGTTTTGCTGATCAAAATGTGGCACTAAGGTTTCTTGTAGCCTCTTTCAAAGGCAAGGCACTAGATTGGTACCACACTCTAGAAGCTAATACTATTGGCACTTGGAATCAACTCGAAGATCCTTTTTACAAGCAATTTTCAAACAATGGAGATCGATCTTCACTATTCCAACAACTAGTGACCATAAAGCAGGCCCCTCAAGAGGCCATGACTGACTTCAATTCCAAGTTTCACACAACTTGGCAAAGGATCTAGACTACTATTCACCTTCCTTTCGATTTGGAATTCATGTTCTATCTAAAATCTATCAACGCCAAAATTTTGGTGATGATTTAGTCCCTTGGTGGGAACACCTTTCTTGATGTGTATAACATTTCTATTAATGTAGAGAATAATTTGATCAATGCTAGAAAGTTACCACATCAACCTGTTATGCCTATATTCATAGAATTGTCAGCTCCTACCCAAGAGATAGCTTCTACTAGTGTGTTTGCTCCTCCCCAATCTATGTATGCATATTCGAGCATGCCTTAGAATGTTGCTTCTACATCTAGCCCTTCAAAAGATGAGATGAGAGACATCAAGGAGTGGTTGTAGAACTTCTTAAATGAAATAACTAGTATTAAGCGGAAATAGTCTACACCTACAAAGCCATCTTTCCAAAATTATCGAGGAAGACCTTCCTACCAGCAAAATCAGTTCCAAGGAGGTGCATGCACGAATCCACAGACTCAAAAAAATAATCAGATAGTGTCAGTGCCTACTCCACTATAAAATTTTCACCCAAGTTTGAATAGAGAGTTGGTAGCAGGGAAAATTAATCTTGTTGATGATATCAATCATTGGTGCTTCCCCTGAAATGAAGCACATATACCCCAAAATTGTTCACGTGACAATTTATAGCAAAGAGTGGTGGAACATCGTAGTTAAGGTGTCACCCTAGATTTAGGAGGTTATGTATATGCCTCTCCATAAATGGAAAACATGGTACTCACCGCTCAAATCCAAGGAATGTCCTTGGAGTAAGAAACAAACATAGCTCCTGATCACGTACTCTTCTCATGGATGGAAGAAGAGGAGGCAGTGTTTTCAAATGATGTTTCCACATCAAAGGCCCCCCAAGTGCAATTAGATTATAACACTCACTCTAAGAGGATATTCATGGGCGAACCAATCATTCAACAACCCAAAAGTGTTCTCAACCAAGCTCCTAGTGCCTCTGCAATTGCACAACAATCTCAACCATGCAAGGAGATTGTTATAACAAGGTCTAAGGACAAGAAGTCTTTGAATCTGCTACCATTCAATGTGGTGGAACAATTGAATAAAGCCTTTGCTAATGTATCCCATTGGGATATCTTAGCTATTCCGAAGCAGAAGTCATTACTGCAAAAGGTCCTACTAGAAGATACAAGCAAAGTGCCAACAGAGCAACCATCCAAGGAAAAGGTCATTGATTCATTGTCTCATGCCAAAGTCCTCAAAAATAATGGAGAGGAAGCATCTGCCAAAAGTAGAGGTAAGCCAAAACCAAAACCCTTCTTCTCAACTCACATTGTGGGTAAGAAATTGTTGCACAATTCTATGATTGACTCTAGTGCTAGCACCGCAATCATGCCCAAGCAAATAGATGAAGCCTTAAGACTTAGCTACAAACCTTTAAATAAAGGGGTTATGCAATTTGATGGGAATAAGGTTGAAACTATAGGTGTCATCAAGAAGCTCCCCTTGAATTTGTTCTCCTTCCCTAGTATCACATTCCCATAAGATACCGTGATCATTGGCATTCCTCCCATTTTTGGTCTTAACTTATCCCAGGAGTTCACTGCAAGATAGGTGGGTACATTTCTTTATATTGGTCACAATTGATTCTTAGGACCAAGCATGGAGCTAAGATGAAGATAGTGTCTGAACCTTTGCATTCAGAACATGTAGCAAATGAAGCCATGATAAATTTTGAGGCTACTCATACCTCTATTACCAAAGACGAGATGTATTGTACTGAGTTACTTGAGGATGAGAAGGTGAATAGAGACTGGATTGATAAAGAAGAGGTCATCTTGAGTGAATTTATAGACACTGATCCTTTTGGAAATTATCATGCCACTAGATTAGGAACTTATGTGATCTATGATGAGGATCAAGTGATTCTGAAGGTGATGAAGGAATCTGAGGGTGGTCAAGCCTCAGAGTTATGGACATTGCACTTTGATGGAGCAAGATGTAAAGTTGGTGCAGGAGCTGAGATATGTTTGACATCCCAATCCAATGAAAGGACACTCAGATATTTTCACTTTCAATTTTCCTATTCAAACAATAAATTTGAATATGAAGGCCTCATGCAAGGTATACATCTTGAGGAGTGGATGGGAAGTAAATAAATAATGGTGTTTGGAGACTCTAAGCTAATATTCAATCAAGTCTAAGGTATCTCCGTAACCAAGAATGTCTAAATGCGATCTTATAAACATAGAGTCTGAGACCTAATTGAAAGTTTTGAAGCCTTCAATATCCAAACAGTGCCCAGAGAGCACAATTCAGCTGTGGATCGTATGGTGACAATAGGATCTCAATTTGACCCTATTTTTGATTTAATTGAGAACATAGAGAATGTGCAAGTTGATAGGTCTCAAAAATGCAGGTTTGAACCACAAGAGGTTGTCGAGCTCTCACAACATTTTTGGCTAATGTACAAGGCCAAATGATGAATTCAAACCCTCTTCTCTTTAGGAACTGCTAGGCCTAGGTGGGTGTACCTATATGGATGAGGCAGACTTAAGTTATATATGATCCTTAAGACTAAGACAATCTACTCACAATGGCATGGGGTAGTGAATAGATGGAAAAGACAATTGTGAAAGGAAAATATGTTTAGTTAACAAATGTACTTTATTGAATTCTTTCTAAGGTTTCTAAAGTGAAATTGTATAAAATTGGGTGAAAGAGTGGATAGGACCAGTTCCTTATTGGGTAACGAAGTCAAGGAAATTTTGTGTCAGTGACTAGTGTTTGGCTATAACTCTAATTGTCAGGCACTTGAATCTTTAGATATTGTATAAAGGTTCAGGGATGTAACTGGAAAACTCTTCTTACTGATCCAATGAATATCATATTGGTTACTATGATTCACTTAAAAGGACTTTAGTCCTTCCTTGAAGGAACCAGTTAGGAAAAGTCACACAATGACACTAAGGGTGTATTGATAGTTGGAATTATATACTTGATATATCCAACTTGAATAATCTACAGTGTTGCATTAGAGACAACTTGACATATTTTCAATTATATGCTCTACTTATCAATCCAATTGACATTTCCAAATTATTGTAACTTGTTTAAAAGCAATTTTAATTCTTTACTTGAAAGAAACCAGTTAAATAGATCACACAGAGGTAGCAAATGTACTTGATGAATTAAAAAATCACTTCGATAAATTCATATAACCTGGAAATCTAATTGGAGACAACCAAATAATTGTTTTATTTCAACAAAAAATTGAGACCAAAAAAAAAGTCACAAATCAAAGATATTTCATTAACTCCTTCAAAATTTATACATGCATCATGGTCTTCACTAAATAAAAAAATTTGAAAGTATTTTTTGTATATTCCCTACCTAACTCCTAATTTTAATAATAATCTTTGGTGATACAATTTATCCCACATATATACATTGCATTAGGGTTATGATTCTTCACAACATGCATCTGGTACAATTTTCCTTTTTGATGCAGCTCTTCATTTAATTATCTTCGACAAAATACAATATTTAATTAGTTTCCTTTTGGAAAATTAAATATTTTAATCTTTAATCCTCATCTTTGTGTTCTCGTGAATAATAATATTTCCTCTTTTGCATTTATTTTCACCAAACAAAAAATATCCTTCGAATAATTACCCATTTCTTTCAATTGTAACTCCTTTGGCAAAAATATTTCACCCCCCAATATAAATATTTTATGATTTTCACCTTTTATATATTTGTGGGTAAAAGAATTATTCACCTTAGGACTCCCTTTGTTAAAATATTTCATATTTCAGTGGAAATATTTTACCTTACGAAAAACATACTCACTTTGACCTTTATTGAACAAGTAATTACTTTATCTCTCCCCAATTTCAATATTTAAATCTCTTTTAATCTTTACCCATATTGCACAGGTATCATTCATTTTAATATTTATTTCCATCTTCAGATTTTTTGGCTTGACATGCATCATCGAAGAAACAATCATTTGCTCCTCCGATATTAATGTTTCTCCCTGATGAGGTTTTCATCAGCATGACAAACACACCCAACGTAATTTTAAATTTTTTACTCTGATCATCATTCTCTTGCCGATGCATTTTGTTTTGTACATTTACCTCCACTTTTAGGGTTTCTTGTTGGGTCTTTCTGGTATTTCTGCTTATGAAGATTAGGATCCTTATGCTTAATGTTTGGTACTCCATCTTGATGGTAAAAGAACTCATCGAGATCATCATTCGCCATGTTGAATATGATGTTTTCACGTTATCATCATTTCAAGCTTCCTCTACAAGATGATTTTTCTTCATCTGCTGTCCCAATTTTGATGTCATACATAGGTGTCACTTTCTTCTATCCTCTCTGCATGAAGGAAATCATTATGTTGGGTTATCTCTTGCGAGTTTAGTTTTGCTCAATTCTTGGGCTCAACCTCTCTTTATAGTCAAGGCACACCATTTCATCTTTGTTTCCTTGTTACATCCACAATTGTTACTGCATTTAATAATTCATCTCATATAGGACTTGACATTTCCCAATTTGGGTTTATTCCAATTCCATTTCTCATTCTTCCAACACACACGACCTCCTTCTCTAAATATTAAATTCAATGCCACAAGCTCTTCAAACATCAATTCCTGAAGCTCATTTCTATTCTTAAGTCCATTGTAAGAATTTATAGTTTTCCCCTCTATAATTTGCATAAATAATTTGTGCAATTCTATATCTTCATCCCCGCTAGCCTCAAATAGAGCAATCATGCAGTCCTCAAGATCATAGCCACATTCCTGTGGGTGCTCAACACTTCTCTTTTCCACGGGAAAATGCATGGGACTCCCACAATTGCCATTTACCCAAACTTACACTAAAGCTTTAGATGCCTTTGGAGTGAACTTAAAGGGTAATTGATCTTCATGAACATGTAGCATCAACCAATCAAGATTTGTTGATATTTCATTTGATTTTTTAAGAGTGGCATTAACATAATGTTCCTTGAACCCCATACTTGTCAAAATGGGTCTCATTTTTTCTTTAATATAAGTATCAGAGTTTTTCTCTGCTATATCATTGAAACTCCCTATTCCAATATTAACATGATCCTTACTAGATGAATGAATCAAAAAAAAATCATTAAATTGGTCTTGTAGTTCGATTGGTTTATTGCATTCCCTTCTCTTGATCAGGATCCTTCAAATGTTTGGTCGCACTTAAGTTGTTTCATCTCCCATTTTCATTGACCTGCTAGATTTCACTTCTCTAGCATAAAATACTCTTGGTTTCCTTGCTTACATAGTGCTTTGAACAATGTACCACAGGAGATTCAATCAAAAGTGCATATGGCCTCTATTCCTTTTAGAAAGCTCTCAAGAATTATCCACAATAACTGCTTTGCAAAACTATCACCAGGTGTGGGATAAGTGATAGAAAATTTCATTTTATTTTCATTTATTGGTCCAAAAGAGACCTCTTCCTTAAAGATGCTATTAGCCACAATAGTATTATTCCTATGTAGCCACATTGACTCCAAAGCTTGAATAGTTTTACTTTTTTCACCATATTACAAAAGGCCTTGAGTTATGATACTACAAATTAGGGTATTTTGGAGTAAGGCCTTTGTCCCTTATTTCACTTAGTAACTCTTTTGTTCCATAGTATCCTCTTGCAAAAAATAATAATAATAGTGTTGCATGTATAGAATTGCACCCACATATCCTTATTCTAGTCAAGAGTTCCAAAGCTTAGTCTTTTCTACTCTTCTCACATAATTATTTAGTCAAAATGGTGTAAAAGAACATTAGGAACATAATCCCCAATAATTAAACCTTATGAAACTTTATATTTTGTTATTATTCCCTCAAAGATCCAAAACACACTTAAACGAAATGGATAGGTAGCAAAATTTGTTTTTTGATCCTCTTCTCTTTGATAAAACAAGTTAAGCGGCCTTTAAAACTATTTTGGAAAATTGATCAAATAGTCTCCAAAAACTATGAAAACGAACCATAGTGTTATTTGAAGGTAGGGGAGTACACTTGTAAAATGGTTTGGCATGAAATTTTCAAAATTGAAAACTTTCAATGGTCAAAGTAGCTTACTCAATGATTTTCTGGAAAAGTGTGTATGCCAAACTATGTAAAACTCATTCGGTTTTGGCTTCAAAAAAATACCAAATGATGTCCAAACGCTCTAAAAATTAGCATGGAGGTAGAATTTGGTGTAGAGAATCGAAGGACCAATCAGTTTTTTATGATCATCTTCCAATTGCTTAATATCTTCCTCCAAAGTTGCCCAATTTAATAGATTTAATACTGTGTAAATAGCAAACCTTCGCAGAACCCTTCAACTTGTTGCTTCAAGACTTTTTCAAATCAAGTTGTATGAAGCTAAAAATTTGTGTGCACACTCCCATATGCTAGATGAACACACCTACAAGGTGGTTTTGCATGAAAATGAAGAGATCCAAAATTATGATTTTTCAAAATGTGCTCCTGAGATTGATTTTACACGAGTTTTTGAGTGTTCTATCAAAATTTTCAACATGGCACCTTCAAATTTTGCCAAAATTTGAAGGTTCAAATAGTGGCTCCATTTGGGGATGTATGCCCCCTATGGACATAGCAAGAATCCAAGTGTCTGGGAGAGCAGACCAAACATTATATCCATTGAACGACAAATTCAAACTCCCTTTTTGTCATAAGTTGATATGGTTTTGAAAAAAATTACCACAACTGATGGCACAAGGCCACCAAAAGAAAGGTCTTTATTTTCGCCTGTCATACACCTTGTTTTCATCACACCATTTTGAACCCAATCTAAAAATTTTACTAAAATCTGTTTGACAAAATTTGCTAATATTTTTCATCCATCTATTATGCCCAATATTGCCCCTCTGTTCTTCATTATTATGCACCTAAGAATCAAGTATAATCTGAAATTTTTTGTCATCATATGAAAATGAGTCACCACCACCAAACTCTACATGGCATTGTATCTCATCCTTTTTGTCATTGTTCACCAAATATTGGTTCTCTAATTGAACTACAAAGCATAATGGACCATGTTGTTGTTGACATTTACTACCATCAATGTTGGCCTTAACATCAGACCCAAAAATATCAGCATCATCTTCATCATCAAATATGGCTTCCCCACATAGTTGTGGTTTTGAAACCCAATCAACAATTTGCAAATCTAACTTTTCAAAATTACCAACACCCCAAGATTCAATAGAAACTTGCCATTTTGGAATACTACTGTAGTGAAGATCATGACCACTAGCTATCTCTGTTTTATCAAAATGTAATTGTGAACACACAATTTCATGCTCCTCACAAATTTTATCACCATTACCACACAAAGTGTCTTCATTGTCAAAGGAAATATGTGTTGGACATTTAATTTCAGCATTATTCATATGTGCATATTTATGATATTCCACAATCAGAAATTTTGAAATTTTCTCACTGTTTAGTGAACATGTTTCATCATCCATCATACTGCTGATATATTCTTTGTTCTTCTCATCATCAAAAAGTGGCAATTTAGATGCATTGATCTCATATTCATTTTCTTCACAACACATCCTTTGATCTTCTTTTTTTTTTCACCATATAATGGATTTGAAAATTTTTGGAAACCATTTTCAGGTATACAAATTTCTTCTTCATCTAATGTATCTTCATGGTACTCAACTGCAGCTGGAAGTGTTACTTGTTCACTGTCAAATCAATTTGCTTCTTCTATCACATTTTCTTCATCCTGGTCTCCATAAAGGCTGCAAGTGTCCCTTTGTTGTAGATCAAAATCCACAGGTTCATCTTCATAATTTGAATCTTCAATGGATCCCTCATAACACACACTGTCATAATCTGTTATGTAGGAGATACCTTCTATATCTTCATGTAGGTTGTCATAGGAATTATTTTCACTTGCATATTCATCCTCTATGAACTGATCATAGTCACTACCTTCTTCATTGTTGTAGGGAATATTGTCTTCTTTTATTTCAGCTTCTAAGTTATTGTTGTCAATATTATGATAATGCATATATGGATGCACTTCCACATCATCTGAATCATGGCCGATATACTCCTCAGGCAATGTGTTTCCAACAACATCCTCAATGTTGTAATCATCCTCTAAGGTGGGAAATTGGTCTTCAGCAAGTTCATCTTCATTCAAATATGAAAAACATCATTTGCACATGTTTCCTCTCCCAGCCGCATTGCTTGATCAATTTCTCCATATTCATCTTTAGAAATATACTAGCTCAGGAATAGTCTTTTGAGATATTTCCATGAAGGGATACTTTGCATAGGAAAGCCAATAAACCACTCCCTTGCATCATCCCTCAAAGATCTTGAAAAAAATCTCATAATGACATCTTTTGGATAAATTTGAAAGTCCAAAATGAAATCCCATAATCATTGTGCATGCTTACAAGTTGATTCACCCCATTCTCCATGAAATTTAGGGATATGCTTTAATAATTCTACCATTTTTCAAGGATAAGGATTTGGGTAACCTTGGATATTGTTGCAATTAAAAGGTTTATCGATGGATGAGAAGGAATTTGGAGAGCCATATGGGTTTTGGTAGATTATTAACCTTTGTCTTAGAGATGGAGGATACGCATTTATTTGATATGGGGCTTGTGGTGTATAAATGTTCTACTGTACATGATATGCATTGCCTCCATTATGAATATTTCCAATTGTATTATCAAAAACTTGTGGTTTCCAATGCATGCTCACATTTGTACATTCATTCTCATTGTAGAATGGTATATTTTGTGGTGTATTTGGAACATATCTGGCTCTCCATTGTTGTTGGTTCAATTGTAGTCGTTTTCTCAATTCTTTCAACTCTCTTAACTTCTACCTTCTCACTTCTTCTGACATCTCAACAAGAAATTTGCAGAAACATTTTATTTTTTATTTTTGAATGGAAAAGTGTTGCTATTCCACAATGTCTATGCATTATCCTTCAATTTTAAACAGAGTCGCCACCTACTTTTTCAAAACTAAGAAAATGATTCTTTTGAAATTATTTTTGATCTTCCCTAGCAAAATCTCCTCACTGCAAATGTAAAATTTATATTGATTCTTTAAATGGAAAGGTTGGAATCCGAGGGAGAAGGAAATCCGCAAAAATATGGTCCATGCGGATTTCCGCGAAGACCAAAAATCCCTGAACGACAACACTTAGCTAGAGTTCGAGTGAGATCCGAGAAAATCTAGATGAGAAACAAATCCACAAAGAAGGAGACATCACTCAGAGGCCTCAGGGATTTCGGGAAAATCCGGTCCATGCAGAATTCTGCGAAGACCAAAAATCTCCGAACGACAACGCTCGGCCGAAACTCGAGTGAGATCCGAGAAAATCCAAATTGGGTGGAAAATCCTGAACTCGGGAGAAAACCCGAATTTCGACTGAGACAGAACCAAACTTAGACAAAACCAGAAGAACCACCAAAGGGAAAGCAAGTAGCCAAAAGCAAAAAGAAACCAGAAAGAAGAAAGGGGGACCCATTTTGATCCAAATCAAAGTGGGGTGGTTATGCAGGGCATAACAAATGGTGACTCGGCTGGGAAAATGGTTTAACCATTTTCAAGAATCTGAAGGATTTAGCTACCCAGAACTCCTGGTTCATGAACATCACAACTCCAATTGGGTCAGTTTTAGAAGCAAGGTTGAGCTAGGATCTCAAATGCAAGTCAATCAATGGCTACCCCTTGAATCAATGTGTGTGCTTGATTGTGCATCACTCTCTCATGAAGTTTCCTCATCTTTTGGACAACAACGTGTAAGATTTTAACTACATGAGTTGATTTCCTTTAGCCGTTGTGCAATGATATCTTGGGAATTGCTCCGCTACTAGTCAGGCATCCATAGCCTCGACAGAGATACCTCTAGTTTTCTCATAGTATTTCTCTACTTCCAGCCAGACGTCCATAGCCCCGGTAGAGATACTGGAATCACCCATTCATATTGAATCTTCTTTCTCTTTCAGATAATTCTTTTCTCTTTTTTTTGTTTTCTCATAGAGTTCTAGATATTTAATTTAATTCCTTTTCAATATGTCAGATGTTTAACACCTGATCTGGGTTGAAAACTACCATGGACCTCATAACAGCACTTTGAAATCATATTTTTCACTCAAATCTTACAACATTGCCATCCTAAGACAAATATACTGTTACAAGAGGAGATGATCTTATTGATTTCTGATAGATTCAAAGGGAGCTGATGAAGGTTACTTACTTTGCACCTTGTTTTCGAGATGTTCTACAACTCTTATTATCAATAGGCAATAATAATCTTTGGTGATACAATTTATCCCGCATATATACATTGCATTAGGGTTATAATTCTTTACAACATCCATCTAGTGCAACTTTCCCTTTTGATTCAACTCTTCATTTAGTTATCTTTGGAAAAAAAATATTTAATTAGTTTCCTTTTGGAAATTTAAATATTTTAATCTTTAATCCTCATCTTTGAGTTCTCGTGAATAATAATATTTCTTCTTTTTCATTTATTTTCACCAATCAAAAATTATCCTTTGAATAATTACACATTACTTTCACTCGTAACTCCTTCGGTAAAAATATTTCACCCCTGAAAATAAATATTTTATGAATTTCACCTTTTGTATATTTGTGGGTAAAACAATTATTCACCTTAGGACTCCCTTTATTAAAATATTTCATATTTTAGTGGAAATATTTTACCTTATGGAGAACATACTCGCTTTTACCTTTATTGAACAAGTAATTACTTTATCTCTCCACAATTTCAATATTTATATCTCTTTTAATATTTACCCATATTGCATGAATATCATTCATTTCAATATTTATTTCCATCTTCAGATTTTTTGGCCTGACATGCATCATTGAACAAACAATCATTTTCTCCTTTGATTTTAATGTTTCTCC
The DNA here is from genome assembly GCA_007258455.2 of Sequoia sempervirens. NCBI lineage: Eukaryota > Viridiplantae > Streptophyta > Pinopsida > Cupressales > Cupressaceae > Sequoia > Sequoia sempervirens. The sequence continues at coordinate 137,632,099 of VDFB02271358.1, read as the reverse complement.
CCAATGAGGTTTTCATCGGCATGACAAATATTGGTGTAATTAATTAATTAATTATTACACTAGCATAAGTTAACTTAGGTAAAAAAAAATTAAGTTCTAGGTTGCATTATTAGATAGATCATTTAATAAATGGGATACTATTCCCTTCCTTGTTTGGTGGGATAAGATTCCTTCTAGAAGATGAGCTATCCTTCTAGAACTTATCTCAACATTTAATGATCATCTAGATAGGGTTCACATGTTGTCACATGTTGTTAGGTCAAGACACATGGCAACATCTCATGCATATTAGGGTTTACCTCTTGCCTATATAATCAGGCATCTTGTTCATTTGTAATATATCCAATATCAATATCAATATCAATATGATATCATCAATATAGAATCTCTATCGTGCATGCCTAGTTGTAACACTTTCTGGGTGGTTGATTATCTTTCCTAGTTCAAAGGTCCTTCATTGAAGACTGCAACTTCAAGGACTATGCATCCATAATCTCAACATGGTATCAGAGCTTGTCTACTGAAACATCAACCCTTGATCAAGAAAGTTGGTATGCGAGATTCTTGCACGTTGAAGGTTTCCATTGAAGGCTACTTGATTCCACCCGAGGACCAAGCTGATTTCTGAAGCATATAGAGTCGGATCCAAGCTCGCCATTGTCTTTAGAAGGCCTCGAAACCCTAAGATCGCCTACCCAATCATCAAAATTGGATACATCATCTCGGGAGCTTTAGAGGTATTTTTAGGGTTTGCAAAATCAATCGTACTATCTGTACAATTTGTAGCAAAAAATCTCCCTTTGCAGTTGTCCTCTGAGGCAAAAAAAAATTATACGCAGGCCATTCTTCATTTCAAAAAAATCGGGCTAATATTTCTATTGTTTTGGAAAAAAAATATATTATTTGGGCATTTTCTATAGTTTCAAAAAAATAAATCACATCGACTGCAATTATTTTGTGGTCGGCATCAAATACTTCTATCAGCATTCAGGGTTTTATTTGTTAAATCCCGTTGGAATTTCATATTGTTAGCATTTATTTTTTGAATTACCATTTGTGGCAATATTCAAAAATTACTTTTTGTCGGCCCCTTTTTGAATATTTCAAAGTCTGCAGAGGTCATTTTTTTTACATGGGTGTAATGTCTCTATCGGCCCATTTATTACTGTTTCTACCGGCGTATGTTGTCGACTGTATTTATTTTTGGCAGGGTATTGTTCTTTTCGCCGACCACCGTCGATCATCCTTCGATCATCGGCTCACTTCCTATTGCCGGCAATAGCTCCCAACTCTGGCTCGTCCATCCCACCGGCTATTCCCACCAATGACTTCCGGAGTTCTACCACCCACTGACCGCTCATCTACCCACCAACCGAACCCGCCAGAGGTTTCTCCTTGCTATCCTGGCCAGGCCCCACTAATGACTAGCTTTCTACCAGCCCTGACCCTGGTCCTATCAATGACCGAGGGGTTCGCTCATCCAGCGGCGCCACCCTGGCACCGCCCAGCTCTGCCAGGCCACCACTCCGCCTGATGGCCCCCATTTTTTTGCCAAACACATCGATATGGTCACATCAGCGACCAGGTGCTAAGCCTAGAGGGGCTCAAGTTTTGCTCCAATTTAGCCTACAGGTGCCTAATCATAGCATTTTTTTTGTTTTATCACAACTTTCACCCAGGATATCAAAATTTGGCAAACGATATACCGTTGGAAAGGGAATTTCACAAAATTTCTAGTGGTGACATTCATTGTACAAAAATTTTCTTGTAAAAAATTCTACAGTCAACTAAAGTCCAAACCATAATTTAGACATAAAGGCTCCTAACTTTGCAACTTCTCATCAGATTTTAGTGATTCCAGTGGCATCAGGAACCATTTTCAGAGATTTTTTTTATAGTCCAACCCCTTGATCAATTTCAGCTCTAGGTACTCTTGCATGAGATTTTTTTCAATTTGGTGCTTTTGATCAATAGCCTAGTTATTCTAAAGGTTAGTGTCTTTGTATTTTTGTGGAGAAAATTAATTATGGGGCTTGCATATTACTCTCCTTCTTTGGTTATGTTGCACAAGGGTAACTATTCACAATGGCGAGATGGGATCTACCACCATCTTCAATCACTTGATTTGTTACCACATCTATTTGGTATAGTTCCTCATCCAAGTGAAGGAATTTTGGAATTTGCTTGGAGTTGCACTAGGTACACTGTTTTGGAGATCATTGAGATGCAAGTTGATTGTGATGTTTTGAGTTCTATTGATCATTGTGATTGTCCTCATATTCTTTGGACTAAGCTCTGGGAGCTATACAGAGATTCAAACACTCCACCATTCCTTGATGATCATGCTTCAGAATGTCATTTTTCATATCAAGTACCCCATGATGCTATTGTTGTGCAGGAAATTGATTACCTTGTTCTTTCCAAAGAGGTTGACAAGGTTCCTTTCAATGCTTCTTCTTCATTAGAGACAGTTGGTATCCCTTCACGTTCAGTGATTCCTTGTCCAGAATCATTTATTGAGGCTTCCACCATCATGATTCATCAGAACACATTCTGTTTTCCAGACTTGATATCACATGATGGCTTCATTTCAGGTATCAATGACTTGGCTACTTCTACAGGTTTGGAGGACATGCTTGAGGGGATATCACTCCTCTATTCATATCACACTTTGGAGAGTTTTCTTGAGTCTCCACATTCCTTTGTCTCAACCTTGATTGGGAATCCAGAGACCATCTTGGAGGCACTTGGTTTCTATTCAGAGATTTCATATCTGAGACTTCTTCCTTGTCATTCCATTCAGGACTTGAAGTTTCTTCAACATCTACCATTGGATTTGCTTTAGATTTCTTTTAGTGGTTTTGAGGACACTTCATTCAGGGGGGGCTATCAAGTCTCCATCATATCACTGTCTTTGGATATTGTTCAGCATCAGTTTCAGCATCGTCTTGATTTGTCACTCTCTTCATTGATTGTGGCATCTTCATCAGGCAAGGAGACATTTGAGTAGCATTCTGAGACATCATCGACATCCACCTTCATCCTTCCTTCCGTCAATTCCTATCCAGAATGGGAAGCATCTCTCCACTTGCAGTTGGTTTTGTTTCTTCCAAAAGGGAGACAAGTTGTTTGTCAACATTGGATCTTGTACTGTCTTCAGACACTTACCTTTTTTGCAGGTGCTATCATCTTCTGGGGGGGCTCTTTAGTATCTCTATTGTATCCATGTGATGGATGGTGTACATGGGGGGCATTTGGGAGTCCTCCATCCTTCCCATCCTATCTCACATTTTTTGCATTTTCATCTCCTTTTTGGAGAGGGGCTTTGTTTCTACTGGGTTTGCCCTTTTTCTCCAGTTGTGGGAGATTTTTTGCATCTTCATGTACATGGGTACCTAACATGGCCTCATAGTCGGGACCCATCATCGATCATCTATGCATAATCATTGCATTTTCCTCCCTAAGTTACACTTATGGGGGGTGTTGGTGTAATTAATTAATTAATTATTACACTAGCATAAGTTAACTTAGGTCAAAAATTAATTAAGTTCTAGGTTACATTATTAGATAGATCATTTAATAAATGGGATAATATTCCCTTCCTTGTTTGGTGGGATAAGATTCCTTCTAGAAGATGAGTTGTCCTTCTAGAACTTATCTCAACATTTAATGATCATCTAGATAGGGTTCACATGTTGTCACATGTTGTTAGGTCAAGACACATGGCAACATCTCATGCATATTAAGGTTTACCTCTTGCCTATATAATCAGGCATCTTGTCCATTTGTAATATATCCAATATCAATATCAATATGATATCATCAATATAGAATCTCTATCGTGCATGCCTAGTTGCAACACTTTTTGGGTGGTTGATTATCTTTCCTAGTTCAAAGGTCCTTCATTGAAGAATGCAACTTCAAGGATTGTGCATCCATAATCTCAACAACAAACACACCCAACATAACTTTAAATTTTTTATTCTGATCATCATTCTCTTGCCGATGCATTTTGTTTTGTATATTTACTTCCACTTTAAGGGTTTCCTCTCAGGACTTTTTGGTATTTCTGCTTATGAAGATTAGGATCCTTATGCTAAATGTTTGGTGCCCCATCTTGATGGTAAAACAACTCATCAAGATCATCATTCACCATGCTAAATATGATGTTTTCACATTATCATCATTTTGAGCTTCCTCTGTAGGATGATTTTTCTTCATTTGATGTCCCAATTTTGATGTCATACATAGGTGTCACTTTCTTCTATCCTCTTTGCATGAAGGAAATGATTATGTTGGGTTATCTCTTGTGAGTTTAGTTTTTCTCAATTCTTTGGCTCGACCTCTCTTCATAGTCAAGGCACACCATTTCATCTTTGTTTCCTTGTTACATCTTGTTGATGGCGATTTTGACACCACAACAATGCAAACAGAATATTGCTACTCTGTTTCTCCTGAAAGAGAAAGATGATCACATGGATATCTTAGCTCCCAAGGTCTTTGTAGTTGGTTCTCAACTATGCTAATGTCCCTAAGTGCTCAATGTAATAGTAATGTTCAAGGGGCCTACTGGTGTTGAGCTTTTGGACTGTTATGAAATCAAACATAAACATAAAACTTATTCTAACTAGGGTTCTAAAGAAATATAAAAAAGATAGATCAGGGCTTTGGAATAGAAAAGAATGACACTTCATCATAATTGACCGGACCTGTCACCTTCCAAGGAATTCCTAACTAAAACTATAGAGAAAGGTCAACTTGTGACTAACACACACTTTCATTCATTCATAGTGTTGATTTCAACAGCAGATTGCATATTACCATTCAAACAAAACATAAAACCAAACTTCATTCCTTGAAAGCTTCATAAATCAAATGATTAATTGAAGACAAACACCATTCTAGAACACAACATGAAGTAGATTAAAATCTAGTTGCTTCTACTATCAGTGAGACAGATAAGCCACATTTACAAAGCTAGCACAATCACCAGTGTACAAAAAATTTGTGATTTCAAATTGTTTCCATTTACACTAAGAAAACTGAAAGATAAATTAGTCTATTCAAAATCTAACTCCTAGCTACCAATTCTACTCTACAAGTCCTCTATCTACTACTTTCTAACTCTACAACTTCTAACCTTTACAAAGAGGCAAGAATGCCTTATATACATAATGCATTAAAAGAATGTGTTGTCCCTCTGTATTAGGGTTTACAAAATATCTGCAGACTGTAGGAGAGTTGGCTCTCAGATCTTTTGAAGAAAGTCAGTTGTGCATTCAATGTGAATCCTCGTTGTCCATGCTAATGAAATATTTCTAGGAAAGATCTGTAGATCTTTGCTGCTACAACATTAACTCCCCTGTCTTCGTGTCCATCTTTGAACTCTCTTGTAGTCTGCCTTGAACGCCCCAAAATATCACCATTAATACTGATATGTTTTTGCCAGTGGTCACTACACCTGTCCCTATGACTCATAGTTTCTTCATTCTTCTTTGACCTTTCTTCATGTTCTAGACTATTTGCACGTTGATCATCTCCTGGAAGCACCATCGGGCCTTCTTGTAAATCTTTGCATTTCACCTGAGCCGATCAATCATCATCTGTTCTCATAAAGAATCCATCTCATTTGCATTCTATTGGTCTTCCACAGGGGCGGTCAATCAATCAAACTGTCGCACGTCAGCCCTCTTAGCTCCTCCTAATTGGCTATACATTCGCCACATGAGCTTCATCAGGTAGTCAAAAGTGGTCCACCTTGAATCACATGTCGGTGAGACACTCATCGTGTCTCGCTGATGCGATTTCATTTTAACAGTTATCAACATAGCATATGGCAGTCGGCAAGACATTTTGGTGAGCTACAAAAGTTATATCGAGCTCACAAAGACCATCGACAAAACTCCTTACTATCAGCCAGAGGCTATGGCAAGTTATCCTTGGTTATACTGATATCTCTTTTCATTTGTGAATCCACCACTATCGGCAAGACCTTCAGTGAACTCCTTTTCATTATTGCCGAGCCCACCTTCTTCCTCTTGGTGCTTGACCTATTTTCCTTTTGGCATGAATTTCTTCCTTTGCCAAGACCTTTTGGTGAAGGTATGATCCTTGGCTGAGCTCCATTTTTTTGGGTCAGACCTCGCCTTATATCGGCATGACCTTCACTTATCGCTATGACCTCATAGCGAAGTCCCCTCATTTGTTGGGAGTCTCCCTAAATTCCTTTTGTTGACCTTCTTGCACCAGCTTCTCCTTTTGTTTCAGTGTGACCTTCATGAGTCGGTGAGACATTACACTGAGTCCCATATCCTTCAGCGAGCTCATCCTATAGGAAGGACCCCTCCCCTTCGGTGAAACTTTTTGCCTAAGGTAACACCTGTTGGTGACCTTTCCCTACTGTCACTGAGATTTTTTGTATCGGCAGGACCTTTCATCGATTTCTTTCACTTTCGTTGAGCTTCCTCCATGTCCTTGAGACTCTCTTCAGTCGACAAGAGTTTACACCAACCAAAGCTTCCTTTTGCTGAATTCTGCTATTGCCAAGACCTTATTGTAGTCACACCGATGCATTTTCTTTGTTCCACATGTGTCACCGTAGCATTCCCTTGTCGAGGAGATGTCCTATAGAAACCTCATGTCTTGGAAAAAGCCTCTACATGTTCTTTCTTTGGTCACCAAGACTTATTAATTCTCTCACCAAAGACTACTACCTTGTCAGTGTGACTCGAGCCACTCGGTGAGATGTTATTCCAATGCAGTTGAGTCTTGCCGAAGTGTTTACTTATTGGTGGTCGGTAAGACATTACAGACTCGCTAAGACTTTATACCGATGAACAGATCTCTCCACAAAGTGCTTGTTTGTTGTGCAGTAGTTGGTAAGACTTCATGGATTCACCAAGACTCCTTGGTGAAGGGAAAACCCTTCACCGATATACGGATCCCTTTCCTATTGGTCGGTGAGATGCGAGGATCTCGCCGAGACTTTTCTCTGAAGGAAACCCCTCATGCTAATAGGAAACTCCATGTTGCCGAGACAATGACCTTTGTCTTGCTGATAGATGCCTGCATATGAATTCCACTCATTGTGACAATCCTAAGGTCTTCCCGATAGACAACACAAACACATATTGAGCAGAATGCACTGGTAGTCAGTGAGACACCTGCAAGGTCTTGCCGACTTTTTCCTTATCCAATTTTTTAGACCAACTGGATTGAGGTATGCCCTCCAACTGAGCCTCGTTGGAAAAATACCATCATGTATGTGACTTAATATTGCATAAAATGAAGAAAACCACAATAAAGATCACACAAACAAAAGTTAAATAATCAAAATCATCATTGAAATGAATCCTATGTTAGCAAGGTGATGTTAAATTTTCAAACAAAATGATCATACAAATAGTTCGAGTTTCAGGTCAACCCACAGAATCCAAGCCAGGAAGGAATTTTAGAGAATTCTGAGTCAGGCGGATTCCAGTAGAATAAACACGAAAACACCCATTAGAAACTTAATCCAATCATTATCGACCAAAGAATAGCATGTGAGATCTCAAAATAGCATCAATTAATCATAAAATGCATCATTATTTATTAACTAGTCCTGCTACTCCAAACCTCCTCACATTCCACTAGACTCTAGGGAAGTATGCGTGGGACAGATTTCCACAAAGGAGAAGACATTTCGGAAAACCTGAAAAGAATAGGGAACAACATATTTTGGGAAAATCTGGGGGAGAAGGAAATCTGCAAAAATCCAGTCGACGCAGATTTCTGTGAAGATTGAAAATCCCCGAATGACAATGCTTAGCTAGAGTTTGAGTGAGATTCGGGAAAATTTGGATGAGAAAGAAATCCGCAAAGAAGGAGACATCCCTCAGAGGCCTCCGGGATTTCAGGAAAATCAGGTCCACATAGAATTTTGCGAAGACAAAAAATCCCCAAATGACAACGTTTGGTTGGAATTCGAGTGAGATCCTGGAGAATCCATATTGGGTGGAAAATCCTAAACTCAGGAGAAAACCCGAATTCTGACTGAGGTAGAACCAAACTTAGACAAAACCAGAAGACAAACTTAGGCAGAAAACCAGAAGAACCACCAAGGGGAAAGCAAGTAACCAAAACAAAAAGAAACCAGAAAGAAGAAAGGGGGACCCATTTTGATCCAAATCAAAGTGGGGTGGTTATGCAGGGCATAGCAAATGGTGACTCAGGTGGGAAAATGGTTTAACCATTTTCAAGAATCTGAAGGATTCAGCTACCCAGAACTCCTAGTTCATAAACATCACAATTCCAATTATGTCAGTTTTAGAAGCAAGGTTGAGCTAGGATCTCAAATGCAAGTCAATCAATGGCTACCCCCTAAATCAATGTGTGTGCTTGATTGTGCATCACTCTCTCATGAAGTTTCCTCATCTTTTGGACAACAACGTGTAAGATTTGAACTACATGAGTTGATTTCCTTTAGCCATCATGCAATGATATCCTAGGAATTGCTCTACTGCCAGTCAGGCATCTATAGCCCCAACGGAGGTACCTCTAGTTTTCTCACAGTATTGCTCTACTACCAACTAGGCGTCCATAGCCCCGATAGAGATACTAGAATCACCCATTCATATTGAATCTTCTTTCTCTTTTAGATAATTATTTTCTCTCTTTTTTTTTGTTTTTTCATAGAGTTCCAGATATTTAATTCAATTCCTTTTCAATATGTCAAATTTTTAACACCTGATCTGGGTTGAAAACTACCATGGACCTCATAACAACACTTGGAAATTGGATTTTTCACTCAAATCTTACAACATTTCCATCCTAAGACAAATATACCGTTACAAGAAAAGATGATCTTATTGATTTGTGATAGATTTAGACGGAGCTGATGAAGGTTACTTACTTTGTACCTTGTTTTCAAGATGTTTCACAACTCTTATTATCAATGGGCATAAGACAAAAAATCAGGACAAAATCACCCAATCAGCAGATCTAAAAATATCTAAACCATTTCTCTCCAAATGACCAACGTAGGCTTCAGATAACAACCACCATTTTAAGATGGGAAAGAACAAGTAAACCCCAAAGAACAAAAAAAAGCAAAAACAAAAGAACAAAGGAAACAAAAGACAAAAAAAAAGGACAAACAAACAAACATCAAATTATTTACAAACAAACAGAATATTTACAAACAGGAAAACACACTATCTACAAACCACAACAAAAGGGATAGAAAAAAGAAAACAACAACACAAAAGAAAACTAACTAAACCCAAAACTAACACTAACCTATCCTATCCCTAAACTAACTCCAAAGCTAAACTTTACAAACACAAAACCGTAAAAATTTATACATTGACTTGACTGATTTTTTCATTATGTGCAGTAATCTTAACTTACTAGGCACAGTTCTAAGCCTAGCAAATTTATCTTTATACTCATAAATATAAAGTTTATAGGAAATAAGTTCATTTTGAAGGCATAAAGCTTGAATATTATCAATTGTGGGTTCTTAGTTTTGTCATGATTTACCCACAAACATGCTTTACTATCCCCAATGCCATAATCAAACTAAAAATTATTAAAAAACAAAGGATAATGAAAGGAAACCACCTGATTCTAAAGATTTATAGTTACCAATGTAGGCTTGTGTTGTATGATCTCCTCCTCACAAGGTCTCATCTCATGGAACACCACTGAATCAAGGTTCATCTTGCAATCAGGATATTCACTCACCAACATCTCTGTATTCATCTCAGGCATGAAGTCAAAAATTTTCTGAATTTCTTGAGATGAATCCTTACTTTGAACATTCTCTTGAAACTTATCATCCCCTAGGGTTTGATAATCTGCCTCTAGCTTATGACCATTGATGTCAGGGATACTGGCACATGGTGAACAAGGATTTCCTTCAAACTCATTTGAACTCACAAAGTCAAAGCCAAGAAAGCACTTTCTCAATTTAAATTCCTGCACCTCATCAGTAGAGACATGCCACTTAGCATCAAATTCATCAGTGTTAAGAACAAATTGATTAGTGGATATTAAGCAAGGACTTTCTTCCAACAACACATTTGAGCAATCAGAATCAAATTCAAGAAAACACTCCCTTGTCGCATTTTCTTCATTATGTTGAAGAGATTCAACTTCTAAGATAACCTCTTGGTTGCTTTCTTGGCATTCCTCTACTTCATCCAAATGTACTCCATCATGAACTTCTTCAGGGAACAACTGACTGATCTATAGATCTACTTGAATTTCTTCCCTTAAAATTTCATGCTGACATTTAAGTCCTTGACTTTGACCACCAGGTTCATTAGCAATCTCTTTTTGAAGCATGTCACCTATTTCAATTTGTCCACCACTTAAATTAGTAGTCATCTTCTTGTGTTAACCCATCAAGGTGTGTTTCCTCCTCATTCCCCATCATGAAAGAATCTATGAATGCCTTGATGAATCCATTCTCCACTTCCATCAAGTCTACACTAGGTAGAGGAGTTTCATCAGCTGTGGAATCCATCTCACTGCAAGGATCAAGGTCATCAAAAGATAGGGAAGAATTGAAACTCTTCACACAATCACTCTCATCATTTTGGATGAACTGATTACCATTTTCATGAATGCTAGTTGTTTCATCCTCCTCATCAATGAGATACATACTCCAAGGATCTTCCATAAGTATTCCTTCAACAGTGATCTGATGTATGAAATATAACTCCATTCTACCCAAGAAAACATGGCAATCCATCTGGGAATATTGATTTGTTCGACGTATCCCACATCTAGTTGGTTTAACAAGTTCTAATAATTTCAAATCTCCTAATTCTTCCAACTTCTTCTTTATTCAATTTTGTGCATGTGGGATATCTAGCCAATATGAGCCATGTTCCTTTATCCATTCCTCATCACCCTGATTCTGATCTTGATCAGAAAAGTTTACCTCATCTCCTTCACAACCATCGTTAGTACTAGCGTTCTCAACAAAGCTAGATTCCATCTTGAGATTTCCATTATGCCCTAACTTTACATCCATCTCATACTTTTTACCAAACAAGTCATCAAAATTATATACTTGCTCATCAAATATTTTCTTCACAACTTTATTGTGATGTAATGGACCGTGCTTTGGAATATGACTAAAAAGAGATGATGTGGTTATAACTTCATTATCGAATGAAGTACTTAAATCTGTGATTGGATTTTGCAGGGATGAGTTCTCCTAGTGGTGTTGTGTGCGAGGACCAAACTGATCTAAGAATAATATTTCTAGCTCCGCCTATGAACAAATACAACTTGGTGGAAGATTAACATACCATTTCCTTGCTGAACCTTGAAGTGTTTTGATGAACAATTGACACACAAAATCCTCATGCTGAACCTGGAGAAAGGTAAGTATACGCCTACAAGTTTCGACATGTTTAGAAGCATTTTTCCCATTGTTAGGGAAAAATAATGGAAGCCGATCATACAAGTGACCAAGGATTTCATGAAAAAATCCTAGTATATACAAAGGGATACCAATTAGAGTTGGCTTTTCCAAGACCTGGCCCACTCCAACTCACAATAATCCAAAATTACTCATCGACCCACCTTCTAGCGCCAGTTCCTTGTTGATGGCGATTTTGACACCACAACAATGCAAATAGAATATTGCTACTCTGTTTCTCCTAAAAGAGAAAGATGATCACATGGATATCTTAGCTCCCAAGGTCTTTGTAGTTGGTTCTCAACTGTGTTGATGTCCCTCAGTGCTCAATGTAACAGTAATGTTCAAGGAGCCTGCTGGTGTTGAGCTTTTGGACTGTTATGAAATCAAACATAAACATAAAACCTATTCTAACCAAGGTTCTAAAGAAATATAGAAAAGATAGATCAGGGCTTTGGAACAAAAAAGAATGACACTTCATCAAAATTAACCAGACTTGTCACCTTCCAAGGAATTCCTAACTAAAACTGTAGAACAAAGTCAACTTGTGACTAACACACAATTTCATTCATTCATAGTGTTGATTTCAATAGTAGATTGCATATTACCATTCGAACAAAACATAAAACCAAACTTCATTTCTTAAAAGCTTCACAAATCAGATGATTAATTCAAGACAAACACCATTCTAGAACACAACATGAAGTAGATTAAAATCTAGTTGCTTCTACTGTCAGTGAGACAGATAAGCCACATTTACAAAGATGGCACAATCATGAGTGTACAGAAAATATATGATTTCAAATTGTTTCCATTTACACTAATAAAACTGAAAGATAAATTAGTCTATTCGAAATCTAACTCCTAGCTACCAGTTCTACTCTACAAGTCCTCTATCTGCTACTTTCTAACTCTACAACTTCTAACCTTTACAAAGAGGAAAGAATTCCTTATATACAAAATGCATCAAAAAGAATGTGCTATCCCTTTGTATTAGGGTTTACAAAATATCTATAGACTATAGGAGAGTCAGCTCTCAGATCTTTTGAAGAAAGTTGGTTGTGCATTCAATGTGAATCCTCGTTGTCCATGCTGATGAAAGATTTATGGGTAAGATCTGTAGATCTTTGCTGCAGCAGCATTAACTCCCCTATCTCCATGTCCATCTTTGAACTCTCTTGCAATCTGCCTTGAACACCCCAAAATATCACCATTAATACTGATCTGTTTCTGCCTGTGGTCACTACAACTGTCCCTATGACTCATAGTTTCTTTGTTCTTCTTTGACCTTTCTTCATGTTCTAGACTCTCTGCACGTTGACCATCTCCTAGAAGCACTATCGGGCCTTCTTGTAGAGATTTGCATTTCGCCCGAGCTGATCCATCATCATCTGTTCTCAAAAAGAATCCATCTGGTTTGCATTTTGTTGGTCTTCCATAGGGGTGGTCAATTGATCAAACTGTTGCAGGTCCACCCTCTTAGCTCCTCTTCATTGGTTAGAAATTTGCCATGCAAGCTTCATCAGGCTATCAAAAGTGGTCCACCTTGAATCGCATGTCAATGAGACACTCATCGTGTCTCACCGATGCGATTTCATTTTAACAGTTATCAGCGTAGCATATGGCAGTTGGCAAGACATTTTGGCGAGCTAAAAAAGTTATACCAAGCTCACAAAGACCATCGACAAAACTCCTTACTGTCAGCCAGAGGCTATGGTGAGTTATCCTTGGTTATACCAATATCTCTTTTCATTTGTGAACCCACTGCTATCAGAAAGACCTTCAGTGAACTCCTTTTCATTCTCACTGAGCCCACCTTCTTCCTCTCAGTGCTTGACCTATTTTCCTTTTGGCGTGACTTTCTTCCTTCGTCAAGCCCTTTTGGCGAAGGTATGATCCTTGGCTGAGCTCCATCTATTTTGGTTAGACCTCACTTTATATCGGCATGACCTTCGCTTGTTGTCGTGACCTCATAGCAAAGTCCCCTCATTTGTTGGGAGTCTCCTCAAATTCATTTTGTTGACCTTCTTGCCCCAGCTTCTCCTTTTGTTTCGGCATGACCTTCATGAGTCGATGAGACATCACACCGAGTCCCATATCCTTTGGTAAGCTCTTCCTATTAGTATGACCCCTCCCCTTGGCCGAAACTTTTCCCTGAAGGCAATGCCTGTTGGCAACCTTGCCCTACTGTCGCCAAGACTTTTTGTATTGGTAGGACCTTTCACTAATTTGTTTCACTTTCTCCGAGCTTCCTCCGTGTTGCTGAGACTCTCTTCAGTTGGAGAGACTTTACACCGACCAAAGCTTCCTTTTATCGAATTCTGTTGTCACCAAGACCTTATTGTAGTCACACTGATGCATTTTCTTCATTCCACATGTGTCGCCATAGCATTCCCTTGTCAGGGAGATGTCCTATAGAAACCTCATGTCTTGGCAAAAGCCTCTGCATGTTCTTTCTTTGGTCAACGAGACTTATTAATTCTCTCACCGAAGACCACTGATAGAATCCCTCGCACCATGTTAGTGTGACTAGAGCTGTTCAGTGAGATGCTATTATGATGTAGTTGAGTCTTATCGAAGTGTTTACTTACTGGCGGTCAGTAAGACATTGCAAACTCACTGAGACTTTATACCAATGAACATATCTCTCCATAAAGTGCTTGTTTGTTATGCGGTCATTGGTAAGACTTCATGGATTCACCAAGACTCCTTGGCAAAGGGAAAACCCTTCACTGATATACAAAATCCCTTTGCTGCCGGTTGGTGAGACACGAGGATCTTGCCAAGACTTTTCTCTGAAGGAAACCCCTCATGCTAATAGGAAACTCCATGACACTGGGACAATGACCTTTGTCTTGTCAATAGATGCCTGCATATGAATTCCACTTGTTGTGACAATCCTAAGGTCTTGCCGATAGACAACAAAGACGCATATTGAGTAGAATGCATTGGTAGTCGGTGAGACACCTGCAAGGTCTTGTCGACTTTTACCTTATCCAATTTTTTAGACCAACTGGATTGAGGGATGCCTTCCAACTAAGCCTCATTGGCAAAATACCATCATGTATGTGACTTAATCTTGCATTCAACGAAGAAAACCACAATAAATATCACACAAACAAAAGTTAAATAATCAAAATCATCATTGAAATCAATCCTATGTTAGTAAGGTGATGTTAAATTTTCAAACAAAATGATCATACAAACAGTTCAGGTTTCAGGTTGACCTGCGGAATCCAAGCCAAGAAGGAATTTTGCAAAATTTTGAATCAGGTGGATTCTAGCAGAATAAACATGAAAACACCCATTAGAAACTTAATCCAATCATTATCGACCAAAGAACATGTGAGAGCTCAAAATAGCATCAATTAATCATAAAATGCATCATTATTTATTGACTAGTCCTGCTACTCCATACCTCCTCACATTCCACCAGACTCTGGGGAAATCTGCGCGAGACATATTTCCGCAAAGGAGAAGACATTCCGACAAACCCAGAAAGAATAGGGAACAACGGATTTTGGGAAAATCTGGGGGAGAAGGAAATCTGTGAAAATCCGGTCCACACGGATTTCTGCGAAGATCGAAAATCCTTGAATGACAACGCTCAACCGGAGTTTGAGCAAGATCCAGGAAAATCCGGATGAGAAAGAAATCCACGAAGAAGGAGGCATCGCTTGGAGGCCTCGGGGATTTTGTGAAAATCCAGCCCACATGAAATTCCATGAAGACCAAAAATCCTTGAATAACAACACTCAGCCGAAACTCGAGTGAGATCCAGGAAAATCCAGATTGGGTGGAAAATCCCAAACTCAGGAGAAAACCCAAATTTTGACTGAGGCAGAACCAAACTTAGACAAAACCAGAAGACAAACTCAGGCAGAAAACTAGAAGAACCACCAAGGGGAAAGCAAGTCACCAAAAGAAGAAAGAAACCAGAAAGAAGAAAGGGGGGCCCATTTTGATCTAAATCAAAGTGGGGTGGTTATGCAGGGCATAACACATCCACAATTGTTACTAAATTTAATAATTCCTCTCATACAAGAATCGATATTCCCCAATTTGGGTTTATTCCAATTCCATTGCTCATTCTTCCAACACACACAACCTCCTTCTCTAAATATTAATTTAATTTCCATAAGCTCTTCAAAGCTCAATTCCTGAAGCTCATTTCTATTCTTAAGTCCATTGTAATAATTTATAGTTTTCCCCTCTATAATTTGTATAAATAATTTGTGCAATGCTATATCTTCATCCCCACTAGCCTCAAATAGAGCAATCATGCAGTCCTCAAGACTATAGCCACATTCCTGTAGGTGCTCCAACACTTCTCTTTTCCACGGGAAAATGCATGGGACTCCCACAATTACCATTTACCCAAACTTGCACTAAAGCTTTGGATGCCTTTGGAGTGAACTTAAAGGGTAATTGATCTTCATGAACATGTAGCATCAACCAATCAAGAGCTTCTGATATGTTATTTGATTCTTTAAGAGCGACATTAACATAATGGTCCTTGAACCCCATACTTGTCAAACTGGGTCTCATTTCCTCTTTAACATAAGTATTAGATTTTTTCTCTACTATATCATTGCAACTCCCTATTCCAATATGAATAGGATCCTTACTAGATAAATGAATCAAACACCTTTTCACTAAATTGGTCTTGTACTTCGATTGGTTTATTGTATTCCCTTCTCTTGATAAGGATCCTTCAGATGTTTGGTCACGCTTAAGTTGTTTCATCTTCTATTTTCATTGTCCTACTAGATTTCACTTCTCTAGCATAACAAACTCTTGGTTTCCTTGCTTACACAGTGCTTTGAACAATGTACCATAGGAGATTCAATCAAAAGTACATATGGCCTCTATTGCTTTTAGAAAGCTCTCAAGAATTATCCACATTACCTGCTTTGCAAAAATATCACTGGGTGTGGGATAAGTGATAGAAAATTTCATTTTATCTTCATTTATTGGTCCAAAAGAGACCTCTTCCTCAAAGTTTCTATTTGCCACAATAGTATTACTCCTATGTAGCCACATTGATTCCAAAGATTGACTATTTTTACCTATTTCACCATATTACAAAAGGCCTTGAGTTATGATACTACAAATTAGGGTATTTTGGAGTAAAGTCTTTGTCCCTTATTTCACTTAGTAAATATTTTGTTCCACAGTATCCTCTTGCAAAAACCTTAAATAATAGTGTTGCATGTGTATAATTGCACCCACATAACCTTATTCTTGTCAAGAGTTCCAAATCTTAGTTTGTTCTACTCTTCTCACATAATCCTTTAGTCAAAATGGTGTAAAAGAGCATTAGGAACACAATCCCCAATAGTTAAACCTTATGACAATTTATCTTTTGTGATTATTCCCTCAAAGATCCAAAACCAATTTAAATGAAATGGATAGGAAGCATTATTTATTTTTTGATCCTCTTATCTTTGATAAAACAAGTTAAGTGGCCTTTAAAACTATTTTGGAAAATTGATCAAATAGTCTCCAAAAGCCATGATCTGTTCTTTCCATCTGAAGTTGTGCATTGTTATCTAAAGCATACTTCAGTCATTAGGAGATAAGTGGTTTAGATATTTTTAGGTTATCTGATTCGATGATTCTGTCCTAGATTCTTTGTTTCATGTTTGTTTTCAATAAAGGTTGTGGAAATTTTTTCAAGAACAAGGTACCAATTAAGTAGCATTCATCAGTTCCCTTGAATTTGTCACAAATCCTTAAAATCATCTCCTCTTCTAGTAGTGTATTTATCCTAGGATGACAATATTGTAAAATTTGAGTGAAAAATCTGACTTCCAACTGTTAATATGGGGTCCATTGTAGTTCTCAACCCAGATAAGATATTAAACATTTGACATATTGAAGAAAAAAAAATGGTAGAATTAAATGAAATATGTGAAACTCCAAAAGAAAAGAAAAGAATTATCAAAAGAAGAAGAATCAATATGAATGGGTGATTCCAGTAGCTCTACCGGGGCTATGGACGCCTATCTAGTAGTAGAGCAATTATGTGAGAGAACTAGAGGTATCTCCATTGGGGCTATGGATGCCTGACTGGCAGTGAAGCAATGCCTAGGATATCATTGAACGAAGGAAGTCAACTCATGTAGCCCAAATTTTACACATTGTTATTCAAAAGATGGAGAACTTTATGGAAGGAATGATGCACTATCAAACACACACATAGATTCAGGGGTAGCCATTGTTTGAATTACATTTGAGATTTTAGCTCTACCTTGCTTGTTCTAACTGACCTAACTAGAGTTGTGATGTTCATGAACCAGGAGTTCTGGGTAGCTGTATGCTTCAGATTCATGAAAATGTTTAAACCATTTTCCTAGTTGAGTCGCCATTTGTTATGCCTTGCATAACCACCCCACTTTGGTTTGGATCAAAATGGGTCCCCCTTTTCTTTTGGTTTCTTTTCTTCTGGTTACTTGCTTTCCTCTTTGGGATTCTTGTGTTTTTTTTCCTTTTGATTTTGACTTTTGATCTATCTAATTTAATCTTGGTTCTGTATCAACCTAAATTGGTTTTCCTTCTTTTGAAGAATTCACTAAAATAATTGTAAGCAATGGTGATTTTATTATAATATGTCTTATTTGTTGTTGAGGACTAATGCAGACCTTCCTTTTTGCAGAGTTGAATCCTACACTTGGTGATATTTCTTAGCTGGGGCTCGGTTGGAAGGCACTCCTCAATCTAGTTGGCCTTAAAAACTAGGTAATGCAAAAATCAGCAAGACCCCAGAGATATCACAGCAAGCAAAATTCATGTGCAGTCAAATATTGGCATGACATCAATCAAAGTCACAGAAACTAGGAGTTTTCTATTGGCAAGAAAAGATTTCACTTCAGCGGGAGTCACCTTCTTCGCCAAAAGGTCTTGGTGAAGGTTTCAAGTCTCACTGATAGTCAGCAAAGCAAGGCACTTCGACAAGAGATTTCCTTTGGGAAGAAGTCTCGGTGACTTCTCTATGTCTCTCTAACCACTGCCAAAGGGATTCATGTATCGGCATAGGGATTTTTCCCTGCCAAGAGGCCCTAGCAACTTCTCTATGTCTCACCAACCCCTATAAAATTTATACCTTTCGGCGGGAGACTTTCCTTTAGAGGGAGGTCTCGGCGAGTACATTTGGTCACACCGACAATGCACAAGGAGGGGGATCTATCAGTATTACCACAAAGAAGGTCTTGGCAACACAAAGGTGATTTCGCCAGGAGTATTACTGACACGGAAGGGTCCCACCAAAGGTCTAAGGTCAGCAAAGGGTAAAACCTTTGGCATAATGTCTGGCCAAAGAGGTGAGGTTATAGTGACATATGTGAAATAAAAGAACACATATTTGTATGACTACAGAGGGGTCTTCCCGAAAGGAAAGGATTGTGAAAGGATGATGCCTTTGGCGAAGTGTCTTGCCAAATAGGGAAGTCACGCTAAAAGGCTCTAACTTGGGGTGACTCGAAGGGAATGCAATAGGTTCGGTAGGATGTCCTCTCGACCCAAGAAGGTCTTGGCAACAATAGAGTTCGGTGCAAGGAAGCTTTGGTCGGTGTAAAGTTCCACCGACCAAAGAATGTCTTAGCGACATGGAGGAAGCCTAGCGAGAGTGAAAGAGATCGGTGAAAGGTCTCACCATAGGTGAAAGGTTTCACCGAAACAAAAGAGCTCGGGGAGAACAAATGGATGTCGCCATAGTTCTTGTTGATCAGAGGAAGTCTTATTGAAATAAAGAGGCATCATCATAGCTGTTGGAGCTCGTCAAGAAGTCTCAGCAACCCCAAGGTGTCTTTCCAATGGAATCAAACAACTCAGCGAAGGAAGAAGACCTCGATATAAGGTCTCAGTGAAGAAGAAAGGTCTCGCTAATATGAAGGAATATTGGCATAATCTCTCGCCGATTCAACAGGGTCTCACCGAAAAGAAGATGAGCTCAAGGGGCATTCACCATGACTTCTTGCTGAAGGTCACATTTTTTGACACAAGGTCTTGGTGAAGATCTTTATGTCTCACCAATAAGACAAGCCTCTGGGGAAAATGAACACGTTCGCTAAAAGGAAGAGGAGCTTGGGGAGATGTCCTGGCAAAGGGACTTGGTCACACCGAGGCATAAGGGAGCGAGCTCAGCGAGAACATGAGGAAATTGGGGAGACTCCATACAAGTGAGGAGACTTTGCTATGAGGTCACAGCGACGAGCAATAGTCTCCCCAACATGAAAATGATGATTTCCATGGAATCCTAAGGTTCGCCGAGATGTCTTTCCGAGAGCATGCAGTCACGCCAATAGGTTTTGGGAGCTCGGTATAACTTCTGTAGCTCACCGAAGTGTCTTACCGACTGTCTTATGTCATGTCAATAACTGCATAGTGGTAATATCACATCAGGGAGACACCGACATGCAATACTATTTAGACCACTTTTGACCACCAAAGAATCCTGCATGGCTTGTGATCGTCCAATGAGAGAGAGCTAAGATGAGCCTTTGACTGATTGACCACTCCTGTGAAAGAAAGACTAATAGAGTGTGACTGGGTGGATTTCTTCTAGGAATAGGTGGTGATTGATTGGCTCAGACAGTGTTTCAGATTGGTAAGGAGGTCCGATAGTGCTTCCAACTGGTGGTTAATGTGCAAAAAATCCAGAGCGGGTAGAAGGCCACTTCAATGAAGAAAACCATGACTCAGAAGGATAGTTGTGGCGACCACTAATGACAGAGGCAGTTGGTATTAATGGCAGGATATCCTAGTGCATTCAAGGTGACCCAGAGAAGGAGTTTAAGGATGGACATGAACGCTTGAAGTAAATAATACAGCAACAAAAGATCTACAGATCTTTTCCAGAAACCCTTCATTAGCATGGACAACAATGATTCACATTGAATGCACAACCATCTTCCCTCAAAAGATCAAAGAGCCAACCTTCATGTAGTAAAGCAGATATTTTGTAAAATCGTAGTGCGAGGGATAGCACATTCAAGTTGATACATCTTGTATATAAGGCATGCTTACCTCTTGGTAAAGGTTAGAACTTTTGGAAGGAAAACAGAGCTTTGTTAGAAGGATTTAAAAGAAAGTTAGGACTGTTAGGAATTGGTCAGCTAGCAGAAGGAGAGAGTTGCATCTTGATTCTGAGTAATAAGAGCTTCTCTTTGTCTTCTTGGTTAGCAGTAATATTTTAGTACAGGTTGTAATGTATTCTCTAAGTTCTCTTAGTGTAGTTGGAAACAATCTGGAGCTTCAGATTCTCTATACACTGGTGATTGTGCTAGTTTTGTAAATATTGTTTATCTATTTTAATAACAGTAGAAACAATCAGAGTTTAATCTACTTATTATTGTGTTCCTAAATGATATTTCTCTTAATTTGATCATTTGATTTGTGAAGTCTTCAAGGAATGAAATATTTTTTTATGTTTTATTTAAATGGTAATTAAAATCTATTATGTGAATTAGTACTGTGAATGAAAGAGGTTGTGTTTCAATCACAAGCTTATCTTGTTTTGCAATTTTATTTTAAAATTCCTTGAAGTTAACAAGTCTGGTTAAGGTTGGATGAACTATTGTTCTTTTTTGTTTCAAAACCTCTATTTTATATTTTTTATATTTCTTTAAAAACCCCTGTTAGAGTAGGTTTTATTTCATGCTTGATCTAAAAACAATCTAGAAGCTCAACACCAGCAAGCCCCTTGAATATTACTATTGCATTGACCACTGAGTAACATCAGGATGGTTGAGACCCAACTACAAAGACCTTGGGAGCTAAGGCATCCATGTGTTTCCTTTCTCTTTCAGGAGAAGAAAAATAGAAATATTTTGTTTGCATTGTTGTGGTGCCAAAATTGCCATCAATAGGAACTGATGCTAGAAGGGGTGACTAGAAGGGAAAACTGGATAAACTTGGGTTTTCATCCCTAGAAAAGTCCTATAGATTTCTTTGATGAGCTACAAATCCATCACCCTTGATAGAACTCAGGACCCCAATAAAATGCAAGAGTCATAAGACTGGGGCAACCATCATACCACCTATATCAGCTCCACTCACTCCACCAGGATTTTCACCAATACCTCAGTGGATACTTATCAATCCACCAGCCACTCCATCTCAATTGTCATTATAGCTAGTTCAACCCATACAACAGTTGGCTCAACCACCACCACCACCAATGGCATTCTTTCAGAATAATCCCTCTCCATTGGGGACTATCCCTAGAGGTTTTCATGACGTGACTAAGAACCCTGAAAAGTTCTGCCCTAAATACATCCATGGTGAATCAAGGAGTGTTGAAGAACACATACAAGCTTTCAAGGATGCTTGCACCCAAGCTCAAATAGCTCATCATGATGTAGTTTGTAGGTTGTTCCCTTATTCCTTAGGGGACATGGCATACAACTAGTATCTTAATCTTCCTCAAGGCTCTATTCTGTCCTGGACAGATTTGGAAAATGCTTTCATCAATTAGTTTAGAGTCTATGTGGACCCATCCCTTCTGTATCACCAATTCACCACCATTAGGAAGGAACCATGTGAATCCCTGCCCTTGTTCAATACCAAGTTCCAAAGAATGTATAGGAGGCTACAAGATCCCTATCTAGTTATCGAGAACAGTGCCATTCAGGCATACTTTAGGGTTATAGACCCTTTGCTGGGATTGTTCTTACAAAGAACTTATCTGCCAACAGATATTGATACCCTATCCAAGGTTTATCATTTAGCCATTAAGTTGCAGCAATAGACCAACTCTCAACCAAGTTTTGGGGGATATTTTCCTTTAGTAGGGTATCAGACGCCTAGTATACCCCCTTTATTCAATACTGTTCCAGGAATGTCTCCTTCCCACTATGGGCCTAGGTCTGAATTGCAGAATCAACCTCCTATTCCTTTCTTTGCTAATAGGACCCCTGACCCTTTTCAACAACCACAGGTCCCTCAAGGTCCCCAAAGCCTTCATAACCAAGTTGGAACCACTAGCCATGTTGATCAGCCACTTATTGCTAAGGCTATTGAAAGTGAAAAGACTACTCAGCTTACCAATGAAGTAGAGACCTTGAAGAAAACTCTATCCCAAGTCACTAATGACATGGCTCAGCTTAGGTTGAACCCCTCTCAAAATCAGGGTAATTACCCTAATCAAAACAACAACAACCAGGGTTCTTATCAGAACAACAATAACTACAACCAAAGAGGTTATCAAAGCCAAAACAAAAGGTACAACCAAAGAACAAATAACAATAGGCAATAGAATACAGGGCCCAATAATGGTGGAGTTCCTCATAATTATCAAGCAAATGAGGAGAGGTCACATACTACAAATGTGGGCAATTTGAATTTCATGACTAATTGGTGTAGGCTGCATGATACAACAACTCATTCAGAGGTAAATTTCCCTCAAATGGAGAAAGTTGTCAAAATGGCACTTGAAGATGCCCACACGTTCCAAGGGAATTCGAACAAAGGAGGTGACTCAATGGATACTACCATGACTTATGAGCTCTTTGAGGAGGAGTTTCCATTCCCAAGACAAGAAGAAAATGAGCCAGAGGAAGATTCATACAATGCCCAAGCCTTTCAGTCAAAAGGAGGACACTTCCTGAGAAATCAAAGTAAGGGTCCATTTACTACATCAACACACCCTAATCACACGGTGCCCCCAAATCAAAGTGCTGATAACAATCCTTCTCCACCAAAGGGGCCATTTGACCTCCATAACAAGGGTAATCCCTCTACTATTTTCAAAAGTAATCCAAGTTTTAATGCAAAATTTGACATTGTTTCTAAGATGCAGAAACATAAAACTTCTTTGTCATATTTTGACATTTTGAAGTGGTGCCCTGCTTAAAGGGAGATAATGTTGAAGATTTGGAATAAGTGGATAAGGAAAAAGGAAAGAGCAAGGTTACACCCCCTGCAGACATGAATGCAGCTTCATACAGAAGCAAGGTAGGTACTCCACCTTTCCTTTTAAGCTTAAGAATTTCTAGCAACAACCTACACAACTATTTATTGGATTCGGGGGCCTAAGGAAATGTCATGCCATTTTCCATATACAAGAGGTTAGGATTAAACCCATTCAAACCAATAAGAAAGTCATTCAGCTAGACAAAATAGAGGTCAATGTAGTGGGGGAGTTAAAGAACATACATGTCCAAGTTGGGTCTAATCCTAGGATTCTAACTAACATTAACATTCAGGTAGCTGATATCCCTGAGACCTATGGTATGCTACTAAGCCGAGATCTGATGAAAAATTTAGGGGGATATCTCTCTGTGGACTTTTCACATATGTGGCTATCATGGAAGGGGATTCCTAATCAAATTAGGATTGAAAGTGAGTCTCACCTCAAGCATATCATCACTGAGTACGATTGTCCCAATGATGTAGCTTACTTTGAGACCGAAATAGGGGTTTATAAACAAGAAGAAATTCTAACCTTCTCGGTTCTCAATGCCAAGGACATGCTAAAACTAAAGTTCCCTAACCCCACGATTAATGAAAATCAATAGGACCTGATTAGAAAGCTACAACAAGACCAACTAGTCTTAGGGGAAGACACTGATTTGTTAAGTCTTTTACTCCCAAATTGGTGCAAGGTATACTATCAAAACCACTCTAAATTGACATTTCAAATTTGTATGGACACCTTATGTTGTATCCCTCAAGCTGAAATGAATACCCTAAGGCATTTTGAGACAGTTGTAGACCACTTTCTATTCGAAGTCCAAGAAGCAACAATGCTAACTAGGGATAGGGTGCTTTCAATAGGAGTTCTTTCTCAAATAGATCCCACCCCAGATATACTCTAAATCAACATGTTGATAAAAAGTAGCCCCAAGGTTTGTTTGATACCTCTACACTCATAAATGAAACAAAACTCAAGGAATCAACAAAAGGGACAAATGATTACCAGGAAAATAACTAGAGGTCAGACGATACAACTAACTCAGAATTGCAAAGTATACCTAGAGAATCTTTAGAGAGTTCTTCCCCTGTGACTGGTCCCAAGGATCAGGAACTCCCACCTTTGGTTGATCCTATTCAAATACCTGTGAAAACTTCAAAATGATTACCCCCTACTTTTGATGAGTTTTGGACCCTAACCTTTGATGGATCTAAGTCAAAAGTCGGTTGTGGTGTTGGAATTGTACTAACCAACCTGAAAGGGAAAGTTTTTTTTGCCTCTTACAGGCTACAATTTGGGTGCACTAATAATGTAGCTGAATATGAAGCTCTGGCATGGGGACTGATGTTTGCACACAAGAAGAAAGTTACAACCCTGATGGTCAAGGGAGATTCAAAATTTGTTATCAAGAAAGTGTGTAGCCAATACACCTGCCACAATAAAAGGCTGACAGCATATAGAAATAGGGTATGGAATCTGATCAAAGACTTTGATGCATTTGGGATCAACTTAATCCCTAGAGAAGAAAATTAGGTGGCCGATTCACTGGCTATTGTTGCAAGCACCTTGGAGCCTATGCAAGGCTCCAAATTCAAAAGATTCTCAGTAGAACTGATGTCCACCCCAGTTGTTTCTAACAATATCAAGAACTTCTAGGTCTTTCATGATGATCGAAATATCCTTTCTTTCTTGGAAAGTTCAGATGTTTTTGAAGGACAGATTATAGATGAATCCAAAAAGGATTAGGGAGATTGGAATCCTAAGGAATGTGATACAAAAGGAGTCCTTAATTTGAAAAGTAATAGTATTCCCAAGGGAATGGTGGCATTGGAGAGAATTTTTGACTCAGATCCGAAAGCTCAAGAAAAGATATCAGCTGAAGGCAAGGCAGGTGAATATGAAATGGTTAACCTAGTTGACTTGGGTCCTAAAAGGAATGTCTACATAGGGAAGACCTTCCCTAAAGTAATTAGAAAAGACATACTAAGGGCACTAAAAAGGGATATTGCTGTGATTGTCTAGAGGTATCAAGACCTCTAGACATTTGATTCTTCTATCATGACCCATACTATCCCCTTAAAGCATGAGGTTAAACCTTTCCGATAGAAGCAATGCCCTGTCAATGCCCTGATTGAGCCATTGATCTACAAAGAAATTCAAAAATTGTTGTCTGCAAGGAGAATCTTCCCTGTGTGCCATTCAACATGGGTAGCCAACCTAGTTCTAGTCCACAAGAAAAATGGGGAGATCAGGCTGTGTGTTGACTTTAGAAATCTAAATAGAGCATCAGAAAAGGATAACTATTTGCTTCCTTCTCTGGATGAAGTCTTGCAGACTGTCAATGGAGCAAAAATGATGTCTTTCCTAGACGGGTACTCTAGATACAATCAGGTGATGGTCAACTGTGAGGACAGGATGAAGACAACTTTCACTACCAAGTGGGGGATGTTCACATACAGAAGAATGCTATTTGGCTTGATAAATGTTGGAGCTACTTTCCAGTGCGCCATGGACATAACTTTCAAGGATTTGATTGGAAAATATATTATTGTTTACATAGATGACCTAACAATGTTCTCCAAGGACTGATTAAACCATGCTGCTGACTTGGCCAAGGTTCTGGAATGATGCATCCAATATGGAGTCTCATTGAATCCAAAAAAATGCATGTTTGGAGTCACAGAGGGCAAGCTTTTGGGACATATAATCTCTGAAAGGGGAATATCAATCAATCCAGACCGAATCAAGTTCATTTTGAAGATCAACCGGCCAGGAAGTAAGAAAGAAATGAAATCTCTCTTCAAGAAAATTAACTTCGTGAGAAAGTTCATACGAGCTTTGCAGAGATTGTAAAGCCATTAAACGAAATGATGAAGGACTTCAGAATAGAGTGGACAGAGGAGGCAAAGGCCGCATTCGCATAGGTCAAGCGGTCCATTTTAGAAGCACCTGTGCTTGCCAACCTCAATTACCTCAAGCCGTTCTACATTTACTCTTTCACCTCTGAGCATTCATGCATGACTATATTAACTCAATGACAAGAAGAGGCAAAGGAGAGACTGATTGCGTTCATGAGCTCTCCATTGAAAAATGCAGAGATCAAGTACCCACCTCTGGAGAAGCAAGCCTTTGCACTGGTTCGAGCTGTCAAGAAATTCTGACATTACATCCTTCGAAATCAAGTCATCGCTGTAGTTCCTGATGCGGCTATGAAGTCCCTGCTGATGCAGAGCGAGCTAGGAGAAAGAAGAGGCAAGTGGATAGCTATCTTGCAAGAAATTGATTTGGGGATACATCCCATGAAATTAGTTAGGGGCACGGATTTATCTCAGTCCATGACGAATGCTAGTGATAACATTATCTGTCAACAATACATAGCCCAATCCTTTTCTGATGATCCCTGGTATGTTGATGTTGGCCACCTGATGCTTAACAATCGATGTCTGGATGGGATGAATTCAACTCAAAGGAGAGCTCTGAGACTAAATATTTCTCATTATATGTTCAAAGGAAGTTTTCTATATAGGAGGAACTTTGAAGGAATATACCTGAGGTGCCTTGATCATCAAGAGGCCAAGCAAGTGATCTCCGAGTTTCATGGGAAACATGGTACAGGTCATGGTTCTACAGATTTGTTGGCACACTAGATTCTCCGATCTAGTTATTATTGGCCCTATGTATTCAAGGACACACCATCATGTGAGGACATGCCACACTTGCTAGGTTTCTACACCAAGGGAACACTATGTAACCATGCCACTACAGCCCGTTTATGAGGTAAGGCCATTTTCCCAGTGGGCACTGGATTTCATTGGAGTGATTAACCCGAATTCCTCTGCAGGACATAAGTTTATCTTGACTACTACTGATTATTTTATGAGGTGGATAGAGGCCATACCTTGCAAAAACAACACAACCAAGGTAGTGATTAAGTTCCTCACTGAATGCATCACTATGAGGTTTGGGGTACCCTTCACTCTGGTATGTGATAATGGTTCCACTTTTTTTTTTGCCGAGTTTATTTCTTCGGCCTATGATCACAAGATCATCTTGAAGTATTCCTCAAACTATTATCTACAAGGAAATGGAGTTGCAGAGTCTACTAATAAGAATCTCTTAGGGGTGGTTAAGAAATTGTTAGAGCATAACCCTAGAGACTAGCACACCCAGCTTAGATTCGCATTATGGGTAGATAGGACTAGGATTAAGGCTGCTTTAAACACCTCACCATTCAAGCTAGTATATGTCCAAGAGCTTGTCTTTCCTATCCATTTGCAAATACCTATTTTGGAGTTCATGCAGAAATTTTACTCCAGTGCCAATAGGGTAGAGGTAAGACTAGCTACTCTGTTAAAACTAGAAGAACAAAGAGATGCTTCTTTACAACAGTTCTTTAGACATCAGTCTATTGTCAAACACTAGTTTGAAAAAAGAGCCAAGATAAGAGCTTTTAGGATATCAGACCTAGTACTATTATGGGACAAAGCCAATGAAAAGAAGGGAAGCCATCAAAATTTTGACAAACTATGGTTGGGTCCTTATCAAATTGCTAAGATCCTAGGGGAAAATGCTTTCAGAATGAGTAGCTTAACTGGGGAGCTGGTTCCTTTTCCTATTAATGGATAGTTCCTCAAGCACTATTTTGAATCATGAGGCTTGTTAAATTTCTATTCTATATATAAGTAATTTGTTTTTTTCTTTATGTAAGTAATTTATTTTGTCTCCTATTTGTAGATAATTTGTGGTTGTGTATATAGCTTTTGTACTTCGGTTTGTAAGCAAATTTTTTCTTTATATAAATAACTTGCTGCTCCTTGTGTAAGTAATTCACTCTTTGCTTTTTTGTAGTCTATTGTTATTTGTTTGAGTTTAGCTTGTTGTTTGTATATTTGTTTCTATCTCCCTTTGTTTTACTTGCTTTTTTTTGTGTTCTATTTGTTCTGCTCTTTGGGGGTTGATCTGTTCTTTCCATCTAAAGCATACTTTGGTCATTAGGAGAGAAGTGGTTTAGATATTTTTAGGTTATCTAATTTGATGATTCTGTCCTAAATTCTTTGTTTCATGTTTGTTTTCAATAAAGGTTGTGGAAAGTTTTTCAAGAACAAGGTACCAAGTAAGTACCATTCATTAGTTCCCCTGAATTTGCCACAAATCCTTAAAATCATCTCCTCTTCTAGTAGTGTATTTATCCTAGGATGACAATATTGTAAAATTTGAGTGAAAAATCCAACTTCCAAGTGCTATTATGAGGTCCATTGTAGTTCTCAACCTAGATCAGATATTAAACATCTGACATATTGAAGAAAAAAAAAAAAAGAATTAAATGAAATATCTGAAACTCCAAAAGAAAAGAAAAGAATTATCAAAAGAAGAAGAATCAATATGAATGGGTGATTCCAGTATCTCTACCAAGGCTATGGATGCCTGACTGGTAGTAGAGCAATTCCCAGGATATCATTGCACGAAGGAAGTAAACTCATGTAGCCCAAATTTTACACATTGTTATTCAAAAGATGGAGAACTTTATGGAAGGAATGATGCACTATCAAGCACACAAATAGATTCAGGGGTACCCATTGTTTGACTTACATTTGAGATTTTAGCTCTACCTTGCTTGTTCTAACTGACCTAACTAGAGTTGTGATGTTCATGAACCAGGAGTTCTAGGTAGTTGAATCCTTCGGATTCATGAAAATGGTTAAACCATTTTCCCAGCTGAGTCACCATTTGTTATGCCTTGCATAACCACCCCACTTTGGTTTGGATCAAAATGGGTCCCCCTTTTCTTTTGGTTTCTTTGCTTCTGGTTACTTGCTTTCCTCTTTGGGATTCTTGTGTTTTATTTCCTTCTGATTTTGACTTTTGATCTATCTGATTTAATCTTGGTTCCATCTCAACCTAAATTAGTTTTCCTTCTTGTTAAGAATTCACTAAAATAATTGTAAGCAATGGTGATTTTATTATAAGATGTCTTATTTGTTGTTGAGGACTAATGCAGGCCTTCCTTTTTGCAAAGTTAAATCATACACTTGGTGATATTTCTTAGTTGGGACTCGGTTGGAAGGGACTCCTTAATCTAGTTGGTCTTAAAAATTAGGTAAGGAAAAAATCGGCAAGACCCCAAAGATGTCATAGCGAGCGAAATTCATGTGCAGTCAACTATCGACATGACATCAATCAAAGTCACGGTGACTAGGAGTTTTCTATTAGCAGGAAAAGATTTCACTTTGGCGGGAGTCACCTTCTTCGCCAAAAGGTCTTGGTGAAGGTTTCAAGTCTCGCTGATAGTCAACAAAGCAAGGCACTTCGACAAGAGATTTCCTTTGGGAAGAAGTCTCGACGACATCTCTATGTCTCGCTGACCACTGCCAAAGGGATTCATGTATCGGCATAGAACTTTCTCCCAGCCAAGAGGTCCTGGCGACTTCTCTATGTCTCACCAACCCTGATAAATGTTATACCTTTCAGCAAGAGACTTTCCTTCGGAGGGAGGTCTTGGCAAGTACATTTGGTCATGTCGACAAGGCACAAGGAGGGGGATCTATCGGTATGACCACAAAGAAGGTCTTGGCAACACAAAGGTGATTTTTCTAGGAGTCTTACCGACATGGAAGGGTCGCACCAAAGGTCTAAGGTCAGCAAAGGGTAAAACCTTTGGCATAATGTTTTGCCAAAGAGGTGAGGTTACAGCGACACATGTGAAATGAAAGAATACATATCGGTATGACTACAGAGGGGTCTTCCCAAAAGGAAAGGATTGCTAAAGGATGATTCCTTCGGTGAAGTGTCTTGCTGAACAAGGAAGTCACGTCGAAAGGCTCTAATTCAGGGTGACTTGAAGGGAATGCAACGGGTTTGGTAGGATGTCCTGCCAACCCAAGATGGTCTTGGTGACAACAGAGTTTAGTGCAAGGAAGCTTCGGTCGATGTAAAGTTCGGCTGACTGAAGAATGTCTTAGCGACATGGAGGAAGCCTGGCGAGAGTGAAAGAAATCGGTGAAAGGTCTTGCCGCTAATGAAAGGTTTCACCAAAAAAAATAGCTTGGGGAGAACAAATGCATGTCGCCATAGCTCTTGTTGATTAGAGGAAGTCTTATTGAAATAAAGAGGCATCAGCGTAGCTGTTGGAGCTTGCCAAGAAGTCTCGGTGAGCCCAAGGTGTCTTGCCGATGGAATGAAACAACTCAGCAAAGGAAGAAGACCTCGATATAAGGTCTCAGTGAAGAAGAAAGGTCTCACTGATATGAAGGAATATCAGTATAATCTCTTGTCGATTCAATAGGGTCTCACCAAAAAGAAGATGAGTTCGAGGGGCATTCGCCATGACTTCTCACCAAAGGTCATGTTTTTCGCCACAAGGTCTTGGCGAAGATCTTTATGTCTCACCGATAGGAGGTGCCTCCGGGGAGAATGAACGCATTCGCTAAAAGGAAGAGGAGCTCATGGAGATGTCCTGGCAAAGGGACTTGGTCACACCGAAGCATAAGGGAGCGAGCTCAGTGAGAACATGAGGAAATCAAGGAGACTCCATACAAGTGAGGAGGCTTCACTATGAGGTCACAACGACAAGCGATAGTCTCCCTGACATGAAAATAATGATCACCATGGAATCCTGAGGTTCACCGAGATGTCTTTCCGAGAGCATGTAGTCTTGCCGATAGCTTTTGGGAGCTCAGTATAACTTCTGTAGCTCACTGAAGTGTCTTACCGACTGTCTTGTGTCATGCCAATAACTACATAGTGATAATATTGCATCGGGGAGACATCGATGGTGTCTCACCAACATGCAATACCATTCAGACCACTTTTGACTGCCAAAGAATCCCACCTGGCATGTGATCATCCAATGAGAGAGAGCTAAGATGAGCCTCTGACTAATTGACTGCTCTTGTGAAAGAAAGACTAACAAAGTGTGACCGGGTGGATTTCTTCTAGGAACAGGTGGTGATTGATTGGATTAGACAGTGTTTCAGATTGGTAAGGAGTTCCAATAGTGCTTCCAATAGGTGGTTAACGTGCAAAAGGCCCATAGCAGGCAGAAGGCCAGTTCAATGAAGAAAGCCATGACTTAGAAGGACAGCTATGGTGACCACTGATGACAGAGGCAGTTGGTATTAATGGCGAGATATCCTAGTGCATTCAAGGTGACCCTAAGAAGGAGTTTAAGGATGGACACGAAGGCTTGAAGTAAATACTACAGCAGCAAAAGATCTACAGATCTTTTCCATAAACCCTTCATTAGCATGGAAAACAATGATTCACATTGAATGCACAACCAACTTTCCTTAAAAGATCAAAGGGCCGACCTTCATGTAGTAAACCAGATATTTTGTAAAACCTTAGTGCGAGGGACATCACATTCAAGTTGATGCATCCTGTATATAAGGCATGCTTGCCTTTTGGTAAAGGTTAGAACTCTTGGAAGGAAAACAGAGCTTTGTTAGAAGGATTTAAAAGAAAGTTAGGACTGTTAGGAATTGGTCAGCTAGCAGAAGGAGAGAGTTGCATCTTGATTCTGAGTAATAAGAGCTTCTCTTTGTCTTCTTGGTTAGTAGTAAGATTTTAGTACAGGTTGTAATGTATTCTCTAAGTTCTCTTAGTGTAGTTGGAAACAATCTGGAGCTTCAAATTCTCTGTACACTAGTGATTGTGCTAGTTTTGTAAATATTGTTTATCTATTTTAATAACAGTAGAAACAATCAGAGTTTAATCTACTTCTTATTGTGTTCCTGAATGATATTTCTCTTAATTTGATCATTCGATTTGTGAAGTATTCAAGGAATTAAATATTGTTTTATGTTTTATTTAAATGGTAATTAAAATCTATTATGCAAATTAGTACTGTGAATGAAAGAGGTTGTGTGTCAATCACAAGCTTATCTTGTTTTGCAATTTTAGTTTAAAATTCCTTGAAGTTAACAAGTCTGGTTAAGGTTGGATGAACTATTGTTCTTTTTCTGTTTCAAAGACTCTGATTTATCTTTTTTTATATTTCTTTAAAAACCCCTGTTAGAGAAGGTTTTATTTCATGCTTGATCTTAAAACAATCCAAAAGCTCAACATCAGCATGCCCCTTGAATATTACTATTGCATTGACCACTGAGTAACATTAGCACAGTTGAGGCCCAACTACAAAGACCTTGGGAGCTAAGGCATCCATTTGTTGCCTTTCTCTTTCAGGAGAAGCAAAATAGCAATATTTTTTTTGCATTGTTGTGGTGCCAAAATCCCCATCAACACAAAGTTTCCCACTTTAACAGATTTAACACTGTGTAAACAACAAACCTTAGCAGAACCCTTCAACTTTTTGCTTCAAAAATTTGTCAAATCAGATCGTATGAAGCTAAAAATTTTCTTGCACACTCCCATATGTTAGATGAACACACTTGCAAGGTGGTTTTACATGAAAATGAACAAATCCAAAATTATTATTTTTCAAAATGTGCTCCTAAGATTGATTTTACATTTGAGTTTTTGAGTGTTGTATCAAAATTTTCAACATTGCACCTTCAAATTTTGCCAAAATTTGAAGGTTCCAAGATGAGTGATTGTCCAACCTGCAATCCTAGACAATGACCAATGTTGGCATAGGTTTGAAAGTGACAAACAAATCACCTCATTTATTTAGCACTCAGGAGAGTTTTCCGATCAACTCCAACCAAAAATTATAGAAGCTTATGAAGGGAAAATTATTTAGCTGAGGTCTAACAAGCTTCTAAAAGGACCTATCACTCTCAAAAATCTATTTGATTGTGATGATGCAAGAAATGAAAAGAGGAAGTTTGTAGTGGACAAGGGCGACTATGTAGATCTACAAGTCAGAGATGGAAGGAGGCTTAAGGTCGAGAAAGATGTTTTGCAATGTGATAAAGATAGGCTCATGTATTTTTGTAAAAAATATAAAGGAGTATTGGCTTGGTCATATGATAACCTCAAGGGATATGATCCTGAAGTCATCCAACATACTATAGAAATGATGGAAGGGAAAAAACCTATCCACTAGAAGCAAAGGCCAATAAACCCAAAGATTGAAGCACTAATGGCGCAAGAGCTGATGAAGCTAATCCACTCCCAAATTGTCTTCTCAATCAAGCATAGTACATGGGTGTCCAACCTAGTTCCAATCCAAAAGAAAAATGGGGACATCTACCTTTTTGTTGATTTTTGAGATTTGACTAGGGCATCCTTGAAGGACCACTACCCATTACCTTCCATGGAATCAATCTTGCAAACAATGGCTGGCTTAGAAATGTTTTCTTTGTTGGATGACTTCTTCGGTTACACCCAGATCTGGGTCAAAGAGAAGGACCGACAAAAAATGGCATTCACTACTAAGTGGGGAACATTTTCCTATGCAAAAATTCCTTTGGCCTCTCAAATGCGGGAGCCACCTTTCAGCGAGCAATGGATATTGCTTTTAGAGAATTGATCAATAAGATCATCTTGATCTACTTGGATGAAATTACCATATTCTATAAGTCAAGAGATTATCATTTTTATCATCTTGAAATGGTTTTAAAAAAATTCCAAGAGTTCAGGATATCCTTGAACCCAAAAAAATGTGTTTTCAGAGAGCCTCAAGGAAAATTATTGGGACATGTAGTTTCCAAAGATGGAGTTGCTATTGATCTAGATCGAGTGAAGGCAATCAAGGAACTTCCCTTACCAATAAACAAAAAGGGAGTTCAATCCTTCTTGGGGAAGGTAAATTTTGTAAGAAAATTCATTTCAGATTTTATAGGTTTAATTAGACCTCACCCTGATGCTCAAGAAGGATCAGTTGTTTAAGTGGACAATAGAGGCAAGAGAAGCCTTTGAGAAATTCAAGGAGGCTATTTCTTCAGCGCCTATGCTAGTGAACCCAAACTTGTCAAAGGACTTTACAATGTATGTGTTTAGTAGAAAATCTAGCATAACTACTTTTTTGACTCAAAAGGATGATGGAGGAAAGGGAGAACATCTGATAGCCTTCCACTCCTAGACCTTAAAATACTATGAGATGAAGTAAAACTTTGGCAAGAGATATGAATTCCCCAATTTCAAAGGGCTTAAAATTTTTTGACACCTCATATCTTGCAGCAAGGTGGTCATATACGTAGTGCATTCTAATGTGCGTGAATACATTATGGAAGGAGAGATCACCAAAAAGAGGGCCAACTAGATAACCAAGATCTTTGAATATGACATCGAGGTTAGGCCCACAAAGACCGTGCAAAGAAGAGGATTATGTGAATATTTCGCATAAGATAAAGAAGTGGTAGCTGAGGAGGAGAAATCTAAGCTAGTTCTACTAAATGAATTTGAGTTTGAAGGTTGCTTGTTGGTAGATAGAATGAGGTTCATGCAAACAGGGAAATATCTAACAAGCCTCCCTTCTCAGAAGAGAAGGTTTTATAGATTACAGAATAGCAAGTATGTGCTTATTGAAGGGGTTCTCTTCAAAAGTAATTTCAATGGCGTTCTTCTGCAGTGCATAACTCAAGAGAAAGCACAATTTTTTTTGGATGTATTCCATACCAACTTCCTGCGGGTGGAAATTTCTCTGCAAAGACCACCACCATGAAAATTATGTATGTGGGATATTTCTGGCCTACACTGTTCAAAGACTCACACTCTCTATTCAAATCCTACAAAGAATTCCAATTCTTCACAGGAAGAAGGAAGAACTCAGTAAGGCCACTGAATCCGATAATGGTTGAAGAGACCTTTGCAAAATGGGGGATCAATTTCATTAGGATGATTAATCCCACCTCCAATTTTGGGCATAAATGGATCCTTATGGCCATAGATTATTTCACTAGATGGGTCAAGGCCATGCCCTTGAAGAATGTGACTAAGGCAGAGATTGTAAACTTTCTAGAATAGTTAGTAACAAGGTTCTTCTTACCAAAGACCATCATCTCTGGCAATACAAAAGCCTTCCTAGGTTTGAAGGTATGTCAATTTTCACTTAAGCATGTGGCATATTCCTAAAGAAATCTTCGAATGATTACCTATAGGGAAATGATCTGGCCAAGTTGACTAATAAGAATTTATTCTGACTCATCAGAAGAATATAGTCAAAGCATCAGAGAGAGTGGCATAGGAACCTCAAAGAAATGCTCTAGGTGGATCACATAACTTCCAAGCTTTCCTTAAAGACTTCACCCTACAAGCTGGTATACGGGAAGGAAGCAATATTACTTGTCTCTATGGAAATTCCCACAATACAATTGCTTAAATCTTTGGAGGTAGAGAAAAATGGAGCCATGGAGGTCTGGTTAGCTGAACTATTAGAGGTACAAGATAAAAGGGAAAATTCACTAATGACCATGTGTAACCATCAATAGGTGGTTAAGAAGTGGTTTGACAAGAAAACCTCCGACCAAGGCCTTAAGTGCAGAGATTTGATGCTCAAATTCAATGAGAGAGCTGCAAAGCCTGACCAACATGGAAAATTTGATAGTCTATGGGAGGATCCTTATCACATCATTCAATGCAAAAAACACAATGCATTTGAATTAGAAAACATGGAAAAAGAAGCACTGGGAATTCTTGTCAATGGAATTCACCTTAAACATTTTAATTATCTTTATTAACCATTTGCCAATGTAAATATGTAAATATGTAAATATTTCTTTTTGTGTCTTATTCAGATGATTCTTTATTTAGGAGAGCCCTTCTAAACATGATATAAGCCAAAAGCAAGAGGAGATAGAAACATGACCAAAGAGCTATATATTCATTATATGGTAATATTTACTTTGGGATATTACAATTCAAAATGACTCTTAGGCCAATATTTTTGAGAATATATATATTAAAAAGCTTTTTCTATATATATATATAGAAAAAGAGGAGAAAATATTTCATTCATCCAGCAGGGTCAACAAGATTAGTAGGAGCTTCATCATCGGTAGAAGCAACAATGTCAACAGGAACGATAGGATCTTCGACAACAACAAGTGGAGGAGGATATACCATGTTTCTAAAATTTGTATACTACTCCACATCATAGAAAATATCTACATTGTAGCACCTTAGAAAGAAGTGGCAGGCATGAGACACCCTCTGATGGTGTTTCCTAATGGTCATCATGTGAAATCCACTCAGAAATGGCACCCAAGGCACCACCACATCTTCTTCAATATGACGATGAAGATCACTTGTTGTTTGGATACCAAGGCCATACACAAAATTCATTACAATTTCCCCAAGGCCTCTGAGATAGTGCTTGGGAAAAATCTCCATGGAAAGCCTCAATATCATTAGTTTCGGTACCTGAATATCCAACAGAGAGGAAAAAAAATGAGAAAAAATATCAGTATTCTCTCAATATTTTTCTTCATATTCTATACAATCTTTTCCTAGCACCCATTTCATTCCAGCTATGGCTAAGGAATACTTATTCTTTGTCATACGCTTCAAACACCTACTAGAAACTTCTCCTAGGAAAGCTTCCTGAGACCTATTGCTAGTTAACCTAATGGGAGTTTCCATTGCCTCTATCAATAAGACCAATTACCAAGTATGAATTCTATGGTTATCCTTAGGTCTATTTATAGAGGTAGCTACGGTACAATGCATGCAATAAGCATGATGTTGATCAAGGTGCAAACTCAAAAATCCCACTAGGTTTTGTTTGTTGTATGCGAATTAAGATTTTTTTTTAGATCAGCTAAAACTTGCAACAAGTGCAAGTGGTATTCTACACAGTCAAGTGCCAAGTTTCAAGCCATGGACGCATTTCAATCTATAAATATCAACTCAAAATATATTGTGTATTCATTATGCCCCTTTTCTTAATCATTATTCTACAATTATTAAATGAAAAAGCATGCAAAAATTTTCGTACGCCTTCAATTGCTGACTCAATTTCCCAAGAGATGGCACCATAAGACATGATGGCTAATCATCATTATGAATTATTGTCTTTTAAAAAGAGTAGAAACTCATTTCACATGAACGAAAGAGTTGACGATACATGCCAAATTTATTACTAAAAGCAATCGTTGTCCCCAACTCCAGCTTTAGAAAAGGGTTATGTTGCATGCAAAAGAATAACACTGCAAAGATTTTTTAGTACACAGTTTGTTGAGAAAATTCGAGTGTGAGTTACAAAGAGAAATTAAGCATTTGCGAAGGTTTCCACGAAATCTTGAAATGGAATAGAATCTTGAGATAGCAACACAAGAAGAGATGTTCAAAAGCTTATCAGATTCCATCTTGACATCGCCAATGGCCCATGTTTTCAGTGACATTTCTTATGCCTCACCTGGGATGCTAGAAAAGCCAAAATGGCCTCATGCACATGTTGTGCAGAAGACTACCCAAAGGAACAATGTCCAGATAGTAGAAGAATGGGGTAATATTTATGACCCTGAGCTCAAAACCAACCCTAAGAATATTATGGAGGTAGCCTGCAAAGAATGAAAAAGGCTAATGACCAAGAGTCTTTGGCGTACAAGCTATGGTTCTATGGTATTCCACAGTATATGGTTCTCTTAGTACATCATTTCCCAGAGCTAGTTCATGAATGCACTCAAAATTTCAATTCAAATAAATGCATCATAGAAGGCTTGAACCTGAGAGTAGTGATTAGCATCGACGCTATTCAGGATATGCTATGTATCCCTACAAGGCATATTGGAGAAGCACCTAAGACATTCACCTGGAACAATTTGAAATTTTCTAGAAGACTAGAACCCATGCTCTAATTTTTTATAATTATGAAACAAAAAAGGCCCAAGAATGATAAACATGCATCGCAGTTTCCAGTTGGGAACATCGTTTCAGCTCAGACATGCAAGATGTCTTCTTTATGTTGGATTTCATTTGCAACCTAGATAGTGACAAAGAAGCGCAAGAGTTTCAAATGGGTATGGGTTTTTAGTTAAGAAAACAACATACCCTATTTTGATATGACTTTTCAGAGGCCACTATTTGGGAGATGGTGGACCAATTCAAGGAGTATCACATGCAATATAGATTCAAGTTTTCTTCTTTTCTTGCTCATATTTTTTTACACCAAAACCATGATTTCTTTAAAAAACATATGGGTTTGTCTATCTTTGATGAAAATGGGGTAAGGAGGCCAATTTCTATGTGGAATCATCTCCTTTATGTGACTCATGATTATTATGCATTTTCTGAGTCTTTCCTGACTACAATATTGCAATATTTTAATAAAGAGGGTGAGGTTGGTTGTTATCAGTTCTTCGTTGATCAAGTGAGATGGATGCAATATTTTGTTCCTCCTTGTGATTGGTTCCTCAGAGAATATTTTTAATTTTTCAAGATACATGGTTTTACTAAGGAACCATTCCGACTCTCCGTCTGTGTCACAAATAGGGTGTTGGCCCTTGAGGTGTTTAGGCAAATAGCAATTATAGACAAAAAATTTTGTGGGGGAAAGCATCAAAAAGGATTTTTCAAATGCCCCTTAAGCATTGGTACTGTAATAATGGAGGAAAAGTGGAAAAAAGGTCTACTAACTATGAAGCTTGCTCATCTGGGGCTAGTATTGATCTATGGAAAATGGGAATATAATCTTGATGATGACTTAGTAGCTCTCAACATTAAAGTGACTCATAGATCCCGACCTTACTGGGAAACTAGGTGAAGTCTATTGACAGGGAACCATAGTCTATTTGTAGACTTGGCCTATATTCCCATGGAGTTAGGAAGGCCACCATGGCTATCTTTTTATTACCCTTTGGCCAAGACTAGTGACAAGTGAAAAATTGGGGCCGTCCTTTATAATTAATTGGCTAAGAATCACCAGTGGAGTGAGGAGAAGATTTCCCACTTCTGAGTTTATTGTGAAGAGACCAAATGTCTTGATGCCAAGTTCCGGGAGCTAGATATGGATGAAAAATTTGATGATATTTGGAATAGAGAGTGACAATACTGATATGGAGGGAGATGAAGAAATGGATCAAGATTCAACAACTGCAATATGAGAGCAAGAGAGGAAAAGAATTCCTAAATACAGGGAGGTGGAGAAGTAGCGGAACAACCTAGCGAAACTCCACTGAGTGTGCAAGTAACTACATCCCATGTTGTGTCCACACTACCTCGTACATGGGCTACTAAGAGACCTAGAGCAACCCAACAATCTCAAGAGGTCATAGACATGGAAAATTCTCCACTCAAGAAGAGATTGCATATCAAAACCACTCTAGGAGAAGCCTCGCAAGTACTTGCGATAATGAGCCAAGAATCAAAGTCTTTAGCAACTCAAGTATCTTTCTCTCCCCCTCTTCTCGCATCTCAATATTTGGTTAATCCTGTTGCGTCCGCATCTCTAATCACCTCAAGTGTCGGCCTATCATTTTTTCTTTTCCGCTCATGGGAGGTTCCTCTCAATCTTCCTTCACTCCAATGGGATGGGTAGATTTTACACCCTTGTGGTCTTTACCATATTTTGTCAAGGCCCAATCTAAACCTTCTATTGCAAACCCTTTTGCTTCTTGTGTGTCGGCTCCTACTCAACCTACTCAAAAAATGGTAACCTCTACATCTTTGCTACTGCCACAACCCCTTATGAGTCCTGTCGTCACTTCCCCAACCAGAACCTAACATATCATCTCCCCTTTCTTCCCATTGATAGTAACCCTGCCAAAGTAAACATCATCTAAATCCATGATGGTTTCATTCCCTTTTTCTCTTCCTCCTGGTGTACCCTTTTCCAATGAAAAAATTAGATCACCAACAAATTTTTTTGGGAAAAATTCCATGAATAAGGCAGCACAAGCTAGAAGAACTCAAAAAAGAAAGGAAAAGGTTGCCGCAAAACCTGTTGAGCCATTCATGTAGACCCTCTTTAATGAGGTTCAAGGATCGATAATGTTTGCAACTATGTTGCCTAATACCATCAAACCTCAAGGGTAGATGCAACCCGAGGATTATACAATCCATGTTATAGGAGTCGATCTACACTCAACCCATCCATAAGAAAAACTTGAGCTAATGGAGGAAACTTAGAGGGTTATGACTACAAAATTTTTGAAGCATAGTCATCAATTGAAGAAGAGGGAAGAAGAGCTCAAGAATGTTAAACAAAGAGTGGAGATCCCATAGAAGAAAGAAAAGGCTCAGGATGTAGAAATCACATGCTTGTCTCAACAAGCATAGGAAGAAAAGGCCAAGCTCTAGGAGGAACTTGTGAAATTCCAGTCTCAAGATCTGAACCTGGTTGCTAATTTGTAGCAGAAAAATAAAGGACTTTAGAACTAGTTGGCTCAAGTAGAGAAGGAAAAAGAGCTTCAGGATCAATGAGCTTGATTGGAGAAAGAAATGCAACAAAAGAATTAGGAGCTTCAAAAACAACAGGCTTAATTTGAAAATGAGATTGGAGAAATGAAGGTCTCCCTAGAAAAAGAATACAAAACCTAAGTCAAGCAGATGAGATATTAAAAAGAAAAGATATAGAGTTGACATCCCTATGGGAACAACTCACTACATCCAACAAGAAGATTGATGAGTTGATGGAAGAAATCGGGTCAAAGGAGGTCAAGATAAATCTTTTGAAAATTCCTTCTCAACACTTTGTTCCTCAATCAAATCTCATTTTGGTGGCTTAATAGTTATATGTCTCCTACTAGGAGAAATTCAAGTCTTTCTGTTTGTCCATGCAACTAGCAGTCTTTCTGTTTGTCCATGCAACTAGCACTACAATTCTTGGTGGATGTGGCAAATTTAAGTAGGGAAGTGTGTGGTACAATTGAGCAAGTTACACAATTTATTACTTAAGAGGTTCCTAAGGCCGAGAAATTGTTGGGAAAATTATATACAATGTCGAATGCAGATTTGGCGAAGGAAGGGATAGATGACCAGAGATCAGCTGCCAAAAGGGTGAAGGAATTCATCCATTATCATGCAACGATCCTTCAAGCTAACAATTACTTGGTCATACTGAATCAGACTATGAATAATATGTAGATGCAAGTCTCCCAATTGACTTAGATGGGTTTACCCTCCCTCTTTCTCTCTAATCAAACAGTGGGGTATATTGCTACAAGGATCGAGGAAAAGTAGCAAGATTTATCTACTTTCCAATCATTCAATCAACCTCCCATGGTAGCTAACATTGAAAGTGACATCCATTAGATAGTGCGACTTCTTTTCTAGCTTGAGTCTGGGAATGGGATCTCCATGGAGCTATTGTTTAAGGAAATTATCAATATGCATGAGGCACAAGAGAATCTATGCCCCTTATTGATGCCATCTGAGGTCGACTGACTACCTTTGTAGACCACCCTTTCAAACCTTTGATCATTTCCCAATGGATAAGGCTCTAGTCTTTGAACCAGGATTTTTGGGTTCCCATTCCTTAGGCAAAATGCCCTTGTTAGTCACCAAAAGTTGTGGATTTAATAATTCTTGTCACTCCCTCTGGGTTGATTTCATTGGTTTTGCATTAGTGATGACCTACACTTTATATGTTTGCATATTCTGGGCTCTCCTTTGGTGGCGTCTTCACCCGCTTGTGCCACATGCCAGCTACACATGCATTTGGGAACTCTTTTTCCTTATTTCTTCTTTGAGCTCCGCCTGTGTGCCACGTCGCATTCTCCATGGGCACCTTTTTAGTGGACCTTGTAGTCGAAGCTTTGAGTGTAGACCACACCATGTGTCATCTCCATGGGGATCATGGTTACAAGGGAAGGATAAATGAATGAGAGGCCCAATCTCTATGCCACGTGTCCTAACCAACTCTTTGGGTGGTTGACACATGTCTTCGAGAGATTTCTATTTCTTTCATTTTTGGACCACATACATCATTCATAGAAGGGAACACTTTGTTCAAGGAAACTAAATGCCATGTTTTAGAATCTTTCTGTTGCGTTTGTCTTTGAGAATCATTGCAGGGAGCAGCATGACCCATGCCTGGGGAATATTTTTTGTTATCTAGCTTTCAAGTGGTGGAAGGATCTATATATACTGCTCAATCTTTGAAAAAGGGTTCAAAAATACAGAGGAAAAGCACTGAAACACTCTAGGAATTTGTATTTTTTTTAATTATCATATTAAGACTTACAGACTGTGCCAATCTGTTTAGCCTCTATGTTTCTTAGTTAATTGATACGACATTATACTGTGCTGGTTTGTTGTATTGAGTAGTTTATCTACAAAAATTCTATAATTTCAATATAAATTTGTTGTTCAGATCATGTCTTGAACTCTTCATGTTCAGTGAATTCATATGGAAGTTATATTATGTTATTTGATTGACTTCTTAGGATTTTCATCTATGCTTTCTATTATTTTTAGGCATGCAGATTGTGGAATGGGCTCTCAAATCTCATTTGAAAGGAATATTCCCTATGCCTATTTAATTAAATCTTGTTGCATCACCATAGATTAGATTTTATTTTAAGATATTTGCTTCCTTTTCCCTTTTCACCCCCTAATGCATGGAAGAGTCGGCTTCTTTAAGACCTATAGGTTATTCATTTTAACACAATTGGTTCCCCCATTAACTAAGTTTCACATAAGGCTATGTGCCTAGTAATTTTAGGAATCAACAGGAGGCTAATTACTAAGTTGTACAAGGAGACTAAGGAAGCTTTGAAAAATGTTGGAATTCTAGACCAAAGGGTAGTAGATAGAAAGGTGAAAGAGTTTATCACCTATAATTAAGTCACCTAACAAAGTAAGGCCTGTTAATCAATATTGACTAAAGAGGT
The DNA here is from genome assembly GCA_007258455.2 of Sequoia sempervirens. Classification (NCBI taxonomy): domain Eukaryota; kingdom Viridiplantae; phylum Streptophyta; class Pinopsida; order Cupressales; family Cupressaceae; genus Sequoia; species Sequoia sempervirens. The sequence goes on along the minus strand of VDFB02271358.1, from coordinate 137,589,099 downwards.
TGGAGATATCAAGGAGGACTTATAGGCTCTAATCCAAATTTTGTTTCCCTCCTTATTCTCAAACAACGAAGGGGTATTGGTAGAAGAGAAAATTAGAGAGGCCATTGGGCTCAAACAATAGGACTTCTCATCATTCCAAGGTTTGAGCCCATCTCCTTTAGTTGTGGAAGTTGAGAAGGTGCTCCTCAATTTATCCCGCCTCTACTACCACATTAGAGCATTTACATCAAAATAAGGAGTTTCTTTCAAAAAGGTTATTGATCTCGATCAAGCCTATGAGACAATGTGTGCCCTTGTCTTTCCTTCCAATGAATACTAGGAGTTCCAGCATTCTGCTTTCCTCAAACTCTAAGGATTCTTTTATCTAGGTTCATGCCTTCACAAGCAAAGGAACCCCTGTGAGTCGTCAAGAACTATGGAGCAATTTTTCTCAAAGTATTTTATTTTGGTTTTTCATCCCCTAAAGTCTTCATTTTTGCATTTTGATGGCACCATGCCCTGAGGGCTAAAGGTTATTCATACAAAAAGGTGCACAATGCACCATGCGATGGCTGCACAACTTTTCCTTATATTGCCTTCCTTTTGGGCCCAAACTGGGACACGTGGCTTCATGGCTGGGATTTTCCCAAAGCTACTCTCATGGATTTGGAAAATTCTTGCTAGCAATCCACGTCACTCACTTTCATCAGGTGGGTTATCTCTCCCACGAATGTGTCTTTTCTTTAGTGGAGTTTTTCGGATAGTGCAATGGAATTTTTTCCTTCTGGATTAGTCTCTTAGGCAACATAATTATTCCTAGTAGCTGATCTGATCAGATTTTTTTTGGTCAAGTTGTAGTGAGATCTGATCATCCTATGAGAGAATATCTTTGCAAAGCTTTTGTAGCATCCAAATTCATTAATGAAACAACTCATTTCTTACTAGCAAAGATTGTTGTGCTCTAATAAGATCTGGATAAACTTGTGGTATATCAGATGTGGACACCTATCAATTGTTCATCTCTATTAGCTATAGTTGGCTCATGTCTCTGGCTATATAAAGGATTTTTTAAAGAGGAAAAATGATCATGAGGAATCATCATTAGAGAAGAGAGTCCTTCTTTATCTATAGAGGTTTAGAGTAGGGGAGGAATAGGAGGATTTTTATAGAGCATTGTTTCCACTCTATGGCATGCTTAAATTATTAAGACTATTATCAAATTGGAATCCAACCTTTGCTTTCATTTTATTTATTAAAAAAATAGGTATCAATAAGGAGAAATCCTTGAGATTGTGCATTTATGGCCTTTGTCATGAATTTCTTTATCCTATTTTGTATATGTTGAAGGCTTTGTGTCAAGTCTTACTGAGATAGTCTGGTGATTTCTATTTATGCCATTAGCTTTTATATTTGATGCTATCTTTCAAAAATTGGATCATGTTCATTATACTCTTTCATTTTCTATAAAGGTTATGTTGAAATTCATATTATGTTGTAAGAGAAAAATGGTTATGTAAAGATCCAAAATATTCCTATTAATATTGGGTTTCTTATTTCTATCGAACCTTAATGGGTGCTTCCTGTGGGGAGATTTGAATGATTGCTTTGTGCCTTCTTGGGCCTTAGTTTTTCATTCTCTTCCCGACAATGAAGAGTCTATGGCGTTTTATGTCCATTTTATCAGAAGGAGTTGATAAGCCTTAAAATTTTGTAAAACCTTTAGCGTATCACCACCTTTTGTTTTCTTTGCATTTCTCTTCCCCACTTTTCCCAAAGCACACAAAAGAGTTGGATTCTATTAAAATCTTTGAGGTTATTCAGTGAGGCGCAATTTGGTCCCGCACTCATTGAATTTCCCATAAGGCTGTTTGGAGAAGTGCAACTTTTATGATAAAAAATGACAAACTAGAATATAGACATGTAGAGTTTCCACCGCCCATCAATAAGAGGGAGTTAGTTGGTCTAAACCTTTTGGAACTAGTAGCAATAGTAGATTCAACAATAGGTCTTACTAGGAGTGATATTTTTTTTTAATATAGCCACCATTACTACATAGATCAATCAGATGTTATTTGATCATGTTGGTAGATACTTATTACATCCATGGATTAGCCTTCCTCCCACTAAGGCTACATCCACTAGTTATGATTCATATATTCATTAAGAACTACCATCACCATCATATGTGGCACAAATGAGTGACGAATGTGTGTAATGTCTATGCAACCTCCATCACCAATATACTATCAGTATACTTGTTTATTAGGATCATATTAGACAACATTATGGTAGATAGTCAAGCTAGGGTGAGGAAGCCTCATAGGGTATAGATGGGTACCAAGATATTCCAAACTAGCCTACAACCCCCACACATCATGTTCCAAATCAGGTTGAGGTTACTAAACTAGACTTTGTTCCTTGCACATACAACACTCTTCTTTTTGAAACTAGTACTATACCATGTACAAGTGTCCCCAAGATATATGTGCATTCTTATGAGATCAGTGGCATTGGTAGAGCCCTTGATGATGTAGTCAGGTACTTAAATAATTTATATATTTTTTGTTTGAAAAATTCACATGTATATTAAATAAAATTGATTTTAAAGTAGTTCTAATTGAAATGAAGAAAAATAGGGTTTCCCAAATTGGAAAGGTAATTCTAAAGGGTTAAAATAGACCCTATCTTCCTACATTCATTATTAAATGAGATCATCATAATGAATTGATTATCAACCCTTATGTGAATCAACCTAATGTGAGAATCTTCAAATTTCCTTATGCTTGAAGGACAAGGGTCAAGTTCAAACAACACTTTTGGGAGAAAAACTAAAAATATAAAATCAACTCCAAAATGCAAGCTACCACTTGGATCTTGTAGATTAAGCATAAAATTGATAGAAACAAAAAAGCTTCTAGTAAATCTGGAAAAGTATAGCATTATGCACCTATCATAGAATGTTGTTTTTGCAAGCCTATCAAGAACTCATTCACCCATTGGTGAATGGCTCTAGGTCTCATATTCTAGAAAAATATGAATTTGAGATCTAAGTCTAAAACTTGTACTTCTTTCTTGTAACTCTAAACCTTCACACTTGAATTTGAATCTATAACAAATCTAAAAAAAAAAATTGTTGTTTGGTGGTGGATGGGGGTTTGTCTCAGTCAAACCCCTAGTTTGGTAATTAAACCTTGATTAAAAGAATAGATCTGAAACATGAAAGTGTGTGTAACCCCTAATCTTGAGTGTGTCTAATATTACAAGATATTAAATACTAAGAAACCCTACTCAAATGTGTTAGAGTAGGATCCCTAAATGAAATAATGAATAGTGACAAAGACCTACTTTGGGAGATATCAAATCACCCTAATAGATCGCAAATTTGGATATAACTTCCTTTAGGTAGAAGTAGAATGATAATAGAAGATGTAACCACTTAGGAAACAAGTCATTAGGCTTGATTGAATGGCTTGGTGCATCTCCCAAAACCTAGAATCCATCATGATCCTCCATAGGCATCTATCATCAATCATTGAAAATGCTTGATCTTGTTCGCAAAATGAGTTTGAAGACTTGCAAAAACAAATAGAATGCTACTCCAAGACTTCAAATTTGAATTCTTGACTAATTTATCCTTGTTATTGAATGTAAATCCTTGTGATCTCATATGAATCTCTTGCTTTTCTAGTGAAAAATGATTGAAAGACTTAGCGTAATAGGCTTCCTTTCTAATTTCCTGTTTATTAGAACCCGAAAGCCAACACTTAGAATTTAAATTTAGGACCTTGATACGGTGCCAAAAATATGTTTAAATTTGAATTTATGAACTTAAAGGGAACCCATTCACCCATGGGTGAATGGGTCCTGACCTAAAATCTTAGGACCTAATTTATCTCGGGATATTAAGTTGATTGATAGCATTTATTCAATGTAGGTTATAGTGTCGAGAAATAAATAATATAGGCCTTGGTATGTATAATAGATGGTATTAGGGGCCCATTAATGAGGTTTAAAAATGCATAAATGCATGGTCACTAAAAATAGGTTCAAATTAAGTGTAAAATTGCACTCACTTAGAAAGGAGTACAATTTTCTACACTACAATTTTCCCCCACTATATCAATCCAAAAAACCACAATGTTAGGAATTGCATCCTTCAACACTGATTTGTTGTTCAAAAATCCTCTTATCAAACTTCTAGAAAGAATCAAATTTGAGGGTAGATGTATGGCCCCTAGATTTTGCTTGCTTTACAGAGGTGAAATCAAGGTAGCCATGAAACCTCATCAAATTACTAGTCCTTGTAGGTGTGGTTCTTTGAGCACATCACATGTACTAGTCCTACAAGATATTTGACCATAGCGATCATGGGCTATCCATGATTCTATAGCTATTCTTTGAGATGCACTTGGAAGGAAAGAGATTTGCTACATAGGTGGGTTAGATTTGACCACTTGGATGAGGATGATATATTATAGAGACTGTATCTCATGATACCTTGGTGGGAAGATGAGAAACATTAGTTGGTTAGGATGTAATAGGATTGATTTATACTAGGGCACCATGATTACATAGTGAGACCCTTCTACTATGATTGTGTCATGTGATAGTTTGGAAAAATTTAGGTTCCACCAAGGCCATGACCTATATATCTACAATCAACATGGAGTGCCACCAATCCTGAAGATAGACATTGCCTCACCATTGATGACGCTAACTATAGTGATTCAGAGGATGAGGACCATGATATGTTCCCAATCTCTAATGCTAACAACGTAGGTGCCATAGTGGCCTACGATCAGTGGTGGATTGGATCATGACCACCTCATATATTTCCTAGGAATCACCTTGCATGCCATGCAAGACCTCTCCCAAGTTGTAGATATGGTAGGGATGATGAGGAGATTGAAAGGGATACAAATGATGAGGGTGTAGTACTATACATATTCCTTGATGAGGAGGAGGATGACATCTAGCCAATGAGTGATGGTCCTAATGAGACAGATGAGGCCCTAGTTGGCCTCGAGAGGAGGGATCCACCTCCTACCTAATTCACTAGAGCATAGTTAGTGGCTGCAGCAAGGATCAACATTCATAAGCATGGGGAGGCCAACAATAGCAGACCATCCACACTTCCTACACAAGATGGATCCCTTGTTACACAACTATACCTTGAATGACAGGCTGGAGACCCAAGTGATGATTTGTTATTTATACTTTTATTATGCTTTTATAATTGTGTGTATGATTTTTATATATATCATGATGTGTACTAATATATTTTATGATTTCCATCTTCCAGGGTCAACGTGAGAGTGGTGTGATCTCTATCAATGGGTAACCATAAATATGGTGCTTCCTTTTCCCCCACATGAGAATATACCTTCAAAGTACATTTCCCCACCTTCTTCAGGGTGACATGTGGATCTATTCAAGATTGTTGTGAGATTGAGGGAAACATATGAGAATGTGACCAGACACACTGACTAGCTGAGTCTAAGGAGGAGTGAGTTGTAGGATAGCTTTTAGCACTGCAAGAAACCTATGATAAGTTCCAAGCATCTCAAGTTATGAAAAATAGTGGGACATATATTTTCCTATGGTCAAAGGTCTTAAAGATGGAGAGGGATATGACCAGGCAATAGGCATAAAGAGATCACATAGAGCGGGAGCACCTCGAAGCACTCATATAAGAGGCGAGAGCGGTTGGAGAGGTGCAAGTCCTACAAGCAACAATGGGATCCATGAGAAGATCATGGTCACATTCCACTATTTCTCAACAGATGCCACCACTAGCCACCAAGGGTTCTAGTAGTCATAGGCCATAGAAGCATTGTATTATTGATTATATGTACTTGAACTTTTGATATATAATATATGAGCATTCATGTTTTAGTTTAATGAGTTTATGTTGAATTAAATGTCGATGTAATTCATTAAATATCCTTAGTAAGAATTTTTATTAAATGTCTCCATGATCTAATTTGTATGTGATCTAATTAAAAATTTTTAGCTTATATTAGATACTACATTGGGATTGAGTATGCTATGTTAAATTAAATGCACCTATGATCTAATTTTAGAACAATAAATACATATAAGGATCTAATCTAACATAACACACAACATGATTTTGAATAGTATGCAAACTAAAGTAATAATCCAAACTTATTGAATAATTACTCAATAATCTAAGGCACACAAAGATTTGTTTGTCAAAGAATGGAGCAATGCAAGATAAAATATAACACTATCTACTTAATCTAACACCACTACTTTAATATACATTATATTCAAAGATGTTAGGTGTAGTACTATCACAAATATGTGGCATTGATAGGTTCTTTGAGAGGTGTACCATCTATTTATGTTAATTTCTATGCTTCAGACCCATAACTTTCATCAATTATGTAAGGTCCTAACCAATTAGGGCTGAGATTTCATTTTCATTCAAGGTGGCATTGACGTTACGTTGATTCTCATATAACACCAAGTCACCATTATTAAATGCACGAGGGATGACATGATCATTATAAATACATTACATTTGTTTAGAATAATCTTGGAGATGCTCGAGAGTGTTGATACATCATTCATTAAGCATTTCAAGTTGATGCATCCATTGTTCTCTATAATTTTTATCATCGATAAGCTCCCTGAGAGCAATTCATAGGGAAGGAATTTCTAACTCTAAGGGCATTATTTCCTTGACACCATAAACAAGGTTATAAGGAGTTTTTCCTATAGACATTCTAATACTTGTACAATAGGTCCACAATAGGTTAATTGAGTGTGCCAATATTTTTTATGTTTACTTATCATTTTCCTTAGGATTTTCTCAATAGTTTTGTTAGTTGATTATGCTTGACTATTTGATTGTGGATAATACAGTGTTGAAAAAAAATGTTGAATATGAAAATTTTCTAAAAATTTCTTCACGCCATTGTTCTTAAATGGAGTTCCATTTTTTGAAACCAATGCAGAAGGAAGACCAAAGAGAACAATAATGTGTTCCAATATGAAATGGCATATGGCTGATCAACAATTGTGGAATGAAGAGGGATAGCTTCTACCCATTTTGTGAAATTCTCTTTTATAGTGATCATAAATGTATGTCTAACAAGGTGGTGATATTTTTCCAATAAGATCCAAACCCCAAACCAAGAATGGCCAAATAGGAACTTGGGCACGAAGCTCAAAAGTAGGAGCATGAATCAAATTGTTATGCTCTTGACATTTATGACATTTCTTAACATGGGAAAAACAATCTTGTTCCATGTGTCACCAATAATATCCTATATGGATCAACTTTTGAACTAACGATCTTCCTCCAAAATGCCCCCCACAAGCACCTACATGAGCTTCTTCAAGGGCTATAGGTATTTTTTTGATTGTTTAATGCATCTATGTAAAATACCATCAAATGATGGTATATATAACACATCCACAAGTACATTATATATTTAGATACGAGTTTTCAAATACGAGCCCTATTGTTTTTAGTTGTAGGCTCAAGAAAGGCACCTTCTTTAAGTAATTGAATATTGTTGTGTACCATTCACTAGATTTTTTAATATTGGTTAATAACACTTCTTTGATTTTATTGTCTATTGATGGTTTTCAATTGTATAGACTATATATAAATGCAAAATCGACAAAAGGATCTTTAGGAGATACAAGGGAAGCATCACTTTCCATTGCATTTGGATGTTGATTATCCTTTTGTGGTATGCTGTTAATGGTATATGATTCAAAGCATTCCAATAAAGTCTTTGTAAGGTCATTATACTTAGATAACTTATCATGTTTTTCTTGATATGAATCACGTATATGTTTAATGATTAATTGAGAATCACCAAATATTTTAATGTGTTGAACACCAAGAGTGAAAGCTACACATAATCTAGCAATTAAGGCTTCATACTTTGTGGTGCTATTTGTGCATAGGAATTTTAATCAATAGGATAAGGGAATAGTATTTCTAGAAGGCGAAATGATTATAACCCCTACTCCAAAGACAATTCTACACTTAGATCCATCGAAGTATAATTCCCATGTTTCCTTTTCAATAGTAAACACACTTCATATGGGAATGATTCCATATTAGGTAATGCTAATGGATAAGGAGCATCAATTAAATGGTCAGTTAAGGATTTTTCTTTGATTTCCTTTTGAGAGACAAATTTAAGATCAAACTCAGTTAACAACATAACCCATTTAGCTAAGCATCCTGATAAATTAGTTTTAGCAAAAATATGTTTTAAAGGATCAAACTATGTCATCGCATGAATTTATGTGTTTAATAAGTAATTTCCTAATTTACTATTAGCAAATACAAGAGGAAAAAATTGGTTCTCTATCATTGTATATCAATTTTCATAGTCAATAAAATGTTGACTAATGTAATAAACAAGATGTTCTTTACCATTATCATCTTGTTGAACCAACAATGTTGCTAAAACATGGGTCAATGTTGTTGTATAAAGGATAAATGGCATTTCTTGCATAGCGGGTTGTAAAATAGGAGTAGCGAGGTAATCTTTCAAAATTTCAAAGGCCTGTTTACAATCCTCATTCCACTTAAATTCAACTTCCTTCTTAAGAATTTGTGTAAAGAGTAATGTCCAATTTGCCAAGGATGCTACAAAATGATAGATAGCTTGAATTATTCCTTGTAAAGTATGCAACTAAGAAATATTTTTAGGAGGTGGCATGTTAATGATAGCATCAATTTTCTTTGTGTCCACCTTGATGCCTCTATGAGATATGTTATAAAACCTAAAATTTTTTCACTATCCACACTAAAGACATATTTTATTGGATTTAATCTCATGTTATACTTACACATTCTTTCAAAGATTTTTTAAAGGATGTTAACATTTCCTTGACGGGTTAAATAATTTTCTAGAGTATCATCAACACAATATTCCAAAATCTAATGTATGTAATCATGAAATATCAATTTCATAGCTCTTTGATGTACGTTGCATCTACATTCTTTAATACAAAAGGCATAACCACCCAACAAAATGTTCCCCAAGCTATAGTAAATGTTGCCTTATATTAATCTTGAGGGTTGATAAATATTTGATTATATCTAGAAAATCCATCCATGAATGACAATAAAGCATGACCCACAATTGAATCTACTATTATTTCAATATTAGGAATAGGAAAGAATCTTTTAAACATGCTTTATTAAGGTCATGAAAGGGTATGTGCAAGATCATCATCGAAAAAATAGGCCCTTAAGTGGCGATGAAAATTCAAAAAAATCAGAGTTAGGCAACTTGATGTAAAATTTGAATAAGTTAACTATATTATTTCAAAAATATGTAAAACAAAATCTGTAGCAAATTGAATGTAGTTTCTAAACTACTAGGTTTATTTAAAAATAAGTAAAAATCTATTTGGTGAAAATTTGAAATTTCAATGCAATAATATTTAAATTTCATGGAAAAAATTAGGAAGTAGGTGTTTGTCTGACCACCCTAACTACAATAAAATGATAATATTTTTTTATAATATTTTAGATATAAGTAGAGGACTCATGTCCTGATGTGATGCATATTTTTTGTAATTTTTTTCCAAGTAAATAACTAATTATGATTTTTTTATTACAAATTTTAAAAAATATAAAAAACTCGTATGTCTGACCACCTTAACTCAAGTGGTCAAAACTTCATGAAATTCTTTTTTTTTTAGTCCTATAGTATGTGAAGCATATAATGTGATGCATGTTTCAGATTGAAAAAATGTGACACCATTTGAAATATATATATGTTTTTCAATCAGCCTATTAATCAAGACTTTAGTCATAATTCAAATAGAAAATGAATAATAATAATTTATTAAATTCAAAGTAAAGAGAAATTTATATTGGTGGAAAGCCGAGAATCTCCTTTAAAAACCCTTTGCATTTCATCAATTTTGCATAAAAAAAAATTCATCAGCCACATACCCATCATTTTGCCACTTTTTGGCCCATCATGATCCTGCACATACCCAAAAATATACACATCCTAATACGATTATTACGTTTTGTGAATATGATAATGTTTGAGATCCATGGAGAATATTCAATAAGATGAATAAAGCCAACTTCAAGGAGTTTTTAAATCTCAACTTTAATTAATAAAGCTATCTTAGGATTCATCTTTCATATTTTCTGTCTTATTGGTTTAGCATCTTGTTCTAAGATTATGTTATGTGTCACTATCTTAGCATCAATACTCGACATGTTTGAATAGGTCCAAGCAAATATTTCATGAAATTTGTGTAATAATGTTGCATGATCTTCTTGTTCATCCTCATCAAGACACTTTCCTATTTGAATCACTCTTTCTTCATTAGATGTGCCCATTGGTATGCTGAATGTATCTCCTATAGGTAGTGCATTTTTTTCTTGAAACTTCAGAGATATGTTCTTCCCCATCTTTGCAAACACTATTGACTTCCTTTTATTCATCCAGGCTTATTTAGTACTAACCATAGCACAAGTGATTCCTTGTTTTTTAGGGGGAGTTGGTGACCTATCATAAACTCCTAACATTTATTTTAAGGCTTCATTATCTTCAAAGTATTCCAATGATTTATCAAATGTTGTATCTATCAAATTGGGATGCTTTAAAGAGAGAGTTATCTTAGAAGAACCACTCATGATGGTGTTGATGTTGAGTGAAGGTATTTTTGTTGTTTTATTAACTTGGAAGGACAATATCCAAGACCAGTCTTTGTTTCTTATGTGTTAGGCTCTATAGGAACACATACATCTTGCTATTTCACACCACATCCTTTTCCACTATAACCAAGTTGTTTCAAGAGCTCATAACCTCTTCCATAAAGCCTTTCCATTTCTTTTAGATTCGGTGGTTGCTCATAGTCAACTTCATAAAATTTTGATGTATAACTTGTGTCTTCTTCTAAATTGGATGAAGTAGAAGCTTGTGAGGGTTCTTCCAAGTTTTGTGTTGACATTACCACTGGTTCTTTTCCCCTTTTATACTTTTTTGTTGTGATCTTATACTCTCCCATAAATGTAGGTGTAAAATCTAAAGAAACCCAATCATCTTCTAATAACTTCGTGATTTCTTCCATATTATTTTTTTCTTCTTCTTGCATAATTTCCACTTTTGAAGTTGGTATCAATGTTTTCAAAGGACTTTCTTTTTCTTAGTGTGTATGCAACTTTCTGGTCCAAGATTGGCCTTGATTGAGTACACTTGGTTGTTACAAAACATAATTCATTATATGATGAAGCGTCAAAGGAATCACATGCATTTTATGAATCCATGGTCTTCCTAAAAGAAGATTATATGAAAGATCTTGAGGTATAACATGGATATGAGTTTTTAATGTGGCCTTTCCAACTATAATAGGTAATGTGATCACACCAAGTGGTTGCTTTCCTACGTTATCAAACCCATGAATGAACAAAGAATCAGGTTCAATCTTGTTCTTATCCATTACAAGCTTATCCAAGAGGTTTACGCTACACATGTTAAGGGCTAAGCCATTATCAACAAGGGTTCTCTTTATCCCAATCCTATTAATAAGAGCTAATATCATGAAAGCTTCATTTTGGTTTTGCATTTCCACGGAAGGTAACTCGCTTTGGTGAAAAAAAAATCTATATTAACTAAATTCATTCCTTGAATAAGGGATACTACATCATTTGCATATGTACTAGGAGGAACCACAACTTGTTGCAAAGCTATTTGAAGCATACTATGGTAATTAGGTGAGGCTTGAATAAGAACCCATAAGGATATCTTAGCAGGACTATTTTTAAGTTGTTCAAGAAGATCATACTCCTTTCCACTATGCAAAGGAAAACAAGGAGCACTAGGAAATATAGGATGAGATAATGAAAATGAGAAATGAGTAGTTTTTTATTGCCTATTGTTCCTTGTATTATATGTGTGAGCAATGGTATTGTAACTTGGTTGCTATGAAACATTGCTACTATAAAGTTACCTTGTAAAGTTCAATATATCTCTTGGGATTAATGGTTTATTTTGAGGTGGTTCTATTATAAGGATGGGCTTGTTTTAAACTTGAGGTTGATGTGAGGGTGGGTAAAGGATAAGTTGCAATGTGATTGCATTAACGTCTCTTTGTTTTGGATTATTATGACAAGCCTTAGTGGATGAACCTTGTGAGATGAAATCATCAAGGGCTTCATCTAACATGTCAAAGTCATCACTACTAAAGGACTTGAGGGATATGTTAACTTGGAAAAGGAGATTTGACATGATCAAATGATTATGCTTTCTCCAAGGGTTTCATCAATTTGTGTTTGTTTTTATTTTTGTTTTGTTTTCTAATGATTGCAACATGTAAACTAATCTATCTAAGCTATGAAAAGATGCTAAAAATTAAATGAAAAGTACAAAAATTTAATGATATGGACTCAAATGAAATATGCAATAAATGTTTTCCAAAATGTTAGAAGATCTAACTAAAGAAGTAATAACTTGAACTCAAAAATAGATTGTTTGAAGAAACCAATTCTCATATCTAAAAACAACAATAGAAATGCAAAATAGAGGCTAAAAGTTACCCAAAAATTTGTCTAAAATATATGTATAGGGACTCATTCTCCCATGGAAAAATGGGTTCTTGCTTATGGTTTTTAAAATTTAATTTTTAGGATCTGAGTTTATCTTATGTGATTTTTGTTTCTGATTACAAACAGGGTTTTTGTAACAAGTTTTTCCAGATTAGGGTGTCTAAATGCAAGTGTAAATAAGGTCAAATGATGAACTAGGTGACTATTTTTAGAATTCAATTTGAACTTAAATCTGAACTTAAATTATTGAATGATGATCTTGATGCAAGTAGAATGTAAAATGAATGCATATCTAATACAATTTTTTATATTTTTTTATGAATTTAAAGGATGCAAACATGCAAAATTAATCCTAAATGCAATGTTCACTAATGCAAGTTTAAAAAACCATAAATGTAATGCAAATAATGCAAATCTAATGTAAACTAGAGAAAAATTTAGATCTAGGATTGAAATGGACTACAATTTTCATAATTTTGTTGTACAAGGATGGGTTCACCAAAATGAAATGAAGAAAACTAGGGTTTCCCAAAATGGAAAGGTAATTCCAAAGGGTGAAAATAGACCCTATCTTCCTAAATTAATTAGGAAATGAGATCCTCACAATGAATTGATTATCAATCCTTAGGTGAATCAACCCAATGTGAAAATCTTTAGATTTCCTTATGCTTGAAGGACTGGGGTCAAGGTCAAACAACACTTTTGGGAGAAAAACTAAAAATAGAAAATCAACTCCAAAATGCAAACAACACTTGGATCTTGTAGATTAAGCATAAAACTGAGAGAAATAATAAAGCTTATAGAAAATCTAGAAAAGGATAACACTATGTACCTGTAATAAAATGTTGTTTGTACAAGCCTAGTAGGGACTCATTCACCCATGGGTGAATGGGTCCAGGTCTCCTATTTTAGAAAAATATGAATTTGAGATATGAGTCTAAAACTTGTACTTCTTTCTTGTAACTCTGAACCTTCACTCTTGAATCTGAATCTATAACAAATCTGTTTAACAAAAATTGTTGTTTGGTGGTGGATGGGGGTTTGCCTAGGTCAAACCCCTAGTTTGGTAATTAAACCTTGATTAAAATGTTGGATGTTGTGGTGTGTTGATGATATGTAGTTGTCATTGATGTAAACACTATTAGCATTGTTGCATTATAAGCTATATATGTTGAGGATATTGAGAAAATTGTAATAAGAAGTGTTGCAGGTTGTCAATGTGAAGCAAAATTCTTTATGTCTATGTTTTTAGTATGTTGTTTTTTTTGAGGTTGTGGACTAATGGGTTTCTTTTTGAGTATATCTAGTTTATCCATGTCAAGTTTCAGAGATTCGTGTGAAGATTTGATCAAGTTATGAAGATTTGTATTTTGATATTTTTTTGTTACTTCACTTTGTGTTCCTAAATGAAGATCATATGATTTCTGTTAGTTCAATCGCTGCAGATGCTTCTTTAGTGTTTCATAATGTTTTTGGATATTTCTAGTTTGTGCTCTATCTTTTTTGCATGCCTGCATTGATCGTTGTGCTCATGATCCAAGATTTTCTCTTATGTGTTCATGTTTTTCATGTTCTTGGCCGATAAAGTGTTGAAGCATGTTGTGGATCTTCGAGGAGTAATTAAATGAAGTGGTTCATGTTTGAGAATGTTGTTTTTTCTCTTTACTATGTTGTGGCCAACCTTGGTTGATTCGCATGAATAATTTATATTGGTTTGAGCTGATTGTTTATATTCTGTCTTGCTATATTGTTGAAGCCAACTTATAGCAATGTAATCTCTTGTTGCAAATATATAAGAGCAATTTTTTTATCATTTGGAAGTGTGGATTAGTGTGAGATGTGAAGTGTATAAGTTTTATGTGTGAATATTGTTCAGATCATTTGAAGGTAGAGCAAAAGAGTGAAGAAGCATGAAGAAGAGTAAAGAAGTGTTCATGAGCTTAACTAGAACTATAACTAGGCATTAGCAGATGTTATTCTCTCAGTTCAAAGTTTGATGGATTTAATTGGAACCTTTCTGTAAAACATTGTTTCTTCCTTTTTAATTGAGTAGTGAGTTCTAGGCAGTGTTCCTGAATGCATGTGCATTACCCATTCATATTTTCTTATACTTTTAACAGGGTATAATCTTGTGGACTGACCTCCACCATGGGTTTTCCCCTAATAGGGTTTCCATGTAAAAATATTGGTGTTATGTGTGCATCTGATGTGTTATTCATTTATTCTTTCATAATTAATGATTAGATTTGAAAATAAGGTTTATAAGTTGAATGAGTTTGAATTCAATGACAACTGATTCACCCCCCCTCTTAGTTGTCTTCCCTTAAGTTGCCAACAAAAAAGAATAGATATGAAACATGAAATTGTGTGTAAGTCATGATCTTAAGTGTGTCTAAGATTACAAGGGCTTAAATGTAAAGAAACCCTAATCAAATGTGTTAGAGTAGGATCCCTAAATGAAATAATGAATAGTGACAAAGACCTACTTTGGGAGATATCAAATCACCCTAATAGATCACAAATCTAAATATATCTTCCTTTACATAGAAAGTAGAATGATAATAGAAGATGGAAGCACTTAGGAAACAAGTCATTAGGCTTGCTTGAGTGGCTTGGTCATCTCCCAAAACCCATAAACCATCATGATCCTCCATAGGCATCTATCATCAATCTTTGACAATGCTTTATCTTGTTGGAAAAATGAGCTTAAAGACCTGCAAAAACAAATAGAATGCCACTCCAAGACTTCAAATTTGAATGCTTGACTAATTTCTCCATGCTCTTGAATGTAAATCCTTGTGATCTCATGGGGTCACCTTAGAATAGTGGTTTACACTTTCTAAGAGGAAGGAAAATTCAGATTTTTTCCATTCCTCAAATCAAATGGGTTCGGTCGAACCATTGGGTTTGGCCGAACTCATGGTTTGGCCGAACCAATGAATGCCCAAATTAAAAATTAATATAGTATTTTGCTTCCCCGTTTTGCATATATTTTTGTCTTGTTAAACACCTTTCAAGAGAAAAACGAATATCAAAACTATCAACTATCTGTTAGGGGATGAGAGGTCTATAATTCAAAACTACACCCATTGAACTTGCATTTATATTTGGCATGTATTTTAACTTGTTCAATTTTTTTAAATCAATCCAAGGGTTTGAGTAAGGAAAAATGAGTTTCCTCCCAAAGTTAGTGCAAAAAAACATTATAATGGCTCTCAACATAGTCTAAAAAATGGAGATAAATAAATTCCTAAAGACTAGAAGTGTAGGGGTCAAGGTCACAAAATAATTTTAAAACTACAAATTTAGGGTCAAACTTGTAGATGAAAATGTAACTTTCATACATGTAGGAGTGAACCATGAAAGTCATAGCTTGGTTTGTTAAGGTGTCATAATATTAAATCTTATAAAAAATCAAGAATCACATCATTGATTATGTACATTACAATAAAATATCTCCATATAACAAATGAAACTAAAAACCCTAACCTTCTTTGTCAATTCTATAGCGTGCTTGCTACATGAGTAATTTTTTTTATGAAAACCATGTTTAGGAATGAAAGTATCCAATCCCTTATGCTTCTAAACTAAAGTTTGCAATGCTTATGGTTCTTTTGGCCTTATAGATTCTTGAATCATTTTATAATATAAAACCTACATATAACCTAATTTGACTCTAATAATTGTAAACCCTTTAGGAATTCTAAATTGTTGCATCTTCTCTTGATTTTCCCACCATTGTTATTCCTTTTGAAATTTTTACAAATTAGGCAAAGAATTCTTGCACTTATATAGAGGATCCTTATGTATGTTCTTAAAATTATTTAAGGTTAAATGACTTAATCTAAAATAAAGGCATATACGGATCTCTTGCAATTGTAACCTCTTTACTAGTGTTCAAACATATTTGATACCTTGATGGCATGACATAGATGATGTTGCTTGATATTGCTTTATCCATGGATACCCAAGTAAAATATGAGATACATCTAAAGAAGAAATAATATGACATAGAATAAGAACTTCCCTCATCTTTTAGACCAAAAAATTAAGGTAAAATAATGTATCCTATAGTTTCAATCAACATATCATTAGTCAATTTTAAATAAACTCTCAAATATGCATATGCTTGTTGATAAAATGATGATAAAACAAAAATTATTCAATGCATACATTTTATTGGTGAGTAAGATCAATAAACACACCCTTACATGGTTCATGATCCACACAAAACCAAAGGACCTTTATAATTATTTGGTAATATCTCACAATGTGAAAAAGGTGTTGAAAAAATTAGCATACCTAAATCGTAAATTGACTTGTCATAAAGTGGGTGGGTAGCTTAGTGGTGGAGATTTGCATCCTAACTAGTTCATGGAAATTTCAACATGGTATTAGAGCCAAGCTAGATTGCATTTGACACACTATGTTGTTAGCTCAAAGGAATTAATAATTGGAAATGATACACACCTAAACCATAAAAAAGACTCATCACAATGTGAGCCATTGAAGCAATAGTGAGCATCCTAACCAAATGGAGATTCCTAAGTTTGAACT
Source organism: Sequoia sempervirens (assembly GCA_007258455.2). Lineage (NCBI taxonomy): Eukaryota > Viridiplantae > Streptophyta > Pinopsida > Cupressales > Cupressaceae > Sequoia > Sequoia sempervirens. The sequence continues at coordinate 137,571,992 of VDFB02271358.1, read as the reverse complement.
CTAGTTAGTCCATAGAAATTTCTATAAAAGTCAATCACTAGTACATAAGAAGAAGAATAAGTACCCTTATAATTTTATTAATACCAACAAATTATCATTCCTCACATACATAGGCGAATCAATGATTTCAAGCTCGTCAACATGTATATGTACCTCAATCTCATGACCCTCATATAAAACCATTTTATTAGATTTACTTAGTGTAAAATATTTAAATTTTCATTAGGAGGAACAATTGAAGGATTGACCCCAATATTAACCCCCTCAACCTAATTTTTTTTTTATCAATCAAATCCTTAATCAATTATTCCTTAATCCCATAAAATATTGAGTATAATTACAATTAACTCTACAATTTAATAACAAAATTCTTTCTCATTATATCTTTTGGGAATAACTTTAGATTTATCTAATGGCCTAATAGGAGGAAGTGTAATCATGCAAGCACTAAGAAAGTAATTTTGAGCACATTTACAAAGGGAAAAAGTTGGGCTTTTCAGAGTCATAATTATATAATAGAAACATTTATAATGTATGGTTTGTACAATGGTCATTTCAAGTATTTTTACTGTCTTTTGGAAATAATTTTTCTTTTCAAATTTACAAGGGTAGGATGATGTAGATGAAGCATTAAGAGATCCGTAATTAAGTGTGGTAGCCTCTAACAACTTTGGTTCTTAACATTCATCTCACTTGCACATGCAAATGTTAAGAATGTATATACTTTGTAGATCCTTGTTTACAGTCAAAAAATCTAAAATAATAAACTTCAATCCAACATTCCCAATATTTGCATTGACCAATTTCAATATTAAAAAATAGACCCAAATGGGAGATAATACTATT
>VDFB02271358.1:137497458-137571046 GCA_007258455.2 Sequoia sempervirens | reverse complement strand
TGGGATGATCAATCATGCATCATGTTTGTATGAATTGATGGAGAGATATGTTTCAATTAACAAAGATTGACTTGGACCCACCTTGGGCGCCCAAGTTGAGATCTTGGAGTTAACACCTTTGCATGAGAAGATATTTACAAGGCTCGCTTATGGGACCATTCTTGGGCGCCAACTTTGAGGTGAAGCTTACACGATATTTTCTTGACCAACGTTCAGTTAAGTGTTTAGTTTGGGGCGCCTAAATTGAAGAAGACTTTGGTTTGAATTCAGATTACATGGTGGAACTCTACATGCCCAATCTAGGTGTAGATTTTTGTGAGGAGCTTTATGCTCTTGTATTGTATAACTCTTATTGATTTTACATGCTTATAATTTTTTATTAATTGTAGCAAGTGGATGAGAGTTCCATGAGAGTTTATTGTAGGTTGTGAAGAAGGATTGTTGAAGGCAAGGAAACATATCAATCAAGGATTGATATAGTATTATTGTAATCTTGTTCTAAAGTTAAATAATACAAGCACTATTGATTCTAGTGGAGTTTTTTCCCGAAAGGGTTTCTCCATGTGTATGTTGTGTCACTTCTATCTTCTTATCTCATTCTTCTACAATCTCTGTCTCTTTCTACAATTGGTAAAATTGATCTAAACAAATTAATCATACACAAAGAATTGTGACAAAGAACACTTAATTAAATCTACAGTCTCATAGTTTTACAAGTTTTAAGCTACAATATTACCTTCATTGTCAAGAAATTTGTCCATGAGTATGCGTAGGTACGTCTACCTACATATACTCATGTACGTATTAACTCACATGTATGGGTCTATCGTTGACATGTACATGTATACATATATATACATACCATGAATACATATATATACATACCATGTATACATATATATACATACCATGTATATATATATATATCTTTATCGATTAGTTAAAGACCATATAAGAAGAACTCATAATCACAAAGGAACCCTAACTATATCACAACAAGAACATTAACAACAATACATAAACCTTCCCAAATTCAACCACAACTGAAACTAAGGGATGACTTACCAATTTTCAGAACTACGACTCAATCGAACCAATCTATAAGTGTGTGTGAGAGAAAGCTTTGTCATGCTTCATTTAGGAGTTAATCGACCAATCACTTCTCCTGAGTGATACTTCCCCTTCTTTTGGAAGCTTGATCCCTGTATTTGCATTCAACTTAGAAGATTGAAATGGTAGTTAGTTGTTCATCAAAATGATTGTTTAGATATAATCATTCATAATAAGAATAGCAAATTGAATCAACATTCTTGTCATTTAATCATTACATTAAATATATTTAACTTCCTTCCATCATTTTCCAAACAATATATATCATAATGTGAACACATGTTTTCCAATCAAAAATACAAGCACATCCATTTATTCAATATTTTAACCAACCATAGTAATAGTAAATAGGTAAAAACACAATGGGGTGTAACAATAATTTCCACAAATATAAGGAACTTCATGAAAACTAGAGTTTGAAGAAAAATGCTTTCAATAGATCACCTTTGTACCAAATATTTGATTGAACTTTGAATTGATTATTTCATAATGTTGCAAGCATTAAAATAAAAAAATGTAAATAATAGAATCCCTAATGAATTTTGATGAGCTTTCAAAAAATGTAAATAAGAAAGATTTTTTTTGTGATTTGTGGCCTAGAGAGTGAATTTATGAAAGCCATCAAATTTAAATAACTAACTTCATATTAACAATAAGAAGTTGAGTTTTAGAATATAACTCCCTTGTTTGATCATCCAAATTTAGTACAAATTATAGTCATTTGAAAGATATAGAAAAATCTTCAAAAAATAGGGCTTTGTCCTCAACTTTGCCCGAATTGTAGCTTTGATACCACTCAATAAGATACACACATGTGATAATAGAAAACAAAATGTAGAAGATATATCTAACATAACACAAGATATGTTTGTGGGTAAAGATTCCATATCATCCAATATATGCATAAATGAAACAAGCCCTTGAGGTAGGGTAACATCATATTACATTCCTTATGGAAGAAGTCACTTTTTGCTATATCTCCAAGAGATCTAAAACACATATCATACTCTTTACATATATCCTTAAAATGATACTCAACTTATTTATATATATACCTCATACTAATGACATAATATAGGGTTAAACCACTAAACCCATGCACACTCCTAATTACCTAATATATTTCATGACCAAATATAACTAACTTAAGAGATGTGTGCCACATGTTGGCATCTCCATCTACTTAAATATACTATTTCTAGGTAAATATAAATTATAATCCTCAAAATCCCCTTGATATTTTCATTTTCTACATTCTCTTGAACAATTATCAATTTTACACAAGGTGATTGTCTTTAGTTCTACTTGACATTGAATTTTCTACTACAAATCCTCTATAACTCTTTGTGATATTGTGCTTTATATAAATTTGTTATGAACCATTAGTCTTTCCTTCTCTTTAAGATCTCTTCTTCCTTTTTCATTATTTTTTAGATTCATAACTACCTTTCTTTTTTCATCTTTTAAGTTAGTTTCTATTGCAAACTATCCAATCTATCCACTATATTCTTCACCATCAATTCTAGTTTTTCCCATTTCTTCTATAGGATTGTTTCCACACTAGCAACCCTACCTCAATGATTCAAATTTATTCTTGTAATCTTCATGAAAACAATTTAAATTACAAAGGTGCTTACTTGTAGATTGCTTCGTTACCTATTACCCAATGTCTAGTGTTCAACAAAACTATCTAGGTTAGGTTTCAATATCAATTGTCAAGTTCCCGACTAGCCTTCATATGTTCATCAACTCTATTGTCTAGCTCCCTTTCTCACCTATATACCAATATAGGATTTGGTATCTAGTCTGAGCCTATCCCACTTGAAGCAAGTATAGTTATATATAAATATGCTCATCTTAAATATATATTCTTCATTTAATCCCTTCAATATTTTGTTGATTGCCTCATTGACCATTGATCTATCCATCATGATTTTCATAAAAAAAATTTAATTACACTTTCACCATTTTCTCATATGCATATACACATATAGATTATAACATATTTCCTCCTATCAACACTTATATCTATAGGGTTGTTATGATATTTCCTAGAAATAAATGTAAAAAATTAAAAATGTAGTAGACCACTTTGAGGGGGTGACCTCCAATAATCAAATAATAATATATGAATTTAATATTTGATGATATGATGATATTGGAGAGAGTTATATTCCTTTTTTATAGGGATTCCTATATAGGGACACACCTCTTCATTCTAATTAAGAGGGGTTAAGGTATTAAACAAGACTAGTATTAAGGTTAAGCATGTTACAAGTTATTATCCTTATTATACTTAGGATATATAAATATACTTAGGAATGTATAATGTAAGAATCATAAGAAGGGTGACCTATTTGTTATTTCTTCTCAAATATTATAAATTAGCTCATAATTAACAATCTATTTGCTCAATCTTTTAAAACTATCCTTTCCAAACATAATACTAAATACCTCTCCTTTCACTTTATTAACAACTTCAACGATCTTGGTTATATTGTACCAAATGCTTTAATGTTGGAAGACAACTTCACTATCCTCTTTCTTTCACTAAATATTTTGATTCTAGGATCACACATTTAAATAATTCTATTGAATCTACTAATATTTCATAGCTTGAATAGTTTGCCACTTATTTACATAATCAAACACCTTAGGTTAATCTTGCTATCATAACTCTACTCTATTTTTGGGAAACTACTTGGTACTTGGAACTTCTATTTTCCCTTTGCCTTCCTTAAATAAGACGATCTTCCTTAAATAAGACAACCTTCCTAAATAAGATGGCCTTCCTTAAATAAGATAGCCTTCATTTTATAGTGAATAGGTGAATAAAAGTTTTTGGGTTGGCACAAAACAAGTGATATCATTCAAGCTAAACATGACTCTAAAAATAACCCGCCATGGGACCAATAAATACTCTCAAATATTTATCCTTTGGTGAAAGACTCTAAATCTTGGCACACATCTCATAGATTTCCTTAAGCTAGTTTAGAAACTGATCTTTTATAATAAACATGAAATATAAAATATACACATGGAAATGCTTGTGATTCTTTACTAAGGATTTGGACAAACCTCATGATTCTTTAAAAAAAATACTATTATTTAAATAGTTTTGTTTGTTGGTTTGAGTGCTCAACTGATGATTGTATCTAGAAATCTAATGACAATAAACCAAAATAACTAGAAAAAGAGCTAATAAAATATAAAATATAAATAAAGTGAAAACAAATATTTTTTGGTTGATGCAAGATTATTTGTAGGCATATGATGCTCTTACATCAAAAATCATTCCAAACTCTCATAAGTGATCAATGCTTTACATTCGAATATCAAACATTAAGCTCAAAAGCAAGCAATACAATGCAATCAAGCTAGTGATTAACACTTGGTTTCAAAATTAAACAACCAAAATAATATTCAAACATTAACATATCTCAATCAATCAATTTAAACATCCAAATTGTTAACACAGTGACCAATTAGACCAAATTTTACTATGCGTGTAGTAGAAAATTAATTTACCATTCAATTAATAAGAACAATCTTATGCAAACCAATTTCGTATCATATAGAATTGTCTTATTACAAGGAGGTGAACCGCTACACTACCATTATGATATTTTGACTTCAATTTTGAGGGAATATTTGATGTACTACAAGGAGCTTTGTGATGCAGGAGCATCTTTTGATGCGTTTTGGGTCATTTTGCAAAAAAATGAAATTTGGGTTGTTTTGATGTATTTTGGGTCAATAAGGTCAATTTCGACCATTCTAGGCTATTTGGGATCCTTTTGAGTCATTTTGGTGATTAGGAGTAAAGTTGTCAAAGGTTGCACAAAAATTATCAATGCTGTCAATATTGTCAATGCAACTTTGCAAAATTGGTTCAAGGCAGTTAGTGGTCAGTTGGGAAGTTACCAATGATTGGAATTCAATGTAAAATACATGTACACAGGCCAAACAAGATGGGAAAGGAGTTTGAATGAAAAACACTTCATTTTTGCATGTTCCTTCTTGCATTTTCCTTTGTAAATAGATTGTAAAATGCATGGTACGTATATGTATGGGTTAGTACGACATAAAAATCAATTGGAAAATTTGAAGGGACCTTTCCTATTTCAGATGCTTTTTGTTTCATGAATTTTCATTTTGTTTTGTAGAAGTTATGGTCATTTTAGTGTAACAATTACATATTTTTATTGTGAAACAACAAGAAACTTGCTTGGTATGGTCAAGGGAAAGCATGGGGATGATGAAGTTATGAAATATCAAACTTATAGTTTTTGTTTGGAGTCATTTCATTAAGTTTTCTGAAAGTTATTGCATTTTTGGTGATGACAACTATGTACCCTAACTAGGGTTTCCAAAAACACTAAAAAATTCGTATCTTTGCTTTCCATAGTAAAAAAGTCATGAAAATTGGTAAAAAAGTTTTGTTTTAAGGATATCTAAAAACACTTTTGGGCTCAAGCCTTTAAATGTTTGCAAGTGTGAGGAATCAATGAAAGTGTGCTCTCATTTGTATGTAAACAACCTTAAAACCCTAGTGGCTTGAGGGTTTGATAAAAGCAATGCATTATTTGATCATGGTTGGATGGGAAACCTGTGAGATGTGTTGTGTTGGGCTTGGACAATCCAAGAACCTCATGTTATGTGTTGTTTTCATTGTTGAATGCCATTAGGTGAAGTTACAATATTCTTAAGGTGCACTAGTATGCATTTAGTGATTGTTTGAAATGAACCATTGTGTGAAAGACATCAAATCAGTCAAGTGTGTTTAGAAGTCTTTCTTTGCATCACTTTGTGCATAGTCTAGGCAATCAATAAATGGACACTATATTTACCTGGTAGGGAAATAATTATACATATGAACCATAAATATTTATAGTATTTGTAGGCTTAATAAATTACAATGTGTAATATTGTAAATGTAAAGGTATTTCTATAATAGTTCCATTAGACATAAAAAGGGAAATATAAATATTGTGGTAGACATGTTGTTTAGGCCACCTATTACAAACCCTATATTTTCTCTTGTTATGATCATGTAGATGGATCCATTCACTAGAGAGGCCCATGAAGACAAGTATGAGAGGCTCAAACTCTAGAGATAAGTACAAATATATTTGCAAAAAAGGGATATGCCTTTTAATTCAAGGAAGGATTAGTTTATAGGATAGGAAAATTATGTGTGCTAAAGGCACAACATCTTCTACTTATAAGAGATTCACATAACTCCAAAGTGGTGGGTCATTTTGGTGTTATAAAATTAGTGAATCATTTGTAAAGTTCTGTATTGGCCTAAGATGTAAGTAGAAGTACCAAACTTTGTAGGAGGGTGCAAGTTACGTTGCACTTGCAAATCCAAGATGTGGAAAGAAGGATTATATAAACCTCTTCTAACGCCTACTAGATAGAGGGAAAATATTTCCATATATTTTGTGGGTGAGTTTCTAGTTGGAATTCATGGACATGATTATTTAGTTTTTGTGGTGGATAGGTTTAGAAAGATGCACATCTTATCTCCATGTAAGAAGATAATAATAAAAATTGAGAACAAATTTGTCCTTTAACAAAGTTTGGGTGCACTATAAGTTACTAGGATTGATTATATCAAATAAGGATGTTATCCATGATGGGCTTTCACTCAACCAACATAATTTTTGGTGGTCGCCTCTCTTTGCTAGCAATGGTTAGCTGTTGGCTAAGTCACCTTGGCTTAAGGCACTCAGATTCCACAAAAAGGGTATCTAGGCCCTGCAATAGATTTTTCATAGACCCACAATGTGTATCATGCAGTGGGAAGAGTTTCGTGCCTTGTATAGGTTTCATAACTAGGACTGCGCTACTTTTGATGGTTTAGTGAATGCTATTCCTGTAGAGATGCTTCATAAAGTTGGAATTCATGGGACCAAACCCTCGTGGAAGGACTGGAAGTGGTATCTAGACACCCCTTTCAGGAATTACAAGCCTAGGCTTGGTTACAGGTGGCTTTCACCACATTTTCCAATGATTCAAAGTCTGAACCAGAGGTGGCTTCTTCAATCTCCCACTCATGTTTGGCGTAAAAGATTTGCTGCCACTTGGCCTGCAAGTGTTGAGCCGAAACTTGCCCACTTTGCTTGGTGTATTTTTTCCAAGGCTTACCTGTGGGTTCTCAACTTGTTCACCTGGGGGTCCAGGACCCTTGTTGCCCTTTTTGTGGGCAAGTTGAGACTTGTAAGCATCTTTTCTGGTTTTTCCCCAAAGCTCAGTAGTTTTGGACTTGGATTCACGACTTCTTTCGATCCTTTAGGCCGAAGCCTTTTTCCTGGCATATGATTCTGTTGGGAGACTCACCCAGACTTCCTGCTAAGTATACCCAACTTTGGCACACTTTTAGGGTGGAAATCCTCTTCAATATCTGGAAAGACAGAAATGCCTGCATATTTGCTCATTCTCAAATGGATATTAATGTTTCATTATATGCTAAAGCTATTATTTGTTCTAATGTGCTCTTACAGATTCAGGTGCATGAAAATAAAGTTGCACTTGAGGTTGCTCACCTGCAAGTGCTTTTGGACCACTGGGGCAATACCCCATGTACTGTTGCTTGGGTGCTCGCTTCGCCCACCTCCTCCTGCGGCCGGCAGCGAAGTGGTTCTGCGTGTCCTCGCTCTTAGCCTCCTCTTCGGCGAGATTCTCACCCTCCTCGTCAGACCCACTCTCCTCCGCCATGGGCTAGCCAGGGGTGGCCCTTTGGCAGTGCTTTGGGGAGCAACAATGGCGGTTCCGGGTGGCCCTCTGATGACACTCCTGCTTCTGGCTCTGGTTGGCCAGATTTTGGCAAAGGTTTTCTACATCTGGCACTTGCAATCTCACCTTGATGCGAGGATAAAGATAAAGAGAAGGAAAAAGATGTTGATGATGGTTGGAGTCCTCCTCCTGACATCACTCTAAACCTCGCTGATGTATGGGGGAAGAATTTGGATGATAGAGACCCTCCTGGCTCTATTGGCATTGCATTGGCTGCTTAATGGCCCTTTTTTATATGTTTTGTAATCATGGACTTCTAGGCTCGACCCATGTGACTAGTTGATTTTTTGGCTTTTCTGGGCTTTGCCCATGTGACTCTCCGGGTGTGCCTTCTTACCACCCACCTTTTTTTGTGAATATGTAACTTTATATTTATATTAATATAGATAGCTACCTATTCATCAAAAATAAGGATGCTCACTTTGTGAGTAAGTTTTAATCTAATTCAAGGGAAGAGATGGATACTAAACTTCAAAAGGTTATAGTTTTTCATCCCTAATTAAATGGATATATAGAGGTGGCAAATAGGATGTTGGTACATGCTTACAACAATAGGATTCCAAGGACTTGGGATGAGTCTTTTCCTTATATCTAACACTCTTATAACAAGGCAATTCATTCCTCTACACAATATTTGTCATTTGAGGTATGCTTGAGATATTTACCAACTGGTCCATTTGATATTGCATTTGAGCAACAAGGATTAGACTCAAAGACAACAAAACCAACAAAGTACATTGAGAGGATCAATGAAATCCAAGTCAAGGTGAAGATGTAACTAGAAATGATAATTGAAACATGAGTGCCATGATTATCATCATGTTGAGCATGGTCTCAAGGTTGGAGATAAGCCATGGTTGCACCTAGGCAAAGAATGAGCAAGGACAAGCCAAAAAAAACCAAACCTCTTAAGCATAGGCCATTTACCATATTAGAGGTTGTTAGAGAGAACACATTCAAGTTGGATCTCCTTTCTTGCATAAAAATCCACTCGATTGTCAATTATGAAAATCTCTAGCTATATAAACCATTTATGTTGGATGATGGAGAAGAATAATTGGTGCAACCTTTGGTGGAAGACGATTTATTAAAAAAGAGAATCACTCCCTAAGGATGTAGTACTTCAACATTAGTAAAGAGAGACTAGGAAAGGAGGGTTCATGCATCTTAACCAGTGGGACTCAAAGGAAGAATCATGGATTAAGCCAATTGGTACTCTAAAGAGAAGATAGGGACATTGTTTCCTTATCTCATCTCACAATAACATTTCGTGGGACCAAAAGTCTCTCTACGAAGGGATGCATGATTTGAAAAGGATGAAGGAGCTGTATAGCTTCCATAATAGTGACAGATTAAAAAATTAGGCAAGTGCAACTACTCATTGTTTTGTCATTTATAAAATTTGTAGTTGTTTTAGTTGATGGTTTTGAAAATGATGGTAGATGAAAATGTAATCACTAGTGCAATATTGGAATTAGCGATAGTGTTGAATTAATAGTGATAGTCTTAAAAGCGTTAGGACTATTTTCAAAATGATATGTGATATTTTAAATTAATTAGCAATGGTTTTGCGATGCAATGTAAGAAAAAGAAAAGGCAAAGAAATAGATCCACTCTTTAGATGCCATGGCAATTGGGCTTCTCTAATACATGAGAGTGAGGCCGAACAACATACAAAGTGAAGGGAAAGCCAATAAATATGCTTCCAAACAAGTAATGAACATATGAACATAAAACACTTGACACAGACATGAAACAAATGTACAATTCAATCCACATAATAGACCTAAAGAATATGATAAATAGGAGGTATTTTCCACAGCGTGTCAAATTGTGATATTGCTATTAGGATTCAACCGTGTAGTTTTACGCGTCAAACTCATTAACCCATGTTTCATAAGTAGTGGTTCTTAAGAACCCATATCTCATGATAATGAATGGTCCACTTAGCACTCATTGCATCTAGGTGATGCTCACAGAGGTGAAGCACTAGGCCTTCCCAAAAGGTCACCCATCGCAATACTACTCTAGCTCAAGTGCGCTTAACCACAGAGTTTTCCCCAAGATTAAGCCCACTTAGCTTGCAACCCAAGGTGAAGAATATGGATAATCACAACATTATATCCCTCTTTCTACACTCATTTGTTTAATAAATAAAATACAATATAAAACTATTATTTAACACTACCTTATCAAGTTAAGGTTTTCCAACAATATTTGAACATAATTTCAGTTCAAATTTTCATTAAAAACTTGTCCAATATTTTAATTGATTTCGTAGCAGAATCTCAATTTTATAGTGATTACGGATCAGCTTCCCACCTCGTGCACGAGCTACATCCTTCTTGTGTTCGTTCCCCCAAGTACATGCTTATGTATGCTCCATGCTCTCGTATCGTTTTCTTCGCTCCCGCATATTTCCTCTCCGTAGAGGCTCCCCCACTCTTCACCACCCTCTAGGCATTCCCTCTACTACACCATCGCGTGCACTCGCTATTTTTATGAGCATTTAAATCCATAATGCGTGCATATGTTGTTCATTTTGTCGATATTAAAATGAAATCGAGGAGCATTGTTTGGTTTCCTCGAAGGTTTTTCCCCTTGTATAGAAAAACGATAGAAAACGACCTTAATACTAAACAAATAAAGGCTGAATGCTTGTAAGCTTTACTAATGGACTGGGCCTTAGGAGAGGCAGACACGAGAAATGTGTACAAAAAAGACGACAAGGGCAAAATCAAAAGGAATCAAAGTCGAATTTGTGCAATTTCCAAAGATAAATTAGATTAATCAAAATGGGTCTCTCTAATTTAGATGCAACTATCATCACGATACGATGGAGGGGCAACATATCAGTCTGTGTTATGACAAATGGCACGCGAATTTTGGACCGTTGGGTTGGCAAAAGCAATCCCAATGCCGATGGCATGAGACCAAAATGGAGTGGCAGATTACCCACTCTCTCTTATTCATTACCACCAACAACAGCAATGCATGCATAAATTTATTTAGAGAACGGTCGAATTTTTTTTCGTGTTTTTTTTTCTTTCGAGTTTTAGAGGTGGGTTCTTCAGAGAAATTCATGGAGTGTTGAAAGGAGGGACTTACGAGGAATAGGAATGGATAAGGAACAAGGCAAGAAAAATGGCAATGGTGTGAAGTTGAAGAAGAGGGAGCATGAAGAATCTGCTGTAATGGAGGACTGGGGAGATGGAAACGGGATAGAGTTTGAGTTTCTCAAGGATGAAGATCTGGACAAGGTCTCAGAATTCAAGAAAGGAAATGGGTTTATTGAGATGAGATGTGGGTGTACATGTATTAAGTACGGAGATGCGGTTGGCAGGTTAAGAATTTATCAGGAAGGAGATTTTAAGGTGCTTTGTGAATGCGCGCCTGGTTGTGACGCAGGTAAATCTGTTTTTCTTCCCAGTAGGAGTATCGATCTGTGTGAAAATAATTATTCGTTGGATCTATTATTTTTATAACGAGGTTATTTTTTTTTCCTCCTTATTTTAGAAAAAAGCAGAATCGGGTATCAGAAACATTGTACGAAGCGTTCGTCAGGATTCAACGAAAACTTATCTCGATATTTTTTTCTATAAAAGATAATACTAACCCTACATCGACATAATCTAGTTTGGAACCCCGTGTGTTAAACTCGCAATAAAGCTTAAAGTACCTTTGTACAAGGTGTTTTTGCTACAATTTGCATGGCACTTTCCATGGGTTTGACTTCTTTGTGTGGTTATACGTGTAGTCTCACATTGCCAGAAGTTTGACCTGGAACTGTGGATACATAGAGTAATTTTTAGACAATGCACGGCCGAGTTCATGTGTACTCTCTCATTGCTAGGAGTTTGACCTGTACCTGTAGGTGGCATTTGCTAATACATGGAAGTTACATAATGCATACTCATTTCCATGAGTCCAAGCTCTACCTCCAGGTGTTCCCACTCTTTGTCATAAGTTTGACTTCTGCCTTTAGGTCTTGCATATGAACACAGAGTTGTGTAATACAGGTGCATTGCATAGGAACACAGAGTTGTATAATACAGGTGCATTGCCATAAATTCCACCTCTATCTCTTGGTTTTCCTGGTGTTCCCAGTCAGTTGCCATAAGTTTGATTTCTGCCTTTAGTTGTCTCATGGTACCACAAGAGTAATGTAATACACGTGTATTGCCATAATTTCCATCCTGTGATCACAACAACATGAATAAAGCCTTGGTTTATCGTTTGAAACTTCTCAATTGTGGGTGCATGTTCCAAAGATGTTGGGATTCGTTGTGTTTTTTTTTTTTTTTTTTCTAGAGATGTTCCTTGAGCACTAATAAGTTCCTTTTCATGGATGACATCCTTTAATTTATGGATGTATTTATCGCTATATAATTTTTAATCAGTTGCATGTATTTTCCTGGTTTCTTATTGCATTGATTATTTGAATAACTAGCTAGCAGGATTTACTACGAACTATTTGGAAACCAGTGCATTACAATCTGAAAATCTACAGGGATGACATGCAAACTACCTGGGAAGCATTTTTTGACCTTGGTCACAATACCGACATAAAAGACAAATCAGTGCTAAAATTAACTTAGGATGTATGCACTTTGCTGTTGTTTGAATATTATCAAGCTTCCTGAAACACCTCTTTAGGGCTTCACTCATACAGCAGACTTTCTTTTGATTTAGATGGTTGGTTGGAATAGTGTATTTATTCTTCGAAGTAGCTCTGAATTTGCAATGGGTCTTGCTCCTATAGCCTGGAAATGGTTACTTTTTTTGTTTTTATGGAATGCTCCATTCCTTGGGGAATATAGTGAGCAAATATTTTCATAAATGCCATTGTAGTTTGGTAACTAATCTGAGCAGGAAATGGAGTGCAATTAAGAATGTTTTATTAGTGTAGCTCTTTACTATATCAATAAATTTCTATTTGACCAATCTCTAGGATTGAATATTTAGAATACTTTCTCAATCTTTAGAGAATCTAAGCTGTCCTTGAACATAACTGTATTGTAAGAGTGATATTGATTCAAAGAGGTTCTGGTTTGGATGTTAGACAATAGTTTTTATCCTAAGCACATAAGATATATTTAATTCTGACTGATAGAAACAAAGATGTCAAACTAGAGAAGCTATGGTTATTGTTGATTCTTTACTACATAGACACACATTTCCTTGCATTCAATAACTTTCAACTTGGAGCTTTTATGAAATTGGGTCATAACTAAATTTTTTTTTTTTAAATGGTCTTCTTGGCCTCAATGACAAAGAATTGGAAATTTCTTAGGGAAAGAGAAATATAACTTTATATGTGTTTAGAAATTTATGTTTAAAACTTAGTAGTTAGTTTTGTTAGAAATGGCGCTCATCAATGGATTGTTCTTAAACAGGTATATTTTTTCAAGTTTTGTTTTAAGTTTTCTTCTATATTATTTCCCTTGCTTCCTTTAAAAATGATCAGTGATCAAACTAACAAGATTGTTCTTAAACAAGTATGTTTTTTCAATTTTTGTTTTAAGTTTTCTTCTATATTTTTTGCCTGCTTCCTTTAAAAATTATCAGAGATCAAATCAACCAAAAAAGATACCATAAGTGCGTATATTTTTGCCTACTTCAAACTGTGGAGGAGCATCCATCCTTGATGCTTTGGTCTCAGTTTCGATTATTCACCACTTATATAGCAGATTAATGTCATGTTCTTTACTCTATTTGTCTATTTTAGGCATTTGGCTTCTTTGGCTGTAGCTTGGAGTTAAATTCCAATGTATATTGTAAAATTAGAAACAGAGATCTGATTATGCTATTGTTAGGCTGTCTATTTTGTTTTTGCTCTGGTTTTGTTTGTTGGTGTTTGTTCTTGGTCACTTTGTGGTAAAAAAAACTGAACAATCAAGGATTATCAAACCATTCAGGAACAGTGAGAGGAATAGTGTCAGTTTTATCCACTTTTGCAGGTTCTAGTTATCCATGCCTTTAGAGAGTCTTTATCATCTCTTTCTTGCCAGCTAGCTATTTTTAGGCCAAAATCCTGATAACTAGATTTGTTTAATGATATAAGCAAAATGTGCTTAAAAGAGTATATGATTTTTTGCAGAGTTTCTAATCTAGTCATGCATGCTAGCCAAATTTGGATTGAGTAATGCTAAATTGCATATTTATATTACTATTGGTTTTTATCTTACCATGTTTCAAGTAATATACATTTCCTGTCAATATATAATAAATATGAAAGATTCACTTAAATGACAAGTCTGATATAAACATGTAAACTGTTTACTCAGAATTTTCCCTACGTGCTTATGTTTGGTTAAGGGCCAACCCGCCTTTATGTTAAAGAAAAAACACCACACAAAGAGCAATTAGAAAACTAGAACAAAACATGGGGATGACAGATAAGCATACACAACCAGAGATTATACTTCTGCAGGGTGTCCTCCTTCCCCCTTCCCCCCACAGGCTTACTAGATTGATCAGTTTCTTTCCACTCTTAGTCATGTTATTGAGAGCTAAGTGTTTTCCTGACACTACGCTTGTTTGGATGGATGCTGGTAGATCAGTACAATCATTCTCCCTCGCTCTGTGACTTGGGGGTCCTTCCCTTTCTTGTGATAGGCATGGCGGATGTATTGTACTTTGGCCTAGAAAGTCAACCACTCCACCTTGCTGACAGGTATACCGTATATTCTTATGGGGGATCGTGGATCTTAGGTGATAGGACCGTTTCTAATAGACAGGTTTTGCTCCCTCTTATGATTGTGTAGTCAGGCCCACTTAGCCCAAGCAGTGGCACTATCATTGTTTGTATTGGATTTTTTGCAGAGGTTGATGATAATGTTGGTCCTTCTATTTGTCACTCTGATTTTAATTTAGACTATGGACATCGTCAACCAAGGTCGAAGGCCACCCGATCAATTCTCTACAATGCATCTGGGGATCTTCTAATAGTTGGTAATAATGTACCTAGTAAGAATACATTTCTTAATCTAGAGTTGGTGGTTGTAAGGAGGTGGTTAAGAGAGAGAGATCAGAAAGGTGGGTTAATCAAGGGCAGTAATGACAAAGGTCACACCTCATAGTATGAAGTATCTATATATATTATAAGTGATTGTGAATAATGGTTGGTTGCAAAGTTTTGGGCACGACGCAAGGTCTTTATGTGCTTTGTCTTCTTGATTGACACCTATAGATATTTGTAACGTTTTATGATATTTTGACAATCTATAATTCATGTTAATGTCCACAGGCTTACTAGATCGATCAGTTTCTTTCCACTATTAGTCATGTTATTGAGAGCTAAGTGTTTTCCTGACATTACACTTGTTTGGATGGATGCCCATATATCAGTACAATCATTCTCCCTCGATCTGTGACTTGGGGGCTCCTTCTCTTTCTTGTGATAGGCATGGTGGGTGTATATTTAGACTCTGGACATCATCAACCAAGGTCTTTATGCGCTTTCTCTTCTTGATTGACACCTATAGATATTTGTAACATTTCTGATATTTTGACAATCTGTAATTCATGTTGTCTCTAGCCATGTGTAGGGTACCTTTTGAAGTTCACCCCTCGTAGATGGATTTTCATGATCTAATTAGTTCTTAAGTGTGTGGTCTGGATCTTGAGTCTTTTTTTCAGGGCTCCTTGATGCCATTACAACTGGATGTACTTGTTGGATCCTGTTGACCTACTTTGGTTGCTTGTGGACATTACTGTAATTTCTTTCTTCTGACAGATAAAATACAATAGCATGAAGATATGGCAGTTTATTAAGATAGCAATATTATACAACCCTTCCAAACTTTTGATTACAATGATCTGTACAACCAAAGAACCAAATACACTGAGATATGTTACTGACACTAATGTTGCAGATCATTAATAATTTCTGCTAGAACAATTTATTAACATTTGATTTCAAATTCATCTGTATTTGGCATTTACTGTGTTCTTTCCTGCTAGCAAGTACCTACTGCTTTGTTGTTGTGTGATAATTATTTGATGTTATGTTCCTCAATCCAGTTGTTCCTTTTCAAGCCTCTACACTTACCTTTTGGTAGATTTGCATGCAAGAGAGAATGCCTAGCACAAGGGTGTTTCTGTCCAGCATCTAGCATATTATTTAGCATTAGTCTTATTCATCTCCCATGGAAAGGTCTGCAGCACACATGTTGTGAAACTAAATACTTTTCTAGCTGTTTACCTTGCAGATTGAACAAATCAAGTAAATGTCTATATATAAATTTCATTTAATATGCCACTTTTTGATTTGTTTCTTCTCTATGTGATCAGGTGAATTAAGTCCATCTGCATTTGAAAGGCATGCTGGCCGTGAAAATGCAAGGAAGTGGAAAAACAATATCTGGATTATTATTGATGGTGAGAAAGTTCCTCTGTCGAAAACAATGTTTCTCAAATATTACAGTAAGATATCAAGGAATGGCAGAGGTCACCAGAAGGGTCACAATAAACAATCTTGTCACCGTGATGAATTTATCCGTTGCAGTAAGTGTAACAAAGACCGGAGATTCAAGCTGAGAAACAAAGAAGAATGCCGCATTTATCATGATGCCTGTAGAAACCTGAATTGGGAGTGTGCAGATCTACCATATGACAAGTATGGATCTATCCCTCTTACCTTATTGCTAAAGGACTACAGCCATAGTTGGTATGAAATAAGTTTGATACACCCATAGTATTCAACTACAGCCAAGAAATCAACGATGATTTTGTTGAACCTTGTTTAATTGTTCACTGTATGCTTTTGTTGAACTCTTTTTTGGCAGTATAACAGGTACATTTTTTTTCTCAAATTTTGTAATTGAACATCTTCATGGCTGGATATTATAGTAGTTCATTTTAGTTATGATTACTAATATGGATTCTGCTTATTAGTAAGTGTGACACCCCATATTTGTTTGGCAATAAAAAGACTGATATTGCATGAATTCTCTTGGAGCGGATTTTTGAAAATGAAAGTGCTCTTTTCCTTCTATGATGTTTTGCATTATGCAGGTTACTTTTACATCTTAAAATATGTTTCCATTTATGGCATGTGGTAAATACTACACAGTATGGCACATTTTGCTTGTATTTGTCCATTCACTATGACAATTTCAAAGACTGAATATAATAAGCAGGGGTATTCGAGGGAGTATCTCTAGGTATGAAAGAAATATCTCTAGGTATGAAACTTAACTTCTTGTCATGTTAGCTAGAATCTAGATATTTGGTGTTTCCATCTTAAGCACAATGGATGATTATGATTCTTAGACTTTAGCTGAAACTTCATTGCTATGGAGTGTGATGAGGTGTTTTTAAGACCTGTTTCAGAGGTTTGGAAAACATTTTGGTCATTACTTTTAAAGGGTCTAGACTCATGATCTTATTAGTAGTAGTGATACAAGAGAATGTATGAGATAGGGTTACTCCTACAGAACCTATGCTTACACCAGTCTAGCAAGAGTATGATGGTATGTGGTTATTTAAAGCATCAGCATGAACTATCTGGTTACAAGCATCCAAAAATGAATTAGGAAATAATTGCCAGTTGGTATCAAAGAGTGTTACTGCATCTGAGTATCTATGCTGTGATTTTAAATCATGAATGATTTGTGGGTTATTTAAATATTATGCATCAGAAATTAAAACTAGATTATGGAGCTGCCACTGCCAGAAAAGTAAAAGACAACAAGAAAGAAAATTTTGGTAAGCTTTTATATGATCTAAGGAGGTGTTGTCAACCTTAATTTTATTGTGGGCATCAGTTGTTAATTTCTCATTTCTCAATCTTTGCATCTTCAGATGCAGGTGGATTATATGTAACTCTCACAGGCCATCTATACCAGATCTTTCCTCAAGAGGAAGTGTCTTAGGATTTAGATTCCACATATCAGAAGGCTTCTCCTTGTAGCCAATATATTAACACTGCATAATTGAAGATTGTTATTCATTGTAACCATGTTGTTAATTATTATTAAAGTAGAACAGCTTCTCATAATTGTGTTTGCATATTGAATCTGCATGAGCTCCATTCCCTCTTGCAAGCAGGGGAATTCTATACCTGATAAGGCAAACGTATGGCGAATTGCTATAACTCTTTACAAACTAATACCTTGTAAGTGCCCAATTTGCAAATCCCTTCATGCTTATGTCCGCCTTCAAGTGTGGATTCAAACCTAGATTTCCTATTATAAAGGCAATTGATTGCTTGCAAATTGCCAAAGAACACTTTCCATGTCCAAGTGTCCTTTACACACCCCCACTTAAATAAATGCCTCCTTTCAAAATTGAGTTGGAGTAAATGACATAAAGTAAGCAATATATGGAATAAAATAAAGTATATGATGGGAAGACCATCACATCTCCCCTTACCAAGCACTCGCATGCATATTCATAGAGTTACTTCAAAATCTCTATATGCATTCTGCATGGATGAATTAAGCATTGGACACATAATTGTATAGTAGAAATGTGTATATATATATATACATACAATATGCATACATATGTATATGTATATCCTATTATAAAGGCAATTGATTGCTTGCAAATTGCCAAAGAACACTTTCCATGTCCAAGTGTCCTTTACACACCCCCACTTAAATAAATGCCTCCTTTCAAAATTGAGTTGGAGTAAATGACATAAAGTAAGCAATATATGGAATAAAATAAAGTATATGATGGGAAGACCATCACATCTCCCCTTACCAAGCACTCGCATGCATATTCATAGAGTTACTTCAAAATCTCTATATGCATTCTGCATGGATGAATTAAGCATTGGACACATAATTGTATAGTAGAAATGTGTATGTATATATATACATGCAATATGCATACATATGTATATGTATATCCATAGAGGCAAAAATCTTTCTTGGGAATAAAGTAACAAACCAAAAGATATTTTTTCGGTTAATTGGAAAAAAATTACAAAAAATTGTTGAAGAAATCAGGAAAAACCCCAAAATGCTTTTTTTTTTTGCCAAAATATTGTGGTTTTATTAGGAAAATTTGTGATTTTCTAATATATCACATAATTTTCTGATAAATTGCCAAAAAAATGGTCAAAAGTCGGGTTGAGTGATAAAAAAACAAAACAATGTGATTTTATTTTTTAAATGAAAAAATTGGCTCACAGGCTGACTGCTGAATAATCACAAGTTTTTGCAGATTTCTGCAACTATGATAGATACATCTATCTATATGTAAGCGCATGTATAATGTATGATTAACGTGTATGTACACACACACATCACATCTACTTCAAAATTTCTATATGTATTGTTCATGGATGATCGAAGTATTGGACACATAATATGATAATTGTAGAGTAGAATGTGTGTTATATGCACACGTGTACCTACCTACCTACATGTACATACATACATACATATTTACAGATGCTTACATCATTTATATATTTATAAATACATGTATATGTATGCACACGTGTACCTACCTACCTACATGTACATACATACATATTTACAGATGCTTACATCATTTATATATTTATAAATACATGTATATGTATGTTTACATTCACATGTATGCATGTGTGTGTGTGTGTTCACGAAGGCAGTAGACTTGAGTTATGAACGATGGACATATAAGGTGATTGGACGGAGGCAAATACATCTGAAATACATGGTTGTTTCTAGGGGACAATTCTTATTAAAGGACAAATATTGTGAGTCATCTTGATTGCTGCTACTGTCGAGGATTACATGACATCTATGTTATTGGTTTGCTGGCCGAAGGCCTGGGGTCCTGGTCTAGTTTGACTTGGGTTTAGGGTCCGGATCTGGTCCCTTGTGGGTTCGGATAGAGTCCGGCCCTGCTGAAGCTAGGGGGAATTTGGGTGGATTCTGCGGAAAACAGGCAAATTTCACCTTTTTCAAATTTTTAATTTTTTTTTCACTTATTTTTTTACTCTAAAAAGTAGTAAAAAGTGTCATTCACCCCCTAAACCCTAAAATGATGTGCACCATGAAGGTTTGTGTGGCTCTAATGGTCTTAATTTGGGTTTTATTGTGAATGCAAAATGATGTACGCCATGAAGGTTTGTGTGGTTTTGGAGGTCTTAATTTGGGCTGCCCCCAAACCTTGCGAGGGGCATTGCCCCCCCAGACCCCACAAGGGGTGCTGCCCTTCGACCCCATTGGGGGCATTGCCCTCAAACTCCCATTGAATTCATTTGATTTTCTAGGTACTCTCCAAGTCCAAGTTTCCAAGTTTGCCTACAAGTCTTCATCTATAATATCGTCATCCAATTGGACAATCTTCCCTAATGTTACTTGATGCTTACCTGCAACGAGGAATGCAACAATGTAGTTAATTTTCATATATAATATATATCATGGCATTTGAGTTTGACTAATTGACATTTTAATAGTTTTTTTAATTTTTATGGTGGTTTTGTTTATTATACAATATATGATGCTATGTGTAGTATTTTGAATTTAATTATTGTTGTAAATATGTATATATTTCTGTTTTTTATATGTTTTTGTATGGACGAACCCAACACCAATTTTTTTTTGACCGAACATACGAAACGGACACTTGCACCCGAACCCGAAACCGAACCGGTAATGTAGCATGACATCAGGCTGAGACATTTTCGGCCTTGGGTACTATTAATATGTAGAAAACAATTGGTTCTTTGTGTGTGTGCGTGCGCACGTGTGCATGCATGTATGAAACATTTTAAGAGGCATGTGTGTGTGTGTTTATGTGCGTGCATGCATGTGTGTGTGTGTTTATGTGTGTGTGTGTGTGTGTGTTTGTGTGCGTGCGTGTGTGTTTGTGTGCGTGCATGTGTGTGTGTGTGTGTGCGCGTGCGTGTGTTTGTGTGCATGTTTGTGTGTGTGCGTGTGTGTGCTTGTGTGTGTATGTGTGTGAAACATTTTAAGAGGCATGTGTGTGTGTGTGTGTGTGAAACATTTTAAAAGGCATGTTTGGATGCTTTTCCAGCAATTCTCTTTTTTGAAATGTTGTTTGTGTGTGTGTGTAATTGCTGCTGTTGGGGATTACAGGGCATGAGACTGAAGCCCTGGGTACTATTTATGCAGAAAACAACCAGTTCCCTTGCCATTGTCCTGAAAACATCAGTGAAAACCTGAAACCTTTTGCAAGACAAACATTTTAAGAGGCATGTTTGGATGCTTTTCCAGCAATTCTCTTCTCTGAAATGTTGTTCCAATGAAAAACATGGGGAATTTTTCTTGCTTCTTAGGTGAAAACATTGGGCAATGGCAGTCAATTGCCTACCCAGTATAATTTTCGAACAGTAATACAATGGCAGTCAATTGTCTATCCAGTGTAATTTTCAAACCGTAATACTAAAGCAGTGATTGATTATTTCTTTTTAAGGGTGAATTTGTCAAGAAGGTTCATGTAGATGGAGAGTAAAATTAATACTGCCAATTTTCAGTTTCATTCTCATCAAGTTGAACAGGGTTTTTTCCATAAAATGCTATTAGCATGACTGGATTACTGTCTGACAAGAAACACATGCATATCATAATCAGAACTAGGAAAACTATGTGAATTTATTGAATAAATTTCCTGTCACTCATCACTACATGATAAAAAATTTGCCTGCAATACACACATATCCTGTCTCCTCACATAAGGAACCCAACATTTCTCTAAATCATCCTACCCACAAGGGAAAAATCTGCTGCTTACAATAGAAAAGCTTCTAAACAGCCTCTGCAGTTTTAAAACTTCTAAAAAGGACCAATCTTAGCCTCCTCCTGGGACTATTAGAAAAAGAGGAGTAATGTGACCTCAAGACATGGGGTATGCTTGCCATCAAATATGCTTGCTGACAGTTCAAGTGCTCCTCTAAGAATCCTGTTCACAAAATGATGGCCACAATCAATGTCTTAGTAGCAGTTATTGCTCTTGTGCAAAAGCGAGACATAATTGTTGTTGTTTTTGTGTATGGGCTCAAGATTTAGATACTTCTAGGATTACGTTTTTCACTTTTTTCTGTTTTAATTTTTTGCGGAGATGCTCTTTCATGAGGACTTCCCACCATTTGGTTGTGGATGAGAAACAGGGGGTTGTTCCATTTGTACTAAAATGGCTGGGTTATGGCCTGTTCCCATCCTGGCATATCCTATATGGCTGGGGCACACACTATCTCCATTATGATGCACTAGAGATGTGGATTTCCCTGTGTTGCCCACAAGGCTGAATGCACACCCATGCTACACAAGTTTACTTTCAGCTCCCAACTCAACTTCACATTTTTAAGGCTTAAATGTGTGAATGATAAATAGAGCATTTCAAGGCAGCATTGTTAATACTTATTATTATTGGTGCTTTTGAAAAATCAAAATGAAGAAGTGTTGGTTTCAATCAACTTGAGTTTTTGTTCTTGGCATTTGTTATTTGATTAGCATCTCCATCAAAGTGATTGTAACTTATTATACTTTCTCTAATTCATATTTTAGTATTGTGGATTTGATGGTTTTAACTTTTGTAATAAGAATTTTTTTTAAATAATAATTCATTGTACTGTTTGTGTAATGAGCCAAATAATGATCCAAACTAGATCTGACTCAAAACCCCCAATTCTATAACATACCCCGCGAATGTTTGCCCGAAATTTAGTCTGATTGGAATAACTAGAAGTTTGAATCTGAAGCACAAAGTGAGACACCTAAATGATATCTCCAATAGACAATGGGTTTCTGTCCACTGCCCCCAAGCTCGAGGGATTCCGTCCTCAAACCTACTGAAAGCCAATGCTTCCCAAAATTCTCCAAGAGAAAATAATGACCAAGCATAAACCAAGCATATCCATAAATGAGCCCTGTAGATCCTTCTATATCTTTCCTGGGAGAGCTCACACGCTTTTCCAGCCAATGTGGGATAAAGATATATTTTCCCTTTAACATTCATGTCTCCACATACTTTAATAAAGGGAACTTTTAATATTTAAATTACTTTCCCTTTAACTTAAGTTCCCATATCAATAAAGTTAAATATTTTAATTTAACTTTTTAACTTAACTTTATTGATAAAATAAATAATAATCGCAACTGACTATTAAAATCTCAACTTAATATCATCAATAATCATTGGCTAGATAATATTTGCGACCCACTGATGATCTTGATCAGGTCTAGCTGACTTACTATAAATAGTAAGTATCCCCAAAAACACATCAAAACTCCTCAAAATCACCTGTAACTGAAACTGCCTAGGCCAAATATCCACAAGACCCCTTAAATGTCCTGGTTAGCTTATGGAACCATGGAGAGATTAGGCTAACAACAACACCATACAATGTGTGCTAGAAAGGGGACATTATAGTCCGCCCTTCCCAATATTGTTTGTCCTCAAGCAATCATGAATCAACATACCAATACCAGGGTCCCATATCATCCTTAGGAACATTGTTCCACTAATTTGCTGCGCTACTCGGATTAAAACATTTGCATACCAAAGGTGAAGCAACGTATCTTGGTCCACAAAGTTACTGCACCAATCACGTCAGTGCCCGGATCCCATATCAATCTGTAGAACCTGTTGTAAGCGATGAAAGAGTTTGTCAACCAATCACCCTGAGGTAACCATCCATGCATGTAGGATAACAAGACAATATGAAGATGAACTCTCAATATGCCAATAAGCCAACACAAATGGCCACCAAACCTTGCTGTCATAACTCTGATTGGAAACATAGATGATATCAGATATGTCACCAAACCATTGCCAATCAAAGAAAAATACTCCACTCTCCAACTCAACCCCAAAGAATCGCCCCTCAACATTCCCATATTGCTGAATTACTGATGTAGTCAATGCAAAATCAGAAGGTGCCACATGATTCCAACTAGGACAGCCATTAGTCCATAAGAGATTGAAGACTATGAAGTCACCAAACAACAAAGATATTGCTGCCATATCAAGAGGAACGGTTAACCAATTCAAAAGTGAAGTATATATGCCAACACTGCTCAAAACATGCAACTCTTGAGTGGCTGGCCCACAAAGAGATCCATCAACCCAATCACTATCACCATCATGGGAAGATTCCATAATGCTGTCCACCTCATGTAACAAGGCTGTTACCTCCTGATGAAGGAAAGAAGTAGGACTGCTGTCATTCAAATCTGAATTGTCATGTGTTTGAGTCATGTTTTTGACCCCTTTAAATGCATCATCATTGAAAATTTCATGACCAACACTTGTAACCTTCTTTTCATGGGTATTCCCGAGTGTGAGAGCTACAATATCTAGAGAAAGAGGATGTAGACTATTGCTGTCCCAAAGCAGACTTTTGGGATCCTTTTCCATGCTTTCATTGTAATCATCAAACACCTCCCATGCTGGGTTTGTCTCATGCTCCTCCCATGTGATTAGAGGCTCAAAGAATTCTTCATCACTAAATGTCACAGGGCTGCATGATAATTTCTTGTGTGGCTCTTCAATTTTTTTATCCTCTTGTTCATTTTCTATCCCATTTGCATTACTATCTTGCACCGTTAAAGTGGCTGGCATAGAAGGCTGAAATTCTGATTTTTGCAAAGAATGATGAGTCACATTCAAATGAAGACATAGATCCACAATTTCTCTATCCTTTTCTTTTACCATCTCAACCGCTATGTCTCTATCATGAAGCATGAGTAAAATGTCCTCCTTTATCAACTCCAAAGCCTCTTTGAAAGAGTACAATTGTGAATGTGTAATCCCATATCCCATTCCTTTTGATCTTTCCTCTTTTTGGGCTGTCCAAAAGAGGTCATCTAGAAGCTTATGTGTGGAATCCAACCGTGTCAAAGCTTGAGCAATTTTATCATCCTTCACCACCAAATGATCTTGTAAATCTTCCCACACCAAAAGCTTTTGTTCTGATTTTTCTTCATTTGTAGGATTGGTGTCATCATTGGAATCAACTATCACACTCGTAGATGCATTGTGATTACCCAAAGAATCCTTATCATCATTACCCATAACAATCTCATGCTCAACATCAAAGGAAGTCATGTTCATCTCTCCCATAGAATCTTCTTGTGAATCTTCTTGCAAAGATGGTGAAGCCTCATGTGAGTCACTCCCCAATGACAATTGATTCCTGCATTCTTCATGATTACTTTTAGGCTGAAAATCAAAATCAAATGTTTCTTCTTTCCTTTCTTGTTCTTGTACCCAGGGATCATCTTCTTTCTCAAAGGTTGCTTTGCAATCTACAAGCATGAATGGTGGCGCAGCAATGAGATCAATCAACGAAGCACTTATAGAATTCATATCCGCATATGACTTATCAAGCATAATCTCCAAGTCGCCCACCAAGAGACTCTTGCATTCCTTTGTAGGTGTCTCATAATCTTTGTAGGATTTATCTGAATGCATTGTTAAGGCTGCTGCTATGTTTTCTTCTTCAAGCAATTCCTCATCACATGAAGATTCCTGTACTTCATTGGTGACCACCAGGGAAACTAATAGGTTCTCTTTTTGGGTTCGGTCATCCTCTTCAATTTTTGTAGCCTCATTTGTTTGTATGTTTTCAACATTACTTGGCTGCAATAGTTCCTTTTCCTTATTATCTTCACATATGTGATCAAGTGACCAATGTTCATGACAAGTGAAACAAATCTTCTCTCGCCTCTTTTGGTTCTTGCTCTTTTAGGTGGTCTTGGGGCCTGTATACCCAAAGTAATTAGCTCTGCAACTATCAATTGTTCCTTGAACTTCCCAATTTTTTGCTCAACCAAACCCTTTGAGAAAGCATATGCTGTGGGAGAAACACACTGCTTCTTTCTCCAAATGGCTAACAAG
This sequence comes from Sequoia sempervirens, assembly GCA_007258455.2. NCBI lineage: Eukaryota > Viridiplantae > Streptophyta > Pinopsida > Cupressales > Cupressaceae > Sequoia > Sequoia sempervirens. The sequence goes on along the minus strand of VDFB02271358.1, from coordinate 137,545,327 downwards.
TCTGATTGCAACTGTTTGCAGATGTCATCATCCTCATCTAGGATTAAGGACATAATAGTTTGCATACAAGCCCTCACATTGTCTGGATGATGCTTCCTAATTTTAGTTAAGAAGCATTGAAATATTTGCAGAATCAATTTATCACACTTAAGATCCAACATAAAGATAAATGGTCTGATTTTTGCCATGATTTCTAAAATCTTAGCCCTCTTACCAAAAGTAGGGGCTTTGACATCATGTAATCCATGTAGGCTCTCCACAATCAGCTGTAGAACCGTCTTTAGTATGCCATCATTATAGGGTGCTATAGGAGCCATTATCCTTATGATCTCACTGAGACAAGAAGCAACTGGAAGTCTCACATTTTCATAGGGATGTTCCATGAACTTGTGCTGGACCAAAGTGAGCATTAAGGGTTGTAAAGCCCAATTCAAAAGCATCCAATCTGCCTGATCTACTTTGGACAAATATGTGTCTATTTCCTCCAATTTAGAGAGAACATCATTGGTAGATTTCATGAACTTCAATTCTAATCCAATCACATAGAGCCAATTCCCTACATCCTTTTCTTTATGTAAGTCCCTTAACTGTTTACCATTGAATGTATCATTGAATTCTTTTGAGAAAAGGTCACTCTTCTTATCTGCCATCGTCTTCATTTTATTTACTGGAAAGTCCTTGTAAAATCTGCTCTAAATTTTCAATTTGCTCACTCAGGAATTTCGTCAAACAGTTTGTGTGTGAACTCCTTATCTGCTGTTCGTGGTTTTCTTATATGTATTTTTGATGCACATCATGAACAAGAACAACTTTGATTGTAATCTACCAATACTGAGATGAAAGAGAAAGCAATGCAATGTGTATTTTGGCCCTTCAATGCAATGATATGACTGAAACTATCTGAAAAATATGCATCTACAACACTCTAGGAATTCTGACAAACAGTTTGTAATCAACCCCAAACTCCTTTAATTTGATATTGGTAATTTGAAACTTCAAGCTGAGTACAATTTTGACACTAACACTTCTAATCATATGTTCTATATGCTAACAAGTAGCAGCTAACAAGATACAAAGATGGTAGCAATTCTACTAGTATTATTATGCAGTCCAAATACAGAGCAGCTGCGATGCTTTATATCAATATTTCAATGCTAATTCCGGATTTCCAGTGACAACAATACAATGACTAGCTGGTTTGCAAAATGTAGCTAAATGAAAAATACATATTGCTTTCATCTACAGTGACTTCTAAGTGCAATATTGGAGAACCTGATTGTTGCCAATGACCATTCGATTGCTTTTTGCTCCTCTTCACAAGGCATTGCTGCTCAGATATAAATCGCATCCATCCCAAAGTGAAAGCTAGTGTAAAGATCAAACTACTTGGATAATGAAAGCACTTGCAATGTCAAATTGCTGGTTGCCAAAACAAATCGTGTGTCTCCTTGTCTTGTCGGTATCTTCAAAGGCACGATTCAATGCCAGCTTGCAATACCCGGTGCTTCCAAATATGATATCAATCAGATAAATTGGAAATAATTGCAATCTTAGTCTTCTCCGTCTCTTACTTTGTCTTTACCTGAGGCATTTAGAAATATGTGGTGCTTTCTTTAGTGTCCCAATTGGGCACGGTTCAGGAAATTCCCGAGTTGGTCCTCTCTGTAGACGTATTCTGTTTCTTGACTTATTCTTCCAATAGTATATTCGATGCTTCCTTAAGAAAATAATATCATCGAATACTTTATATCCTAGATGGCTGGCGCTAATATGATAGACTCCCTTTGACCCCCAAATTCCTTCAAATGTGACACGATTTGTCTTATGCAAGGGGCAATACTCTGTCTTTAGCGGTAGATTTATTCTCCAGCAATCTAAAACATTTCCTGTATCATGTCTAATGAACTTTAATAAAAACACGTCTCCAATATATGTGGCGGCAGTTTCAAAGAGTGCGTATACCCTCCACCTTGATGGCACACACCTCCCATAGATTTCTGACGATTTGTCTAATATAAATTCGTCTTATTTGGATTTCTCCAAATAAACTTATTCAATATTATTCATGCTTAAGAAAGCACCCAGCTAGCAACCAATTTGTCTTCTCTGCTTGACACATCCAATTTGTCTTTTCCTGCGGAGCTTAACCTTTCCAAAATCATCCTTCTTAGGGAAAACGAACTTACACCAAGAGAATTAAACTATGGGCAAGCAAACGATTTTATCTACATTCGTCTTATCCCTATTTTGTCTTTTCTGCTAGTAATTCCAATCCAACAAATATTCAAACAATGAATTTACCCCAATCTTCAAAATTTCAACGAACCTCAGCAATTTGAAATTTAAAGCCCTCTATAATTCTTCATAAAACTTGCTCTGATTTCTAAAACCCTGTCAAATTAAAATATTCGCTTGATATTTCACCAAACATTCTCCAACAAAATTTCAAACCCTAGAAGTCTGAGATTTTCTTTTTGAAAACCGACACAGGATTGCAGGATTCAGGCTTTGATACCATTGTAATGAGCCAAATAATTAGCCAAACTAGATCTGACTCAAAACCCCCAATTTTGCAACGTCCCCCGCAAATGTTTTCCCAAAATTTAGGCGGATTGGAATAACCAAAAGTTTGAATTTGAAGCACAAAGTGAGACACCTGAATGATATCTCCGATAGACAATGGGTTTCCGTCCACTGCCTCCAAGCTCGAGGGTTTCTGTTCTCAAACTTGTTGAAAGCCAAAGCTTCCTAGAATTCTCCAAGAGAAAATAATGACCAAGCATAAACCAAGCATATCCATAAATGAGCCCTATAGATCCTTTTATATCTTTCCTGGAAGAGCTCACACACTTTTCCAGCCAATGTGGGATAAAGATATATTTTCCCTTTAACATTCATGTCTCCACATACTTTAATAAAGGGAACTTTTAATATTTAAATTACTTTCCCTTTAACTTAAGTTCCCATATCAATAAAGTTAAATATTTTAATTTAACTTGATAACTTAACTTTATTGATAAAATAAATAATAATCGCAACTGACTATTAAAATCTCAACTTAATATCATCAATAATCATTGGCTGGATAATATTTGCGACCCACTGATGATCTTGATCAGGTCCAGCTGACTTACTATAAATAGTAAGTATCCCCAAAAACACATCAAAACTCCTCAGAATCCCCTGTAACTGAAATTGCCTAGGCCAAATATCCACAAGATCCCTTAAATGTCCTGGTTAGCCTATGGAACCATGGAGAGATTGGGCTAACGACAACACCATACAACGTGTGCTAGAAAGGGTACATTACAGTTTGGTGTTGCAACTTTCAGTTACATTGGTTTAAATTTTTTATGGAATTTTGGGAGCATATGAAGAATTCAGTGTGGAGAACCACTGGGAAAGCAAATGAAAATATTATTTACATCCATTTTAACTCACCAAATCTGGACGATGTGATTAAATAGAAAGGGTACCTGTGCAGAGGTTATGAAGATGCATACATGGTGTCATGAATTCTTTTGGCACAAAAATGTTAAGAAATAGCCAGTATAAAATAATAGTCCTAAACTATAGGCACTTCTCTATGTGCTGAATTACCCAAACCCATCATTTTCTAAATATAGGAAACTTCTTAGAGAATTTTAATTGTTTTTTAACTGATAGATTACGTCGGAAAATGATTTCAAAATTTAGCAGTGTTGAAAAAAGCTGAAAGGTTTATGCTCATTGTAATAACCCCAATCAGAAACATGCAATATTTTTTAAATGTGCTGAATTACCCAAACCCATCATTTTCTAAATATAGGAAACTTCTTAGAGAATTTTAATTTTTTTTAACTGATAGATTACGTCGGAAAATGATTTCAAAATTTAGCAGTGTTGAAAAAAGCTGAAAGGTTTATGCTCATTGTAATAACCCCAATCAGAAACGTGCAATATTTTTTTTCCTGATTTTCGAAAGGAAATAAAACCAAATTCTGATCACACATTTTAAAATCCTTAAATTGGTGATATTAATCCACAATTGCAATAAACAACATCAAACCTTGCTGATTTATGTCATAAAAACCCTGGAATGTTAGATGAAACCAATTCCGAATTAGGGCAGCCAAATAATCTTCCAATCTGATTTATTTGAACAGTATAGCCATTGAAAATTTGTTACAACAATGAATGAGGATGATGGAAAGCTCAAATCAAAATCTATAAAATATTTTTGCACACACATAATGCTGTACCTGTACCCTGCTGAAGAGCTGCAAATCAGATCTAGATTAGACCCTGCAATGTTTGTAAAAAGCAAATAGAGGTTGGTGACTGAGGTATTAATGGTACAGCTGCTGCTTGGCGGTGTATCGCTGGCCGTACAATAATGGAAAAGGCTGTAATCAGCTGGAAATAGGGCTGAAACAGTAGTACATTTTCAAATTTATTCTCCCCATGGCAGCACTAGGCTGGAACAGCCATTTTTTGTCAACATGATTTGCTGATGACAACTATGGAACAACAACTAATGTTGCTAGACCCACCTTATAAATGATGTTTCCCTAATTTATATGGCTGTAGATGTGGATTGCAGCAAAGAATAGGCCTGGAAACACATGCCAAACGCCCAAATCTGGTTGATATCCTCCTAGAAATGACAGCACTTCATTCCAATAGGCTGGTCACTTATGTTGGATGAGTGAAATAATGTAACCAGCAGCTGGTAAGACTGATCTAGTACCTAGAATGACTGAATTTCTCTCTCCCAATGTGGTGCTCAGCTAGGGTTGATTGAAACAATTCAGATTCAGCTCTATATAATGCTAAAAAATTTCTCTTTCCCTAATTTATATGGCTGTAGATGTGGATTGCAGCAAAGAATAGGCCTGGAAACACATGCCAAACGCCCAAATCTGGTTGATATCCTCCTAGAAATGACGGCACTTCATTCCAATAGGCTGGTCACTTATGTTGGATGAGTGAAATAATGTAACCAGCAGCTGGTAAGACTGATCTAGTACCTAGAATGACCGAATTTCTCTCTCCCAATGTGGTGCTCAGCTAGGGTTGATTGAAACAATTCAGATTCAGCTCTATATAATGCTAAAAAATTCACCAAAAATCTGAAAATCAATATATAAAATCTTCAAATATGTGTTGGCAATGAAATGATGATATTTACTTAGCAATCTTGATCGCCTTTATGGTTTTACCCTGAAAAGTTGCAGCAAAGAATAGGCCTGGAAACACATGCCAAATGCCCAAATCTGGTTGATATCCTCCTAGAAATGATGGCACTTTATTCCAATAGGCTGGTCACTTATGTTGGATGAGTGAAATAATGTAACCAGCAGCTGGTAAGACTGATCTAGTACCTAGAATGACTGAATTTCTCTCTCCCAATGTGGCGCTCAGCTAGGGTTGATTGAAACAATTCAGATTCAGCTCTATATAATGCTAAAAAGTTGACCGAAAATCTGAAAAACGATATATAAAATCTTCAAATATGCATTGGCAATGATATTTGCTTAGCAATCTTGATCACCTTTACGGTTTTACCCTGAAAATTTGCACAAGTCTCTAAATTAGCTCAACGTGCAAACCCTAGGTGGATTTTCCCAATGCCAAAGACAAGGATTTTCATCCTCATCTTGGGAGAAGGGAACCAAGAGGGTTTTTGTTCTCTTGGATTCTAGAAGTACAGCCAATTTGGGGCTCAGCTTGGATGCAAAATCAAATACAAACTTAAAATGGAGAATACTAAATGAAATCTTGATGATTGAATGATCCAAGCACCCTCTTTGTAGCCTTTTCGTTTTGGGCCCTTGGAAAATAAATTTCCCTCCAAGTGTGTGTGTGTATATTAAAATAATATTATTAAAGTAAACGTGACCTGGTCCAACTTAAAAATATTTTTAATTCTTTGGTTCTGAAAAGGGGACATGACACTCATCTTTATAGAATAACATCACCGAATGCTTAGTAATCTTGAATAACTCATCTTTATAGAATGAGAAGTCAAAGTATGGTAGGACATCGAATTGGTTTTTCCTCGTAGGTTGAGGGGTAGGATAGAATATTGATTTCTATCTTGGATGAGGTTCTATTTTATGTAGCATGATTGGAAATTTATCTTGGGTTTATTTGCTATGAACTTCTGACGTAAGTTCAGTTTGGGTATGGAAATCTTTTTGGGGGGTTGGGTATGATGTCCATACAAAAAATATATAAAAATAATAAATATATACATATTTTAGCCTAAAAACAGAAACAAGTTTAAATAGCCACATAACATTCATATAATAAATAAAACAACCATAAAAGTTTTATAAGATATATGGACTCAAATATTAAAAGCTTTAAACCCATTTGTGTGGACACTTAAAAGGCCCTAAAAAGTAAAACATCTGTTGTTTTTAATAACTCAAAACCAGTGGTAATTGCTTTTTACAAAGAAATGAGCAAGTGTGGGCACTTAAAAGGCCCTAAAAAGTAAAACATCTGTTGTTTTTAATAACTCGAAACCAGTAGTAATTTCTTTTTACAAAGAAATGAGCAAGTAATATGCTTCAAAACTTGCCTTGAAAAGACAAACCATAAAACCTCCTGACAGCTCTACCAATCCGCAAAACTAAAAAATGAAAGAGAAGCAAATGAACTTAAAACAAAAGCAGTCCTAACAATAATAACACCACCACTAAATGCCAAATTTTTTTATGCACATACTTATCTGCTACTGGCCAATATTCTTTCCGTGAAACAGCAGCTGTGCTAATGGTGATGTGGGGGTGTTTTTATTCTTTCTTGAAACATGATGACCAAAATAAAAATTAATAAGCGAAGAAAAAGCAAAAAACCAAATAAAAGAAAAACAAAAACAAAACTAAAATAAAAAAGCCCCTGCCTGCACACACATGCTTCAACTACTTAAAGAAAGAAAAAAATAATGTTTAGCAAGATACCTGGTAAAGGTGGTAAAAGGAAAATGTCTATAGGTAGAATGATTTTTTTCATAGATAACTAAATATATGTACATATCTATGTATGATTTGAAAATGTGAACTTCTGATAGCCATTTGTCCTTTTACAAGGCATTTGTTTTGTTAGCCACTAAGGCTTTCTTGTTTAATTGCTACACATGTATGTAACTACCTTGTGAAGGATAAATGTTAGTGGATTCAACAATTTCACATGCATTTATTGTGTCTATTAATAATTTGAAAATGTGAACTTCCCATGCCTATTGGTCATTTAGAAGGCATTTGCTTATTAATCATTAAGTCTTGCATTTCTAAGTTCTAAATGATATATATTTGTGTGTACAAACACACACACACACACATCTAGATATATACATATGGCCTAGGCAGACATGCGCTTAAAGAAGGCAATGCTTAAGGGCTAACAAAATAGTCGTCCTCTAAATGACAAATGTCTATGGATTGAACAATTTCACACACACACACACACACATGTATGGTTTGAAAATGTGAACTTACCATAGCCTTTTGTCCTTCACAATGCGTTTGTTTTGTTAGCCATAAATCCTTGCTTAATGTAGCTGGTTTAAAATTGGGTGTGAACTCTTAAGAGTTAAAAAATGAGAAAAGTTAGATTAGTTATAGAAACATTAATGAAAAATAAAAAAAAATCACTAGAATTAGAAAAGGATCATATTTTTTCATTTGGTGTGTATTGATTAAGGGTTATTTAGAGTAATACCTTATTAGATTGATATAAGATAACATGTCTCTTATTATCACTTGCTTCATTTTTTTTTCAAGTATCTCCAGAAAGGACTTGCTCAATAAAACAATTGTGACTCTTCGCAAATCTTTTAGTGATTTTGAAATGGCTCAGTTGTAATCTGAAAAACACTTCAACATACATATATCTATGTTCAGTTGTCCTCAACTGGTTTAAGGGGTTTATATGACCAATAAGATTCTTAACTATGTGCTTTCCACAAGACAAGACAACACCAAGTCAGAATGTAGGGCTGTGGAAGATGGTGAGGGAAATTTGGAATCTTGAGAACCCCCTTTTCTCACTTTGTTTTTAGAAACACAGGGCAGTGATGGATTTAGCTATGGCCAAACATGTTGATTATGTAATAGTGACATATTCTTGCATGGCTGAACATGTTACCTATGCAATTTTGATGGATTCATGCATGGCTGAACATGTAAATCCTGGTTGAATATGTTACCTAAGTATCAACAATTGTTAATGGCCAAACCTGTTCGAAATGTGATAGTACACCCAACAAACTGCCCTGAACATGAATTGGTTTATAATTCTTAGAGGAAGTTGAAGGATCATCTAGAGTAGAGTTTGGAGTTGCAGAAGGTGTAAGTTGCAGTGAACATAGAAAATTGGGTGCAGAACAAACAAGATGGATTGCTGCAGATGCCAAGAGCCTTGTGAATTTGTAACCTTGCATTTTTGGTAATAATGGAAGGAGGCATACACCCATTTGTAGAGGTTTCTACCAGCGTCTTGCTTCTCTAGGTTAAATCTTGTGTTGTCATCTGTCTGCTACTATGAGATCCTTCCAACATTTCACATTCAATTCCTCATTCGTTTCATAATAATTTGCAAGATGGACAATTTTGTGAATGTTTTTGCATGAGAAGGGTGCTTAAATTTGCTCAATTTTTCCATAAAACAGTAATTGGCATAACCAATAATCATGGATTATTAATAATCTTATTCTGATAATGTCTATCTCATTCAGTCTGTGAGTAAATTGGATAATATGTGTTCCTTTTACTAGTTGTTTTTTCTAGTAATTTAGAAAATAACTTTTCAAATTGGCATGGTGTCCCTATACAAGGTAATCATTATGCTCAATATGTGTTATTGACAATGGTTACCATATGCATAAAACTGTAATTGAGAAGTGGGTTACATTTACCATAAATAATATACCAACATCAAAATTACTTGTTGCATTCACAAACTAATGGTAGCTATCACAATTCTTATCCTAAGTATTAGCTAAGCTAACTGGCAAACGGAGCTGGTTTTGATGCCTGTAGTTGTGTAGATCTTTATGAGATTTGGTTCTAAAAATTAGAAATTCCTGAAGTTTAATAGACAGTCACAGCAACAGCTTAAAGTTTAAACCATCTGATGATTAATAAATTCCTCCTTCAATACATCATGCACATTTCATATCTTACAGAAGAATATGTCTTGGGTTGAAGAGGTGGATTAAATCTCATCCTGAATATATAACCTTCTCCATTCTTATGAGTGAGTGAGTGAGTTGTGATTGTGGGTATATTTTGATTCCCTCGAGTTCTCCTTGTTTGCAGGTAATATCTTGATGTGAGTGATTACCCTTGTCATTATAAATACTTATGCATCATTGAGAATTTGAGAGCAACCATAAAGACAGCGATAACCTTTGGCCATATCTAAATATTCCACAACTTTGGTCCAGTTCCAGTGTTGTTTCAAAAATTGATCATCGGTCTATAACAAACTCCTGAAAATAGGCATTTTTATAATTTGTAGGATTAGCTGAATAAATTTCATAAAATGAGAAGCTGGAAGCAATGGTAGAATTGGAGTCTTAGGAAAGTAGTTAATCTGAAGGAATTATGCCATGTCCTGTGAGTATTCCTACACAGTTTACCATGATAATCATCTCCAGGGGAAATATCATATAAGCTACTGCATATTATCTTCAATCATCTTACTTGCATGGGCTGAAAAACTTTATTCTAGAATACCAGAATATATAACTCTTTTCTGAAGGCGTTTTTCAAGAGAAAGCTCTATGTCATCTGCAAAAAATTAGTCAAAGATATTGTAGAACCAATTTAACAAGCTGAAAATGTCATCCTACAGTCAACTGCAATGACAAGTTAACCACTAATTCATGCTTAAGCATAAATGTAAATCTACAGACACCATGCATTTTTAATGATCAAGTATTTCACTGCATGTGTAGAGGATTGTCCTGCATCTTTTCTGAAACCTATAGTGCGATTCAAGCCTTCCCAGAAGAGCCTTAGTTGATTGTTAATGTAATGCATTGTGGTCATTACTCTACTCTCTGTTGGTGGAATGCTATCATGTGACTCTACCTTATTACCATATAGTTACAGACATGACCCCTAACTATAGTGACTTGGAGCTCGTTATTACAACTCTTCCTTCCTATCTAGCAAGATTTCTCCCTTGATCTCACAAGCATTGGTAATGCTTAATCATACTAGAAAAGAAAGAAATAAAGAAATAACTAAGTTATTGATCCTGGTATTGGTTTGGGTTTGAGGGTCTGGCTCGTGGATTCAGTCAAATTTTTTTTGGGGTTAGGTCTGTTTTGGGTTTGTCCATACAAAAACATATAAAAATCAGAAATATATACATATTTGCACCCTAAAATAAAAGATATTAGAGGTTATATACATAATTACTAACATTTTTAGTGTGTAGGAATATTAATAAACCTTACACAATATTAATAAAGTTAATATATATTATTTTCTTTTGATAAGTAAACTGCGGCTATGGGTGGCTCCCTTTTGATTAAAAACATAAAGAGAAAATACATTTCAATTTGCTGAATTATAACAAAGATCCAGTCTTGTCACCTTCTATAGGGCTTTATAAACAAAATGCTCCCATTGTTAGAAAATTCATCCTATTTTCTACCTGTATATCCTGCTATCTAAATCTACTGGGCTTAAACACAAAATGTCCCAAATTTATTCATATTACAATATTTTTATCTTCTAAAACATTTTCTTAACATCTAGCAAAGCAGTACCAAGACGCTAGTTGCCCTCCTCCTTAGAGCTATCTATTAGTAAAGAAATCATCCATTTAAACCTAGGCTCCTTAATCAGTCACATGGCTTGTTGTAGAAAGTCAACAATGTTTTCAGATCTATGGCATCTTCTGTTCTCCATTGTAGGGTTGTTGGTTATGATAAACAATCTCTAGGCACCTAAAGATGAGTTCTCTTGCAAAGGATCTCCATTTTCAATTGGAATGCCTTGTCTTAGAGTTGTGACCTGCAACAACTCATCAAAATTGCCCAGCGCATGCTTCTTGACCAGAGCTTTAACCGACTCTCTCACCATTTCCTTGCCCTCACACAAATCAAGCAAAACTGCTATGAACATAGGAAATGTCAGAATTAACCCGATATTTGTGCTTTGTAACCATAAACTCTTCACCCTTTACCCAGAACAAGTTTTGATGACTTTCTTAAGCCTCAATTCCAAATTACCCTAAAAAATGCCATCTGGTGACCCTTGCATGTCAGTTTATCAGTTGTATCCATTTTCTAGTTGTCAAGGGTGTTTATCGTAATGAAAAGGTATAAATCCTCCCACAACATTCCACCTCATAATGACTTGGGAAATGGTAATAATCATTGCCTTTGTTAAGCCTATGGTGGGATCATAATTCACCTTAAGCCTATGGTGGGATCATAATTCACCTTAAGTCAAGGTTTGAACTATTAGACAATAATTTTGATGTATGCCAAATCTCCAAAGATCATCTCTTGTAATGATTGGCAGCTAGATTATAGCTAGAGATTTAAATAGGAATGAAAATCTTTTCACTCATTGATTAGCAAACCTAGCTTCTTTTCTTCTTTCATTTCAAAAACTTAATTAGCAAGATAATCTGTGGTTGAATTGGCCTCCCTATATGTGTGTTGGGCCATGAAGGATTCTAAACTGTTGATGAATTGCCAAACCTTCAATAGGATGTTATTGATTTTCTAGCTAACTGTCTTCTGCTTCCTAATTGAATTTTTAATATTCATCAAATCTCCTCCTATTTCTACATTGCTCAATTCAAGATGATGGCAAGTTTGGAGGCCAAGCACCAATGCTTGAGTCTTAGCTTTGTTGTTTGTTCCTTCAATTTTAAGTGATGTAGCGGCTATGAAGTTTCCATCTAAGTTCTTGATAATGCACCCTGCCCTTGATTGACATGGTTTGCCTCTTGAAGCACCATCAAAATTCAATTTGACCCATCCATTGCGAGGATATTGCCATTTTATTTCTTTTCTAAGTTTGATTGCAGAATTGACTTTGCAAACTTTATAAATAGGTGAAAGTTAATACATAATATTATAATATAATAATATTAATTTGATATTAATATAGTAATTTAAAAATTAATTCATATACATAACTATTATTTTTTTTGATTATTAATAGTAATATTAATAATTTATTTACATGAATTGTTTGCTATTAACATTATTAACATAATTTACACAATAAATATATTAATTTTATAAATGCTAATAAATATTATTAATTTCTAATATATATTAGTATCTTCATAGGATAGAAATGAGAGGAAATATTTCCATCTTGTCATTTCTTTATGCTACGTATTGTACTACCTATGGATTATTCAATAGATATAGATGAACCAATTGAATTTGAGTATCAATGGGTTGCCCTGCTACCTATTCTACTACCTATGGATTATTCAATTGATATGGGTGAACCAGTTGAATTTGAGTATCGATGGGTTGCCCTTTGGGTTGGTGATGTCTACATCTATATGTATGTTTGCATTTATAGTCCGCTGTTTGTTGCTGCATCTATAGTTAGTTGTTAGTTTGGAAGGAAACCGTCAAAACAAAATAAATATTAAAACAATGGCCCAATTGATGCGGATTTGCTCTTGTTAAAGAAAATTTCTGCAGATTTGGCATGGGTTTGCTTGGGTTCATTTGGGACAAAGACATAGGCTTAATGCTGACTCCTAGATGCGCTCCTACCCACATTGGACTAGTATCCAATCTCGGAGCAGATTGTACCCAAATTTGGAAGGCATTAAGGATGAACCAGTAAGATAGAGAAATAATATTAATATCCACAAATGATTAGAGTAGGGCAATGTGACTCAAAAGTGTAGTAAGTACAATAGCTAATCAAGAATCTTAAAAGGAACACTAGCAACCAAAAACAAAGTATCTAAAACTAGCACCAAGATACAATGACATGAAATAAGAGGTGGTGTAATCCCAAATTGGTAAATCCTATAAGTTAGTAGAAGTTAGTTTATTGATTTTCTATAGTTATGTGAAAGGAAGATCCCTAGTAAAGAATGTATCAAACACTAATCTCAACAAAGCTTAGCCAAAAATAGCTATAGGAAAATCATAACTATTATGTGCCACTTCTACCAATATGGATTGAGCATTGATCATATCATTGTGACACTATTTGAACTTAGTTCTTAATCCTTAGTGTAATTGTGGATCGAAATAAACATGTACTATCATTATGTACTAGCCATCAAAACACATAAATGACAAACATGAAAACAAAATGTGTAGCATTATTATTTGATGTTAATATTCTAGGATATACCCTTCTTCCATTTTAATTTTAGGCCAAAGAAAAACACTTTGGACTATGTTTTGTGTTTTATGATGTTTGACTAATGATGAAGAGAACTTCTATTACTTGTAGAACTCACGAGCCAAAGTTGCTCATGAATTACTTGTAGAAAAACTTAGTGTTGAGTTTTTCAAAAACTCTTGGTAGAATTAAAACTCATCCAATGACATAAAACCAACATTTTTTGCTGCTTAACGATTTTAGGATGAATTAAAATAGCGTGGTTAAGTGTTTTGCAATTTCTAGGGTACGATGTTTTGCAATTTGAAGTCACATGTAGTTGCATGACAAATAGAGAGTCAAGAATGAGTTAAAAACTTAAAACAACATAAGTTAAGTCTTTTGTGATTTCTAGGACTTGTTTTGAGATGATTTCTAGAGCTTTAGAGTTTAGTCATAGAAGAAATTTATTATTGGTAATCTTTATTGATATTGAAACTTGAAGTTGATATGCATTGAAAGTTTGAACTCAATTTTTGGTTTATGATATGTATTGAACTCTAGTGTTGATTTATATATGAAGGAAATTGTAATATATTCTACAAATTCAGTAATGTGTGGTTTTGAAGAATATTTTAAAAAAAGGTGTATTTTTAACTATTTGATATATTTGTTGAGTTATTTCTGAGTTTTTCCTTGAGTTTTTGTCAAGCCCCAAGTTTTTTTGAATTTTGGGTTAGATGAGTAATTGCTGAGTCCGATTTTTTCAACTATTTGTTTAACAAAGGGCTTATTTTGTTTTCTTGAATGAATATTTGTATAAGGTATGCTTTTATAATGAGTATTATATTTGTCTTCTTAACCTTGTGCATGTTTTATATGATCTTATTTTCCATTCTTTGGATATCTTCAATACTAGTCTTGATTGCTATCATTCCTTGTGCAACGCTTTTGTAAAATTTTCATGTGACTTTACTATAAGTTGTTGCAATTGTTGTTAAATGATTTTGATGGTTGACAATGTGTTATTTAATTCCCATGCAATGGATTGGACAGCAATCTGCTTTGTCTCATAAGAAAATTACTTGTATCCCACTTGCATTAACTTGTGTGTACAAGAATGATAAACACATTGGCATGGCATTGTCCATTAACATCCCTCGTTTACAATTACTCTAGGGTACAAGATGAAATGTGAAAATCTTACATAGCTTCCTCAATAATGGCAACTATTCAATGAACAAGATATCTCTAACTGAATAACACTAATAAGATCCAACTATTACCATTAAGAAAAAGATCTTAATAAATAATAGGCTTATGAACAAGATAGCTCACAAAATGTTGCATTAAGCACATAACATACTCTCTCCATTTGGGAAGCATCACCCCAAAAGTTTGAAAACCAAACAAAAGCTCTTCTAGGATTTGTTGTCTTCTTTTGCTTCAACATGGATCCCATGCATTGCCCAAATATAATTTACCAAATTTGTGAATTCATGCGATGTGCTTTTGATGTTGCCTCTTCAATGAATAAAGTGAAGAATGCAATTTTTAGGAGATTGTGATAAATCTTTGTTGAAACATATATCTCTCTCGAAAACCTATTGTGGATGCTGCATTATACATCACTCTCATATTTGAAAATCCCTCTTGCAAGGGTACAACATGATCACCGTTGATGTGGCTCATGTGTTCCTTTGCTTTCGAAAGTTATGCGTTTCGTACACTAGTGGTTTGATATTGATCCGCATCATATATATCTACCTACTAGTCCTCTACTTGTGCTTATTCTTTGTTCTTCATCTAGACTAGGATCCTCATCCCTTACATTTGTGGTGCTCATATCTTTATTTTATTATTGACTAGAGCCACCCACTAAATTTTCCAAGAGCATGAAGATGTTGCCATTATCCTTGGTTTTTCAAGCCTATATGGTCTCCCTAATATAAGACAGTGTTGCAAGAATATTAGTGTCAAACAGTTTCCACTTGGATGTGATCCTTTAGAGAGAATTTTTGGGGGCCTAGATAATGTACCTAGACTATAAATCTTTTAAATTTGTCTTTATTTGTCATCGCTCTATTTGACTTTTTCCTAGCACATATTTTCCTCATTGCAAAGGCTTGATGTTTGTACCTTGAAAGGCCAAATCGTCTCAATGTCATCATTTAATATTCTCCTTTACATTGTCATCTTTCTGTTGTGGCTTTTCATGAATTGGGAGCTTGATGACCAAGGCACTACGATTACAATAATATTCAACTCTTCTTGTTTTCAGTACCCCTTGTTCTTTTGGGGTTATTCTTTCTCATGTGGCTCCATTAAGCTCGAGAAATCATGGCTTTTGATTTCCCACACCCTCTCATTGATCATCCCCAAGTTGTGTGCTTTTAAAGAGCACTTCAATCACCTTCTTGCACTTAAGTTGAGTGGGCCCCTCTACTTGTGAGTACTTTCAATCAGCCACAACAAATATCATTAACATATTGATTTATATTTTAAATAAAAGCAATCAATTTTCAACGCTATCTCTCCTTTTGATCTTAATTTCCACTTACTATTTGCTTGTCTTCGTAAAACTTTAGCCATCAAATCTACCTCCTATCTTTGCCTCATATTGACTATTGGGTTTGGTGTGAGATTAAACATTATGTAACACTTCCTTTCAGACTTGAGTTTTGTGGGCTCACAATCTTAAGCTTGAGAGGGAAACAACTATTAGATGTAATCCAACAATCCTCATTTTCTCATAATATTCACCCGTTGCCCACTCCTTGTGGCACTGTTATTTATGAACAACAAACATGAGTGTTCCACCCAAATCTTGGCCACATAATCATTTATCATCGTCTCACTCTTAGTCAACCTCATATTCAAAATGTAAGTCCAAAACGTTTACACTCCATCATACACCCACTACATGATCGCTTGTCATAATCAATTGGCTATACATTCTCATCATTAATTTTCATAATTGTAATGAATCAACCTTGAAAAACTAGGACCATCTATTGCTCTTCAATCAACAAGGCATATTTAATTTTCTTTTAAAAAGTCTCATATTACCTACACAATATTTTGCATGCTTCACTAGTAATGGGTGGTGCGATTTTAAGCAAAAGAATAATGCTTTTTATAACATCACCTTGATTATTGAGATTCTTTGACATTTAAAAAATTATTTTGTAGACTTTGAATGCTTCATGTTAAAGGGCACAAATTTTATTTTTTTGTTTATTTTCTATTATTTGAATTGTTATTTGTTGAAGAAGTTCCTCAAGTATGGCCATGAATAACTTACTTTGTATTTACTAGATCCTATGCAAAAGTTAAGTTCTTAGAAAGTTGAAGGTTTGCATCCTAAAGGGCACCAAAGGATGCGGAAGAGGAACAAGGGTGAATTAAAAAACTAGTAATTGATGAAAGCAAATATCTTGTTGATGCCTTTTGGGATGCCCATGACATATGAGTTATGTCGTTTAAACTCATTTTTCAAGTTGATTACAAAGTCATGTTTACCTTGCCCAAGCTTATACTTAGGATTGCATTCCATCTATCAAGTTTTTTTGTATGGATCCTGAGTGCATATGACAGAAAGAAAGTGGGCAATGCTTGGCTAAAAATACAAAATAAGAGGTGCTTGACTTGTGCCTATAGGTGTTTTCAACCACTTCCTAGTTAAAGCTGAATTATCACACTTTTACACTTAATAAATTGAAAGGAAATATAAGCCATGTATATTGGACCTAGGCTAATCAAGAGATGAAATTTTCTAGAAATACAAGCAAGATTTATTTTCATTGGTGAGCTATGTCTTAGACAAAGACTTCAATGAGCAATTTGACTTGGACATGCTATATTTTCTATTGAAAATGGTGAACATTTGTTGCTAAAAATTCAACATTGTAGTTTTATGTTGATGTAATAATAAGGAAACAAGGTGAGAATACCTCCATGTTTGAAATGTTGAAGCAAATGTTTTGTATTATTATTGACTAGAAAACAATAATGCCAAGTTCGTAGCTAGGGTCACTCACCTTTTCTAATACAAAATGTAGTACATATGAATCATATTGCTTGTTGAAATATTTGCCTAGGACTTGGCTTGCTGTTGAGAATAAATCTTGTTGAAATAGGGGTGTTATTTTCTTATGGGAAAATTATAGATTTGATCCTTGTATTCTTTTGTAAACTTCATCAATTAGTTAGCCTAGGTCCAACAACCATGGCTTGAATTTGCTTGGGTAAAAGTTTGACAATTCAATTTCAACTAAAAGGTGGTATAAAATGGCTAAAGGGACAAGTCAAGGACCACATCCTTTGTCATTTTGGCCAAACGTTTCTTGCCTTTTTTGTCATGTGCTCAAGAATCTTGCAAAAAATTCTATGGATTAGGGACACAATCTTTGATCCAAGCATAGCTGTGCAACCTTCAAAGCACCTTGTAGAAGCATCAATAGTACTTTGAAGGACCTTGTAGAAGCATCAATAGAACTTTGCACTATTGTGCAAGCACCTACAACATCTTGCATTACCATGCTAGCACTTATGACTCCTTACGCTAGTGCACAAGCATTGACAATCCTTCATGCAATATTTGGCATAGTTTGTGCAGCATGCAATGACCAATTGTGCATTCCATAACCTTGCACACATGGCACTTGGACATTGTTTCACTTGTAGATTGCAAAACTCAATGTCATATGTCAAAAAGCCAAATGCAACAATTATGGAATATGAAACATTGTATAAATGTTTTCTTGTGTAACTATATTGTTCATATAGACATTCGATTCTTCACTTTGGTAGAGCAAACAATAAAGCCTTAATATATGTATTCATCCATTGTAACCTATTCATTTCTATATTGAATAGAACTAGCATCTATTTGCTTTTTTTTTTTTTGTGCATTCAAATGTGTTTGGGTCCTTGTGATTTTATTTTCATTTGCATATTCTATAATTCTGTCTTTAACTAAGATAAGAATTGTTCCCTGAACCATTGTATAATTGTTTTCTTGTATCATTCATTTAACTATGTTGTACATAGACATTCAACTCTTCACTATGGGAGGGAAAACAATATAGGCAAAGTAGTTTGATGTGTTCACCCCTTTGTATATGTATTCATCCATTATAACCTATTCATTCATGTATTGAAGAGAAGTAGCACATACTCGCAAATTTTTTTCTGTGCAATCAAATATTTTTAGGTTAGCTATGATTTTGTTTTCCTTTGCATAGTCTATAATTTTGTCTTTGACTAGATAGAATTGTCCACTAGGCCACTCAAGATCCAAATCGCCCTTGAAATGTAGCTCTACAATGCTGAACATGAGTTGGTAGTATTTTCCTTGTGGTCTCTTATATTAATTAGCTTGAAAAACAAGTTGAGGTTTCTTTAATAACTTATGTGTCACAAACATTCTAGAATGTATCAGCAAAATTTTTCCGTGCAATCAAATTTGTTTAGGTTAGCTATGATTTTGTTTTCCTTTGCATAGTCTATAATTTTGTCTTTGACTAGATAGAATTGTCCACTAGGCCACTCAAGATCCAAATCGCTCTTGAAATGTAGCTCAAGAATGCTGAACATGACTTGGTAGTATTTTCCTTGTGGTCTCTTGTATTAATTAACTTGAAAAACAAGTTGAAGTGTCTTTAATAACTTATGTGTCACGGACATTCTAGAATGTATCAACAAAATATTTGTTTTTAACTTTTTGGCAATATCTAATTTTCTAGGTTCAATTCACCCTTGCTCTTCCTTATCTACATGCACTCTCCTCTTTCTAGGAATTTATGTTTTCTCGCTATCAAATCCTTTATGGGTAAGTCCTCTATACTTGCAAGAGCATCATCAACTTCAACAAGTGGAAATTTGAATTTATGAAGAATAAATAGGAACTCCATTAGTTTGTCTCTAACACAATGTTTGAACTCTACAATTTTTTATAGAATGTTAATGTCTCTTGGCAATTTAATAAAAAAAGATTAATTCTTTTAATGGAACCATTCATTAATGGAAAAGCATGGGAAATATTGTAGTTGCAATATGTGATTTTTTTTCAAGTCAACTTGAATATTGTCTATTGAATGAAGAGCATCAAATGGTCACAACCTTTTAGAGTTGAGTCTATAATAGCATGAAATTTAATGGTGAGAAGGTGTTGATGATAGATTGTGGCAGGTGGTCTTGTAATGGTTATGTGAAAGGAGAATCATTGTGTTGGACTTGGATTTTGTGTGTAGGGTTGGCTAAGGGGCTAAAAGCTTGAGTCCTTGGACCACTTGGTCATTTATAATGGTGCCACATGGTAGTGGGAATACGGTGCGAATTATGGTAAAATGGGGATTGTTGGATTATTTGAGGTGGTTGTTGCCCTTTCAGACTTAAGGTTGTGGATCCACGAAACTCAAGTTTGAAAGAGTGCATTTCATACTTCAAAACCAACAGCCAATAGATGGTGGAGGTAGATCCAATAATGATAGACCTGTTGATGTGATTTTCGTGACCGCACCAACACAGAATAAAGTCGCCAATGGCTACCCTATTCTCTCTTGATCAAAGTATCCAACACGCTAAGATTGCGAGAGAGTTCGTGCGTTCAACTCCAAGGTTCCTTCAGTGCAATAGAATACCCTCAGTTGGCTTGATGTGTTTTTGCTGGTATTTCAAGGGGACTTACGCAATTGTTTGACAGCTGATAGCAGACAATAGATTAAGGGTTTTACGTGGTTCGAATGATTTGGCAAGTGAGCACAAGTTTCCTAACACTAACCAGAAATGAACTGAATTTAAATGAGTGTAGGGATAAGAAGGTTCTAAATTCTACTCTAAGACGGGATGTGGGATTAATCTCAACAGACTTCAACCAAACTCTGCTCCGCCTCGCATTGGACAACTTACACAAAGTTGGTGCAATCTTCAAGGGAGTGGCAAGAGGTTTTCAAGTCGCAATTCGACATCAAGACACCATCAAGACGATGCATGCCGAGAGGTAAATCACAACCGAAGTTAAGCTTGTAAAATTTTCTAGTTGACCACACAAGGCAAACTTGCCGTCAGCAAGCTGCTAGTGGTATGGACTAAAACGAAGTTTCCTTGATTAACACCACAAATCCACAGCTAACATCTACTTGCATGAAAATGAAATTATGCTACTTTACGCTAGTTGAAGTAGAAGGGATGAAGAAACCTTGCTAGTTGCTTATAACAAAGATGAATTCACCATTCAATGAAAGATCTTTTATTATAATAGTTTTCACAACAATCTCTTACAAAGTTTTCAAGGGAAAACTTTCCTTTTCCTTCAAACTATGCTATGCTAAGCTATTACAACTAAAGTCTCTCTGCTCTACTCTCTAGTCTGATCTAGTGTCTAGCTGAATTACAAATGAGGGGGGATGCCCCTTTATATAGCTCGCCAAGTCCAACGGACGGCTCAGATTACAATCAGATGGATGGCCCAAATTGTGCCACCTCAGCCCTAACCCTAAAAAGAGGAGTGGAGTAATAAATGAACAATTAATGTCCACCATCCTCTAGAAGATTCTTGTTTGTAAATGCGTTCACACTGTTCTTCTTTTTGACTGCAAACTGGATGAGTCTGATCATCCTTGCTTCAACTTCTTGAAAGGGTATGGCAGGCATGTTCTCGATCTGACTCCAAGGCGGCAACTTCTTTCTCCTGCTCGACGATGATTTTCCTCCTTGATATTGTTCTTCAACTTTGAAGTACTTGATGGTGACCATTAACACCTGGGTTTCTATCTTTCCCTCCATCTTGAGCTTTGAAAACATTTCTTCTTTGCTGCTTGACTTGGGCACATACTAGTTCTCAACACTTAGCCATTTCTTCCAAGTACTCGCTTCATCTTCCCAAGTCATCATGCTTTGGCCTCAATGTTCACCCTGCAAAACAAGCAAGGAGAAGAGCATCAAAACGCTTCATAATATAAACTCACCTTACTTACCTGATTTTCATGCTTTAACTCCCAAGGTCTGAGTGATCTATGGATTTGGTAGGGTTCATCGTTTTTATCTAGCCAACTTTGCTTTCTTCATGATTTTTCAACATTTGTAGGCTGGGGCATATGACTCCTGTGCATCATATTTCAATGCCTTGGACAAATTTCATCCTCCTCAAGGGCGTATTTAAGAGATGCATTTTTAAAATCTTCTTTTGAAAGTGTTAACTTCAACTGCATCTTCTTCAAGAAATTTATTTCACCAGCTGAGGTGTTGACAACTTTGATTTTATTCATCTCTGACTCAAAAAAAAATATTTCCATGAAGAATTCAATCAAATTCACCTAGGCAATCAACTTCAAATTCATCCGCCAAGGCATTTTATTTCAACAACACATTTTATCGTTCCTGCCTTAGAATTTTTTTCAAATTTTCCTTAGGAAATTTCATTATTCAAGTGCCCATCAAAATCTTCATCCTGAAATCCTTGGCGAGCTATGGAAGACTTTAAAATCAATTCCTCATTGCAGACGTCCAGTACCCAAAAGAAAATTTCCTTCAGAAAGTGTTGAATTCATGTGCCTAGAAACGAAGGGGTACGTTTAATTTTTGAATTTAAACCTTAGAAAAAATATTTTTGCCATCAAATTTATCTTTATTCTTCACATTTGGGCATATTTTCTTTGCTCTGCCTTGACAATTTTCATCATCTAGAAGCCAGCACATTTTGACATCCACTGCCAATCTTATCCATGCCTCAGTGAATTATTTCACCACCCTTGCAAGCCTGGGCGTATTTTCTCTAGAGATGAAATTCCAACACTTAGAAAAAAATTAAGTCCCATCATTACCAGCATGGGCGCATATGAGTAGCTGAGCTTAACATTTTCAACACTTAGTAAATTTTACCTTCCAGTCAAGGCTAGGGCGCATTCAACATAGTGAGCTTTCAACTTTCCACACTTAGAATATTTTTCAAGTGCCCCTCTTTACCTTGGGCGCATTTTGACCTTGGAGCTTCCAATCCTCATAACTTAGAAATTTTTTGAAGCCTCTCTTCTAGCTAGGCGCATATGACCTCCTCTACTTTTCATTTTTAGTGCCGTGGAAGGTTTTCTCATCCCTTGTCATGCAAGGCGCATTCAGCCCCTCAAGCCTCTAGCTTTCTACACTTAGAATTTTTTTTAAGCCTCCTCTTCTTCTCAAGGCGCATTTTACTAGTTGAGCTTCCAATTTTCACGCCTTAGTAAATTTTCACTTGTCCTCTCCAGCCTGGGCGCATTTAAGGTGACCTACTTCCAATTTTCTAGACTCAGAAGAATTTTCATCAACCCCAAGTTACTAAGGCGCATCCAAGGGGGTCTGCTTCAAGTTTGCAAGACTTAGTAAAATTTCCAATCATCTCTCACTTCAAGGGCGCATTTGGAGGTAGCTACTCCAAGTTTCAAACATTTAGAATATTCTTTGGTCTCCCCTTCAAGTCAAGGTGCAAATGTGGGGGTCTACTTCAAGTTTAAAACACTTAGATCCTTTTTTAGTCTTCCTCCAAGTCAAAGGCGCATTCAAGGGGTCTTCCTTCAAATTTTCCATACGTAGATTTTTTTTTGACTTCCTTCAAGCTTGCAAGGGCGCATATGAGGTGTTGAGCTTCAAATTTACATGCCTTAGAATATTTCCAAGTCCCCCCTTCTTGTTTGGGCGCATATGGGGCAGGGAGCTTCAAGTTTGAAGTACTTAGTAAGATTTCCTGCCATTTCCAGCTTCAAGGGCGCATATGAGGGTCCCTGCTTCAAATTTTGAGGAGTTAACCAAATTTTCACTTCAGCCTCTCAAGCTAAGGCGCATTTGGCATGCTGGACTTCAAATTTCTCAGACTTAGTGAATTTTCATGACTCTTCAAGTTCAAGGGCGCATTTCACCATGTCTACTTCCATTTTGCTAGACTTAGATGGATTTTCAACTTATTGCAGTTTTTTCTCTGACCTCATGATGCCCTCAGCTTGCCGTAACCTGCTATATTTAGAAAGTTTCTCAAGTTTTGCCATTCAAGCTGATTTCTAGCTCCAAAAGGCTTGATTTTCACTTTGCTTCGAACCTCGTGACATGGCCGAGCTGCTGATGCCTGATGCATGCGTGCCTTTGCTATTTTTAGTAACCCGCTAAAAATAGTAATTGCTCAGAATGAGCTCAAATTTTGTGAGTGGATTGCCTGAAGGATGTTGATTGTGACTGGATGATGCCTCTGCGTGACTATCGTGTTTTGCCCTACTTTTTAGGAAACCCTAATTCGTCTGCATGGACATGCTAAAAATAGTAAGTGCTTGATTTTCGAACCTCTGCAATTCCGTTTGATCTGAAATTCGCGCCATGGGGTCCTCATCACTTGTTTGACTTGTTCATACTAATGCCTCGCGTTGACCTGCTATTTATAGCATGTTTTTGGACGTGGTTTACTATTTATAGCAACTGCTTGATTTTGAGACTTCCACAACTCCGTTTATCTTGAAATTTGAATGACGTGACCCTCACCAGTAGACTTGCCTGTTCACACTGGCGCCTGTTGCTGACTTACTATTTATAGCCTGTTTCTGGAACGCCTTACTATAAATAGTAAGTGCTCCGATTGCCTTCAAATTTTACCGGTGGATAGCTTGAAAGATACTGATCGTAGTGGGATACACTGGTTTTCGAAAATTTTGGCATTTTACCCCTCATTTTGGGTCCCAAAGCTGGAAACCCTAATTTGACTTGCATGTCTATCAAACGACCTCCGTTTGACCCCGTTTCTATTGCACTTTGCCCTGTTTGTGGTACTGATGTGTTGGGTAGCTGCCGGAATGGACCTGCTAAAAATAGTAAGTCTCTGAAAAGTGATCATCTTGCCTTGCATGTCACATCACTGCGTAGCTCTTGAAAATCCATAAAGAATAACTTGACATGCGCTGAAAAGCCCTGCATGCAAACCCTAAAAATAGCCTTTGAAGACAGCTCCTAAAAAAGTCATGATCCTAGTTTGCATGTTATATCATTGCGTAGGTCTCAAAAAACCCAGAAGGAATCTCTAGACATGCATTGAAGAACTTTGCATATAAACCCTGAAATCTGCTCCAGAAGCTGTACTTGCTAAAAATAGAAAGTTGTCCGATTTGGCTCAAATTTTGCAGACAAGTAGCCTGACATGTTCTGGATGCAGTGTAACGATCGGAACTTCAATAGTGTTGAGAGAACGCCCTGAATTGAACATCAGAATTCGATGAAACTGAGTTGGGAACCTACTAGAAGCATACTAACTGTATTGCCAAACTCAGACTTCCACTTATTCACTCCATTTGGCTTCAAATTGACCAGAAAAGTACAAACCCTAATTCTCAAACTTAGCCAAAATCTCACGTTTAAGCTCACAGACGGGCACATACCTGGAAAGGTAGATAGCAGAAGAGAGAGACAGAGAGAGAGAGAGAGACAAAACCAAAGCCAAAAGACAAGGAATGAAGCAAAAATTAGGGGGTCCCCATTTAAATGGGCTGATGTGTGAAAAGGTCACAACTAGACCTTTTGGAGATAAGGATAAAATGAGTGGGAATTAATAGTGAGAAGGCAATGGTTGATGGGAAATTATTAAATTAATTGATTCTATTTAAAATGGAAACGAATGGGTTAGTTAGATTTGTTGTGATTAATTGACAATGTTTGTGATAAAGTAATGGATTATGCTCAATTCAAGTCTAAGGTGATTGATGTGAACCTTAAAAGTAAGCAACTAAGGTATCATTAACAACTAGATATAGGAAATCACCAGCCATAGATTCTCGGGCTAAATGTAATTGCATGAGAAAGACCAATTCCAAAGGAATGAGGAACAATGAAATAAGGATCCTAATCTTAGCACCTTGTTTGTTGGGCCCTTGGTTCAAGCAAAGTCACAAAAAAAAGAATGATGAAAAGATGACAATAAGAGAATAATGTAATCCCACCTTTTAATTAATTCATCATTTATGGACCCAAGAGCCCATTCTCACATTTCCCGCTGGGCTAAGGGGTAAGAGTAAGGAAATCATTTTAATACAAGGACCATAAACTATTAATTTCATGAGCAAATTCAGGAAATTGGGAAATATAAATAATTTAGTATTATTTATTGGTGGAATTCCTAATGTGGAGCGTGGGACTCATGAGGATGGAGTTATGAAATTCTTGAGACACATGGCAAAAGTTTCATGAAAATTTTATGGTAAATCTTTACTGTGGGTTTATTATCGGCATGCATGACAAAGTAGCATTTGATAATGAGTTACAAATTGACTTTATGGTGGAACATATTCATGAATATTTATGACAATTGTAAGTGGGTATAAGAGACCTAGGTATCTTTGATTGTCCAAAAATAATTGAAGGAGTCACCCCATTTTTTATGGGGCTTATTTTGAGTGAAGAATATGGCAAAATTAATATTTTTCTATTTTTGGGCAAGGGTGGTATGACAATTTGTACTCTCCCCCTTTGGGTCCTCAGCTGACCATAAAGGCCAAGCCATTTTTTCACACTGGATCAATTCTTCTCAAAGCAAAACTTGATCAAAAATGACTAATGAGCCTTGTGTTGGACTATTGAATTTGAGGATGAAAACCCTTGGGTTGTAGAGACCAGTGGATGAAACCCCATTGGTTTCTTGGAGTTTGGAGGGCAGAAACCCTTTGAATTCCCAAGGATAGCTTCATATGGAGGTTGCATCTGCACTTCAAACTTAAAGTTTGGAGGATTTTAGCATACATTTTGGGTTTTTTTAGAATATATTGATAATTGCAATAGATTAGAATATATTGATAATTGCAATAGATTTGTAATTTTAGAAACGTCATCATATTGGGAAGCAAATCTTTGAAATCATTTGAAGCACAAACACATTGTGCGGATGAAGCTTGTTTAGAATTGTGTGTATTATTCATTTGAAACTTCAATATTTTAATCATTTTTTTTTTATTTTTATTTTTAACGAGGGGAATCGGGTGCAGCACGGCCCCCCATATAACCCCCCACCGCCGGTAAACTTTTTACCATGACCGGCAGTGCTGGCGGGACACACCAACTGGTACCACGGGAGCGCTGGAGAGTCAAACCCATGGTGGGCGCCCTGCTACAGGGAACACCTTAACCAACTGAGCTAGGACCGGCGCCCCTTCAATATTTTAATCATAATTATGCATAAGATTGTTAGATTTTTTGGGTATTTTATTATTGAAAATAACATACATAAAAATTATTATTCATTTACTATATGCTCTCACCTTGCCTTCATAGGTTCCAGGTGATAAAAAAGTGCAGAATAATACTCACTATATGCTCTCACCTAGCCCTCAAGGGATCTTGGTGATCAAAAAGTGGGTAAATATTTTTTTTATAAAAAAATGTTGAGGTCATTATATAGATGATATCAAATGTTTGCATTGGTATGATTATGCCTTTCAAGGCACTACCATTGGGCATTTGTGATGAAGAAAGCACATGCTAGGACTATGCTTAGTAGGTCGATTGATCTTACCATTGGGCTTTTGTGACAAAGAACGAGATTTAAGAAATTTCTAGTCTGACTACATTAACATAGACCCCAAATAAGTCTCTTCAAAAGGTCCAATTATGCTTGCAACATTTCCTTATTATCAATGGTTGGGATATGCTTGACACAAAGGATTTCACATCTTCAGTTTTTGAAAAATTTATTGGGGGTGACAATCAGAATGTCTTGCCCAAGATTTCCAAAATTTCTTCTCTGAACTTGGTGAAGACTTGTTCATTTTCCTTTCTAGTCACATGCAAAGGAAATAAACAAGAAAAGAATAAGAAAACGAGGACATTTTTTTAAAAGTACAATGTAGCATCTGGCTCTGATTGTATAGATTGACTGAAGCTCTTACACCTCTTGTCATGTACCTAAAAGGCTAAAACCATAGCAAGAACAACTAAGCAAAACATAGGATAAATAGAAGTACCTTTACATCCAAAGCTGGACTGCACTCATACTGCCAAGTCCCTTGGGTGAGAGAAATCATTCTTTCTCTGAATTGACAAATACATAAACTTGCATTGATACGAAAAATAGATTGATCTTACAATAGTAGATAGAATGCGTCTTTTTATAACAAAAAGCTTGCTTATTCCACAGGCTACTAATTAAGATGGCTTACTTAATCTAGTAACGTATTTATAGACATTGAACCTAGAACCTACTAAAGGGGGATGCCGCCTCCACATACACAACTAGATAATTAGAATATAAGTCTATGACCATATATTACAGAATATGAGTGCAAAATAGTTCATTGTAAATGGTCATGTTGTCCACTTAGAACATCTTAATAAATATTAAATGATGTGCTTATGAACATAATAGTCCACAAAATGTTGTGTGAAGGACACGAGTGCCACTTGGTATACTGGAATGTGGAAAATGTTTCGGTGTTGAAATATGAATTTGACTATTTGGAGGAAAAATTGTTGTAACTTTGACTTTGAAAATTGGATGTGCAAATGGCCAAACCAGAAATAGTGCGAAACTGAGATCCCCTTCAATTTTTGAAAATTGAATCCAATGGTGCATAAGATAAGAAAAATTCAATAGCATGCTACTATCCTGAATATATTTTGCAATACCTTTACAAGGCTTATAACTTTGTGATTTGTCAATGAAATTTGACAAATTATCTTGTGAAAGCCCTTTTTTTTTGGACGAAAATGATATATTTTTTTGTGCAAGTTATCTTTTGTGTTCTTAAACTTCCATAGTCCATCATGGTAGGAAACAAAACTGCAGGGAAGGTTGTTCAGGAATTTTTGATTAACATTTCAAATTACTATACATTATATACATACCACCAATTATTCACAGATTATTGCATGGGTTGCTGAGGACCTTGTGTATCTCGCTCTATACTAAATTGCACTTTTCACCTTTTTGATTTCTGACTAATTAACTGAATTGATGCACTCTACTGTCTATATGGTTGCCACAAAAGACTTTGTCCAGTTTGACATCAAAAGCATAGATGAATATATTACTAGTCAGTCTCATCCTTGATCTATTCCCTTGACTGAGGACATATTGAATGAATGAAGATTTTTATCTCCTGGTTATTTATGTGAGTCAGTGGATGGATGCACTGTTCATTGGAGAAGTGAACAATCCAGTTCAGAAATGAGAATGCTGACATGTGGAAATGAGAATGCTGACATGTGTAATGAGATTCATATTTGAGAAATATGAGTGCCTGCTGCCTCGTCTAAATAACTTCACCTCATAACCCTGGTGATGTTCACCATTGTAACCCAACTAAGGCGATGTTCACCATTGTAACCCAACTAAGGCAAAAGATGTCACAAGCCAATGACTTATAGGACAATAGTCAATGCTTAATTACACTAACAGAGTAAACCTGGAGAAAAGCAGCCTGAGATTGCAATTCTGATAGATCATAGAACCCAACTAAGGCGAAAGATGTCACAAGCCAATGACTTATAGGACAATAGTCAATGCTTAATTACACTAACAGAGTAAACCTGGAGAAAAGCAGCCTGAGATTGCAATTCTGATAGATCATAGAACCCAACTAAGGCGAAAGATGTCACAAGCCAATGACTTATAGGACAATAGTCAATGCTTAATTACACTAACAGAGTAAACCTGGAGAAAAGCAGCCTGAGATTGCAATTCTGATAGATCATAGAACCCAACTAAGGTAAAAGATGTCACAAGCCAATGACTTATAGGACAATAGTCAATGCTTAATTACACTAACAGAGTAAACCTGGAGAAAAGCAGCCAAAGCATGAGATTGCAATTCTGCTAGAATCATAGAACCCAATTAAAGATTTAATTATAAGATAACCCACAAATATATATCATAGTCGTTTTCAAACATAAAGACTTAAAAGTTAAAACACTTGTGGGGGAAGGATTTGAAATGATCCCCTTTCTAAGTTTTTTGTCATTCTATAATTCCAAAATATGTACGTGGTGGACATTTCTAGGTAAAATTGGCTTAGCTGGATTCAGTTATGCTCCTAAACTATGTCAAGTGATTTACATGATGGTATTTTAAATCTAGGCAAGATTTTAGCCATCTCCAAAAGCTCAACACCTCTAAAAGATTTGTTCGGGAGGATGTCTCTCTGGTGTTGAACTCCTTTCACTCTGTTTATCCCTTTTCCTTTTGTTCCCTAGGGTTGTTCAAGGAGACCACTAAAGGTGGAAACATTTTTTGCAGTGAAGAAATCATTTTGTTGTAAGTTCAAGGGTTCAAAGAATGTGCTGATATCTTGTGCTTATTGTCTAATTTGACCCACAACGATGTTAGTCATCCTTTAGATTGACTTAAAGTTTTCCTATATGCACATTTTTCCAGCTATGGATTGTTGCCAATAACTATCACAGCTAATGCATTTACTTAAAAACTGGTTTTTCTCTAGCTCCTGCATCAAAATTCATTTTGTAACAGTCACTTCTAGGTGGTATCCAAAATGATAGATTTTGCCTAGAGATTTTATCGATTACCCCCATAATGGGGGAAATTTACTAGCATTTTTAGGGGCACTAATACTTAAATAATTATGGGACGTTGGTGTCCCAGAAATGACAGAATTTGCATCAAATGAAAATTTGAGAGAATGCTTTAGTTTGGAATATGGAAAATGACTGCTAAAACATTTACAACCTGGAAGAAGACATGTTGAGACTGAGTGCTCTGAATGTGAAGTGACAAGTCTAAACTACACGGAATAAGGAAACCAGAAACATATTACAAATAAAAATAGGTAAACAATGTACTGCCTATACTAACAAATTTATAATGCTACTTACTAAAAACAAACAGGTAGATAGTGCATCCTTAGTTAAGCCTAGATATTTAGTTCCCAGATTGCCGAAGTTACAACTAGAGTATGAACGAAGTTCATACCAAGTACTGCCAACGTCTGTGACTGTTCAGCTGGTGTGTGTACTGGAGGTCTCTAAAGGAACAAGGCCAAAAATGAACTGCTGTGCTTGTTCTACTGGTGAAATACTGGAAGTTTCTAAAAGGAAATAAAAAAGTTAAAAACAGATGAAAAAGGCACATTTTTCTTAGTAGTGGCAGTAGCACAAAAGTACCATGCAAGTTTAGCAATAGGCAGCCATTAGTCGTGTGTGTTTTACTGTGCTAGCTTAAAATTTTAACTAGAAAATAATATTCCCTACTTAGCTATTGTAACTTCTTGCCGGCTTTGCAGTTGGTTATGCAGGAAATTGTTTACTTGATGCCAATTTTTTTGCCACTGCATCTTGGTACCTTATTCTGGTTGAGTTTACTGACAAGTCTATGTGTATTCCTAAATTCTCTTGAGTTTGGTAGAAAGAGGAGTGGCCAAGACAGAAGAAAATTACTTTCATTGTTTGCACTTTGCAGTATAACATCCACTATTGTTACTTCTTGCCAGTTTCACAGTTGGTAAAGCAGTGTATTCCTAAATTGTCTTGAGTTCGGTAGAAAGAGGAGTGGCCAAGATAGAAGAAAATTACTCTCATTGCTTGTAGTGTAACATCCACTATTTTCTTATCATTTGGTGGTGTATGTTTATAATTCTTTTGTTCTGTTGAAATTGTTTACTTGTTGCCAATTTTTTGCCACTGCATCTTGGTACCTTATTCTGGTTGAGTTTACTGACAAGTCTATGTGGTCCATAAATTTCCAGTTAGTTGGCTAAAATTATTATGTGGAGGCCAACAAATTTTCATGCAAAGCAATTATGTATTCCTCCCTGGTGCAGTTAGATTAGGTGTCTCCAATATGGTGGATTTTCTAGACACGGAACCTTCTTTTACATTTCAATTTAATAAGGGCTATTTATTGTAATTCATATAATGCTACTAAATGTCTGCATGTATGGAAAGGTTTATTTTGACTTGTATTGTCCTTGACATAGAATAAACCTTGCCATAGAATAAGAAAAATTATGGTTATTAACTTATTACAGTTAAAACTTGAAAGGAATTTTTAGCAATTTGGATATGACAATGCATGGTTGTTATTCATGCTATTTATTTTGTTTAATTGGATTTAGGTGCCTTTTAAAGCCATATAGCCTTTGTTGCATTTCCTCATTTTTCCTGGTTAATTACCGGAGTCACCTCAATGCTTGTAAATTTGGTTTTGTCATCCAGAATTACTTGCAAAGAAGAGGAAGAGAGAGTGAGCCGCAAATCACACAGAGGATGTCCTAATTCTGCAGCTTGTGAAGGATGCACTTCTTGCGTGTGCTTTGGTTGCAGCATGTGTCGCTTTTCTGATTGCACTTGTCAGATTTGTGTTGATTTCACATCAAATGCAAAAGCATAATGGATTATTCTTTCGTTTCTTTTTCTTATTAATTTGCAGATTGACGTGGCCACAATGCTAACCAATTTACTTGTTGCCAAGCTTCGATTAAGTGATTTTTGCAGAGTTTAGCACTAGGAAAAGTTTCATTCATCAAGAATGCCAATCCTCGATGGTTCATCAAATGCAGAATGTACATGGGACAAAACTTACATAAGAGAAGCTTATGGATTTCAAGATAGAATGTGTTGAAAAGGGCATACATTTTTATCACCTACAAAGTATACATGGAAGTCTAATTTGTTTCTCTCCATCAACTACAGTAAGGATCTGACAAGAGGATATGGCTAGTTTTTAATCGATTAATAAACTCGTGTTTGGCAGATGTCTAAAGTTGGCTTGCCATCAATATTGCTTGTGTTATTTATGGTATAGGTCGACCATTTATTTGAGATCCCTATGCTGTGATAGCCACACAAATACTGCACTGTCCTCATAACTTATTGTCTCTGAATCATAATTAAAATAATTGAGGGTTTTAATTTTGAATAATTTGCTATGCTGTGATAGCCACACAAATACTGCACTGCAAGGAAATTATTGATTGCTCAACAGAAAAGTGAAGATTTTTTATGGATATTCTCTCTGATTATGTTAGTGTTGGAGAATATTGGACGTTTTTTTATTCTTAAATTTAATACTTAGAAGTCACATAAAAAAAAAGTGTATGTGATGACACAGGTGCATAAAAAATACAGGACTTGATGTACATGCTATGTATCAACTTTTTCTCTGGATTTTTTAAACCACCCATGTAAACATATGTTAAGATGGAGACATTTATTTTAGGAGTAAGCGCTTGAAGGTGCAAAATTAGCTTTAACAACTGGAACACAATCGAATCCAGAAGCAGCAAAACTAATTTCATATGGATTGTGGAAAATCTAATTGCATTGAGAAAACATTTGCTCAAGATGATAACCTTTATGTTACTGTACTATTTGGAGCACTTTTCCAACTTCACAATTTTTTACAACGTTTTCTTCTTGGGTGAGGGTGACATTTTCTTTATCTACAGTTACCTGGATATTAAACCAAAGTGTAACCAGGCTATGGTGGAATGGATCCATGGCGGACTATATGTGAGTGCAATTAATTAGATTCATGGCCACATTCTTAATGGTTAATTTATTATCTCGAAGTTGACAAATTAGTTTTCTTTGATGCAGTATTTTTTATCATATTCTAATCAAGCTACAATAATGTGAGAATAATATGTTGCATTTGGTACTTTCTAAATTCCTTTGAGCCCCTCTTAAAATGCTATCTGGTCGTTATTTCTGTGAAGACTTTAAGATGTATTTGAGCATGTATTTCATAAAGTTTATGAGCAATACACAACAAATTATCTAAATTTTTACATGAAATATACCTGCAACAAGATTATAGAATGAGTACTCAGTACTCACATTCTTAATTAAACGTTTGAACAATTCATCAAATATACTACTGTTACTGGATTTGAGGAAATGCTACTTATTCAGCAGTGAAAACTAAACTAGGATATTTTACATGAACACAAAATAATGGGACTATTCATCTCACAATTTTTGTTGTTACGACAATTTATTACTCATATGTTAAAAAATTCTCACAATTTTGATTATGCTAGATATAGATCCAACCTCCACAATGATGTGTAGATGCTAATAATACATGTAGTTAAAGAAAGTCTTATAAATATATAATGTGCAAACTGCAGTAATACATGTAGTTAAAGAAAGTCTTATAAATATATAATGTGCAAATTGCAGCTATACAATCTCATTCAGCTGTTTCATGTTGATTAGCTTTGTTGTTGAACCTTTTCTGTTGTGGCTTCTTTCAAGATTTTTGTCTTGAAAGTGTTTTTCAATCATTGTAATCTATTTTTATTATTAATAAATACATTTTTCCACACATATATATATATATAACATTTGTGTTAGATACATCTACCTTTGATTATTGAGATTTAAATTACATTGTATTGTATTACATGTTATCATATAAGATCCATAAGAGGTTTGTACTACATACATGATATAGATATCATAATTTGGACTATCCATTTATATGGAAAGGAGAAATAACACTCTAGTTCCTCTACTACTATATGAGGAATACTTCGAATGTTTTGGAATCTTTTTTTTTAAAAGTATGGTTTAGTTTAGTGTGTAGTACGTAGTTCAATGGACAAGATTTATTTTGCAAATAATCAAACTAGTATGCTATTCTATATGATGAATGATCACCCACGGGTTAAGAAAAATAAAGACATAACTGTGATAGTTAAAAAGTAAAATCTAGGCATATCAATTTCATGATAATTAATTGATTTAAATTAAGTTGGTAGTTTAGGGGACAATATTATTTGTGAAATTTAATGTATTAAAAATTGAATAAAGTAAGGTTGATAATTGCATAATAGTTGAAACAGATTCTTATTGCAATCGGGAGCTTGTACAAAATGAGAAAACTTTATAAATACGTGTCTTCTATTTTTGATTTCATGTTTTGAAAAAAGTTATTATATAACTCTACAATACAGAAGTAAAAAACTTACAAAACAATAAACTGGGGTTCTTTATAGAAATTGTACAAACACCACATGTTAGTGACCCATGTCCTTGGAAGTTGATATTAGTAGTCAAATAAAACACTAAATAGAAAATTACAAATTTTAGTTGGATTTGTTTGATTTTGGTACCTATATTTTTTGGGATCATAACTCTTACCTTGTTCCTAAAAACTCAAAGTTTGTATATATATGTTGGAAATTTTACCTTGTTACTAGAAATTCAAAGTTTGTATATATGTTAGAAATCATAAGTTATGAACAATCAAGCTCAGACTATAACATAAACAAGATGCAATGGTTGCACATAAAATTCCATTTGAAAGGGTAAAAGACAAAAAAAAAAAAAGTGGAAAACATTAAATAGTTTTTAGAATTCTATCAATAATTACCACTTGGATGACTTGAGACATTTTCTAAATTACTCATCCATTCTTGAGAAGCAATCAAATCATTGCTCATAATTTTTGCACAATATGATAACTTTTTGATGAATTTGATTTTTAGTTAACCACTTTCCTTAAAGTGGGAATTCCCCTTTCCTCACTACTTGATAGAATGACATTTGCTAATTCTTCATGTCCTTGACCAATATATCAATGATGATCTATATGGACTAGATTGACAATTATGGGGTTTAGTTGTGTGCTCTACAATTGTTCAACATATGACATGTCCAACAATGGTGGAAATTAGGGTTGGAGTATTGTAACATACACCCTTGTATTTTTTTTGGAAATCCCTGTTTGCTGGTTGTTTGTTCAATGATGTGTTTGTGTTTTGTTTTTCAATGTGTTTGCAAGAGTATATAACATAAAGAGTAGATTGCAATGAACAAAAAACACAAGATACTAAAGCCTTTCAATAGAGATTGTAACAAATAGCATTTGCAATCATTTTCTGTTTTATATCAGAGCATTACAATACATTATCAGACTTAGAATAAGAGTTTTCAGTCTTGACAAGAGCCCTTTTAGTAGCTACAATGAGGTCCTTGATGGTGGCGATCGACACCCAAGCAATGATGTTCAAACTCTTGTTCTCTCCAAAGCCTAGGCCTCTTTTTTTCAGCGCCCAAAGTCCAACAACTAAACCCCACACACGCTGGTCAAGACAAAGGGTTTCTAGCAGCAAGGGGCATCCTTAGAAAGTATGACCTCCTCTTAAAATTCATAAACTCCACAAAAAATATCAATCTTGTGCTTGAAACGATTGTCAAGGAAAGGCCCTTCCATTTATCCAATACCCATTTTGATTCTTCAATCCATTTTAGAGTTGTGAGCATAAACATGAAATTTGGTCCAAAAGTGTAATGCCCAAAAAATGCAAATAAACACACCAAAATCTTCACAAAACACTCCAAAACTGAAAACTAGCAAGCCACAACAAAAAATTCTTGAAATTATTGATGAATCTTCTCTTTTAAATCACCCAAATTGAACTTTGTGAAGCATTGTATGATTCCTGTTGTAGAATCACTCTCTATGTGATTAAGGAGGATATTTCACCACCGAAACCAGCCTAAGCAAAGAGGATTTTTGTCCTCATTTCATAGCCCAAGCACTTTGGAAGAAATCCAACAACATTCTGTTATGTTGTCAAAGCCAAGATGTGAAAATGAGAGCCAAAATGAAAATATATAGAAGCTAGGGTGACTAGACTCTAAAAGCTTCTTAATTTCTTCCTAAAAACCAACGCCCTTCTTAGCCTTGGAAAAATAAAGATTTTAAATTCATCTTTTCTCCCTAGGCATTCCTCTCATGAAGCAAATTAAATATTTAAAAAGTCTTTTAAAACAACTTATAAGTTGCACGCCTAAGCCATGGTGCTTTTTGAATGACCTTTTGCCCCCTTTTACTTAATTTTATAAAATTATTTATTAAACTTAAGTGACTGAATAAAACTATTATATAATCCTGCAACCATAGGCTCTCCAAAACAACTGAGAAAATATACTGTTGCGAACATACTGGCGTGAGACCATCTCCCCGAAGATGACTTACTATAAATAGCACTACTAAAAATAGTAAGTGTATACCAAATGCCAAAACTGAGCGAAATTGAAGAACACTGTGACCAATTGAAAATAGAAACACCATAAACTAGCCACTGCTATATAGAAACCCCTCCGGAAACCCCCAAGCTGAACTGCTAAGAATAACACTTACTATAAATAACATATTGTTAAAAATAGTGACTCCAAATGCATTTTGAGCACAAATCGGGCAACCATCGCAACTTACTAAAAATAGTAAGTCTAGAAAAGTTTGTCAAATGCAGATGCATGTCATACCACTAGGAAGCTCTCTGAAAACCCAAAAAGAATCCAGAAACCAATCTTGCATGCAAAATCCTGATTGAAATGCATGTCACATCCCTCTGAAGCTCTCTGAAAACCCATAAGGAATCCATTAACCAAATTGCCAAACTCCAACATGCAAACCCCTAAATCCGCAAAAGAAGCCTCCAAAACGCTAGAAACCCTAATTCTGCATCTAACTTGCCTACGAGTATCCAGAAATAGGCCAACAGTCACTGGGGAGTTTAGTGCTAAAAATGGGGACATTATAGTTTGCCCTTCCCAATATTGCTTGCCCTCAAGTAATATCATCACAACTCCAAAAAAAAATTAAACTGATCCACACCAAAACAAGTATAATCCCAAGGTCCCATGTCTGTCTCAGGAAAGACCCACCATGACAATGTTGCACCACTCTGATCACATAAGTCAAACCATCATGCCAAAAATGCACTAACATCCCTTGTAACCCCAAAATGTTACCATTCATGGAATTCAAGCTGAAGAGACTGGAAGGACTGAAATCAATACCATGTAGCATCTCATGCCCAAAAGACTCTGAGTAATCAATACCAACAATGCCACGATATATCACAAACCTGGGCAATAGGAAAAATAATCTACCCAACTCAAATTCAAACTCCTCAACAAAGCCCCATATGGTATCTAACAGAGCCACGACTGCATAAGTGACTTCTCCAAATCTCCTTGCAAAGAGGAAAACAATCCTTTGCAAAAACTCAACAAAATCATCCCCATAACTCCATATGAATCTACTATGCCTCATCTGAATTAATCTGATACAACCATGGAGACTTCTGAAAACTCTTATAGTTCCCACTCCAACAACCTCCAAATGATAAACCAAAGCATGTGGGGATTTGCTATCCCAAAACAATATTGTGAGAAAACTATCAAAATTTGCATCACAAACCTCCATAAGATGAACTCGAAGAGTAGGAAAGGTTTGAAGGAACCACTAATCACTGCTGTCCAAGGTTGGGATCAGTGAAATAACACTCTACACAGGGAATAATAGCAGTGCCATAGGAATTCCCAAGTTTGAACATGTGAAAAGAGCATCCTATCACACTCAATCATCTCGTAAGTGGTTGGAAAACATACCCAAGAAAGCTCCAAGTGATATCTCCCACTTGTCTGACAGGAAATGATGAACCAACTCTCCTGAATGAGAATAACTCCCCATGTAAGGTGGTTGGTCTGCCCCAAAACAGCAAGCTCATGTCTCAAAATCTGCCCTTGTCTAAGCCAAAGATCACCCCTAAGAGTAACCCATCTATTCATCTCTCCAATCCACACTTAAAATTTCTTTCCAATACATTTGTTGATGTACAAATGGGACCACCAGATGGTTGGTAAGGAAGTTAGCAACACCACTAATTCTGAAATTTTGATCCTTATCCCTCAAAGAATCCCTCCAACCACACCCAATAAGCTTTGTCATACCATGTTGAGGATGCCAAAAAAGGATACCCAACCAAGAATGATCCCCAAGACACCGGAAAAAGTACACAACACGTCTCCAAGTGTCCATCAAAACCAAATGCACTCTCAAAGAATTAGTGTCTCCTCTAGTGAACCCCTGAAACCTAACCATGAAAGCATTCACATCTGTGGAGCATGAAACAAAATTTATCTTCAATCCCAACTCCAAAAATGGACTAGTATGAGCCAAAACATCACTCCACCCAAGGAATGGATGGCCAAGGACATAAAAAATCTGTTTTGGTTCTTCTTTCTCCCCTTCCTCTTGAGTAACAAGTCTTATTTTTTTACTCCTTGCTGCTATCATGAAATTACCAGCAACTACTAAGACTTGTTTTGTTAAAATCTTGATGCCAAGGGCGTTGAAAATATCTTGATTCAACACTACCCAAGTGGAGACTTGATCCTCAAACCTACTTAAGCATTCATTATCAAGCAACCTCAGAAGAATTCCACTCACCAAGTGTAACACATGCTCATGGTTCAGTATCTTATCATCAGTACACTTGAAACCATACTCAGTCTCATGCTTGGTCACTTCACCACATGTTTTATCTTCCATCACAAAGAGAGGGTTATCATAAGTTTCTTTTGCACTCAATTCAAAGAGAGGATTGCCAAAAAATTGAAAGTCGTCCCTTTCCTCTTGCTCACTTCCATCTTGTTGATCCAAATCTACACATGCAACTTTTGATTTTCGTGGAACATTCCCCAAGTCAAACTCTTTTTGAAGATTATCAAACTCTTCAATTACCTGTTTGATTTCAACTCTTTGTGCATTCTCTTGTTCCCTAAGAAGTTTGAAATCAGCTAGCTGCTCTTCTACCTCCATTAATACCACTTGAGTATTTTCTAACATATCTTTGTTGACTCAAGCTCAAGAGTAAACTCATCAACCTTTCTCTCCTTTCCTTGGAAAGCACCAATGGTCTCCTTTGCAATTTTGAAGGCATAATCTCAATCTCTAATCAAGTGTAAATATTCTAATTTCATAGCCTCCAAAGAATCTTTAATAAGTTGCAACTTAGGGAGAGTTACTTCATCCTTAACCCCTCTCTGTTTCTCATCAATTTGAGCCTTCCAATAGAGTTCTTCTATCAAACTGTGTGTTTGGTCAAATCTAGATAGAGCTTGAACTTCATCTTCAACGGACACCTTGAATTGACCTTCCCACTCATAAGAATGCAAAGATGGTGAACTGCTGATAGGTTGCAAGAAAAAATCAGAATTTGGTTTCTTACAATTGCTACCCCCATAACTACTCCAAGACTCTTTTCTTTCACCACCAACAAATTGAAGATGCTCACTATCATAAATAGGATCATATTCCACTAGTTCTTCGAGCCTTTACTTACAATCATAATTACCATCCTTGTTTTCAATGACCCCTTGGCTATCCCTAGTCTCACACCCCACACCATCCATGTGATGACATTGCGCAACACCTAGATGGTGATCAGCTCCATGCACCATTAAATCTGATTTTTGCTTAAGAAAACCATCAAACTCTTCAATATTAGGAGCCTTATAGACTTCTAAATCTGCTTCCACCTCAGTGTCACTTTGATCAAACGAGAAGGCATCCCCAAACTCAAGTATAATGTCACCACTGTTTTCTGATATAGAGTCCTCATCAAGTTCCATTTCGTCATTCGGATCAAATGGAAATTTATCCCACATATGTTCTTTGTCATCCTTAGGTGCCATCACACCCGAATCCCAAATGCTAAGGGGCTGATTGTTCTGATCAAATGGAAAGTTCTCTTCATACCCCTCTTGGAGTGTTGACTCTTGGAATAAGTCACTATGATAAAAAACGATGGTAGCCACCAACTCACAATCAAGATTACTATCATTGGTATGATGATAATGCTCTCTAGTAGGTGTTGTTTTGAAATTTTTAGTAGCACCAAACTCAACATTAATGGAAACAACCTTCTCAAAGAGATCATTTTGTAGTTGTTCAATACAAGCTTCTTCTCCAATGGCAAACTCATAACTTACTTTATGTTTTGATTTTTGAACAACCTCTAAATTATCACAAACATCATCACTATGGAAATGGTCATAAGATGACTCAATGGAACCACCAATGTTTCCCTCTACATGTTCCTCATCAGCGAGTTCATTAATCTCAAAACCATCATTGAATGAGTCTGAATTAGGATTCAAGACCGCTGTTTTGTTCTTTTCACCAAACCTATCTTCATCACCACTAGCCACATGCAAGTCTAGAGGACTATTTCAGGGCTCTACCGCACTCTCCTCATGAGTCAAGGTTTTTTCTTCGATCTCACAGTCCTTTCGATGTATCATGTGCACTTTTCCATCCCAACTTTTTGATTTAGCAACAATCATTGAGAATGCCCCTTTTATGTCAGGATCCCTTAATAGCGTGATCAATTACTGTATCAACTCAGGTAAAGACTTCTCTATAGTCATCTCCCTTTATATGTATCTCTATTCTCTTGTGTTCATAAAATGAATAGTGCTGATTTTCTTATGACCACACATGATGGCAAGAAGAACTGGCTCTGATACCATTGTAACATACACCCCTATAGTTCTTTTGGAAACCCCTGTTTACTAGTTGTTTGTTCAATGATGTGTTTGTGTTTTGTTTTTCAATGTGTTTGCAAGAGTATATAACATAAAGAGCAGATTGCAATGAATAGAAAACAAAAGATACTAAAGCCTTTCAATAGATATTGTAACAAATAACATTTGCAATCATTTTCTATTTTATATCAGAACATTACAATGCATTATCAGACCTAGAATAAGAGTTTTTAGTCTTGACAAGAGCCCTTTTAGCAGCTACAATGAGGTCCTTGATGGTGGCAATCAACACCCAAGCAATGATGTTCAAAATCTTGTTCTCTCCAACGTCTAAGCCTCTTTTTTTCAGTGCCCAAAGTCCAACAACTAAACCCTACACACGCTGGTCAAGACAAAGGGTTTCAGGTAGCAAGGGGCGTCCTCCTTAGAAAGTACTACCTCTTAAAATTCATAAAATCCACAAAAAATAACAATCTTGTGCTTGAAATGATCGTCAAGGAAAGGCCCTTCCATTTATCCAATACCCATTTTGATTTTTCAATCCATTTTAGAGCTGAGTATAAACATGAAATCTGGTCCAAAAGTGCAATGCCCAGAAAATGCAAATAAACACACCAAAATCTTCACAAAACACTCCAAAACTGAAAACTAGCAAGCCACACCAAAAAAATCTTCAAAGTATTGATGAATCTTCTCTTTTAAATCACCTAAATTGAACTCCGTGAAACACTGTATGATTCCTACTGTAGAATCACTCTCTATCTAATTAGGGAGGATATTTCACCACCGGAACCAACCCAAGCGAAGAGGGTTTTCGTCCCCAGTTTGCAGCCCAAGCACTCTGGAAGAAAGTCAACAACATTTTGTTATGTTGTCAAAGCCAAGATGTGAAAATGAGAGCCAAAATGAAAATATATAGAAGCTAGGGCGATTGGATTCCAAAAGCTTCTTAATTTCTTCCTAAAAACCAACGCCCTTCTTAGCCTTGGAAAAATAAACATTTTAAATTCATCTTTTCTCCCTAGGCATCTCTCTCATGGAGAAAATTAAATATTTAAAAAGTCTTTTAAAACAACTTATAAGTTGCATGCCTAGGCCGTGGTGCTTTTTGAATGACCTTTTACCCCCTTTCACTTAAGCTTATAAAATTATTTATTAAACAATTTAAGTGACTGAATAAAACAATTATTAAATCCTACAACCATAGGCTCTCCAAAACAATTGAGAAAATATACTGCTGCAAACATACTGGTCTGGGACCATCTCCCCAAAGATGACACTATAAATAGCACTACTAAAAGTAGTAAGTGTATACCAAACGCCAAAACTGAGCGAAATTGAAGACCACTGAAGAACACTGTGACCAACTGAAGATAGCAACACCATAAACCAACCACTGCTATAAATAGAAACCCCTATGGAAACTCCCAAATTGAATTGCTAAGAATAACACTTTAAATAGCATACTGCTAAAAATAGTGACTCCAAACGCATTTTGAGCACAAACCAGGAAACTGTCACAACTTAATAAAAATAGTAAGTCCATAAAAGGTTGTCAGATGTAGATGCATTTCATACTACTGTGAAGCTCTCTGAAAAACTAAAAAGAATCCAGAAACCAATCTTGTATGCAAAATCCTAATTGAAATGCATGTCACATCCCTCTGAAGCTCTCTAAAAACCCAAAAGGAATCCATTAACGAAACTGTCAAACTCCAACATGCAAACCCCTGAATCCAAAAAAGAAGCCTCCAAACTGCTAGAAACCCTAATTCTACATCTAACCTTCCTATGGGTATCTGGAAACAAGCCAACAATCACTGGGAAGTGTAGTGCTAAAAATGGGGACATTACAAGTATTCTAAATTGAACACGAACAATTGACTTAAGATAATAAGTGGGCTTCAAATGCATTATCATCCACCTTGTTTGTAATGGGGTATGGACCATGTCACAAAGGCTTTGAGTTTCTTGCTTGGGTCTTGAAGCATTTATTTTGAAGGTGTAGCAATACCTTGTCTCCACATGGATTTGATGAGGGAAATGGTGTTGATCATGTCATTCTTTGTAATATTAGTGGTTTGATTCCTCATGAATGTATTATTGAATGTGTCAAGTCCTTTCAAAAAACATGGTAGTCCTATCCAATTCCTTCCCCAACGTGTGGTGATGTTTTATCTAACATGACGTGCACTACATTAGTGGAAGCCAATTGTTGGAACATTATGTTGGCTTGGAATGGATTGCGTCTTATGGAGCCATGAAGAGATTTCTTGTAGCTATGTTGGACATAAGGAAATCTCTCATCCACGTATAACATAGTGGTTTATGGTAGGCTAAAATCAATCCATATATTTTCAAAAATAATCTAAGTAATCTCTTAA
Organism: Sequoia sempervirens; assembly: GCA_007258455.2. Lineage (NCBI taxonomy): Eukaryota > Viridiplantae > Streptophyta > Pinopsida > Cupressales > Cupressaceae > Sequoia > Sequoia sempervirens. Next base: position 137,502,323 of record VDFB02271358.1, on the reverse strand, counting down.
TCAAAGATATATCTTTTTGCATGGCATAAGATCAATTTCTTTGTGAACTTTTCAACCACAACATATACATAATATTGATCATGTCTATTAACATGTATAGCTAACACAAAATACATAAAACAAACGATTGATGCTAGTTAGGAAATTTTGTATAATGCAAGTTGTGTAAGATCCAAGGTATATAAAATCTTGACACAATTTTGGCTAGTAGTACTAAAAATTAATTTTTTCTTATCTATTTCAAATTGACTACCAAATGACTATAGTGAGGTCCCCAAAATATCTTTTTGACACTCCTCAATAGGAATACAAATGTACCCCATATGACACAAGAGTCTATTCTCTAGGTGGTATTCATGAACCTATAACCTAAGTATAATTTTCTTACTTGTAGAATAATTAGGATCTTTGAGATATAATTGAGGTGATTCTATTGTTCCATTCCCACAAGAGTCTAGAATCATTGTCAAGGTGTAAGTGATCTGAAATTTATTAAGTGGTTTTGATTTGTTTTGACATTTGGACTATTGGGGTCATGTCTAAAAGGAAGCTACACAAAAAAACTTCCTACACCAATATTTTGATGAGAGCAGTGTGCAAATTTCAATCTTTAAACAATTACAAAATGTAGAAACATATTTAAACAAAATATAATAAACATATATCATATCACAAGTGTACGTGGTGAAAACTCTTTTGGGAGAAAAATCTCATGCTCTAAAGTATCTCAATGTATTATTCAGTAAATTAAGATTAGAATACACTTGTAGGGAAAAAATTCACATGAGCATCACCAAATAAAGATTTGGAGGAATTCTTATAGCTTAACAATATCTACAAAAATCTACATACAACCTCCATCTCAAGCACATAATATTAGGAGATTCAAAACTTGAAACCATCAAATGGTAATTAGAAACCCATGAGTTAAAACCACCAAAAAAGTGGCACTCAAATTATCCCCCTATCAAAGATGCCTAATGATTGTCATAATACACATAATAAGCTGGTCAATAGGTGTAACTACCCTTTACAACTTTTTTATGCATCCAACATTTGTTTACATTTCCTATGCAAACTTCTAGAGGTCATAAATTTTGATCCAATGGATTGATTGCCCCCCTTTTTTAAATCCTAGTACTTGAAGAGATATACACAACAGACACATTTTTAGTCAATGTTGAGTAGTCGATAATTTTATTTTGGCCAAAAACCAACCCTATAGCACAAAAAATGAGTTTTTTTTTGTTTTATATATGAAAATCACACTTGTTGTAATCTTATCATTAGGAGCAAGGTTGAGGAACCTTTCCCAACATTATCCCACTTGTTGAACACCTTGGAAGAGGATAGGGAGTATCAACACTATTATCTAATTGCTAGGGGCCAAAAGGCCCAAATACTCATAACACCACTTAAATTTTTTTGTACTCACTAGCTTTGTCATTGTATCTACAACATTCTTTAAAGCATTAGCCATTTTTAGCATCATCCTCTCATCCTCTACTATATCTCAAATAAAATGATACTAGACATCAATATGCTTCATCCTCACATAATAGGTTGGGTTTTTTGTTAGACATATGACACTCTAACTATCACATGAACCATCATGGTTCCTACCTCTAGTCCATCTTTTGAACACAATCTTTTAAGTTATATGGATTCCTTATGATTAGAGTAGGATATTATAAATCTTCATTTGTTTATTGTGGATTATTCCTACACTTGGAGTTAATATTTATTAGGTGTGAGTTTCATGGAGCTAGCTAGTTAGTCTCATGGAGTTAGCTTGCTAGTCTTGTGGAGTTAACTCACCACTAGTCCTTGTTAGTGGGAATTGACTGCCTAGTCTTCTCCAATATTCATGGTGGAAGTTGCATTTATTTTCTCCTATTTTTACATCTCATTCATGACTAGATTTATATGCTAGATTTGTCCATTCTTCTATTCTATTTTGTATTACATTTATACATATTTTATTAATATTGCAAGTAGAGCATGTGATTGCTTGATAGCTATGGCTCGATTGGTGTTGGAATTTTACTCGAAGATCTTGGAAATCTTACAATTACAAGCATGTGTTTCTTTCATGTACTTTAATTGTGTACTGGGAAAAGTGACCACAACTTGTAACTTACTCATCCTACTGATTGCACCATCAAACATAGGGAAAACATATCAACTAGGGGATCTTTTGCTATCAATATTTCTAACCCAATTTGAATCCAAATTTCCACAAATACAAACAAAATGTTTTTCCCTTATATAGTAACCATGATAGCATAAGGAATACTTAGAGGTACCTTATAAATATCTAAATACACTCTTCATTGCATCCCAATGTACTCGTCCAAGATTATCCATAAATCAACTAAGGACTCCCATTGCTTGGGCAATGCCTAGTATTGTACATAACACTCCCAACTAAACTAGCATGAGACACTTTTCTCATATCCTCCATCTCACTAGGATAAATTGGCCTCTACTCAATAGATAACTTTATCCCCGTTGTAACAGAAAAAGACAGTGGCCTGTAATATGTCATGTTAAACTTGTCCAACACCAAGTTCACATGCTTACTTTGGCCCAACCAAGGTTTTTTGTTCACTCTTTATTTTTTGATCTCCATCCCTGAGATTTATTTGGTTGCCCCTAAGTCCATCTCAAATTAAGCTCAAAGTTGAGACTTCATATCACAAATCAAACCTTTCCTAGTATTAAAAAAAAAAATATTATCAATATATAATGTGATAATGAGAATACAATCATCACCTATCTATAATATATACAATGATATGATTTGAGCCCTATAAATATGAAACTTAACATAAAAGAATCAAAATTTTGGTACCACATCCTAGGAGATTTTTTAAGACGATACAAATGCTTCTTCAACTTATAGATAAAATGTTCTTTAGCTTTCTCAATGTGGTACTCTAGTTGTTTCATATAAATCTCTTTCTCTAAATCACCATGAAGGAACACTACCTTCACATCCATAATATACTCAACCTCAAGATCATACATTATAGAAAGAGAATAGAAATCAAATTGGATGGTAGCTTTGTTATCGAGGAGAAAACCTCACCGTAATCTATTCCTTCAACCTAAGAATAACTCTTTGTAGCCAATCTTTCCTTGTACTTCTCAACATTGCCATTAGATCCTTTTTTTGAACACCCATTTGCATAACCATTTGCATCCAATAGGGTTCATCCATTAAACAAAGATACTAAATGTCATTTGTCATTTTCTTCAAAGAAACCATCTCCTCATCCATGACCACCTTCTAGGACTTTGCACATTCATACCCATGGCCTTCTTTATAGTCTTAGGTGTATTAGTATTAGTAATCAAATAAAAAATACATCTCCAATAAGAGGGAGAATACCTTTTTGATTGCTATTTTTCCATGTAGACCTCCTTAATGTTTGAGGTGGAGATTCTATCTCTTCTCTAGAACTATTTGGGATCTCTTCCTTTTCATGTCCTTTGTGGGATTCTAGTTAAAAATTCTTGATCTTTGGGGTTGGTTGAACCATATATTTATTTCCATCCTTCTCTACCTCCAATACCATGGAAGAATATTTAACTTCTCTAAAGATAACAGTTTTTCTATACAAAATTCTCTTAGCTATAGGGTAATCTTGTATCCTTCCACACCAACACCATAGATAATAAAGATAAATTTTATAAAATTTTTATCCAACTTTGACTCTTCTCCCTAGACACATGTGCATATGTCTCACAAACAAAGACTCAAGATATCTCATTGATGGATTTTGTAATGTCCCCATTTTGAGCATAATTGATTTATGACAATTTAGCTCAATTTTCAAGTTTTCTCGTAAGCTTCTTCGTGAGTTGGAGAGAAATAAAAACTTCTTGGAGTTCTTGGGGTTGGTTAGCAATGAATTTGGCTCTTGAAAATGAGCTCAATAGGTAGTGTGGATTAATATAACACTTTCAAAAGTGAATTTCGACTTTTGGTGACTTTAATTTTTTTGTAGAAGTCTATTATTGTAAGTCAACTGGTTGACTCTGATCATCATACCAAGTCTTCAAAATTGTGTTGGTATGATCAAAGTTTTTTTTTGATGTAGTTTCAGTGCTTTCCACAAATTAGTGTAAAAGCTTGTTGGAAAGGTGTTAAGTTGTATTTTAAGCTGGATGCCTAGGCTTGAGGCTCTTTTCTCATGAAAATTAATATTAAATTTCCTAAAAGGTCTTTGTGAGGGAAATAAATATTATTATATTTTCAAATTAAATATGTCCCTCCAAAGATCTATATAAGGAGGATGTGGGCTCATTTTGAAGAGTTAGACTTGTGAATGATAATGTTATGTTGCTAGAATATAGCTAGTTGAGTGGTTTCAAACAAAGATTACCATTGTGTTATAAATTTAGAGTTTCAATTTTGGATTGTGGTTATGGAAGTTTTTATGTGTTTTACGTTATAGATTTTGATGTTATTAATGATGAGATTAATGAAGTTTTTTGATTTAGGGTGAATTGGAGAGTTTCATTTCAGGTTGTACCATTCCTCTTGCCAAGCCATTCCCTTCATTGTTGACTGTTTGTGTGGTGTATTTTTTGAGTTTGATTTTCTTAGTATGTTGTTTTGGATCACTATTTACAACATTGCAGGTTGTACAAACTAAATGTAATTAGACTATTGATTTACATGGGTTGTACCATGCTATGGGTTGTCTATGAGGGTGGCATGAGGACTTCCTAACCCAATTGTTACACTTTTTGAGGTCTTTATTTGTTGATAGGAGGTTCCTTGTTGATTAGAAGATACTTGATAGAGTTTTGTGTTGAACTTTGACACTGGTGTGTTCCTAAATGGGGTTGTATAA
>VDFB02271358.1:137437458-137492458 GCA_007258455.2 Sequoia sempervirens | reverse complement strand
CTTGCAAAGAATATACTCTAACATAGGTGTTAGTGGGAAAAACCCTTTCAAGAGAAAAACACCACACTCCAAAGCAACTCAATGTATTACCCAATAAACTATGAGTACAATGTACTTGCAAAGAATATCCTCTAACATAGGTGTCAGTGGGAAAAACCCTTTCAAGAGAAAAACACCACACTCCAAAGCAACTCAATGTATTACCCAATAAACTATGCGTACAATGTACTTGCAAAGAAAGCCTTCACACGATTATCACCAACTAGAGATTTGGAGGAATTATTATAGCTTAACAGTATTTATAAAAATCTATGCATAACCTCTAAAACCATCAAATGGTAATTTTAGAAACCTATCAGCTAAAACCACCCAAAAGTGGCACCTAGATTATCCCCCAATCAAATATGCCATATAATGTGTCATAGTACACATCATAAGTTGGTCAACATGTGTAACTCCCATTTACAACTCTTTTATGCATCAAACTCCTTTTTATATTTCCTATGCAAACTTTTGGAGGCCATAATGGGCTGATTGGGCTTGATTTAAAAAAAATCAAAGTACTCATAGATATCTATGCAACATGCACCCCCATAGGTGGCACCAAGCAACCAAGATTTTTTATTTTGGCCAAAAACCAACCTAATAGTCTATAAATTAAGTTTTCATTTTATATCTAAAAATCACACTTTTCTATGATCTTAAGATTATGATCAAGGTTGAGACAACTTTCCCAACAATTTCATGATTTTATACCACTATTTTAGGGACAAAGGTAATGGAAAAATGAATTCAATGGTGGAATATTTATGCATATTCTTGTTCCTCTCAAAATTCTATACATTTTAATAAAAAAGACATCATGTTTCAAGTTTGTATGCAAAAGATATGGCTTTGAGAAGTTTTTGGGGTTGCAAATGAAGTCACATAGTTTATTTTTGAATTTATTTTGGTGTAATTTTTATTATTTCTAAGTTTTAAGAATATTTTTGAAGGGTTCTAATCATCCTAAGTGGCAAATAATGTTGGAAATATGTGTTTTCATTGATTTCAACTCAATATGTTTTACCATTTATGTCAAATGAATGTGTTGAAGATTGTACATGCTCTAGAGATAGTGATATCAACTAGTGCAAGTCAACAATGCAATATGAGAAAGATTGGTGATCAATCTGATGTATCTTACTAGTTTGGTATACCACACTTAAGATAAATTGCATAAGTTTTGCTAAGACAATCACAGAGCATACTAAGACAATGTCATGGTGTTTTGGTCCACATTCTTCTATAGAGAAAGATCTTGCGGTTCAAAAGATTAAATGGTCAAGATGTGTGTTGGAGATTCCAGTTGATGGTCTATCATCTCCTAAAGGTTAGATACTCCTTATACTTAGAGACCCTAGGTCAGTGGCCAACGAACACCAAATGATTGATTGGAAAACCTCTCCTTTTCACTTTAGGCTCTACCAGACCAAGGTGGGTATCCCTATACATTAATGCAGATCATCACACTACAATGGTGGAAGGCCTTCAATGGGATAAATCATCTACACAACCTTCACTACTAACAATGGCTTCTGGTAGTGTGGAAAGGGAAAACATGAAAGAAAATCTAAACTAAGAAAGTAGAAAATGTTTTGAATTGAAAGTTTTTTGATTTTTCCCTAGCTTCATACTTTGTGAATCTCCTTGACTAGTGCCTAATCCACATGGATTCAGGAATGAAACAAACTCCTACAATAGAGCAACCATGGATTCTCATAACCCTACTACCTTGTAGTACAAAACCAACAAAAGAAAAATCAACATGTTGCTTAGTTATCCATAGTGCACCACAATATCCTCGTTATCTCTATGCAAGAAATTACACCATTCCTTGAATGATAGGAAAAAACAAACATAACTCAAACAACAAATGTGTTTGAACCATCAACACAACCCTTGATTATATTGATTCAAAAGATAGTGCATACAATATTTGGAGAACATACAAATTGACATATATAATGAAGGTAAATACAAATGTTGTATGGCGGTCATATGTTGTTATTACAAATTATAGCTCATTACATTCCCTATCTATGTCCAAAGGACTTACCCTATTCAACTTGACTCAAAGCAAAGAATTACAGAAATCATAGAAACAAAATCTGGTAGGGAAACACTACACCAAACCACTTAGGTTGGAGAGTAGAAGCCCGAACGAAAAAAAAAACAACAAAAATTTCCTTTATAGTGCAAGCATAATTGAGAATTCGAATTCAAACCCTAACCCTAACTCAATTAGAGTTACAAAAAGGATTAAATTTGATTAGATTACAAACAACAAGAATTCCCCCCAAAAATGAAGCAACAACTAGCCATAAAGGCCTTTGACACCTCAAGCACACCCCATCATTTATGGTGCTTAGAAAATAGGTATGACACTCCTGGGAAATCCATGATCATAGTCAGGAAGAACATACCCTGACAAATGCCAAAACCACTGCAACACTCTAGGAGATAAATGGTGCCGCCCAACAATCACTTCGGCCTTGGAAGAAGTGCAAGAATATGATCTCAAGCCATCTAGAATCAATCTGGTAGCTAAGAAACAAATACACCATTACTGTGTAGTCAATACCTGCAAACAGGAGTAGCTATCCGTTGAGAAATCATATTTTAAATTGTGGCCTTCTATCTATCTTAATTGTGCCAAGATCCAACATTTATCACTCATTGCCCATAACTTTAAAACCTAGCCATCATATTTAACCACTTTAAATCTAGGCCACTCAATCAACCATTAGCAACATGACTCACAACAATGATGTGAGTCATCTAATTGCCTAATCATACCATGCCACCATGGCAACACCTCAACACCCATTGCATTGCCACCTTCCTGTCGGGTCCTACCATCATCATCAACAATCATTAATTATCTAATGTGGATTAATCTCCACTAATTTCCACTAACCCCATGGGACTTAGCCAGGATCCACCAAAACTCAGCGGAACTAACGGGCACCTTCTGATCCTCTTGATCTCAACCATTGATTCCTTGCCACCCATCATAGTGACATCACATCTCACTACTGCATCTACTGCCTCTATAGGTCCCACCAAAGACACACGTCACTAGCCCGCTAATCCCATTGCTTTTCAGAAAATAATATTTTATTCATGCGTGGTGCACGAGGAATGACTGAGATTAAATCTCATCATCACATCTCCATCGTTGATTCAAAAAATCTTAGTGTCGGGCATATTAATGGAAACTAGGTCCCATGTCTACAACAATACATGTGTCTTTAGCTTGCTAACCCTGTCGCTTTTTGGAAGACAATATTTTAATCGAGCAGGGCACGTGGGGAATGGTTAGGATCAAATCCTCTTATCCAACGGTTGGCAATTCTGCACACGCAAAAAGGTTAGTTTTAAAAAGGGGACCCAACTAGGTCGATGAGAACAAGACCCTCGGGACTTAAACACTTAAGACTTAAGTCATGAAAAATATTTAGGCCCACGACTTAGGAAAAGATTAAACATTTCAAATGGGGCGGTGACTAGAAAGACAAGGTAAAGGAGCTGGTGAACACATGACCGCCTAGACATAAGTTATAACTTGGATGACCTACAATCGCTGATAACTAAGAGATCACTAAGTCACCCAAAACCCGAACCTCAAAACTTCTTGTCAGAGGTTACGAAGTTCGAAAAACCCATGACACATCAACAACAAAGAAAATGCAAAGTTGGGAGGTTATGAAATCTTAAAACCCCGCGACATAGGAAAAGATTAAAAATTTGAAGGGGCTATGACTAGGAAAATGACAAGCCAGTGACATAAGATTGCAACTTAAAGGGACAAGGCTAAGCATGCACAAGACGCCAACATGATTTTAGAAAAAAAGTGCACGCCAAGGGTTTAGGTTATAGGATATAAGGGTTTAAGCCCTTTATGTAATTTTTGAACCCTAATCAGATAAAATGGAGGAAACTTAGAGGCTCAAGGGGAAAAAATGAATGAAATGGCCATGGATTTTACAAGTATGACTAGTGGCTCCAATTGTGGATGTTTGTTTGACAAAGAAGAGTAAGAATTTAATTATTTCTGGGGGAGCAAACCACCAACCATTGGGCTACGCAGTCAACCCAATATAAAACAACTCATTTGATAGCCCCAGGCCACCAAATGAAAAAGGGGGGTTAAAATTTACCCTTGTCAAACACCGGCCTATTAAAGGTTCTGATCTCCCATAACTAGTAATTGTTTTTGTCACACCATAGCAGCACAAGTAACCTCTTTCTTGCAAAAACAAATATTGGGTTACCCTGGAACAAGTGAGAACTTGCTCCATGTTTGACCTTGCTGTTATATGGTAAACACATGATATAAGCCACCTCATTGCCACCCCTTGCATTTTCTAATTCTATATTCGGTGACAAAAACTGAGAACATTGATCAACACCATAAAAAACCTTTGTCTCTTCACACCTATTGATCACTTCACATGAATCAAGGAAAAAAAAAGCCTCAAACTCACACGGAACAAAAAAATGTGCCATCTCATCATGCTGACATGGAGAGGGAAACTCATCCTCAAACAAGTCAAACTGAAAAATTTGAAGCTCAGGCACACAAGGGACATGAGTAGCTAAAATACCACCATGTTGCTGCTCATCAGAATTGCAAGCAACATGCTTGGAGTCATCAATGTTGATGCAAATCTCATCAATAGATCCATTTAGATCATGAGGCACTTTGTGTGAAGAGCTATACTCTTCAGATTGCCTCTCTTTTTCATCCTCTTTGCAATCTATTGAGGAAAATGTGTCACAAAAATTTGAACTATGAAACACATCAAGGGAACTTACCTCAGCAACAAAAATTTTCCATGAAAAACTTGAAGCCCATTGCTCATGAGAAAGAATATGAGCTGTAACCCCTAAAAAAAATCTTCATATGCATCCATATGATCCATACAATCATACTCCTCAAGTGTAGACTCATTATAAATAACATCATTAGCTATAGCAACACTTATTTCCTACTTTTCTTCCTCACATACAAATACATCTATGTTGTCCTCATGCACAAACTTAGTGGAAACTTCAAAACCAAAACCAAGGACAAAATAAGGTGGGGAATCAAACAAGGGAACAACCTCTTGTCCATCACCCACAGTAGACACATCCTCTTCTTCCCTACTGCTACCCAAACTAGCAGAATCATATCCCATACTATCAAACTAGAAATCATCATTAGACTCATCATTACTGCTTTCTTCCAGTTGAAAGTCACCACACATGCTATCACACTCATCTGATATAGAGATCAGGCTCTCTTTCTCCATTGTTTCATCATTAGCGAGAGGTACATCTACACAAAATTCTTTTGTGGGATGCTCACAAGCAGAATCTTCACCACTGCAAGATGCATCATTGTTCTTTTCTTTACCAGCCAAACACCTAAAGTAAGTACCATCACACAGTCTAGATAGGAAGCAATCTCCATGCCTCTCTATCAACTTGTCAATCATTGAAAGCCAACCATTAATATCTCAAACTCCTGAAGGCTTCCATCATTGTTGCATTGTACTCATACCGGGCTCAAGTCTCTCACAAAACAAATCAACACATACTGATTCATTTGGCCTATCTGATTCTAGCATAGCAAACCAACATTACATGAACTTGTCATGAAAATCAGATGGGGATTCATCCCCATATCTTTCTATGTTCCATAATGAATCTAGAGGTGAGAAATTTTCAACCTCAGATTCATATTCATCTCCAACTTCCTCACTGTGCAGAGAACCACCATTATATAGATGATTGTTATTCACCTCACCAAACTGATCAATGAATATTTCTTTAAACTCACGCCATGAACAAATAGAATGCAAAGGAAAATTAACAAACCAATCCTTAGCATCATCTTCTAAATTTCTTACAAATAACTTCATGACAATGTCCCCTTCCTCTATCTGACTTTCCACTAATAAATTAGTGAAATCTTGCCAATGTTTTGATGCTGATTCTTCTAAACTGCCCCTAAACTTAGGAAAATGCTCCTTTATCTCTTGTGGAACAAAATGTGGATAACCATGGATTTTACTGAAATCTTGAGGGTTATATATCTCCAAAGAAAAAGGTTTCCTTTGAGGATATGACCGTGGTTCACACATGACAAAATATCTAGTAGAGAGGGAATCCATTTGATGATATATGCTAAATCTTAACCCTCTACAACTAGCTACAAAATATCTAACTTCTCTTTTCCCTTTTGAACTGGTGCCTTAAAGCACTGAATAAGGGACAATGTTTACCAAAACTTATTGCTGACCTTCGTATAAAATGTTGCAATAGAAAAATACCTAAGAATTGCTGCAACCAAGTCTTCTGATGATGTGGAATATTTTGCAGAGTTTCCACCTCTTTGAAAGAGGAAAAGATCTTCAAGCAGCAGAGAGCTCCTTCCAAGATAAATATAATTCTAAGTTCTCTCCACCAGTAGAGCACCAAACTTCAAGAACACACCAAAAATGATGCAACAACCTCCCTCTTCAAGTATGCAGGTCCCTTTGCAAATCTCTATCTTCCTCAATAAGGAAGAGCATATATTTAGTTGCTCACCCAAAGATTTCTTGTTTTCCCCAGTGGACAATGACTCTTTTGATAAGACTTTCTGCAATCAAAATACTAAGTTCATCCCCAACAGAGTCACCAATATGTTGGAGGTTCCAACTGATGGTCTAGCATCTCCTAAAGGGTAGCTACTCCTTATACTCAGAGACCCTAGGTCAGTGGCCAACAAATAGGAGATGACTAATTGATAAGCCTCTCCTCGACACTTTAGGCTCTATAGGACCAAGATGGGTATCCCTATACATTAATGCAGATCATCACACTACAATGGTGGAAGGTATTCAATGGGATAAATCATCTACACAACCTTCACTACTAACAATGGCTTCTGGTAGTGTGGACAGGGAAAACATGAAAGCAAATGTAAACTGAGAAAGCAAGAAATGTTTTGAATTGAAAGTTTTTTGATTATACCCTAGCTTCATACTTTGTGAATGTCCTTGACCAGTGCCTAATCCACATGGAGTCAGGAATGAAACAAAATCCTACAATAAACCAACCATGGCTTCTCATAACCCTACTACCTTGTAGCAGGAAACCAACAAAAGTACAATCAACATGTTAGTTATCCACACTTCACCACAATATCCTCATTATCTCTATGCAAGCAATTACACAATTCCTTGAATGATAGGAAAACACAAAGATAACTAAAACAACAAATGTGTTTGAAGCATCAACACAACCCTTGATTATATTGATTCAAAAGATAATGCATACAATATTTTAGAACATACAAATTGACACATATCATGAAGCATAATACAAATGTTGTATGACAGTCATCTATTGTTATTACAGAGCATAGATCATTACATTCCCTATCTATGTCCAAAGGACTTACCCTATTCAACTTGACTCAAAGCAAAGAATTACAAAAGCATAGAAACAAAATTTGGTAGGGAAACAGTACACCATACAACTTAGGTTGGAGAGTAGAAGTTTGAACCTAAAACAAAACAACAAAAAATTCCTTTATAGTGCAAGCATAACTGAGAATTTAAATTCAAACCCTAACCCTAACTCAATCAGAGTTACAGAAAGGATTAAATCTGATCTGATTACAAACAACAAGAATTCCCCGCAAAAATGAAGCAACAACTGGCCATAAAGGCCTTTGACACCTCAAGCACACCCCATCATTGATGGCGCTCAAAAAACATGCATGGCACTCCCGGGAAATCCTCGATCAGAGTCAGGAAGAACATACCTTGAAAAAGACTAAAACCAGTACAACACTCTAGGAAATAAATGGCACCGCCCAACAATCACTTCAAACTTGGAAGAAGTGCAAGAATGTGATCTCAAGCCATCTGGAATTGATTTGGTAGTTGAGAAACAGCTACGCCATTACTACACAGTCAATACCCGCAAACAGGAGCAACTAGCCATTGCGAAATCATATTTTAAAATTTTTCTATTGATCTATCTTAATCGTGCCAAGATCTGTTTATCGCTCACTTCCCATAACTTTAAAACTTGGCCATCAGATTTAACCACTTTAAATCTAGGCCACTCGATCAACCATCAACAACACGACTCACAACAACGATGTTATTCATCCAATCGCCCAAACATACTGTGCCACCTAGCAACACCTCAACACCCATTGCATCACCACCTTCCTGTTGAGTCCTACCATCATCATCAACGGTCATCACTTATCCAACATGGATTAATCTCCACCACTTTCTGCTAACCCCAGGGGACTTAGCCAAGATCCACCAAAGCTTAGCGGAACTGATAGGCATAGTTCAATCCTCTTGATCTCAACCGTTGATTCCTTGCCACTCGTCATGGTGACATCACATTCCACTACTGCATCTGCTGCCTTTGTAGGTCCCACAAAAGACATGTGTCACCAGCCTACTAACCCCGCTGCTTTTCAAAAAGAATTATTTTATTCATGCAGGGTGCACGAGGAACGATTGAGATTAAATCTTAGCATTGCATCTCCACCGTTGATTCAAAAACTCTTAGTGTTGAGCATGTTAATGGAGACTGGGCCCCACGTCTACAACAATACATGTGTCTTTAGCTTGCTAACCCCACCGCTTTTTGAAAAATAATATTTTAATCGAGCAGGGTGTGCGGGGAATGACTAGGATCAAATCCTCTGATCCAATGGTCAGTAATTCTGCACATGCAAAAAGGGTAGTTTTAAAAAGGGGACCCAACTAGGTCAACGAGAACAAGACCCTTGGGACTTAAAGACTTAAGACTTAAGTCATGAAAAATATTTAGGCCCACGTAGGAAAAGATTAAACATTTAAAATGGGGTGGTGATCGAAAGGACAAGGTAAAGGGGTCGGTGAACACACAACTGCCTAGACATAAGTTATAACTTGGATGACCTGTAACCGCTGATAACCAAGAGATCATTAAGTCGCCCAAAACCCAAACCTTAGAACCTCTTGTCAAAGGTTACAAAGTTCAAAAAACCCATGACACACTGACAACAAAGAAAATGCAAATTCGAGATGTTATGAAATCTTGAAACCTCGTGACATAGGAAAAGATTAAAAATTTGAAGGGGTTGTGGCTAGGAAAACGACAAGCCAATGACATAAGGTTGCAACTTAAAAGGACAAGGCTAAGCAGGCGCAAGATGCCAACAGGATTTTAGAACAAAAGTGCATGTGAAGGGTTTAGGTTTTAGGATATAAGGGTTTAAACCCTTTATGCAATTTTTGAACCCTAATCAGACAAAATGGAGGAAACTCAATGGCTCAAGGGGAGAAAATGAATGAAATGGTCATGGATTTTACAAGTACCACCAATGTGAAGGTTTTATATTCAATAATTATAGTCATTACACCTACAATGAAAGTTATAAATGACAGTGTTCTAGTCTATGCTCTAGCAAAGTAAAGTGTTGATGAAGGCTTAATGGAATGCTCCACATTTCTTTAGAGTGATAGATATGGTTGTGTGGAGTTGGGGATATGTTTAGAGAGGTATATGGGTTCATCCCTGCAAGTCTTAGATGTTTTGGCATACAACAATACAATATCCTATGTTTTGAAGGGTTACAATTTATCTGTGATGCTTTGTTTTCATCAGTTCAATATATTTTTCTTCTTGCACCAACTCATAATTATTAGATACTTCAGAAGAAGGTTTAAGAGATATTGTGCATAGACTACATTATTCACATCTTGGTTTGTATGATGTTTTTGGTTTCTCCCCAGTGGTGTAAAGATGAATAGTTGGTAGTTTTGGTAGTGTTGATGTTGATTGGGCCGACAATTTTGTTCCCTTCATCTGTGGTTGATCTTGATTATTTTATTTTTCTTTGGAGGACGTGTTGTGATGCTTTTTGGTCCTGTTATGCTGTGTGTTTATCCACAACCAATTTTCTCTTCATAATGTATATGTTTGGAGCCGACCTATGCAGTATCATACGTTTCATCTAAAGGTCATTTCTAAGCTAACCTAATTGGGGGATCAAGTTTTTGCAGAGGATATTTATAGAAAAACAAACTCATTTGTGAAGCAATGTGATAAGGGAATATGAATTGAGTAGTGTGTTGTATATGAAGTGTGCAAAGTCAGTATGATGGAATAATTGTGCAAAAAAGGGATTGCAACATCAAAATATGTTAGATTCTTCTTTCATAGCATTCATGTTCATGTTTTTATTATAATTTTCATGTATCCTGCTCTAAGATAGCGAGTCTCAATAGGTCCTTATATCTTTCCCTAAGGTTGTGCACCTTAGCCTACAAGTCCATAGGCAATGAGCCTTAAACAATATTGTAATTTCCGTAAGTAGTGAGCTTTATATATTGTGAGTTAACTCTCACCATGGTTTTTCCCTCATTGGGTTTTTCACGTAAAGATCTTGGGGTCCTTGTGTGGTGCATGTTTTTCATTTCTTCCCTTCCTTTAGTTAATGTGATTTGATGCTTAATCTGCAAATGAAATTGGTTAAGTTTTAGCATATGTTGATTCACCCCCCTCTCAATATTTCGGTGAGTTCAACAAATAAATATATTACATACATATAAATTTTAACATCATAAATGATAAAATTATGTCATGTTTAATTAAAGAGACCCAGCATATTGAATTTTGGCATTTCAAAAACTGTGATATTTGGTTTTTGGTATTTGATATTTTGGATTCTAATTATGGGGAAATTGAGGGATGTTTTAGATCCTATCTCCATGCTTGGAATGAGGTTGAAAAAATGTAGAAACTTTGGAGCCATTATGGTCGATTGCATGTGTACACAAAATCTATGAGTAGGGAAGCAAGTTACTAAGGTATTTTATAGATTTGATAAGCATTCATAAAGCTTGTTTGTGTTGGAGTGAATAAGGTGTTTTACCTAACTAGTTCACCTAGTAGGTCCTATTCACATATTAAGTTTACTTAGGTCCTAGGAATATTTTGAGAAGTCTTAGTTGTCATTAGATCTTATCTTATGTCATTTATTCCTTGTGTCCTAGATCATTTAATATTATTTGTCTCATACTATAGGATTAAGAAAATTTTCATGATCTTGTCTAATCCTATCTCTCATCTTTCCTATATAAGCAATGCCTCTTGTACATCTTGTAATCATAGAGGATGTACTATCATTGATCTATTATTAATCATTGTACATTATTGCATATATATCAAGTAAGCTATTATCTTGCCATGCTCTCTTGTGGAAGGTTTAATTTTTTTTACAAGTAATCTTGAGCTATGGGAGTTCACTATCAACTTTGTGGAGTTTACTATAAAATCCTACATGGTATTAGATCTCCAGATCTCCAATCCCCTTCTCAAATTTGAGGGTGATTTGAGCATGATTTTTCATTGGGTACACTTTGGGAAAAAATGACCTCACCATTGAGTCCAAAAGGCCCCAAACTATATATTTCCATATAAAATATTTGTTATTTGGGTGATTGGAAAATTTTGGTTATTTTTGCTAAGGTTTGTAATTTTAGTAGTTAAAAATTCCATACATGTATAGAATTCTTGTGATCCATACAAATATGAAGGCACCAATAAATGTAAAATCAATAGTACAAGACATATTCTATATAGGATATTCTCTATGCATTATTTGCATAATCTGCGTACGAACTTCGTCAACTGTTGTCACATCTCTAGTACGAAACTATTTTTAATTAAAAAAATTATTGAAGGTTAATTAGAGGAAAGGTTTGTAGCACTTGGTCTTGAAATTTTTGGCGGGTGGTTTCACCTACTCTCTGAGGGGCTTAACCCCACAAGCAAAGTGACCACCATTGCTCGATTGACACCATCATAACCATTGCATGCCCATTTCTTTGCTAGTGGCACGACAATTTTCTATAAAAATAACCAAGCAATGAGTAGTCATATATGCTAATTGGGGGCCAACGCCTAGGGGGATATTTTTTATCCTTGATTCCCTAAATATGAGATTTTTTCATTGTTCCATAACTTTCCACTAGGGAGTCAAAATTTCCCAAAAAAAATTGGTTTTGAGCACTTTCTAGTGGTGCAAGTCTCATTATTAGATTTTTTTGTTGGATAATTTTTTTGTTGTTTGAAGTTAGATCTCTAATTTGGACCTTCAAGCTTATTATTGTTGGTGCAAGTCTCATTATTTCTAGAGTTCTTAGATTTCATTAGATATTATCCTATGTCATTTAGTTCTTGTGTCCTACATAATTTAATATTAGTTGTCTCATGTTATAGTATTAAAGCACTTGTCACAATCTTGTTTAATCCTATCTCTTACCTTGCCTATATAAGCAAGGTCTCTTGCAAATTTTATAATCATAGGGGATGTACTATCATTGATCCATTATTGATCACTATAAATTATTGCATCAATATCAAGGGTGATCCCACAATAGTGGTTTACACTTTTTGGCCTAACTGGACACTGATATATTTTTTTTTAACACAATCTCCACATTCGGGCACCTATAGTGATTAAACCGTAAAAAATTTGAAGATGATGCAAACTAGAGTCTTGTCATATTTTGTCTGTAGATTCTAAAAATATTTTTTTCATTTTTTTTGGAATCAGATTGCACTTCTTTTTCCATCTCCCACGAAAATTGGTTTTTTTCAAAAACAACATTTTTAAAAAGTGGCCACCGTATAAGCATAACTTTTTCCTTGAAAGATAAAATTCAATTCTTTCAAATTTAAATTTGTAGCTCGATATCTAGTGCTTCCACTTAGTTAGATAGTTTTTATTGAATATTTTTTCTTTAATCAAGTTTTAAAGTCAAATCAATTACAATTAGACATAACACGACCGTATAAGCATAACTTTCCTGTATGTATCGAAATTCTTTTTTTTTTTGTTGGATCAAGGACTCCAATATCTGGTGCACTCATATTTTCAATTTTTTTTTTTGATAATCTTCTATTTTTCCACTTGTGCAGAACAGAGAGTTTTGTTTTAGTGAAAAACCTATATTTAATAAAACTTAAAAAATAGATAGATAATATAATCAAAACATACTAAAATTATATTCGTTGGATAGCTCGTTTTGAGGGGAACCCGATACTAGTTGGGTTTTTGAGATCTTCTCCATTTTCATTCTGAAATTGAGCTTCGAAACGCAAAATTTTCAACAATTCTGGTGCCTTAGGAACCAAGGATGAAAAAAGAGGGGTTCGGCCGAACAAGTGTTTGGTCGAACATCTTGGAAGGGTTCGGTCGAACTAGGGTTCGACCGAACCCATGTTCGGCCGAACCACCAACACATACAATTAAAAAAAGCAATTAAATGAATGTGTTTTTTGTTTTAGCCATACTAAATGGGTTCGGCCGAACCTAGGTTCGGCCGAACCCACTCTAGTATGATTTTTTAATAGGGGATTTAGTTGGTTCGGCCGAACCCTAAGGTTCAACCGAACCAACTAAATGGTTCGGTCGAACCTTAGGGTTCGGCCGAACCCATTTGATATGAGGAATGGGAAAATTTTGAAATTTCCTTCCTCTTCAAAAGTGTAAACCACTTATGTGGCTTCACCCTCAAGCAAGTTATTCTCTTGCCATACTCTCTTGTGAAAGGTTTATCTTTTATTTTGTAGGTGATCTTGGGTTGTGGGAGCTCACTATCAACTCCTCGGAGTTCATTATCAGCTCCTACAATTTAAACCAAATTAATCATTGTAAAAAAAATGTACTTCATTTTTGCATAGTGTAAAAGGAAATACTTTCTTCCTAGAATAAAGCTTATGACTTGGAGTAGGTTTCCATCATACTAAACACATTTTTCCAAATTTGTGCATATTTATTTTTATTTTTTTCCTTTTTTGATGTTTATATTGAGTACCTTAGCTATAAATTTAAAAAGGATAGTATATGTTGACCTAGAGAAGAACCAAGTTATGAAAATAGCCAGCTCCAAAAACTAGATCACAAAACTTAGAAGCTTCTTGGGGCCTAGGAAACTTATATCAAATATTTGTGATCTTATTATCTCTCGTTGCATTACCTATAAACCATGAAATGAAAGGGAATATATATTTTTATTTCATATAGATAAAGGAATGACAACAAATATTCACACAATTGAGGAAAAAATAATGTGTGATATTGATTCTTGTTTGTCTATTTGTAGTAGTCTTTGAGATTGATATAGATTCCTCAAACTACACACTAGGAGAGCAATTCTTACTTAACATGGTCATTCTATTGAGGTAAATTAGATAAAGGAAATTTGGAGGGTGAAGATAATTTTAAGGGAACATAGAAAATAAAGGGGCGAATATATAAGTCTTACATGTAGGTTTATCAAAGGAATGGATATGCACCACAAATTTGGTAATGCAAAAGGAAAAATATAAGTGACTTGAGAGTTGATGAAAGAGTAAGTGTAGGCATGTCAGAAGGATCATGGTCATTATCATGTGTGAATTGTAAGTTGTGTGTTGTGTTAGAATGTTATTTCAAGTGAAGAACATGAAACATATAAGGATGAAGCATATTATAGGGAGAAACACAAATGACCCCCTCATTGACTAAGTTATGTATTTTATTTCTTAGGTGTTTGCACTATTGGTGTAATGATTTATTGCACCTTATTATGTAAATTTACTTAGGTGATTTATTTTTTATTACTTAGATATGATAGGATAATTGAGTACACTCCATTTCCTTCTTTCATGTAATTATTCTTTTTTCCTTATCCTCTCAAACTTGGAAACTTAGATAAATCATTCCTTTGTATTTTAGTTTTTTGCCTCTTCTTCATCCTCACCGGATTTAGATTCTTGAGGCTATGTATTGAAGCTCTTTCCTTCCATTGAATATATAATTATGATATTAATCTCATTTATTGAATATTCAAATTCTTGTGTTGTGATTAGCTATTAGACATTTGGTCTTGCATAAAATTCTTTTTTTTTTTAATGAAAAAATCTAACATGCACTAATTTGTATTTCTTAGGTCTTTGCACTAATTGATGGAATGACATAGAATTTTATGATAAGAACAAGAAAGATGAAATGAATGATTTTAAGAAGGAAGTTTTATAAGCTACACAAGAGGAGGTGGATTAATTAGGTTGGAATATTATTGTCATGTTTATTGTGCAAGATAAGAGTTGAAAGGTTTGAGAAAAATGGGTAAAGAGGTGTAATATTGGGAGGGAAGGGATAGTATGTGGCAATTGTGGAAGTTGGTAACTCATAAAATGTAGGGGGTAAGGTCTTAATGGTTCAAGGAGGTATAGGAGTGAAAGAGGATAAAGGTGCCATGTAAGAGAGAAAATTCCTATATGTACAATAAAGTGCATCCTTATCTAGAGGAGAGGGCACATATATAAGGGAAAGAGTAGGAAAACAAGAAAAAGGAGAGGTATTGATATCAATATCATAATAAAATTCATCCAAGGGAATATTTGGAAATTATGTAATAGGATGGCCATTTGTAATAAGGTCCTAAAGATTAAGGCCATCTAGAGGAGGGGAGGTTTTGGAAACATAATAAAAAGGTATGGTGTGATAGGAAGTAGAAGAGATGAGGGACCAAAGGTAAAAAAACATCATAAGAAGTATAAGATTGACCATAAATGATGGTAGACTCATTAAATGCATCAAAAGATATATCAACAAAAGAGGAATGTGAGCTCTTAGGTGAGGGAGCATTAGTATTGTAGGAGGAGCATCAAGAATAATGGAAAGAGGAGATGAATCACAAATTCCTTCTAGTAATGTATGTGGAATATGTGTTAGTAAGAGGAGGGGAAGTAGGGTGGCATGGATTACTACATGGTTGATAGGGAAATGAATATTTTTTATAGTAGGGGTGAGGTTATACTATTATAATAAATACAAAAATAATCTTAAAAAAATCGTGGTATATCAAGTGTAGCATATGGAATAGATAGTGGAGAAGAATCATTAATGTAGGCGACATAATAATCTAGATACGTAGTTTTAGATCACCAAGGTATGTACTAAGGAAAAAATGAATGTGGAGTAGTGGGAAAGTATAACAAAGATGTAATAAATGGAAATAGGATAATTTTTAAATTGAGAAAGATAAGGATATGGTCAAGGAAAATAGGGTGGCTAGAAAAAAGGTGATAGGGGAAAGTAGTTTCAAGGAAGGATTTATAGATAGATGTTAGGGGTATGGGAGAATAAATTAAATATGGTAAGGAAAGATAACAATGAGGGAATAACTGAGTTGGACTAAGGTATTAGATGACCAAGGAAATGAATGAGAACCTAAGTATACATAAAATAGAGGAGATGATAAGATCTGGTTATGGATGGGAAACTAAGGATAAAAAAGTAAGATAGATTAAAGAATGAAATAATACTAAGGATGAGATGCACACTCTAGGTTAAATAATAATTATTATGATGTTTAAGGTATAAGGTAATGAAGGTAAAGGATGGGTAAATAGTAAATTATGTGTATGAGAAAGTGGGTACTAAGGGGATGGGTCAAGTAGGAAATGGGGTTGTAAGAAAAGAAAAAATAAGTGTTTGGAAACAAGGATGGTGTGATGGGATACTAAAGTGGTGTTGGGAAACTAGATGGGTAGGATAGAAAGATAAGACAATGTATAGGGGAAAGGTGGGTTGTCCAATCTAAGGATTGTGAAAGGCTATGAAAGTGTTATAAAAAGATAAAAAAAGTAGGAGAAAGAGGAAGGTTGAGGAGAGGTTAGGTTTGAAGGAATGAGGAAAGGAAAATATAATTTGAAGGAAGAAAGAAGTTTGGAACAAATATTAGGAAAACCAATTATAAAATAGAGGGTTTTCTAGTTGATATCAAAAGTGGAAATTTAATTACATCAAGCTCACAAAGTGAAAGCAAGGGCTCATCATTGAAGGGAGCTAGTATTGAATGGAAAAATTAGAAAATAATTGTGTAAGAACATCAAGTTCACCAAATGAAAGATAGGGAAATTAGTAGCTATAGAGATTTGTAACTATATGGTACAAAGTTATTTCTTAAGAATTCATTAAGATATACCATACAAATAAAGAGAAAATTTCATATTAAATATGACTATATTTGATCTATTCTAGCAAACACAAGAAATAGGAATGATAAAATGTGACATACATTAAGAAATATAAATACAAGTGACCTATTGCTAAATTAAATAAATAAATAGATTGAGTAAACCTATTTTTCAAATAATTTGACATTAGGAAGCTAATGTGTAGGTTAGGATTAGGAGGTACTATAGAAAAATTTGGGTCTTTTTGGAAAATTTGTGATGAAAAAATCATTGTTGCATCTCATCTAGGACATATCAACATCATATGTAAGACATTAGGGTCCTTTGAGGCACTAGTTTGCATATAATTTATTGTTCTATTTTTTTAGGCTTCTTTATAATTGTCTATAGGTCATTTCTCTAGTTGTATCTAATTCTTTTAACCTTAAAATTTCTCTATACCTACTTTGAATCATAAGGGATAGAAAAAATGTTATTGTGTTTAGTAGAATACGTTGATCCATATCCTATGAGACACATTTCAACCAAGTAGTAATTTAAAACTACCTGATGGGTGTGTAGAGACCTTAATGTTTAGTGTTTGCGATGTGTGAGCAACATTGGTGGAAAATGTGCTAAAAAACTTATGAGGTTTCTACATCTAGCTAGGATGTGCAAGTGATGGAGGGAAATGCGTAATGAAATAATGATTATAAAGAGGTGTTACAATGAGGGAAATAAATTTAGATTTAATATAGGTGAATGGAGAAGGGATTATGAAAACTTGAAAGGAAAATAGTGAAGGGAATGAACTTTTATGACTTCAAATAAATAAAAAAGTGAAATAGAATGAAAGAGGAAGAGAATAAATACACAACCAACAAAATATTAATATTCTGAAATCTTTAGCATTTGGAAGTAATGATGAATATCATGTCTATCATGAATAATAGTGTGATGGATATACAATGTCAACCAATATGGTATGATATTCCTCCACTCACATTTATCGGTTCACCTGGTTGTCTTTAAGTAAGATTCATAAGTCATCAGATCAATAGGTCATTTAGGTTCTATAAATAAGGCCTCGAAGGAGTCATTTGACATCTCGATCCTTAGTGTGTCTAAGCAAGTGTATGCTCTTCTCTTATGCTTTGTGCAAACTTGAGAATTAAAAAATTGCTTATAGGTTTGTAATGAAATCCCTATGATATCTATTTCAATAATATTAGAAGCCAAAGCCATTCGAACTGTATCCTCCACCATTGTTTCTGTTTTCCTATTATTTGTGTGATATCAGACCTTGAAGTCTGTTAATAGGATATTGAATACATAATGCCGAGAACTTTTGCTTTTTCGGGAAATATCTTGTCAGATTGTTAGTTGATTTATATCCTTAAGTTGGTTTATTAAAAAATAGATCTCGTTAATCCTCTAAAGGCTACCTTTTGTATTATCTTAAAATAGACATCATAATGACTAAATTCCAAAAAGTTGCACTAGATGATGGTGTTGATCATTAATTAGGCATCAACGAAAGATATTTCAAGCTTCCTAATGTTCAACCCATTGAAGGAGAAATTATGGGCGAAGAATCTATAGAGTCTAACCTAATGTATTGTAAAATTGGTAGAACCTACACAATTCTGAGGTTTATTTGACTGATCAATCCACTCAACATTGCTTAAGACTACATTAAATTGTCAACCCAAGTTTTGTAAGCTTGGGATGGTGCAACATTATATATTCCTTCAAAGACTCAAAAACTACTTAGGTTACCCTATTCAAGTTATTCTACTTGATAGAAACTCACAAAATTACAAAACAGTAAAAGACATAACCAGAACTAGTGGCTACGAGTACCTACAACTTAGATTGTAACTGAAATGTTGCTAATGAAATGATACTGTGACAACTCAAAACTGATAAAAACTAATGACTCAACTAAATTAGCCTTCAGAGTACTATTGGTTAACCATTTCTTGCATATTCATAAGCATTAATTAATAATAAGCAAGATATGAGATTCGAGTTATCTTGCACATAGTTTATGAAGTAATGATAAATGAAAACAATTATTAAACATAAATGAATAACTAAAAATGAAGTGAAGAACAATACTTTGAGTGGCTTGTTGAAGTGGTTGTTCTCACTTTAATTGAACCCAAATCTAACTAACAGATTCTACGTATCCAATGAAATTAACTCCATTCATAGCATATCATGAAAGATTACAAAAGATATTTCCACAGATTGTATTCAATCATTATGAATATTTCATGTCTTGAAACTAAAAATAACTAATAACATAAAACTGAAAAACCAACTAACTTATCTACGGATTCAACCAATAGCTATATACAAGCTTGAGGGAATCTTATTTAAAGCAACAACTTAACTGAAATCATTAACTCCATTCTCAGATATTTAGAGCGTAGAGTTAGGACTGATTGATTCAACCTATAACTAAAAAGGAAAAAGAATCCTAATAGGACTAAAAATCTGTCAAAATAGAATTGCATGTAAACATACAAACATTTTCCAAAATCCTGTAAGTGAAGGAGACCTCTTCTTCAATGTTTATTAATTGGTTATAATAATACACATTCAACCTTCATCATTTACCTTTAATCAACAATCACCACATTTAACTTAATCTAGAACTCCCCTATTTTTTTGTCCCAGAATCCTTTTGCTGTGGGTTCATCCTACAACTGCTGTGTGCCACTGTTCCTCATTGGCTGCAAAAAGGTTAATTCCACAAAGTATTGTACACAAGACTAACTATCATAATCAAAACATAGAATTGCATCAACATTTCATACATATCTTCATATAAACCATACAATACTAGTATATTATAACCATATTTCAATCATTATATTTTAGATTTAAGTCTGCATAATAGATATGAAAGGATAGTATAAAATAGGAGCATTATTTGGAAAGTGTATCTAAAAGTGTCAAAATATGTATGAAAACAACAAAAAATGAGCTATTATCTGGACCTATTAGAATCTTCAAACATTGAAGTAATATAAGAGGCTATCCAAGGTATAGTTTCAACCTATAAGCCTCCTACACTTAAGGATGAAAGTGTTTATAAGAAATCTGCATTAAAACCAAATATTCTAAAAAATCTGGTTTATCGTTCGAATTTTAAATAGTTTATTAAGCCTAGAACTAAAGTTATTGAGTTAACCTTAGAATATGATCAGGTTCTGAGACTTTTTAGACTAATCTCCTTCCAATAATTCTAAAATCTAAAATTGAATATATTAGAAACCATGTTGATGTGAATTTCATACATTTTGGAGCAATATTATTGTATGTAGGATCTTGTGTTCCTAAAAACATAAAGCTTGTTCAGTATATAGCATTGTGTGATAGAAGATAGACTTATTATGTTGAGATATGGTGTTGTACACCATTGCATAAATTGATTTATTATATTATTTTAATTAAATAATTATTTAGTTGTGATACACCTTGGTGGTGTTGTTAATCACACTAGGTAATTATTTGGGGTCCACTTGATGTTGTAATGTAACATTGTATTATTATTTAATGTGTGGGGGACATGTGATAATAATTTAATATTGGGGAAATATTAAATAAAGTGATGTCTTATTACCCAATATTAAATAAGGGGTTAGTGGTTTTGTATTCACATGGTTTTGTAGTACATGGTTTTACCTTACCACTAGTTGTATTTTGTGTGAGCTTGTGTCTATAAAAGCAAACACATGTGTAGTGGTTTAGGTTGGCTGAGTGGGTTGGTTGTCATTATTGAGTCTTCTTGTGGAGTGCATTTCAAAAGCATGGCATGGGATGTGTGGATTCATGCTTCGACACATGGGAATGCATTAGAGGGCTTGATGCTTCAGAGGTATTCATTGTAACTCTTGTATTGCTTTATTGCTGAATAATATGATGGAGTATAAATGCTTTTGGAAGATGGGTTTTTCCCTCTTGAGGGTTTTCCTAGGGTATATCTTGTGTTATCTTGTGGCTTGTCTATTTGATCTATGCATTTTGGAAAACATATATGCATGTTTATCTCTCATGGGTTATGTAGGAAATGATTTAAGATTGTGGGTTTGAATGCAGTATTTCCTAACATATTATGAACATGCATGCCAAATATCTACCCTGTATCATTTAAATGACAGTTCCATTTGTTTTTGAATTTTATCCTAATCTTACAGTATGTTCTAGAGGTCATGGATGTAAGGAAGTAAAATATGGTTCTCTTGATTACTAGGTCTTGTTTTCATTAGTATATGGGCTAGAGATGTTTGGATAATTTAAATATGCTAGTTACAAATCCAAGTATTGTAGTATGACAAACACAAACCATCCAAAAATTCTAGAAAATATTCCCTATGCCAAACGACTAAATGGTGATGTGCAATTACAAAAGGGACACATGAATAATATAGATATAGTTGTTGGATGGAAATTAGAATAGTTGAAAAATGTTACTCCTAGACTTACAAAAAAATGGAGCCAGTCCATGTAATATAAAGGGAAATACTATCCAAGTTCTTCCTCAGAGTCGGTCTAGTAGAATTCCCACTTCTCCCTCACTTAGTTTTGTACCACTAGGAACTTCCTTCAAAAGAGAGGAAAGTTCAGTTATATGTCAAAATAGAAAATGAACAACAGTCTATCAACGAATGACCATATCCTTCTAAGAAAGGGAAAGAAAGGAAAAATATAGATTCTCCATTTACAATGATGAGTATGACTCTACCTAGGGAAAATACTTTATCTTACTATGAAGAAAATGGTATTTCATTCTACAAGGATGGATGATGTCCTCCTCTAAAAGGCCATTACAAATCACTTGATGGATATAGTAGCCATTTTTTTAGTATGCTTTTTAGCCTAACAATCTTGGAGGAAAAAAACCTCGTCAAGAATTTAAGCAAATAAATCATTTAGCTAGATTTTCTCAACGCTTTCAAGAAAAAATTGATGATTTGTGCAGAGATATAAAACATATTAGGAAAATTATTGACAAAACAAATTCTAAAGCTGATAATCTAAGTCAATTTAATTTAGAAAACTCTACATTTGTATAAGAAGTCAGGAAATATAGTGCAACAATTCATACTAAGGTTGATCAATGCTTAAATGGGATATAATGTAAATAAGGTTGTTAATAAGACTGATTCTATAGACCATAAATTAGTAGAATTAGAAGCTAGTCTACAATTGCTTGAAATTGAAGAAAAAACAAAAGGTGAAATTGTACTTCTTGAAGGATGATTTTCTAAATCTAAAAGAATTTTTTTGAGAAAGAAAAAGAATATTGAACTACCTACTACTATGATGATGATTCCAATTACTCCACGGTATCTAGATATTGACAATCTAGAAAATCTAGTAGAAATTATAAATACAATAAGAGCCTAGATTAATACATATATTTGACAATAGGGCAAATGACAAGAATGAAACAACATCAAACATTAGCTTTTGCTATATAATATCTGTGGAGAATAACATCTCATTGGTGGCAAGCTAAATCTAGTGAGAAAAAAGTTGAACTTTTCTACAATCATACTAATTCAATGGACAAATTTATAGAACTCTTAGTAGATGAGATTTTTTAGAAGAAGATACATACAAGGAAGCCAATCTCAAAGAAATCAGCAATATCAAATATTGCTCCTTGGATGATTTTAAAGAATATTCTAAACATTTTAGGCAACTGTCATATAAAGTAAAATTTGTTGATGGCTTATTTGTTAAAATTAAATATCTTACAGGGCTTCCATATGGAATTCATGATAAGGATATGGAATATTTGAATGCTTATCAAATCAAACTTGAAGACCAATCTATTATAGATATTTTCTAGTATGCTAGACAAGAAGTAGTTAAGTTTATCAATGACTAAAAATATGTTACTAAATTTACTAAACAAAAAGTTAAAATGCTAGCACCCCAGTATGATGAAATAAAAACTTATGGTTGTAATGATTTTGGATCTACTCACAAAAAAATCACATAAGCCAAAACCCCACAAGTTAAATTTCAAAAGGTGCTCTCTCAATAAACACCAGTCCTACGCTCCCCACCATACCTATTTGAGAAAACAAAAAAATGCACGACCTCAATCTAAAACAATTATCTGTTACATATGTAATAAACTAGGTTATATAGCTCAGATTGATTGTTCCTACAAAAATAAAGTTGTTAAAGCTGTATAAACTACAAATTCAACATCATGGTGGGATACAGTTGAAGAATATTTGATTGTGGGTACTTAAGGAAGAGTCTCTTTGATTTATATTTGTAATTCTCCAAGTGGCTAGCTCCTAGATTCAATGATGTTCTCTAAAATTTTCTTGTTGTAGTGGAGAATGCTATGTTTTCTTGTCAATGGATAATGGGTGTTAGAGGAAAAAATTGGCTTTTATTTTGATGGATAGTAGGTTCAATGAAAATGTAGTAATAACTAGGTTAGGAACAAGTTGGTAACCAATTTTCGACAATATCTAAAAGGAACATGAGTAGGGGGTACTAGGAACATGGCTATAGGGTCTTCATGGAATTATCTAGTCAAAGTTTAGGGGAAATTCAATAGAAGTTTCCTAAGGTAATATAATAAATTAAAACATCTTCTGATTATTAGGTTGGTCATAAATAGGAATAAAGTGGTCCTAAAATATACTAGGGAAAGGTCACTAAAGTGGACACAATAGCATTAGGAGGATCTATTATAAAGGAGATAATTTCTAGCCTTACACTATATTACATTTTCTTATGTTGCTATGTTAGTACATGTTTACACTATTTGGTTCATTATATGCCTAATACACTTTCTTATGTTAGAATTGGGTCCATTATGATATTCTACATTTCTATTGTTACATATTTTATGTTTACAATGTCTATGTAACAATTTACTTGGTTTCTTTGACAAGCTTGGGGCCAAAATGCTAGGGGCAACCTTGGTTAAATCAGTCATTGGTTATATATGCTTACATTATCATATATTCTATCTTTTTCCTCTTCTCACTATGCATGCAAGTTACTACACATGTAACACTTGTGAGGGGGCATACAATAGAACTAATTATTTAACATGATACATTTTAGGATCATCTACTCTTTAAACCCTTGTCCTTCCTCTATTACAATTTTTTCCCTTTTGTCACCTTTGATTCATGGTTATATATCTTGGCTAGAGTGTTCCCCTTGGATCTTACACCACTATTATATTTCTCATTACTCTTCACTAGATTGGTACCCTTAGATCCTATTCCACATGATAATTTTCTTACATTTACTTTTCATGCTCATGGTTAAGTTTTTTTCTTACTTAATGATTATGATTATGGATACATGTGCTAACAATCCTTGTAAGTACCTTTACTATTTAGTTGCTATGTTGGTACTAATGACTTCACATGAAATATTTTAGGTTACAATTTGTGTAGAGAGTTAGTGGATCCCCCATTCTTCTTTTATATTATAATTTTGTATGTTTAATTTTATGCAGTCTACTTGATACATTTACTTTACCTTATATAATTGATATAGATTCACATTCCTACACCAAAGTGGGGGAAAAATATAATGGTAAAAAATGCATCACTTGCACTTTACCCATTTTCTTGTCATCTTTTTGGGCAATTAATTATATTATGATGACATATTTTGCCTTCTTTTTTATTTATCAATATTGACATGTTATCAATACACGAGCCTTTGATTTACCATGTTTTGATCCTTAATTTGTCAATGTTTGCAGTCCAATCTTAAAATCTAAGCTTGCATTTCTTGGAAATTTCCACTAGTGTAGGACAAGATTGTTTAGTGGTCAAGTCTTAGGCAGGTAATTTTGTCATCATCGATTTTCAATGAAATATTATCATTGTCCACAAGTCAACTCCCTCTTTCCTTCCCTTTTGTGCTAACACAGGTGCAAATTATGAAACTAGTTGTGCCAAATAGTTGTATTTGATGCAATACCTTAAACTCATTATAAATATCTCATTCTATCATTGAAATATCAAATTTCAAGCATTTTAGTGAGCAATGGAGCATTCTAGTAGTAGTATTGGCATTCATTAAACAATTACTTCTAGGACTTTTTGCATGTTCATGTGGTATGCCATCCATTATTTCTCAATATTCATTAATTCAAATCTTAAAGGGTCTCAACTACTATTGAGTGGGTTCCCTAGTCATCGATCCATATATCTCAAAGCAAGGTCCAAACCACATCCACACATTTTTTAGATGCCAAAGGAATTCTACAGTCTATGTATTTCTAGACAATATTTCCTAAAGAGGATTGCACCATTGGGAGGTCACATCCAAGGTTGATAATCACACCCTTAGTCTTGTTGTTATTAGTCTATTATAATTGCATAGCCTCTATTTGATTACAATTTCATTAATTCTTCAATCATAAAGCTAAGAGCCATTATTTATTTTAGGTTCCCATTTTAATTTGATTGCTCCTATATTCCTCTTATCTCTCTAAATAGAATTATTTAGATTAAATTTATTTATCATTATTGATCTATTAAGTTTAATTTAATATTAAATGATTTATTATGATTGTTCTTAGTTTACTGCTATGAAATTTTTATTTTTATTTCATGTATATTTGGTGGTCGGGGTGCTAGTTAGTAATATCACAATGTGTGCTCATTTTTGGTTCAAGATCGATTGAGTATGTGCTTAATGTTTTCTTATCTAATTATCATGTAATGTGTGAATATTTGATAGTTAAGTATTACATCATTTTGGTAACTATGAGATGACTAAATATCAGTAATAGTTGTACTTCATTGTGTGCTTGTGGGTTGTAGGGTTTTGGAAAGGGTCAAACTTAGTGTTCTTCTATTTATAATAGTAAAATGAGATCATGGATCAACAATGGGTCAAAAGTCCTTACTTTCATAAATATTTTGGTTTAAACCTTTAAACTATATTGATAATTTAAGATTTTCCTTTTATATTGATTAGGTTTCTCAATGAGTAAGGGTTTCTGTAGAATCCATTTGACACCAAAGGTATATATTTTTTCCTTGTGTGATTTGTGTTTAAAATTATAGAAACTAATAATGCCATTTCCACCTTTTTTATTTTCATAATTGTTTTCCTTATCAAATGTTAGTTAAGATAGAGCATGTTGTTACCACATTGATATGATTTTTCTAAACAAAGGAAATCATGCTTAATTTAAATTTTTGGGAAATACAATTTGTCTAGAGATGTTTTCTTTCAAGGTCCCAAATGGTTTTTATTGTTTCATGATATTGAAAAATAGGATAATGTAATTATGTTAAATATATGATATACCTCTTAAGGAGAATTATGGGTGTGGGTAGTAGCTTAACTATGTTAAGTTTCTTGTATGTGAATATGGTCAACCTTGCGGTTTGAAGTTTGAGTTCATTATAAAACTTTGGGTATGTTGTGCATTGAAACACAAATTTAGTTAATTTAAGTGTGATGAGTTTGATGGTTGAGTTGAGTTTATTGTTAGACTTGATACCATTCAAATATATAGTAGTATATCAAAAAATAGGATATTACTATGTTGCAATATATATTGTTAATACTCTAACATGTAGTACGATGGATTAATTTGGAAAAAAATGAGATCCGTTAAGATTAGGATTGAAATTTGATAGTTGGTATTATATTTAAGAGAGATAGGGATGTGTCTTGTTATGATTTTTCATACCCTATAATATGCTTGTTGCCAAACAAAATTATTAGTATGCTTGTCAAACCCATTTTCTTCCAATTTGTGTTGTTTCCCCATTGTAATGTTTGTACATGATAGTCTTAAGTCTAGTTAAAAAATGACGAGGCTTATGGAGGGTGCATCCAATTATTTAAATTTTTTCAAAATATTACATACAAAGATAATACAATGTTGTTATCCTATTCTCGATCATGTGTTAATCCCTCAAACAACCTAGAGGAATGATGAGGATTAGAACACTACACATGATAAGAATATAATATAGTTTTAAACTACATAGAAAAACTTAGGTCACTTTTTGGAACAAAATGACATCTTTAGATAGTGGTGAGTAGGTCATATCCTAATATAGTTTATTGATTATTGTACATGGCAAGCCAATGCCTCACTTTGGAGTATTTGTAGAAGTGGTATTATCATTATTATCATGAGATGGAAATTTTGATGCTATATTGTCCTAAGCCTTGGCCAAGGGGATGGATTTATTAAGATGGTTTATTATGTTTTGTAAGGCATGGTTACTCTCCAACACTTGGTTCTCTCTCTCTCTCTCTATGTGGTACACTTATGTGATCCCATTTGTAAAGGGTAAGGTCCCATTGGGTGACATATGAGGGAGTCTATATAACTTTGTGATTGGTGGAAAATTAGTCTCATTACTCTCTCTCTCTCTCTAATTTAAATTCTAGTCCAACATGATATTATTAATATTCTTTCTATGAAGGTATAAATAGGTGTTACGTTGATAACTATGTTGTATAAATGTATACGTATGTATTGAGTTGATAAAAAATAATTTAGTTATATATGTTGCATGGTGTTGATTAAGTAGTTATGATTTCTACCTTGTTGTAGGTCCATATCATCATTTTAGATAATGGTATTACATTATTTGAGAAAGAGGAATATGTTTACAATTGTCTCATCACATATATATGATATTGTTGCTTGAGTCTCATATATCCAATGGTTGCTTTACTTCATTTAGTACATGTTTAATCATGAATAAATATTAGACCTTTTTAGATTTTGTTACCTTTAAATAGCGTTTTATAAAGCTTGGTAAATGTTGTATAATCTTAAATTCTTTAATTGATTCATTCAACATTAAACCTAAAATTATAAATTATATTTTCCTTTAGAGAAATATAGAATAAATTAAACTCCTTGACAAACAATAAAATTTAGTATGATCTCTTTCATGGTTCTAAACCCTAGTTAGTTTAAGCATTACCTAGTACCATGAAAATGAAATTATTAAGAGAACAAACAATTACTACATATATAGTAATTGGTCTTTTCTATTTGTAATCTATAGTAGGGTTGTGATAGTTTGGCTCTCCATGTCACATGTGATGTACTTAGATAAAAAAGATAATGAAATTGAATGAGATAAAATTAAACATGACTTCAAATCTAGCATTTCATACATCAGATTAAATCAAAACATTCATATTTACAAATCATCAACCAACCTTTAAAAACACACTTATATTCATATTCCTAATATTTATTACTCAAAATTCATAAACAACTTTAGAAATCAAAATTGACAATCCTAGTTTAAGTCACTCACACAAGTCTTTAGTTTAAATCAAATACAAAATCAAAATTAGATAACGATATTGAATGAAAGGCAATCTTGAGACCTTTGTATCAAACTACTCTAAGAAAGGGGTTGTGGGATTTGGGTTGTTACATAAACTATAAGTTAGAATATAAAGTATTGCAAAGTACATGAAAGGAGAAAAAAAATTCTTTATCCTATCTTGATTTCATTCTCAACTTTGGTTACATGAACTATAAGTTAGAATATAAAGTATTACAAAATACATGAAATGAGAAAAAACATTCTTTATTCTATCTTGATTTCATTCTCCACTTATGAGTTGGAATTCTCCATGTTTTGAAGACAACTTATTAGTATCCATGCATGTTTTGAGATGTAAATTTTTATCTTAAATGGGGCATCTAGTAGAAATATTATTGAACTTTAATAAAATTTCCAATGAAATGTTCTTGTTTTAGGCTGAAAGACTTATACCATTTCATGAACTTATTCACAATTTCAACACCAAACATCCATAATGGCCTAGAGTCTTAACACTTATAAGATCTCTAGATTTGCTCAAATGTTAGGGCTAGGCATACAAACTATGACCAAGGTGTCTCCTTATGGCCTTACTTCTCTTTGCAAGAGATATATTAATCAAGGCAATCACAATATGTCTATAAGACACCATCATCATGTAGGATGATTTTTGTACAATTGTCCCCCCTTGTGCTGATAGGCAAATCAATGTGTTGCCTAGGGACAATCATTAGTACCAAATTCCCATATTCATTGGTGGAGCTTCATATTAGAACACTTAGCTTGAGCATGGAGAGACTAAAGTAGAGACATTATTATAACTACACCTACTACTTAGTTGTTGGATGGGATCAATCCTTGAATATTCTTCTTGTTAGGAGTCAAGGAAAAGATGTAAATCACAATTTTCAATTTTGAACTTATTAAGAAAACTCTATTAAGCTTTCTAATGTTTATGTGGCTCAAAATTTTTGTGATTTATGGTGAGAGTGCCTAGTAAACATTTCCACATATTTGTGACAAAAGCATTTTTTAAGATCAAAATATTGGCATATCTTGTAATGAATAATTTTTATTTTTAAAGAATCACTACCATATTCTCCATTTGTGTAATGTAATCTAGGGATTGTTTTATAATTATTTTAGTAGAATGACAATGAACTTGCTTCCATTCAAATGTTTCATACTATTTTAATGTATACATAAAAAATTGTGTGTTTGAATATTATGAATTAAATCCCTTATTATAAATTTTTACATGTAACAAGTCAAAAATTTCACGAATCTTAATGTAGTTCTAAATAAGGATTGTAAACAAGCTTTTGCTGTGACATATGGAATTTAACCTTCACTAGCAAATGTTAGGTTATAACAATGAATGCAAAATTATTCAATTCCTATCTTATCAAATGAAATTTAACTTTTAGTACATTTGTTAGGTTTACCACATATAAATAAAGTAGTCAATTTGGTCAATTTTGAATAAGCTTGTAATATTATTTTTAATCCTATGAATGTCTCCCATTGCATTTCTTTGAAATTCTAATAGCCCTGATCCTTTTAAGTTCCTCTTATTTAAAACTTATTGCCACTCCAAATACTCATGAAATGCCATCTTTAGCTCTCTCCCAACAACATTCAAACCCTCATCTCATTCGTATCAATTTATAAATCTCATCATGCACAATTTTGTAATACCATGAATGTGAGATTACAATACAATATAAATTGTGATTTTAGTTTTACATATACAAATGTTATTCTCTTCTCTCTAACATCAATCTATAAGCCTTTTTATATACAAAGTTTTTTAAATGCCATACATATCTACTAATTACAACATAGACACAATTGTAATTTTTTTAGTTCTTCATATATATAAATTATAATAGTTTATTCTAATTAAAACAAACATATTGAAATCAAATCAAATTAAAAGATATTTATCAATTCATCAATCTATTAGCTATCTCACCAAGCAAAGGGGTGTGAAGGAGCATTAGAATCATCTAACCATAAATGAGACAAAATCTATATGCACTTACAGAAAATTACATACCTAATTTCAAGTGTATAATGTAGTCTCACATGGTCAACCTGTTATAGGCAAAAATTGAGCAAATAATTCCAACAAAATAATCATACAAATGACAGTTTGATTATGAACCCTCCTCTCCCATTTCCTACTGATCAAGCATCTTTCCATTTACTTTAAGTGTTTCTCACCTTTTTGTTTTTTTCCCATTCTCCACCTCCTTCTCCAACTTTTCATTTCATACATATGAAGGTTTCCCGAAAGAAATTCAATGAAACATTCATATTATCATTTAACAGGTCTGTGGCAATTTATATAAGCAATGATCTGACTTGAACTCTACACATCTAATTAATGAAGCCAACGACATGGTCTAGATTGCTAAATTCTCAAAACTAAAAACTAAAAATAAAAAATTCAAAGTAACTGAAAATAAAACCTTCTCCCTTCATTATTACTACAGATCTGACATGGTGCACATTATTGTAGTGAAAGCCTAATTTTCAGATTGATTTATTTAGCATCACCAATAATCTCCACAAGAACATTGTCCCTGTTTGAAATGATGGAAACGACTTGCATCTCTTACGACAATTTCTCTTGCAACAATCTTGGAGATGAATTTCGTTGCAGTGTGACAATCAGCACATACTCGAAGGTTCTTAACAACTCTAATAGTTGTTCCAGGGGGTGTGTTTAATAAACCAAATGCAATTGCTAACTTTTCACTATGGTGGCAGAGAAATAATTGTTTTTCCTCCTCTTCCACATCATTGAGTAAATACCTTGGATCTGGAAAATACCCTGCTGCCTTCATCTCCCAAGCCAATTTCTCCAACTTTGCATAGATATCGTTTGTCTGTGGATGTGATTTGTCTCCTGCACAAAAAGCATGTACCATTTTATGGTCTTCAATCCAACTACATCCAGGGATCTTTTTTATTTGTCTATCTTTCATCAATCTCCTTACCATTTTAACCTCATTCCACCTGCCCACTTCTGCGTAAATGTTTGAGAGAAGAACATAAGTCGCAGCATTTTTAGAATCCAAATCAAAAAGTAGTGTCGCTGTAAATACTCCTAAGCCTATATTCATATGTGATCTACAGGCAGCAAGAAAGCACATCCACACAACTACCACAGGTTTAACCGGCATCTTAATGATAACGTTTAGGGTGTCCTCAAGATAGCCAGCACGGCCAAGAAGGTCAACCATGCACACATAATGATCAACTATAGGTGTAATGCAATAAAGGTTACTCATATGATTGAAGTATGTACAGCCCTCATCCACTAAACCTGCATGGCTGCATGCAAATAGAACACAAGCAAAGCTTACAATGTTAGGGTATGTTCCAGAGTGTTCCATTAATTCAAAGATTTTGAGAGCATCCTTGCAAAATCCATTTTGTGCATATCCTGCAATCATGGCATTCCATGAGATGACATCTTTTTGAGGCAATCTGTCAAACAGCTCGCGTGCCTTGTCTATGCTTCCACATTTTGCGTACATGTCTACCAGAGCATTTCCAACTATAATATCTGACAAAAAGCCCCCTTCCATAATGCTTTGATGGATGTCCATACCTTGTTCCAAAGCTCCCATTTTGGCACAGGCAGGGAGGATGCTTGCAAATGTTGTTGAATTTGGCTTTATACCTGTCAATTGCATTTGCTTGAAAGTTTCCAAAACCTTCTCAACAAATCCATTTTGTGCATATCCTGCAATCATGGCACTCCATGAGACCACATTTTTTTGAGGCATTTTATCAAACAGTTCACGTGCCTTGTCTGTGCTTCCACACTTCGCATACATGTCTACCAGAGCATTTCCAACTATAATATCTGATAAAAATCCCCCTTCCATTATGCTTCGATGGATGTTCATACCCTGTTCCAAAGCTCCCATTTTGGCACAAGCAGGGAGAATGCTAGCAAAGGTTGTGGGATTTGGCCTTACACCTGCCAATTGCATTTGCTTGAAAGTTTCTAAAGCTTTTTCAACAAATCCATTTTGTGCATATCCTGTCACCATTGCAGTCCATGAGATGACATCTCTGTGAGGCATTTTGTCAAACAGTTCACATGCCTTGTCTATGCTTCCACATTTTGCATACATGTCTACCAGGGCAGTTGCAATTACAACATCTGAGGAAATTCCTCCATCCTTTATGCTTTGATGGATGTTTATACCCTGTTCCAAAGCTCCCATTTTGGCGCAGACAGGAAGGATGCTGGCAAAGGTTGTGGAGTCTGGCTTTACGCCCGCCAATTGCATTTGCTTGAAAGTGTCTAAAGCCTTTTCAATAAATCCATTTTGTGCATATCCTGCAATCAATGCATTCCATGAAATCACATCTCTTTGAGGCATTCTGTCAAACAATTCACGTGCTTTGTCTATGCTTCCACATTTTGCATACATGTTTACCAGGGCACTTGCAACTACAATATCTGACGAAAATCCCCCTTCTGTTACGCTTTGATGAATGTCCATACCCTGTTCCAAAGCTCCCATTTTGGCACAGGCAGAGAGGATGCTGGAAAAGGTTGTGGAATTTGGCTTAACACATGCCAATCGCATCCGCTTGAAAGTTTCTAAAGCCTTTTCAAAAAATCCAGTTTGTGCATATCCTGCAATCATCGCCGTCCATGAGACCACATTTTTTTGAGGCATTTTTTCAAACAGTTCACGTGCCCTGTCTATGCTTCCACATTTTGCATACATGTCTAGCAGGGCAGTTTCAACTACGACATTAGACGAAATCCCTCTATCCTTTATGCTTTGATGGATGTCCATACCCTGCTCCAAAGCTCCCATTTTGGCACAGGCTGGAAGTACGCTGGCAAATGTGAACTGATCGGGTTGGAGACCTGTTCGTTGCAAGTAATGAAACAATGTGACTACCTCATGAGGATACCCATTTTTCCTATAAGCTCCAATAATCATATTCCATGAGACGATGTCTCGTTCTTTCATGTGGTTAAACACTTTACGAGCATCCACCAAACTTCCGCACTTGACATACATGCAAATAAGCTTCTTCTGAAAAGTTGTGCCTGTAGCAAATGCAAATCGCCTGTGAGCGATGAAAGAGTGGACTATTTTCCCTTGTAAATGCGCGTTCTTGAGAATGCAGGTCTGTAATAATTGAAGATAAGTATTTGAGTCTTCAGGGGGTTTGTGTGTCGTAAGCAGAATGTGCAGCGCCTCCTTCAACATAATGCTGAGAGACTGAGATGGGTAATGGATAGCAATGGCATTTTATGATTGTGGAAAATGTGCGGTATTATTCAGTTACATCTTACCAGATTGGCATTGCCAGTGGTAAGCCTGGGAACATTTTCACTTGATAGCAGACAATCAAGTTGCAAATAAGTTTCAGCTCCTGCCACATGTTCACCTTCTCAGTTCGTGCCCAGTCAAAACTCAAAAGGATTTTTATATCTACTGTCCTCAAGATGCCGAATGTGGCAAAGTTCTACCGTCTACTCCCTTAAGTTCAAGATTTGCAGCGGCAGCGACCAGCAGTCTCTCTCTGCTGGCCGCTGGTACGTTTCCCAATCTAACATTTATCAGCATTATCAGAATCCCATTTACTCACACAGTCAGCCACCTTATCAAATGGACTCAAAATTAAGAACCAAATCTAAAATTTGTTCAACAACAAAAGTCCATTGTTAGGAAAGATTATTAGAAGTCCTTTTATTCAGTAGAGTAGTCAATATCATAGAATCCATCTTATAAATAATTTTTTTCCATTCCAACTTGCATGTTTTACTCACAACAAGAAGTATAGCATGAACTTCCATTTGATTGTTACCGTGGTATTCTAAAGAAGTAGAAAAAAATAAATGAATCAAACCATGATTATCAAGACCCACTCCACCAATTCCAAGAATCCCTGGATTATTTCTAGAAGAACCATTGAAGCTTCTTTTCAAAAAACTTAAGAGGAGGAGACCACTTACTAGTCCTATTCATTTTTTCAGAAACATGCATATGAACAATAGTTGGAAAAGAAGTTAAAGAAGAGGAAAGACCAAGACTACTAGAAATTTGAAAGTCAAAGGGAAAAGGACCTCTTCTGAAGGACATTTAGCAATAATTGGCTAAACTAAAATCTTTATCTTTTGCCAAACTTGAATAAGAAGATTTTGATGATCTTGAAAAATTCACCCTTTTCTCTCTAAACAGATTTTCTAAAGAATAAAAATAGGACCAAGATCCCAAGAAACAACTAAATAAAGCATCGTTGTAGGTGGATGCCCCAAGCTAGCCCAAAATTCAACTAATGAAGAAACATGAATCATAGGCTTGTTCTATATTCCCCAACATAGGATCCAAAGGTAAGGCAAAAGGACACTAAAAAAAGAGATGTGGTGCATTCTACTCACTACTACCACATCAAACACATTTGGATGGACCAATAAATCCTCTCTTCAAAATATTATCTCAAGTGAGGAGTATTTTGACTCAAAAGCCAAATGAAAAATTATATCTTGACTAGCTAAATTTGTTCAAAATTTTCCTCCACCAATGAAAATCTCTATTAATACAATTACTTTGGTCTAGACAGTAATAGCCAAGAGCTATTGAATAAGTACCTTTGGACTCATTGCCCTAGGCAAGCAAATTAGATTTCTCTAGAGAACTACAAGGCATGCCAAGAAGAATAAAAGCAAGAGTAGCACAATCAATAGATGATCCACCTCTAGGCCAACTAGTGGGATCCTTCCAATGATATATCAAAGATTTACCCAATTGAGTACCAATTTTAAAATCTACAACTTTAGACCACCCAATTGCCTAAAATTTTTCACTGAAGGGAATAAGATGAGGGAAGACTAAAAATATTAGAGGATTAAGATCCCAAGAGTCTTTCCAAAAAAGAGCTATATCACCCTTATTGATAATCCAAAACAAGCCTTATCTAATAATGGAAGCTCCCCTCTTTATAGTATCTCAAACCATCAAACCTTTCCCAACCAACTCCTTATGGGACTATCCTCCAAAGAGGCCCCTCCCAAATATTTGAAATTTAGAATTCTAGCCCATAAGTGCTTAGGATACTGACACCACCTCCAATATAATCTGGCAAATAAAGCTTGAGAACTTCATTCAGTTTGCCTTAATCCAAGACCACCATTATATTAGGACTACAAACCTGACCACAACTAACCAAACTCAAAATTTGATATTCCAAATTTTCAATCCATAGAAAGTTTTGGGAGAGAGAATCAAAATATTTAAGAAAACTTTTGAGAAAAAATAAAACTATAAATCTATAAATAGGATAAGCTTGAAAGACAAATTTTAAAAGAGTCAATCTTCCAACAAAATATAGCTATGTAAAAGTCTAATGACTAAACTTCATGTGAGACAAATCCATAATTCTTTTTCAATGGTATTTTTTTAAAATTCCAAAAGTTAGATGGATCCCTAAATAATCAAAACGTAGAGACCCAATTTTAAAATGAAGAATTGAGCAACTCTTTGCTAGATAGCAATTGGAGTGATATATATATATATATGATTTATTGTCATTGACTTGTTGCCTTGAAGTTGCCAAATAAATATCTAAATATTTCTTGAAATTAGCTGCCTCATTTATTTTAGGCACCCCCGTCAAAGTAGTATCATCAATGAATTGAAGTTGAGATTGTGCATCAATTCCTTCAGCCAAAGATAACCTTGAAGAACTCCCTTTACTCATTGACTCTTAACAAATTTGCCTAGTCCTTCTGCTATTAGAATAAAAAAATAAAGAGATAAAGGATCTCCTTGCCGAATACTCTTTGACATAGGAAAAGTAGTAGAAGGAATGCCATTGATAAGGATGAAAAAAGAAGAGGAAGAGGCACAAATCATAACCCAATCAATCCATCTTGAGGAAAACCCAAAAGCAAATAACACGTTTTTAAGAAATGAACACTGGACTCTATCACACACCTTAGACACATCCAACTTAATAAACATAGCTTTGTCTTTGAGGTGGCCATAGAGTGAACAACTTCAATAGAAAAAATTATACCATCCAAAATTTGATGACCTTTAACAAACTTGCCTTGCTCCAAAGAAATAAGAGAACCCAATATAGTTTTTCAACACTCAACAAATTTTTTTATAATGCACATTGCATAAAGCTATAGGATGAAAAAAATCTAGAGATGGAACTCTTTCAAATTTTCAAATCAAAGTCAAAAAAGTAAAATTTATTGCTTTGAACATCTATTTATTCTCTTAAGATTCTTTAACCACCTCAAGTAGGTCAAATCTTAAAATATCCCAAAAAACCTAAAAAAATCAATAGGAAACCCAATAGGTCTATGGTATTTTCCTTTATTAATTTGAAAAAATCATCTTGAGCTCCTCCATAGAGATAGGTCTCATAAGAAGATTATTCATATATGCTAAAATCAAAGAAGAAATATATTCTTGAATGATTTTCTCTT
Organism: Sequoia sempervirens; assembly: GCA_007258455.2. Taxonomy (NCBI): domain Eukaryota; kingdom Viridiplantae; phylum Streptophyta; class Pinopsida; order Cupressales; family Cupressaceae; genus Sequoia; species Sequoia sempervirens. Next base: position 137,455,591 of record VDFB02271358.1, on the reverse strand, counting down.
TGTCCAAAGTCCTAGAACTAGTCTCCTTGAATAAAGAAGAAAAATGCAACAAAGCCTCCCATGAAATGTCTTGGGAGGAAGAAACCTTGACTCATTGAGATGATGAGAGAGAAGAAATAACATTTCCACTCATCTTGCCTTTGAAAAAATTGTGAAAAAAGGAAGTGTTCTTATCTCCTTCCTAAAGCCACTAAACTTGTGAGTTTTCCTTCCAAAATATCTTCTCCCTTAATTCCCTTTCATAAATATCTTTAGAACAAGCAAATTTAGCATGTAAGATACCTTGATTCATTCCAAACTTCCTAATCTAAAAAGTGATAACATCTAGTTGTTTTTTAACCATAGTATTTCACTTGAAAATGTTACCAAAAGAATATCCATTCAACTTTTTAAGTTGAGATTTGATGAACTAAAGTCATTTAAAAAAGTACATAATTTTCCTAAAAGGAGGTTTCCCTACCATCTACCAAACTTGAACAAGATAAAAAATATTAGGATCTTGAAGTCGTATAAGCTTAAATTTAAAAGGAAACCATTTGGGAAGAGAGAATAAAGAAGAGAACTTAATTGGCCAATAATTTGAACCTTTGCACCCCATAATTTTATAAGAATTCCATTTAGCACCTATCTAATAATTTGAAACTAGAAACCTATGTAGCCTTTTATAAATTTAGAATCAATCCCACACCACCTATCATTCCAAGTAAACATTCCATTACTAGGTTTGATATCCACCAAACTAAGGGAAGATAAGTTGTCTCTCAACAAAGATGAAGATGAATCCAAATGATTTAATCCACCAAGATTCTTATCACTTGACTAATCTAATCACATTAAAATCACTAGCTAAGGTCTAGGGAAGGGAAACAATAAAGGAGCAAGAAAATCAAATATGAGACCAAAGTATATCTTTACCTTGAAAATAAATTGGAGAAAAAATATTGGTGAAGAATAAACTCCTCCCAAAAATCAAAGCAAGTAGTCACCATTGATAAATAATGACGTCTTGATATCCAACAAGGAGTAAGAATTTGAGGATCTCATAAACAAGACAATCCTCCAATTGAACCTTGAGCACCAATACATTAACATTGGCTGTTCTTCCAAATATTTGAAGAAAGATAAATCATATATTCCATGGAAAGTTTAGTATCTTGAAAGAGAATAATATCAGGTTATGATCTTGAATAAGAGTTTGAGCAACCTTTTGATGAGGGGTACTACTCAAACCCCTTGCATTCTAAGAAATTACAATAATTTTTAAGAGTTTGAAAAGTGGGAATCTAATGTCTTGATAACACTTGATTCCACCAACAATTCCCCAATCATCTTGACCTTCTCCTGATCATGTTTCCTCTCTAAGAAATTTTCTCCATTCCCCCTTTTTTAAGAGATTTTTGTTGCGATCCCAAGGATGGTGGAGCTTTTCCCCCTATCATCTAAAGACTCAAAAACAATATTCAAGCATCTAACATAACGTTATCATTAAGGGAAACCAAAATATTTTTGTCAATGAAGGATAACTTGGATCAAATCTGGAGACCATACTATTGACTTGAGAAGAAACTAGATTAAAACAACCTCCTAACCCTACATAATTACTTTAGTATTATTGGCAGTAGGTGAAGCCACTTCATTGGAAACATGTTTCTTCTCTTTAGGTTCTAGATTTGAATTTGAGACTGTATAGGAGAAAATTTGCACCCCTTTCACAAATCCCCCTTTTATGCATCCTCACCTTATAAAACCAAATCCAAAGACAAAATTCCATATCAACAAGCTATCTTCCTTCCACTTGGAATCTATCCTTTGTGGACTGGTAGAAGAATATTTGTTGGGGACATGCGCGTGGTGCACAAACGTCTATGTGGCGTGCTTATGTCCTTGATGGATTCCTGCATCTGAAGTTGGTAGAGGCATTACCCTTTTGATTGGGGTCAATTTGTAACGTCCTTCTTCGACCAACTGACCCTGAAAATGATAGATTCTTCCCTCTTCTCCTTCAAATTTATCCATTCTTCATTCAACTCATCTTTTTCCATCTCTTTTTGCAATCTCTAAGCATTTAATCCATCCTTCTTTCACGTTCTCAAGCACTTCTAGCACTTCAACACTCCATTGTAGCAACAACACTCCGTCAACTCTGCAAATCAAGTGCGAAGCAAGCCATTAGCAACATGGTCTCGAGGAGGTTTTGCGAGACCTCCCTTCATCGTAATTGAGGCTATGGTGATTGTTCAAGCCTTCTTTCTCCTCCATTGGCTAGTGAGATTTTGGTGGAGGTGGTAACATTTCGCTCCTCTCCTTTGTGATTTGGTTGAGTAGCTCTTTACTGTTTTGTAGTGTTTAGTGTAATCTCTACTTTCTTTACTTCTTTATTGTATATTTCTCTATCACTGCTATCTAGTTTTCCATGGAGGTGGAAACACCAAAACGGGGGTCCGACTGAGGAAGGCCCCTATACAACCCCAACAATTTTCCCCTTCTTTCTTGTGTGCAGGAGAACGTACTTTTGGAGCTAGCTAGCGAATTGGTGCCTTGGTGAGATCATCTTTGTCATTTTAGCTCTTATCTATTTACTTTACCATTTCCATTTGTACTTTTCATATGCTATAATTCTGTTTTTCTCATTTAGAAACAACTAGCTAGGTTGTTAGCTTGTTTTCTAGTAGTTCATACTATGTTCACTACTTTTTGACCGTATAGACACTAGTGCACCTGAGAGAGGCCAGCGCGCCGCATTGCCATCCTTGGATAGAGAGCTATCTAAAGCACAATACCAACTCCAAAAACTAGCTCACCTAGCCCAAACTAAAGTTTGGATAGATGTAGAGTGATTAAGGCACATTATAGTCCTCATTATTCTCGATCCCTATTCCCAAAACATCCCTTTAGAGTGAGGTAAGCTAGGTCAGCCTTCTGCTCTTGGCTCTCTATGACCTGGGGCCTTGACATGATTGGTCCCCCTCTCTTACATTTTTGGTGAACCCAACATGAACCACTTTGGTTCCATTTTGTGATTCTAAAAGTTTCTTTCCTTGTATTCTAGGAGTGTTGTAGGTGTGAGTGTTGTGAGGCATTCACCTTACAACCCGACCTGCGACCCCTAGTAGGTGTAGTTGGAAGGTTCCAAAAGTGTTGCGCAACTAAACCTTAATTGGGTCATTGTCCTATCTTGTAACCTTTGGGGGGCTTTGTGAGAGTGTCATTTAGTGCATGCAATGGCCTCTTTCTTGAATCAACCTATCCCCTCTGTGCAACCTATGAGAAGTGGTATTGGTATAACCTTCACCTCATAGGATCTACCGATGGGATTTAATAGAGAACCATCTCCTCTCTAAATCCCTGCGTGAATCAACAGAAACACCGTAGCAGGTGTTCTCATTGATTCGACATCCCAAGTAAATATCATAACTGAGGAGATCATGTAATCCAATTTCTGCATCAAAATGGGCACGATGCACTTATGAGCGCCATCCACATGCATGACAGACTTTCAATACCTCGTCTTGACCTAGTATTACTTTATTATTCTCATTGGACCTAAATTCGTAAATCTTTTGTTCAATATAATCCTAGGGTCTAAACTATTTAGAGTGAAGCTGGGTATCCCTTAGTTAGTAGCTATTATAAATATAGTTCCCTTGATTGTGCACAAGTGTTTGAAATTCATTCATGAGGGTTAATCCGTACATGTGATCCATGACACTGGCTATAGACCACTAGTTGAGCATGGTAGTTACTCAGATTAATCTTGACTTAAGCCCGTTGGTCCTCTTCCACCTAGGAAGGACCTCTTGTACCAGACAAATCAAAATTACAAGAAAGGGCGCTTAATGCCGATAGTGAGATACCCTTCATCACCCTATACTATTTCACATAGGGCTTGTTTAAAAGCTATCAGTGATGCTGCCAAGGCGTGTAGAAGAGAAGAAGAGAAGCAGTCCCGAGATCCTTCTTCCTCCTTCTTCCTCTTTCGCTTTTTAGCCTAACACTTCTTCTCACCTTGCTATGGCGCCATCAGATTCTATTCTACGTTTGCAAGAAAATCCTATGGTGCCGACTTGGCGGAAGCCTAAGTGTCCCGTGTTTGAGCTTCCTGTTCTGCCCACAGAGCCTAGGCCCATTCAGTATGGTAGGAAGAAAGGTCCCTGTGGGGAATCCTCTATGTCCTAGCCTCCACGACCTTCCACCGCTTCTGCTCCCAAAGTAGTAAATGAGAAGAGGCCTGCAGTCGAGGCACTAGAGCTGACTCCTCTCAATCTCTTCCTCCTACTCCCATTTAGGAGCCCCTCCCACCACCAAAAATAGTTGAAGTGGACACTCCCATTTTGACTAGGAGCCTTTCGTTCCCTCATATCCTTTGGTCTCTAGCTCAAAGAGTCACATAAATTTCCTTGTGCATGAATTCAAGCGCTAACGAAAGGCTCTCGCGGCTAAGCAGGCCACTTTGCAAAAGAAGGAAGAGGAGTTGACCACCCCTGCTTTAGGGACTCCCAATGCATCCTTCTCTCTCCTCCCCTATGCTTCCATTCAATCTAGTTCAGTCTTGCTTCCAACTTCCATTGTGAGTATGAATGCATCTGACTCTAAAAAGGTGCAGGTGTTTATTGCTCCTTTGGTTGAGCCTCCCTTGTTGATGTCCCTCCTTTCCTGAAACCCATAGATATGGCGAACACTTCAGTAGTATCTGCTACAGTTTTCTCCTCCTCCTCCTCCTCCTTCGCACCTCTTGCATCATCTGTGGGGAGTTCACATTCCCCGACGAAGCAGAAGATGGAGGATTTCCCTTCTAGCAATGGAGGGCGTAAGAGAATTCCACCTTCTCCGAATGGTAGCCCAACACTGGCTTGTTCCGTCCTAGCAACAGAACTAGCCCTAGCTTCCCCTAAGTTCGTCACTGCTCCTGAGTCACTCAGTGATCCTAGTGATGAATCTTGGGTGAAACCCTCTCTGTCTGTTGAGGTACAACATGGCACTCCAACAAAGTGCGTGTTTAACTCTCTGGATGAAGTTCTGGCCTTGTCAATGATTTTCACAAAATCGTTGACCATAGTTGGACATAAGAGCCGAGTGGAGGAGACCTTGTAGGGCCTTCTTCCTTAGCCCTTGTTGTGGGAGGGTTGGAAGATCCTTCCCTTAATATTCCACCATTGCAGACTCATCCTCCTTCCCCTTATGATGATCTAGAGTGGGAAGCGGACAACCTCTTGGTTGATGAGTGGCATGGGTTTTGTGTCGTAATCCTTCTTCTATTTGTATCATCATTCTTCCATGTTTGTGATTGATTTTCGATAAATTGAGGACGATGCAAGGCATTGGGGGCATTTAGGCTTCCCTTCCATGTTGACCCAATTTTTTAGTTTTACTTTGTCTTCTCATGCATTCTTCACATGGTCTGATATAGTAGGGGCTGATGATAGTTCATTTGTATACTACTATTATTATACTTATATATATATTTATGAGTAGCTCTGACCCTGAAATATCAGATCACCCCTGTGCTCTTTGTTTATGACATCTCTTTTTCGCTCTTATCTTATCTTTCTCTCTTCTTTATTTGAGTTGTCCCTTTAATGTGTGACAACACCATTACTTTGATTTTCAGAAAATGTATTCGTTGCCAATGAATCTTTTCTCGAGAATCTTTGCAAAATTTTTCAAAGAATTGCATTCTCGACTTGGACCTAGAACGAAACGTGTTTCCTTCATCATGGGTTCACAAAGAAAGAAATTGAGAAATTTCCTTCGAGGAGGAAGAAACTTTTACCTTCCCCTCGTGAGGGGGCATCTTCTTCCTTTCAAATTCCTTGATGAAGTGAACATCTTTCAAAAGGATTCCTTGGTGTTGAATTGATTTGAGAAAAAGCATCTCTTCCGCACTTTCAAATAGCGTGTCCCTTGAGTGGAACCCTTTCTTCAAGCCGAGTCCCCAAGGGACCCCTTTGAGAGTTTTCGAACTTGTTGACAGTTTGTGTGAATGTCCACTTACTTGCCTAGTGGCCGCTTTTGAACATGTTCTATTTGTGGGTAAACATGTTGGTTTGCAGGTGCGCATCCTCACCTTAGAAAACCAAATCCGAAGTTGAAATTCCACATCAACAAGCTGCCTTCCTTCCACTTGGAATTTTTCCTTTGTGTCGGTAGAAGAATATTTGTCGGGGACATGCACATGGCGCGCAAATGTCCGTGCAACGCACTTACATCCACGATGGATTCCTGTGTTTGAAGTTGGCAGAGGCATTACACTTTCGATTGGGGTTGATTTGTAACGTCTCTCTTCGACCAATCAACCCCGAAAACGGTAGAATTTTTCCTCTTCTCCTTCAAATTCATCTATTCTTCATTCAAGTCATCTTTTTTCCATCTCTTTTTGCAATCTCTAAGCATTCAATCCATCCTTCTTTCACATTCTCAAGGACTTCCAACACTTGAACACTCCATTGCAGCAACAACACTCTGTCAACTCCACAAAACAAGTGTGAAGCAAGCCATTAGCAACATGGGTTTGAGGTTTTGCGAGACCTCCCTTCATCGCAGTTGAGGCTATGGTGATTGTTCAAGCCTTCTTTCTCCTCCATTGGCTAGTGAGCTCTTGGTGGAGGTGGTAATGTTTCGCTCCTCTCCTTTGTGATTTGGTTGAGTAGCTCTTTACTATTTTGTAGTGTTTAGTGCAATCTCTACTTTCTTTACTTCTTTATCGTATATTTCTCTATCGTTGCTATCCATGGATGTGGAAACACCAAAATGGGGGTTTGATTGAGGCAGGCCCTTATACAGCCCCAATAATTTTCCCCTTTTTTCTTGTGTGCAAGAGAATGTACTTTTGGAGCTAGTTGGTGAACTGGTGCCTTGGTGAGATCATCTTTGTCATTTTAGCTCTCATCTATTTACTTTACCATCTTTGTTTGTACTTTTCATATGCTATAATTCTATTTTGCTCATTTAGAAACAACTAGCTAGGCTGTCAACTTATTTCTTGGCAGTTCATACTATATTCACTATTTTTTGACCGTACGAATGCCAACGCACTTGAGAGATGCCAACACACCACGTTGATGTCCCAAAACTACGCTGCCATCCTCAGAAAGACAACTATTTGAGGCACAATACCGACTCCAAAAACTAGCTCGCCTAGCCCAAACTAATGTTCAAATCTGTAGAGTGATTAAGGCACATTGTAGTCCTCATCATTCTCGATCCCTATCCCCAAAACATCCCTTTAGAGTGAGGTAAGTTAGGGAAGCCTTCCACTCTTGGCTCTCTGTGACCTAGGGCCTTGACATGGTTGATCCCCCTCTCTTATAGAGACATATAAGATTTAAATATCCTCATTTGGTCCAAAATGAACGTCTTTATGCAAAATAGGTTCAAATTATTTTTCCTCATTAAAATTATTAAGAATATCAAACCTATTGGTGGAAGTGTACTTAGATGGATCCTTTCAAGGATGAAATACAAAATATTTTGTTATTTTGGAATTTAAAATTGAAATAAATCCATTGAATTTTGGTTTTTTATAACCTTTCCTTTAGCTTTGACCTTAGGAGCACCAATACATTGACAATGTCCCCTTCGCCAAAGTTTAGGCATCAAGTTACAAATACTCTCTATAGAAAGTTTTTTTTCCTAAATAAACATAGCATCAGGTGATTGACTTCGCACCAAATCACAAACAATTTTTTTTTGAGGGCCACTATTCAAGCCCCTTATATTCTATGAAAGAATGATTATCTTTGAGAATTGGAAAAATGTGAGTCGAGGGTTTTAACAAAACCTAACTCAACCAATGTCTCACCCATCATCCCGATTTTATCCAAGTCCTTTATCCTCCCCACCTTGGAGGGTTTTTCAGGACCCTCTTTCTTTGAATTTTTCTGAAGAATCCCTAGGGAGGGAGAAGCCTTATTTCCTTTCTCTAGATCTACCACCACCATCTCCATAGGGGGTGTATTCTCAACCAAGATTGAGTCTATAGGCCTATCCACATTTGCAGAGTCTACAAGAACAGTAGACGCCACAAGATTTAGATCAGTATCCATTCGAGATGAATTCAACCCACCCTCTTGAAAAACCTGACAATCCACACTTTTACAACCTTCCTAATCCTCCACCAAGGAACCCGATGCCAAAGCTAGCATACCAGGGTTCACCTACTATTGCTATAACACCTAAATTGATTAGATTTCATCCTCTTGCCTCTCCTTAAAAGTTATTTTTTTCCCCACAATTCTTGTTATGGGGTTTGACAGGAGTAAAACCCTCTTTATCTACCACAAGGCCCAAAATGGGAGCCTTACCCTTGTCCTCTTTTGAAGGATTATGCTAAGACAAATTAGGAGAGGACTCTAAAGAGTGAGACATAAGACACCTTCTCTACAAATGTCCATACCCATGACACAATCGACAATGGGAGTGGAGAGACTCATAATCAAGCTGCTGCACCCATGAAGATGAACCCACACAAATTCCCTAGGAATCTGGAAGAGGGTTACTCAAATCAATTTCAACACAAATGCACACAAAAGTGAATACCTTTTTTCCATTTTTTGTTGAGAAGGAGCCACCAGCTTCCCCAACAATAGATCCACCATTTGTAAAACATCATTATTCTAAAATTCAACCGAGAACCACGAAAGACACACCTAGGAAGGAACACGATTCAGGATTTCCTTTGAAGGATTGAATCCAACATGCTATAGTTTGATAAACGAACCAACCTGATTATGAAAATAGGGAACCCCCTCAGAAACATTACTATGATCAGCCATGCATGTAAAAAAAACCATAAAGAAATTGTTATCCATAAGCATCACCTCCATTTCACCCTCATGATTCCATTTTCAACTAGCTTAGGACTCCAAAAACGGGAGAGAAACCCATAACCATGTAAACTTACAAATTAAAGAATGTTTTGAGTAGTATTCAACATCTTCCACAATAGTTTTGGAATTGATCACCAGGAAAGGCCTATCCTGGCTCCTCTCCAAACAACCATTAGTTTTTGGAATTTGGGAACCCCCAGTCGGAGCCATCCCCTCCATTCTCGAAGCCTTTTTCAAGAAATCATTGGCATTGAAAGGCCTTGAGGAAAACAAGATATTAGCATAGAGTGAAGCCCTATAATCCATACCTTGATACACACTAGAAGCTTCCCTTGAAGCCAAAACTTGCATAAAAACACCGAAAAAATGCCACTGCACACCACACAACCCTAACACCACACACTGACCCAAGCATCACAAGAAAAACCCAAAAAACAACAAAGATATGGAAGAAACCCCACCTATATGCAAGAAAACCTCTCCCTGAACTAGCAAACACCACACCACACCACACCTTCTTCACACTCCACACACACATGTAAGACAAGAGGAGTCACATACAGGCCATGGCCTACTACAAGCCACAAACCTACTCCAAAACTCCCCACAATCTCTTCATTTCATCTTCTCATCCATCAGAATAGAGGAATAAAAGATAACTTTACTTCATGGCAATTTAGGAAAAGAGATTTATTTTTCATAGCTAGAGTTCTACATTGAAAAAAAAGAATTTTTTGCCCATGTTAAAGAAATCTTTGTATGGTCCTAAGTAGTATCCTATGATGCAGTACCAAAAATTTGATACATTTATGTTAAAGGATTGGTATTTTTTAGGTCTAAATCAAATCATTCCATCTATTACAAGATGGATAGTGATAGCGTCCTTATTACTGTATTGTATGTTGATGATATGAATTTTTTTGGTAAGGGAAGAATGCGATTTATGATTTGAAGTCTCAAGTTTCAACCAAGTTCAAGATAAAGGACATAGGGTCAACTATGTTCAGCTTGGGGATGGAAACACAAATATATATAGATAAAAGAAAACTTTGGTTGGGTTAGAGTAAATACATGAATTTAGTGTTGGAGAGATTAAACATGTCAACTTGTAGATATTTTGTGCATTCCTATTTTAGTGGGTAAATAGATATCAATTGGGTAGTACTTCTAAATTCTCCTAGTGAGATGGAGGGTATGTGTAGAGTACCTTACACTAGTACAATTGTGAGCTTAATGTATGCTAGATGGTCTATACAAGACTAGACATCACCCAAGCAATAGGAGTCCTTAGTCATTTCATGGATAATTTTGAATGAGTATATTAAGATGCATCTAAGAGGGTCTTTAGATATTTGCAATGTGCCTCCAAGTACTATATTTTTTTTTATGATGGTAGTTCTATAGGGGACCAAAATTTAGTGACTATTAATAGATTTATGAATTTTGATTGATTTGGGGATGTTGATGAAAAGAGATCCACAAGTGGATATGTTTACACTATTTATGGTGGTTCTATTAGTTGAATGAATAAGTAACAAGTTGTGGTCACTTTTATCGCTATAAAAGTAGAGTACAATTTAGCTACTCATACTTGTAAGGAAGTCATTTAACTAAGATATTATGTTCATATGTGGGGGTGAGTCCACGAAGATATTATAGTTCTATGCAACAATCTAAGTGTCATATGTATAGAAAAGAACCTGAAATTTCATGTGGGTCCAAAGCATATTGATGTCAACTACCATTTTATTCATCTTCTACTAGAGGATGGGAGGGTTTTACTAGAGAAACCTTGTAGATCAATACTCACTAAAACCTCTTCACCACTTGAGAGGATGAACCTTTGGCTTTATATTAAATGATCTAGCTACATTTGAAGTTCCCTTTGAAAGGAAGTTGAGGTTGCACAACATATAATTTAGATGGGAGGAAGAACACCATTGCACTTAAATTTTATATATTCTCATTAATTCATAATGATGCTAGTAGGTTAATGTACAATGAATCTAGTATTTAAGAACAATTATACAATAGACTCTCTATCTTTTGAATCCAACCTAAAAAAGCTAATCTTATCTCTCTTCTCTATTATACAATTTACATTACACACCAAGATTACACCAATTATAATAAATGAGGCCTACTCCCTCTTTTGAATTTTTCTACTTGGCCTTGGGCATTAATTGGCTTAACTCAAACTTTACCGTTCTTCCTTACAACTACTTCATCAACCTCACTTCTTATTTATACATTTTTTACCACCTTATCTCTCTTCATGTGGTCTTTTATGACTTATTTGAATGCCACTTGCCTACCTTGATGCTCCTACATCAACATTCTTTCCTTTTTTAGAGGTATTAACAACTAAGGCTTGATTTTTGGACCTAGAAATGAATAAATTTAGATACATTTAGATTGCTCCCATGTAAGGAACTCAAAAAAGGTCTCAAAGGTAGGCATCTTAAAGTTTGTATTGAGGTATCCATGTTGGATAGAAAGTTTGACATACAAATTTATGAAGGATCCTTCAATTTGAACAAGATCAAAAGAATCAAAATTGTGCATCTTTTTTGTGTTTGCCACATTCTTTCAATTATGCACAAGTATACTTGAGTTTGGAAAAATAGTCCTCAATGGTGAGAAAGTCAAAATAATTAAGGAAGTCAATTATGCATAAAAATGAAATGCTTGAAATAAAAAAAACACATTGATTTGATGGACCTATCAATGTTATATAAATATTTTTTGTTTTAGTAATCATGTTGACCATTGAAGATGTTTTTTTAACACAATCATGTTAGTACAATGTGTTTGTTGCCATCTAAAGACTATAAATTGACTTATGTAACTTATTAGAATAAACTATTCTTAATCATATCAAATGAACCTAACAATTAACTTAATGAATCCAACAATGAATTGAAATAAAAGATAATAGAAGACCAAAAATATCGAAAACCCACAATCATACTATAAAACTCCCCATCCTAATATAAAAGCACTACAAACAAGGAACTTTGAAAAATTTAGGTTGACAAATAATTAGTAATGTTGTAGATCAACAAATACAATTTAAAAAACCCAATGAATATAAATATTGTTTCAACCCCTTGCTGCTACTGTAATTTACGAGCCTTGCACACAGTCAACAGTTAACTTATTTTTAAGTATCTATTTGATCGCTTGATTTGTTTTACAATCCATCTTTCCTCATTTATAGTGAAGTAACATGGAACAAATGAGGCGATGACCTCATTTCGTTGGCAGTTTAGAATTTTAAAATAACAAATTATTATCAAAATTCAGATCGCGAAATTGGAGGATGACTGAATCTTGAGTCCCAAAAATGATTTATAGAGCTTTTGCTGTCCAACTAGAATGTTATATTTTTGTATTAATATATTAAAAAAATATAATACATAATTTATATAAAAAGTGGGTCAAATGGAATCATACTCTCAAAAGTCTAACCTAAAATAAATAAAAGTGGTTAAATTGTTTAAGCCATCAAAATTATTTTAGGAGGAGAAAGGGGATTACAATCAGGTGGAGGCCCCACACATTCGAAAGATCATGGCGATTAGAAATGGATTCCCAGCTCATGATGGAATTGTCCTGATATTTATCTTCTTCTTGCTAAGTAGTGGCATGAATAAGTGAAATGACACGATCTTAGTGGGAAAATTTTCTAAGTATGACAAACAAGCATTGCCACTTTGAGAAGAAAAGGAACACCCACATGGTAGAGGAGTCCATCCATGCCAAGGTGTCGAGAGCCTTGGGAACCATGGTGGGCATGCTTGGAGCTATGACTACAAGCACATTGATGCCCACATGGCAAAGAGGCAATGCTTCCGTGGCAAAGAAAATTCTATTCTATTCTCTTTATAAAAAGTATTTTAATTAGTTGATACTTGTAATGGTGAATTTTGTACATTCATGTTATTTCTTATTTAGTCTTTTTTTTTTTTAAAATTTTGAGGGGATTGTTTTGATACATTGCTATATTGACAAATCGTGTGATTTTGTGGAGGTCCCTAACTCTATATTATACACCAATCACTTACACACTTTCCTAGATGCACTTACCACTTATCCTTATTTCCATATTAATTTGCACCCTTATATATGCATCCTATCCACTTATTTATTACTTCCATGCTCACAAATTCATTACATATACTGTGGGGTCTTGGTCTCTTTTCATGAAATAAAATGCACATTGATTTTAGGGGCCTATCAAAGATATATAGACATTTTTTGTTTTAATAATCATATTGACCATTGAAGATGCCTTTTTAACATAACCATGCCTTTATAACCTTTTTGTTGCCATCTAAAGGCTCTACACTAATCGACTTATATGACCTCTTGAAATAAATTATTCTTAATCATAGAAAATGAGCCTAACAATTAACTTAACTAGCACTTGCACCAGGGGGTGCAAGGGTTACGCTGATAGAAAAATATATAGAAGTAAACATGGAAATGAAGAATAGTGTAAAATATATACACTATTGTTTGCATCAGCTATTTGCATATACTCCTTACAAAGAATCATCTGCAGTAAACATCTTGATCTATTTGGGATGGTATTTGCTATATTTCGGTGCTAAGTTCTTGCTCAATCTTATATCTGCAGTAAAATAGAGTCTGAAAATGTGCAATGAATATAAAGCAGACCAAACAACACTACTAATGATAGTTAACATCAATGATCAGGATGATACTTACAAATTAAAACAATCCTCATATGTAGGTGCAAGGGTTACGCTGATAGAAAAATATATAGAAGTAAACACGGAAAGGAAGAATAGTATAAAATATATACACTCTTTTGCATATACTCCTTACAAAGAATCTGTAGTAAACATCCTGATCTATTTGTGGTGGTATTTGTTGTATTTCGGTGCTAAGTTCTTGCTCAATCTTATAACTACAATAAAATAGTAATGAAAATGTGCATTGAATAAAAAGCAGACCAAACAACACTACTAATTATAGTTAACATCAACGATCATGATGATACTTAAAAATTAAAATGATCCTCATATATAATAATATTTACACTAAGACCCAAATGACCAAATCAACCAGAGTGTCCAACCTAGAAAATATTTGGTGAACTGAATGTTTTGGCTCACTTAAATACAACAGACTAGCATAAAAGTAGATGCAATGAAACAAGCAGATGACATCAAACATTGCTTATTGTTTGCATATTCATAGAAGACTCTCAAAAGACAGTCCCTGGTATTCTATAAAAAACAACGTACCTTGTGTAGATAGGTTTCTGAATTCTTTGGAAAGTCAAAATTGATCACAACATTAACTGCTTGAATATCTACGCCCCTTATAAAAAGATCTATCAAAAGTATTTGGAAATATCAAATAATCACATACAAATAGTCAAATAAATATAAGGCATGAAAATTCGAAGACATAAAAGTATAGAGGTACAAGGTATTTATGCACCTAAACAGACAAGATTTCTACAAGCACCATTGCGAAAGTCATGAAAGACTCTATTCCAGTGAGATTGGAGCATCTTGGCATGTATGTAAAAGCATGAATACCCAAGCTCGGTAATTTTTTTTTGCCAAAAGTTCAACTTGATTGATAGAATTATAAAAAATTATTGCCTGGTTAATTTGAAGATGCAACAACTGTAAAAATATAGCACTATCAACAACAATAAAAATTAAATAATAATTAAAAAGATTCATCTCATTACTTCTCTGGTTCTAGGTTGCCAAGATTCTATAATCAATGGTGGAGATTGTTATAACCATTAGCAAACTTCATTGGAATAGCAACCTTTGGAGGGTTTTGACTTGATCTTCTTATTGCCTCTCAAAATACTGCTTGTAAGCACTATCAATTAAACACATTGTTATCTGATCTATCAATATAAAGTAAAAAATAATCCTAATTACATATATTTCTAATCAATAGAATCCTAATTAAATATTTTTCAAATTGTGAATGTGAAAAAGTTCTTAAAGTTTTTCCCTCTCCATAAAATAAGCGTCGTAGTGACAACAACATAATACCGAAGCATAAACCAACCTTCGAGAAAAGTGTGTTGAGACAATGAACCTTTTGCCTCTCCTCAACAAAAGCATAATATTGAGTAATACCTTAAGTGTTAACTTGTCCATGAGATTGATCACATAAGCCTTCCGTAGAAACTTATCTTTGAACGATTTCACAGTCACGGGAAATGTGACTGAATAAAATAAAATTTGACGATTTTCTGGAAGGAATGTAATTAGATGCCTTAACAGTGGCTGAAACTCTAGAAAAAGAAGTTTATCCGCTTGACAAATGAAAATTACCATAATGGATGGACTCTAAAGCAAAAAGTCTTATTTCGTTGTTTGATTAGCTATTCATAAACAAACCTCAAAACACAATGAAATATTGAATGACAGGGTCAGCACTTCGGTTCAGTTGGTAAAGTATTTTGGAACTTTCACAACTCTCCAGGTCTTCTACTGAAAATTTATTAATTGTATGTATTTACCAAACATTGGACATGGAATTTAGAGGTCATCACTCAATCGAGAGGAAACAAAGATTAACAAGCAGCAGTAACAGGGAAATAATTCCAGCGGCCAAAACAAGAGTCTAGGTTTCATTGTGTATAGAACAATGCAAAAACGCTTACAATGATCGTTGATTCTCTAAAGAATCGACTTTAACCTGACCGAACACTTCCCTCACCACAAGTAACAGGCAGCCAAGTCAATAAACAACAGAAAATGCATAGCAAATGCAATCGAGCCAAATAGAGACACCAAGGTTTAAATTTGCATTGTGCAAGCCGAAAACTGATTACAGTGAGTCAATTCACCAAGGAATTGATTTCCTTTTTTGTTTGGCCAACTCCTCCCCAATCAATCTGCTCTCCAATACTTTTCATAGGCCGAAAACCTTCTTCTTCAAAACAGTTATTCGCTGCCTTTTTCTCCCTTGCTCGATGCAACCGTGCCTCTCAGCAACCACAAATTAACTCCTCTCCAGAAAAATCAGCTCGAGCCCTTCTTCTAAACGGTTATTTGCTGCCTTTTTCTCCCCTGCTCGATGCAACTACCGTGCCTCTCTCAGCAACCACAAATTAACTCCTCTCCAGAAAAATCAGCTCAAGCCCTTCTTCAAAACGGTTATTTGCTGCCTTTTTCTCCCCTGCTCGATGCAACTACCGTGCCTCTCTCAGCAACCACAAATTAACTCCTCTCCAGAAAAGATCAGCTCGAGCTCCTCTCCAAGACAACAAACCATCAAACCTCCTTTTGCTGGCAGCAATTTCCTCCAACACAAAACTGGGGCACAAATAGTCCTTTTCTTCCAAAATCCAAAAATAAAAAATGTGCAAACCAAAATTGGACTTCTGATGCCCCTGCATCAGGAACAGGGACACGAATTGGGGCTCCACAGCTCAAATCGAAAAAATGAAGCCTCTTCTCCCCAACCGGGGGATGGATGATGTTAACTATGCCGAGAAATGTTTTAAGAAATCCGACCACAGCAAAACTTTATAAAAGATGAGCGAACCAAGACCAGTCTCCCTATAGCGACTGCTTCAATCTATTTACAATAAACAAAAAATTAGATCTAAAAGTATCAGCATTGCAGAGCTCTTAGATTTGTGAGCCTGATGCCCAAATTCTCTACCCTAAAGCTAACATGATCCCGTAGAAGCTATCCATGATCGCTATAGCAGAGATGGTGGATACGACAGTAGATTTTTTTTAAAGTTAGATTAACCAAACAATCTCCCTACAGTAGTTGATTTAGTCAATAAATGAAGAGAGAAAATATCAGGGTTTTAGGGCTCACGCGAATGGAAATCAGATTTCATTTGGATCTGCATATTAAATGCCAGTCAAAAATCCGATTTGAGAGATCTGAAAATTAAATGGAAGACACCCAGAACAGTAAACTACGTCCAGCAAATTGTATGTCGGCTACCTGAAATTGTTTCACGGGAGCGGATTGCAGGCGTGAGACAGGTTTCAGGCTAAAAGCCCATCCATAATATAGCCTATCGGCTAATAAATCAAACAATGAACTGGATAAAATTATAGTAAAATATGAAGAATCTCAAAAACCCACAATCATACTATAAAACTCCCGATCCTAATGTAAAAAGCACTATGGAAACAATACTTAAAAAAAGTAAGGTTGGAAAATAATAGATAATTAGTAATGTTGTAGATAAATAAATACAATTTAAAAAATCACATTAATATAAATACTATTTCAACCACATGCTGCTATTGCAATTATATCTTTTGGAATAACCATTCTATTATTTTTTTATTGTTAAATTTTGAGGATGATCCTCTTATGCATCTTCCATGGTTGCTGTAGTGATTATAATTTTGAAAATTTTCTTGTGTTGGAACTATGCTTTGCAAGATGTCAACTACAAGTCAGTTCTTTGAATTAACTTTGAAGAACAAAGAAGATAAAAGCCAACTCACATGCTGATATATTATTTATAAATAATAATTACATATTTATAGTTTTTGATAAAGGGAAAAACAGATTTTGAAGGGATCCGGAACCCAAATACAAAAAGGGTAAGGCTGCAGAAAAAGACACAGCAAGTAGCCAGCAAAAAAGAACAGCTCCACAACAAGACCAATCAAGATTTACAATTTACACTTTTCTTGTGAGAGCGGAGAATCATATCGAAAGGAGGCTTAGATTACATATTTATAGTTACTAATAACTTCAACATCCTATAAATCTGCTAACTAATATGATAGCTACAACAAATTGGGACTAATGACAATAAACTAGTCTTAACAAATATCAATTTGAACATCTCAAAAATATTTGATGACACATACACAACATACATGCAGTTTCATTTAACTATTGAAACATATATTTCAACACCCCCTCTTAATGCTACAACACTAACTAGATAACAACATAAAATAATGCATCATGTAGAAGCTGTTCTATGAAAATAGCTCTCAGACCAGTAAGATTTATCCAAGATGCTCCCAATTATAGGTATAGTCACTTAGCTATCATCCAAATCCCCAACATCACCGAACACCATTTGCACATGATGTTTCTTATCACCCTCGTAAAGGGATAATGTGGAACTTCCAAATTTTGGATTCCCCTCTGAACTATTGGACACTAATCCTTACATGTACGTCTCATAACCCTAATGAGATATACTTTCTTTGATCCACAAGAAGCTCAAACTATTGAGCATCTAACTATTATCTATTGCACTCCCTATCTTCAAAATAGAACAACTATATTTATTGATTTGTTAACTT
>VDFB02271358.1:137234958-137432458 GCA_007258455.2 Sequoia sempervirens | reverse complement strand
TCTAATGCCATTATTCCTTGATATTCACCTAGCATACCTACCAAATCCTAATAAGGGAATCACCCATCTACCACTCATGAAGCTAATCCACACCAAACTTTAATTGGAATACCATTTCATTAAGCTATCAGACCCAACTAAACTTAATGAGATGAGAAATTTACAACAAAGGCTATCTTTCTAGTACTTACTAGCCTAAAATTTATTGACAATTAGGTAGGTAAGATCAATCCCAAGCATTTCTATTTGAACCTTGTATACAAAGACAAGTTGACACATAATTGTATGGTAGAATTTAGTTCTAGTACCTCAATGATGCCTAGAAAAGTTTCTAAATCCCTTGGTCTATCTTGTGAACCTACACACAAGGGTATTGTCCAATTGGATGGAGCCTCAAATTAATTCTTTAGGATTAGCCTAAAATTTACCTTTGTCCCTTTATACATATCCAAACATTGAAGTCCTTAAGGAAATATGTGTGATAGATGTACTTGCTACATTAAATGGCATCCAACTAGAACTAAAAATTTCACGATAAATTTTGGAGGATAGCTCTCCCTAGAATATAGTGACATGTTCTTAACCACCTATTATGAGACTAGGAAGATGATTATTTTAGATATGTACAATATGCACCATGTATAAACCAAGCCAACTATTCACATTCACCCTAATCAATCATTTGTAATGGAGGATGAGTTATCCCTCCCTCAACATCATGATAAAGTATATAGCCAATGGGATACCTAATGAATAAAATGATGGATATTAGTCATCCATGAATCATATGGAGGGTGCAACTTATCATATCTTTGAATAATTTGGTCTTGAAAAATACCTAATACATGATGAAAGCCTACCCGTTCATGAGATCACAAGAAAACAAAAGGATGATGTGATGGCATCAATTCTAGGACTGGTGCTAATGTTAGTATTCAATTAATCTCACCTCAAGGAGAAAAGTATAACCAATCCTTGTAGCTTCAATTTAATTATACTTGAAATATTATTCAAATAGGCACTCTATTTTAGTTGGATGAATGCACATTTTAGTGTAATAGTTTTTCTATTCCTATAGTGAAGCGATTTATACAATATTAACCTTCACCATAAGAATAGACAATAAAAATGAGTATTGCATCCAATTTTAATTGTCATGCTTCTTGGGTACATAAGGGTGCTCACACTTTTGAGACTAAAATTCCTATAGAGAAAACTATGTCATGACACTATGGAATGGGTAACATTGGTGAGAAAGGTTTAAGGACCTTGAAAAAAAAAAGGTTGAGTAGTTAAATGATTCTAACCTTAAATTTAATTTTCACAAAGATTATGCTTGTGAAAAACAAAATCGCATTCAATTGTATTTTAGTTATCATAACTCTTCTATGTTTTACACTCACTTTAGTGCCCATCCCCTCAGTGTTTCTCTAGGATCATTTTTGTTATAAATCTCAAACAAATGAATAGCCAAGACCTTTATAAGAGAGAAATAAGCTATAAAACTATAAATTAAATAAAACAATTATATCCATCCATTGTTCCAAGAGATGTGTAAATGTCAATTTAACAATATTGTATTAAGAGCTCAAAGAGAAAATTCAAAAGAATGATTGCATGCATCAATGCACATGTATGCCAAAGTATGTAACTATATCAAACTATATGAAAACATGAGCTAGGTAGTGATTTATATAGAACTACCTAGGGAGAGGGTGGAGGTGGAGAATCCAACCAATAGGAAGTGATTGGAAAAAGTGATATAAAAATAGTAAATTCTCCCCCCTTATAGGATGATGACACCTCAACACCTTATATACTAGTTATTAATTAAATAAACTCTTTATCAACCTAAGAATTTGCTTAATAAAAGTATAGGAAAATATTAAGAATAAGAAAAAAAAAATTGACTAGGAAAACAATAACCTATATGAAAACCCCCCTTAAGTGTAGTTTAGGTGGGTGAAATGATGTTGGGTCCAAAAAAATGAAGCCAGATGAGGTATTGATTTACATAGAAATCCCACCAAAAGAAGAAGCCCCCCAACACAAAAACAAAAAATGGAAGTATGCCCTACCCATAATAGAGATATAAAATAAGGGGAAGGACTAAGAATCCCTCCCACAAGGTATAATCTAAGACAATGATGTATGCTTGAAACAAGATGTAGGAGATGATCCACAATCATTAGAAATCATTCCACCCATTAGGAAGAAACGAAATCAAAGGTGTAAGCTTGACATCTTCCTATTCTTGAAATGAAAATGTAGGAAGAAAGATCAAAATCTGTGTTCAATCTTTGAAATTTTATCATGTGTCTCGATGTTGGTGTCTAAATTTGTCACTACCAATTCAGCTATTCTAGGACACATTGATGAAGATGAAATTCATAATATAGTAAAAAATAATATAGAACAAGTTCACAAGACTCAAGTATCTCGTCTAAAGAAAAATATGTCTCCTTCAGATGCTACTCAAAAGTCTCCACACTCATGTCAAATTTTGATGAGTGATCATGTGGAAAAAGAACAAGATGGTTTGAATGTTCCCTCACAAAAAAAGAAGAATTAACTCTATCAAAGAGAAGATGAGTGCAATAGATAGTGTCTCCCTAATCTAAAATTTGAGACTGCACAAACAAGTATAAAATCAATGTCAAGAAATCATCCCACAAAGTTGAATCGGGGAGACTATTTATGTCCTATTGTAAGAAATCATTGGAAGGTATTGAAGAAGCAACAATAGACTTTGAAGTAGCAATAGATGATGGAGATTTTATCTCATTTGGAGGATAAGAAGAAAATATGTCTCTATCTAATTTGAATGTTCAAGACCTACAAAATACTTAAGCTCTTCATCATAAAAGGACATGTATATTATTTGTGTCATCAAGGGGAATGAGGAAATCTAAAGAGGTATCATTTGTGAATGGATAAATATGAGGGTCTCTAAACATCACCCAAATCTTATTCCAAAGTGTGTGTGGACAATCAATGTCCATTATAGCCCATATAGTGTCATGATCGAAACTAAAACTAATTAATCCTACTAAATGATCAATTTTATTACCCCACATTGTTTTCCTTCTAGTTGTGTTTGGTTCAGGTATGAGCCCATAAAGGTTTAAGACAAAAGATTAAGCCACTTGTAATGTGTCAAAACTCCTTTTTGCAAAGACTCATAGTTATCCTTATCTAATATGATCATACGAGGGTAAATAAAAAAATAAAATGATACAATCCTCAAATTATACCTAAAGACACCAAAATAAATCCTCCATTCCACTAGTCTCAAAAATAACCTCCCATAAATGACAATGTTGGAACTTAAATATGATTAGTGTGATTACAAGGATTTTAGTATATTTACAATGCTCTCTAGGCCCATAATAGATTTTTTTTAAATTTTGATACAAAATGAAGTTGATACAAAATATGGAAAAAAAGATTGTAGTTGCATATATTTATTTTAATATCTTTCTAATGGTTATTCATTTATGAAAAATGAAGCTTTGAGTTGTAATTTATGTCCCATTGAAGAAAAATGCAACAAACAACTTCAAACTACAATATCTAGCAAGAAAAAAGGCAAAAAATGATCAGGAACTCTATGGATGGAAAGTTCTCATATCCATCTTTTTGTCAAATATTTGTTTGTCAAAATATGAAACCCATGGAAAAAGTTATGCCAATTTTTTCAAAGGCCCAATTTGGCCTATAAGAGGGCTTGGTGGCCTATGGGTGATACTGGTAGTGGAGGAGCTCATAGGGGTGGCAACTGGGTGGTAGTCAATTGCAAGTTCCTTGGTGGTTGTAGTTTGCATTGGTAGTGAGAGTTGGGTTTAGTAGAAAAATACAAGTTCTTTACACTTTTTAGGTGGCTATAAGCTGCTAGAAACCTTAAGACCATGAGGATTTAAAGCCCCTATACAAAACACTAAGCGATGGTACTAGAAACTAGCACTTAGGTGCTCTGCCCAATAATTGAAGTTCTTAAATTATTTTTTTCCTCTATTGTATGATGTACAACAGGGGGCATTGGCCTTTTTCCTAATATTTTTTTCCTTTAAGAATCCCGGCATATAAAGTAGACAAATTTAAAGTGAAAGTTCATTTGTTCATCCTCTTAGACTCAATGACGAGTTTCATTTGGGCTAAAAATGTTCTATAAAGAGTTGTTCAAAAGATTTGAGCTTCAAACCCTTATTTAAAAATTACTATGTCATAAGGTGTCCAAATTGAGTGAAACAAAAGCCAAATATAACTTTATCAAGCCTCCTAGATACATTATAATAGCCAAAAACTCTACCACTATAACCAAAATAGTCATAATCATTAGATCTCACAAAAAAACACATGCAAATAGGATATTAATAGATCTTCATAATTTCTTTCTAATTCTCCATATCATATTGAAACTAATTTGGTAGCCAATCTTATACATGCCTTGCCTCCAAAAATTCATTTTATCTTGAGGAGAAGATGTGTATTTGACTTCAAGGTAGTAAAAATTGAAGTTGTGAGAATTGAAGAAGAATTGGCGAGGCACCATGAATGCTTGTGTGGTGGATCTATTTCCATTTTGAGTCTCCTTCCAAGGGAACTTCTCAGTGTTTTGGTTAATGATGAATCACCCCAAGTTGACCCTTTGAATATGATTCCACCTCATCCTTTGAGATATTCTATAACTCACATGGCAAGAGATGTAAGTGAAGTTGAGCTTTCAAGACCAAAGAATGAGGATTTTGATGATTCATATGATGCCAATGAGTTCTATGGTCATGATAACACATATTATGATGCTACAATTTAGGGAGACATCAAGTGGTTGCTTATTCTTGATTCTTTGGTAAACTTATCTACTCAAGATAAAGAAAGGATCCAGAAGGATGATGCCATGAAGCCTAAAGTCTCACAATTTCTCGCTTTGGAGGTAGAAAAGAGATAAAAAGAACCCACTTCAAAAAACAACATACAAGAAAGAGAAATGGTAATATAAATATATGTTGACCTGGATTGCAGAAAAGGAACCTTAGAAGTTCGCACAGAATTACAACTCCCGAAAAAGGCCACATTCATTTACAAGCTAAGAAATGAAGTGAAAAATCCCAAGAATACGCATGAGCCCCATATCCTAGCAAAATTTATTCTGACTAATGAGACAACTGTATTTTCTCAAGGGGATGAGACTATTTGTTTTTCATCCATTGGATAGTACCTTGGTAGCTCTATTGTCATTACACAAATGACCTCTTTAAAAGATGAAGTGACTAGTGAAGCAACAAAGGAAAGAACTTGGAACTTTTATATCTAGCAGCTCATCCAAAAGATTGAAGGAGTAATGACAACATTTACTTATCATGTAAGTCTTTTCATTTCTCAATCATTATTCCAAAATGTGCCTTTGGGGTGTGGTTATGTTGATCTTAACCATCAGGGGTCATATTTTTCTCATCCTGTTAACGACTATGTATAATAATTTTATTTCCTTTCAATGTTGGCAAGTTCCTCCTACCATTGTAAATAAGTTTGTTTTCATTTTCATTTTGGTGCGTGATCACATTTTTGTTGTGTCTGTTCCTTTATTTTAAATCTCGACTTTGCTACCCAATGTATAAGAAACTGATATTCTATAATTTTAAGTTTGGGTTCATGTCTTCGTCCTTGGGAATTTTTGTCCCCAGTTAGAGCCAATTGTTTCCCTCAATTTTAACCATACCCCCTATAAATTTCCTTCAAAATATTTCATGAGTTAAAGGGATGTGTTTTTTCAGTCTTTGATTAAGTCTTCGAACTTGTGTTGGCTCCCGACTTGTTTCTCGACATGCTCCACTTTGGAATCTCATAGTCAGTTTGAGGGGCTCAAAAGATGCTAATAAAATAATAGAATTAGATGGGAAAAAAAATTGAGGTTTGGAAGAACTTTTTTAAGTTTTGAAACCTTTGTCAATCTCAATAGGGTTTTCAAAGTTCTTCTTTATCTCTGTTACAATTATAAATTAAGTTGTGATTATTTTCTTAAGTGACTTACATGAAGACTAACGAGAAGATTTGAAATTATAAGCTCATTTCTAAAGGCAGGATAAAGGTAGGTTCCTACAACTATGGGGGACTTTGAAGCTTTTGTAGAATTTACTAGTACATTTGGGGCCTAAACTTATTTCATTATTGTGGGTTAAATTACAAGAAAAAGATTGTTTATATAGGAAACATAGTTTTTCACACATCATTTCATATGAGCATACAATTAAAAGTCGCAAATGATTGAAACAAGATAGATAAGATCTCCATGATGCAAAATAATTAAAAAGACAAAAAAATATATAGATATTTATTTATATGTCTCGATAAAACTTTGTAGTACATTGCCAAAAGAGGGGTGATTTCATAATAGGGGTTTTTAGACACAGAGAGTGAATATGATGACTCTAATAGCCTCGATCACCTCTTGCATTCGCTCAATCTATGCAGGAGAGAAAATATTTTCATTATATTCAACATAATGAGAAAAAGTCTCCATTTTGTTGCTTTCAAGGCCAACACATATTAGAGTAATAACTTGGCCGACCCTCTCACTACGTAGTGCACAAGAGATATAGATATCATCACCAATTAGGCCCACACGTGGGTGAACAAAAATACCTCTTAGCACATCTTCAACACTCTGGAGGTATAGTGGATGAACCATATGCTCAACATCTTGTAAAGCCCATCCAAACAGACTAGAAGTGCGTACAATAATGTACAAAAAATGCTTGAGCAAGTTGGGATTGTGAAAATGTACTTGTGACAGAAAGTGCTCACCAATCACCTTGTGGATGACTTCTTCCTCCACAACACTGCGGATGAGGAAGACTTCCCTCAGTTGATCCAACACCAACCTATAAACAACACTATATTCAATGCCTTCTACTACTATAAAGTCACTCTCCATGACTATTTCACTTGACGATAGCGACATGTGGTTGAAGATGTAACTAACATTGTGTAGAATGAATAGTGGTGAATAAGATTTGTAGAGTGACAAGGGAAAATTGGCAAAGCTTGTTTGAATAAATTAATGCCTAAGTACATACAAATTTCTTCAACTTAATTAATTCAAGAAAGGTGATGTGATGGAGATCTTGTAAATTGGATTCAAGCAGTCCTCAACATTTAAAGAATTACACAAAATGATCTAGGTGGCATACCAATAGTCATAGAGAAGTTAAGGTGGCAAACATTTTGCATGAAGCAAGGCCACGTGGTTTGCTCATATTAAGTGACGGTTCATCCTCCTATCTTTCAATCAGGAAACAAGATGTAATCATAACCATGGACCTAAAAACAACAATTACTGTAGGGAATTGTCATAATCTGACAAGGTTAGTTGATTTATGGTCTTTTTTATTCAATTGGATAGCGGTTAACATCTAAGAAGTTATTCCAAGAAACCTTAACCACATTACATATGAAATTGTTTAAATATTAGTTATGAGACATTGTAAGGGTCCAACATTTTGATCCCTCTTGCACTTTGATGCATGAGTGAGAATCGATCTTAATAAAGGATCAAATTTTATAGTTTTAATTCATTTTTCTATGGATGATTATTGTCTTTATGTAGTAATTGTGAATCAAATGTTAGTGTTCAATGTGAGAAAGTCTTTAAGATTTGACAGGAGTTTGAACATTCCTTTTCTTTGAGAATGCAATGTTCTATGGCATTTGGTTCATATTATTTACAGTAAATGGTTGAAGTTATGCCAAGTCAAGTTAGAAAACGTTAGTAATAGATGATCTTTGAGTCACAATATTGATTGTTTTCCAGTCCTTTCATTTCAAAAGTAGTTAGTTTAAGTATTACTCTTCACGCTTGTGTCATGGATATGAACAAGTGTAGTTTTCCTTTCTTGCTTTTTGGTAAAAAGCATACCCCCAAGTTTATATATTTGAAAAATACAAAATTATATCAGAAGAGAGAGTTGTGCCTCAACCAAAATTTAGAGGAAGATTATCAATCCAATGATAATCTATCCAACTATTGTGAGTTTATTTTGTCCTTCTTGGGTGTTATAGAGTCAATTGTGTTCATTTTTATAAAGGAAAAATCTATTCACTAATAGTTACCAATGGTGTAAGAGTGTGTTTTCTTCAAATTTTCTCCAATGTGTAAGTTTTTTCCCTTCCATTATGGATTTCCTTTCAATCAAACTACCACAACCTCCCTAAGAGTAAGTGGCATACATCCATAGGCATGATATCACACCACACCTCATGGTCATAAGTGCCTATTAAAAAATTCACTAGGCATTTTTGATCAACCAAGATTTGGTGCCTCTTTTGTAACCATGACATTTGTAAGGGGTAGGATGAGCTATCCTTTTTAACCTCAACTTGTCCACCATTTCAATTGAAACTAAATTAAATTAGTGTTGCCACTATCTATTATGAATTTTTAGCATTTTCCACTTGATTTGCATATTGTTCTAAACAAAAATTTCCTTTGGAAAGGTTCATCTTCTTTCTTAGATGGTTTCAATAATCTCCTCTTCATTAGAAGTGCTTCTCGTCTCTTAGATTCATTTGGTTGACTAATAGACCCTGTAGATTCATTATCCCCATTTTTTATGTGAGCACTTGCTATTCTTGTTCTCTTTGGTCCTCTTGGCTTGCGTTGTGGGCATTCATAAAATCTATGGTCCAACTATCAATAATTAAAGAATGTGCCTTGGAAGCCTCTACCATATCCACCTCTACCCATCATTGGGTATGGTCTTGATCCTATTTCCTATTTATCTTTTTTACTTTTTGAATGGATAGCCTCCTTCCTATGGCTATAATTTTTTTGTTGCTACACTTTACCTTTGTTGAATCCACCTCTGCCTAAATGTTTGCTTCTTTCTTCCTTGTCAATTTTTCTTTAGCCTTTAGAGTATGCTGATATGCTTCTTCCACATTTCATAGCCTTATAATACTTAGTTCATCTTGAATGTTCAACCTCAATCCATTAACATATCTTGCTACCTTTTCATGTTTCAATTCATCATGACCAAATCTGATGGAAATCTTATAAAAATCTTCCGTATAGGCCTTCACATTTAAGTCTATCTGTCTTAAATTTTGCAACTTATTGAGAAGTTCAAATTGATAATCACCACTTATAAATTTAGCCTTCACATTTCTTACCATTGAATCCCATTGAGTAATCTTATCTCTGTCATTTCTTCTTCTCTTAATCTACACCTCTTTCCACCAGAGTGCTACATGACCTTTCAATTTTTTTTGAGCAACCTTCACTCTTTTGGGGTCCTCCACTTCATCATACTCAAATTATTCCTCCATCTTTGTTATCTAATCAATTAATTCAATTGGTTTTAAACTTCCTGAGAAGCTTGGTAATTCCACCCTTGTTCCTTTCCCCATGTTGGAAATAGCTCTTATAAGCCTTCTTTCTCTCACATCCATATCTCTATTTGTATTTTCACCTTCATTTCCAACCATATCTACTCCTTCTTAATCATATCCACTACCACTATCCTCATGTTCCCTGCCTCTCCTCATCCCACCTTCTATTGCATCCATTCTTGCTTGCACTCCCCTTAGAGTTTATAACACCTCATATATTCTTCCTGCTACTTCTGCAACTACAACCTCTACCATGTCCTTCTCCTTGGTGGCATCCTATTGCTCTAATCTCCTTCCTTTATTTTTCTCTCTTATTGTAGTCTTCATATCTACAATATCCCTTGGTGTAGAGTCACACCCATAGTTCACACTCAAAGGGCTTCCTTCATACCCAATCTCAAGCCACTAACTTTCTTCCCAGCTAGCTATAGCTATGCTCTGATACCACACTGATGGCATCACCCTCTTGTAGGCACCTAAAAACCACTTTAAATGAGCTAACAGGTGGAAAATGAGAGGTTTTGTTGCTGTAAGTAACTCACATAACCTCTATAGAGGTCTACACACATGTTTTACATGCATTTACACAGTAGTTATAGAACAAAATTTTCCTTGTTGTTCCTCCTTGTTCCTCTTTGTCTTCTATGATTCTCCTAATGTCCTCTATTGCTCTCTATTGTCCCTTCTAATACTTTCTTCTCTATTATTCCCTTTTCTCTCTTCTATTCTTCTCTACCCATTGTTGTTCTAACCATTTTTTCCTTTTTTCTCTATTTTTTCCTCTATTTTTCTATTGTCCTCTTTTCCTCTCTTCCAAAATTACCAAAATATGGAAACTTCCTTTTCAAATTCCCACATAAACCTTAGGGAAACACTCAGAATATTCATTAATACTCAATTGCCTATTATTTTTAAAACTCAAAACTCTTGCTCAACTAGTTTTATGACATTTCTATTTTTTGTTGCTCATTAAATGAGCTTACAGGTAGGTAGTTTTCTATCCCCAAATCAAAAAAAAATTCAAATAAAAAATTTAAAAACTTATGGCTCCATATACAATGGTAGAAAAATTACTATAAAATTCTATTTGAAACAAAATTCCCCTACATCATTCAATCCCTATTTTATTGCATAAAAATAATTTTACCAAGAAACTTATTCCTCATCCATGCCCTATTCTATAGAAAAATTCTCCTCTTTGTGGTACATTTCCAAACGTTTTTGACATACATTCCTTAATTATGCACATTTATACTGACTCTTCCCTATTATTTTGTGTAATGCCACTCTTTGCATGTGAAAAATTCCCTCCACTCCATGTGTTACTTAGTTGTCTTTTGGAAGATTTTTCTTTTTCCTTTTCCACAAATTGGTAAGCCTCCTACTTTCACTTGGGAATTACCATTTCAAACTCATCTTGAATACTAATATCTACCCCACTAATATATCTTGCAACATTATGTACTACGTCTTCCATGTGTCCTTAGGTAAGTGCACAAAGTTGAGTCCACAAAGCGTGGTAGTTTTTTCCTTAGCCAAAAAATTGAAATCGGCTTTGATAAAACGGGATCCAGATTTTTAAAAATCAGGATCTCATTCAGCTTCGGGATCCTGAGCCTGAACACAAAATGGGATCCTGCTTTTTAAAAATCAGGATCTCGTTTCCCATAGGATCCCAAATCAATGGAAAAGGAATGGGATCCCGATTACTACGAAACGAGATCCTGATTTGTCCTGTTTTGTAGAAATCGGGATCCCGTTTTATATTGCTATTTGTTTTTTTTAAAATAAATAGAGTTCATTACACAGTGGACGGGATCCTGAGTACTGGTGACAGTAACCCCCACAAATAGCTACAGGTACCTTCCACACCCCATTTTTTTGCATTTTTCTATTTTTAATTGAAATTGTGAAGAAAATAAGTGAATTTAGCATTTTTTTTAAATTTATTTCACATTTTGAGCATTTTTTTTCTTGTTATAGTACAAATGAATAATTGTAAAAATAGATGAAAAAATGCAATGAAACTTGAAGGTTTTTTAATAAAAATGAAAAAATGAACCTTGAATTATGTTTTATAAACAAAATTTAACTTTTGAAACCTAAATTGTTTGATTAAACCAACAAAAATTGAATTTAAAAATCCTAATTGAAACAAAACAAAAAATTGCATTTCAAAACCCTAGAAATTGAAATGAAATAAAAAAATTGCATTTAGAAACCTTAATCAAGCTTTTTGAAACCCTGAATTCAAATCAAACGAAAAAAATTGAATTTGAAAACCCTAGTTTGAATTGAAACGAAAAAATTGCATTAAAAATCCTAATTGCTTAGAAATTGGAACAATTTTTTTTGTTAGAACCCTAAATTGAAATCGAACAAATCATTTTGATTTTGAAAACTAGGTAATTTCGAGCTCAAAAAAATTCATTTGCATTGCTTAAATGTTTTGAATTTTATTTGCATTGTATGGAAAAAATGATATGTGAAACTTTAGTTTCAATGTTAAATTATAATAATATTAGAAAACAATATGTTAAAAAATAGTTAAAATTCATAAAATTTATCTTGATGTTTGTTTGCAAATTTAGTTAGCAAATTCGTAAATCTAAGCACGTACAATCGATTCCAATTGGCACTAACTTGCAAGTATAAATTATGCCAAGGGCCACCCAAACTTCACCCTAAGTTTGCTAAACCCTAGACCCTGAACTGTAAAATCTAAACCCTCAACACTAAAGCATTTGAATTTTGTCTTAGGACCTTAAAATGAAATTTGGTTGCCTTAAAAAACCCTCTGTCACCATTTAGTAGAGCTTTTTGTAATGTTTTCACTTATTTGAACACATAATATAAAACCTTTTGGTTTCTACAAGTTTATGAAGAGTGGATGATCACTCTCTATGACACTTAGACATGATCATTAGGGATCTAAATCATTGGAAGAAAACTTTATTCTATTATATCCACAAGATAGGAGAGCACGAGTGAGAGTGCTATGGGTAAAGTTTCTTTCATTGGACATACCTAAAATTATGTAGGTTCAATGCCAAGAATGGGTCTATTTGGTAGATTTATGAAAACTATTATGAATATCTAGAATACCATAAAAGTATAATTATAGCAATTCCAATTGGAAACACTTGGTTATATATCATATGAAATTTAAATCTAGTAAGGTGTCTATTATATAAGAGAGTTGATAATACATGGAAAGAGGTTTGTATGGGAATATATTTATTAAGAAACACATACCATGACCTCTATAGGATTTTTAAGATGTGATCCTAGATAATAATCCACCCATCCTCAATCATAATTGATTCTTTAGCAATTAAGAGAGATTCAATAACCATAAAATTATCTATATTTTGATACTATATAGATTTATGTGGAAGGATAGAAATGCATCAATAAGGAGACCAAGATGGAACCATTTAACACCTATAAGGTACACCTATTACATGGGAAAGGGAGGAGGTACATGATGATAGGTTGGAGGAACTACATGCTATTATTACAATTTAGAGATAGGAGGAGGATCCATATAAAAGAAATATAATTAAATATTTATATTATTGAATATATTATATTTAATAAATATTAATATAATATAATATATTAAATAATATAAATATCATAAAATATAATATAAGATTACAATTAAGGATAGGTAATGTTACAATTTACTTGGGGTTTTAATGAGGATTAGGCTTAAGATTCAATTAGGTTTGTAGTTTAGTTAGGTTACAATTAGGAATATATAATAAATATTAATATAATTATAATACAAATATAAATTAATTTAAATATAATATTGATATAATATAAAATATAATATAATTTAATATAATATAATATAGGATACATTTAAGATTAGGTAAAGGTTATAATTTAATTAAGTTTCAATTAGGTTTACAATTCAATTAGGATATGGTTAGGGGTGGGGATCATTTAGCATTCTATTATGGTTAGAGTATGGGTTACATTTAAGATTATTGTTATTTTTGTGATATGTATAGATTGATTCATTTTTAACATGATAATTTTTTTTATTAGAGGGGTAAACACTTTTGACCCAGAGCTAGATGGAACCAATGAGGCTATAGTATGACTAAATTTGGGCCTCACTAGACATCTAGATCCCCTTAAGCCATCCTATCACCCTAAATCATAAATCAATTTCTTAAGGGGTCCCAATATGACATTTCTTAAGGGGATCAAAGAAGTTCTTAAAATTTGGTGAAGTCGCCCAAGGTGACCAAATTTAACAATAATAAGATCGTGCAAGATTATAATATGAATGAGATTTCATGATCTAGGTTGGTCAGTTGAAACAAAAGTAGATCTCAATCAACTATTCCACAAGAAAATGTTCTTCACTACCTTGCAAGTTCATTAAATATTCCAAGGGGCACCAAAACTTTACCCTAAGTTTTGTAAACCCTAAACCATGAACTCTAAAATCTAAACCCTAAACACTAAACCATTCATTTTGTCCTACCTAGGACCTTAAAGTGAAATTTGGTTGTCTTAGGAAAATCCACCAAATTTGATTCCCTTATGCCATGTAATTTTTCCTAGGATCTTACTACATGTAGATCCCCTTAAGTTATCCTATTACCCTAAACCCTAAACTCTAAAGTCTAAACCCTAAACCCTAAAGCCATCATTTTTTCTTTAAAGGCTCTTAATGAAATTTGGTTGCCTTGGGCAACTTCACCAAATTTTATTCACTTGAGCCATGTCATTTTCTCCTAGGACCTCACTAGATGTATGTAGATCCCCTTAAGCCATCTTGTCATCCTAAATCGTAATTCAATTTCTTAAGGGGTCCCAATATGACATTTCTTAAGGGGATCAAAGAAATTCTTAAAATTTGGTGATCAAAGTTTCCCAAGGCAACCAAATTTAACAATAATAAGATCCTGCAAGATTATAAAATGAATGAGATTTCATGATCCTACCTGACCTTAAAGTGAAATTTGGTTGTCTTAGTAAAATCCACCAAATTTCATTCCCTTATGCCATGTAATTTTGTCCTAGGATCTTACTACATATATCCCCTTAAGTTATCCTATTACCCTAAACCCTAAACTCTAAACTCTAAACCCTAAACCCTAAAGCCATCATTTTTTCTTAAGCTCTTAATGAAATTTGGTTGCCTTAGGCAACTCCACCAAATTTTATTCCCTTATGCCATGTAATTTTGTCCTAGGATCTTACTACATGTAGACCCCCTTAAGCTATCCTATTACAGGCTAAACCCTAAACTCTAAAGTCTAAACCCTAAACCCTAAAGCCATCATTTTTTCTTTAAAGGATCTTAATGAAATTTGGTTGCCTTTGGAGACTTCACCAAATTTTATTCACTTGAGCCATGCCATTTTCTCCTAGGACCTCACTAGACGTAGATCCCCTTAAGCCATGTTGTCACCCTAAATCGTAATTCAATTTCTAAGGGGTCCCAATATGACATTTCTTAAGGGGATCAAAGAAGTTCTTAAAATTTTGGGATCAAAGTTTCCCAAGGAAACCGAATTTATATCGAGCATATCATGGATGATTTTAACATTCATGATATCATCAATCCACACACCTCAGCCACAGCCATATCCACCTCCCCCTCCCCCTCCACCTCCCCCTCCACCTAATATTCCACATCCAACACCTATTGCATCTGATGAGGCTTGCTTGAGAGCATGAATAAATGATCAAGTTACATCCTTACAAAATCAAATCAATGCTATGCAGAGTCAAGCATTGATTCCTCCACATGTGAGACGTTTTGCATTTGCGATGCAAAATGGTGTTGATGCCATCAGGATGATCAATTCTGATCTTGAGAAGCATCAACGAGAGAGAGAACAAATGAGACAATTTTATTCTGATGGTATCTCTTACAAACAAATATTAGACCTTAAAATAGCGAAGGCCCATCTAGCCCCCTAATTTCTTGACCCCATTACTCAACAATCCATTCCACCCAACAAATCTAGAATATCCATGAGGTGGTGCATACATCCACAGATGAGTGAACATTTTTGGAATCAATGGTATATATATGGTTTTTGATAGTCCCCCACATGCTAATTGGGAGTTCCCATTGTATTTTTTGAGAAAATTGTATGTAGAGTTTGTTTTGGAGAAAAATCCCAATTATTTTGATTTTAGATCATTTCAGGGTATTGGTGGTAGCATGCCACAATAGAGATTAGGGGCAAGGGTTGATCCCTGATGACCTGTGCATGCACAACCCCTTGTTGTTACTCCTAGTCCTCCCATTCTTGCACCTGTACATCATCAAGCTTTGGTCTCAACATTAGGTTCCCTTAGTACACTCGCATGAGACCTTGATCAACATGCTTGTGCAATAGCAGGTGGGGAGAATAGAGATGATGATGATAGAGGAGTTTTTTATGGAGTTGGTCTGAGTACTGCTCCAGGAGTGTCGAGGCTCGTCCCCCATATATGTACTAGTTGTCGTCAAGTATGCTATGGACCTAATCAGACCACACCTAGTTTAGGTGGACGGGGAGATTTTGGTGGTTCATTTGGTCACATCAGTTCATTTGTAGAGTTTCTCATAGCAGACTATCACCCTGAGGACACTATGACACATGTATAAATATGCATCTAGATGTACGTTCATTTTATAAGAATTTTGATGGTTGTATATATCAAAGAAAAGTTTGCAATACATTTTAACAATCAAATTGTTTGGTGTACAAATGACACTAACGATGCCAGGGAAATCATCTATTCCACAAGTACATACATCAACATCGGTCGTACTCGGTAACCCTTATGTGGTATTTTGATTTCAATTTTTAAAATTATATATATGAAATCATAAATTATTTAACTTGAGTTTTAAATTTATAATTGAATCACATATATGTTTGAAATATTTATGTTAGTTTAGGCGAGTCAATCGGCATCCACATTGATTCCCTCCTGAGGGATTGTCAAGCACTCCTCCACTATCGGGCGCCATAGATCACCAGGACTTTAATTTTGATCTTGTAGGACTTTGTTAGTGCAACTTTTAGCCCTGACCTAGACATGGTTACATCACCAGGAGGACATGTAGAGCAAGTTCCAAATCAAATGGTAATTTAATTTTTTTATTATATTTAAAATCAATTATTATATTTAAAGTCAATTATAAATTTTAAATTGAATATATACATAATATGAGATTTTTACATATTCTTTTTGTTTTATAGCATGAGACAGATCTTGTAGTTGAGCATGTACAGATAGGTCCTAGAGAAGAGCCTAGTGCACAACCTCAGAATATGGTACAATTAAAATATGATAAATTATAAATTAAATTGAATTAAAAAATAATAATTGTAGAGTTGTACATCTAATTTCAAATTTCTTTGTCTTGTTTATGTAGATTGATTTAGAGAATTTAGAGGTTGCTTTAGGTGCACTAGAGCATCCAGATGTAGATATGATGGTAATTTAATTTTATGATGGATTATAAATTAAATTGTCATTAAATCATTTTTCATTGTCTTACATCTAATTTCATCTTTCTCTTGTATACAGTGTTTCAGGTCATCCACATAGTCTGCATGGTGTGAAGAGGTCTCTTGATTATAGAGATAGTACATGACCTAGAAACATGTGATTTTATGTGTTATATTTGTTTATTTCATGGACTATATTTCTTTTTCTCATGTACTCTGTTGGACTTTATATTTCATGCACTTAATATGTTACATAAATTATGGACTTTATTATTGTTTGAAATTTTAATTTACACATGTACATTTATGCATTTTATGTTCATAGTCAAGACATTAATATAGGACATTAATGTGAAATTTAGTGATCTCATACATGGATTAATATAGGACATTTTAATATTTATACTTTGCAAATTTAGTGATTTCATACATGATATACATGATATGTACATTCAATAAATAGCAATAATTACTCAATGAACTTATTCAATTCACGTCAATCAATAATCAGTCAATAAATCATAATTTACAAACAAAAGAAATCTATTTATATACCAGAAAGGATAAAATTTTAAGAAATAAACAATACCATAGAAGATTAGAGAATAAAAGCATTAATAAATTCTATAAATAATAACATCTAACACTAATTTATAAGTTGT
This sequence comes from Sequoia sempervirens, assembly GCA_007258455.2. Lineage (NCBI taxonomy): Eukaryota > Viridiplantae > Streptophyta > Pinopsida > Cupressales > Cupressaceae > Sequoia > Sequoia sempervirens. The sequence goes on along the minus strand of VDFB02271358.1, from coordinate 137,414,928 downwards.
CAAAACAAATAATGACATCTTAAGGGGATGTCTAAATGGGTCATAATAGAATGTCTTAAGGGGATGTCTTAAGGGGTTATAATACGTCTTAAGGGGATGACTTAAGGGGTCTTAAGGGGATGTCTAAAGGGGTCATAATAGAACATCTTAATTAAGGGGATGTCGTAAGGGGTCTTAAGGGGATGTCTAAAGGGGTCATAATAGAATGTCTTAAGGGGATGTTTTAAGGGGTCTTAAGGGGATGTCTTAAGGGGTCATAATAGAAAATTTTAAGGGGATGTCTAAAAGGGTCATAATAGAACGTCTTAAGGGGATGTCTTAAGGGGTCATAATACATCTAAAGGGGATGTCTTAAGGGGTCTTAAGGGGATGTCTTAAGGGGTCATAATAGAATTTCTTAAGGGGATGTATTAAGGGGTCATAATACATCTTAAGAATATAATTGATTTAACAATAATGTATGCATGATATTTAGTGATTATACAATTAGACATAAAGTTTCAAAGTAGGAAAACATGCACATTTAAGAAACAAAATATATAGACTATTGATTTGATACATAGAAGTACATAGCGTATGTTTAATTATGTAAGTATGTATGTACATATATGTCATCTCAAAAAAATGTTTACAAAATTTGGATATGCCATCTCAGGAACATCTCAAACTCGTGGCTAGAATGTAATAGGTCTTCACACCACCTGATATCAAAAAGGTACAAGCAATATCAATGAAATCATCAAAACATACATATTTTAATTTATATAAAACTATCTATATGTACAAAACTCAAGTACTTGCATTTAAAATTATTCCACACATGTTTGTAGGTTGAATCCAGGCATTCTCTCCTTTTGTTTCAAAGTATGAGATCAATGCAATGATGGCTTAAGGATACAAAAAATGACAATAAATCAATTTTAATTATTAATGTCCAAGCAATATCAATATGTAATCAAAACATGTATTTAAATATAATTTAACTAATAAATTTTACCTGTTTTTACCAAGTATTCCATGTTGTCTAGGTTGAATCTGCATGGACTAGATCCTTTTTGGGATTATTCCTTAAGGATGTATAAAAGGAAAATTTAAATCAATTTCAACTAATAACAACACTTGACCAATGTCGAAACATGCATTTAATGTATTTAAAAGGACAAAATAAAACTAAAACTATATTTACCTGTATTTACTTACCATTGTACCATCTGCATCCTCTCTTTTTTGCAATGCATCTATGATTGCCTCATTCTCTTCCATAAAAATTGACCATAGCACTTTTTTTGGAGGTCTTCCACGATACCGCTCTAGTTTTATATTTTTTGCCACCACCAAAAGTGAATAATATATAATCTTTTTATGTGTTTCATAGTCTTCGAATGCAGGTAGACCATTCTTTCTTCTCAAGTATTTTCGTAGCCAAATGCCAACAACCACCACCGATCCTATTGGAAAACATTTTCAAAACCATCATCAAATAAGTTCTCAAAATGTTCTTAAGGGGATCAAAGACTTGTTCTAAAAAATTGCTTAAGGGGATCTAAAAATTGTTATCAAAATTTGCTTAAGGGGGTGTCTTAAGGGGATCACTGTACCTGTTGGATAATGAAAGCCATCATCATCTTCTCGAGGTGTTATCAACTTATTTTTAGTTTCCACACAATGAGCCAACCAATATTCTATTTGCTCTACATTCCCCTTAGATGCAATAACATCATACACATGTCCTGCCAACAAAATTCGATTTAATAAATTTTGCATATCCATATAAATAATTTAGTATTACAAAATAACTTAATAAAGTGAAATAAAATGAAATAAATTGAATTAAAATTACCTTCTTGTACAAGGTCTGAAACACGGTCATAATCTTTAGATGCAAACAATTGATCTTTTTCTTCAATAGTTCTTTCATATTGATTATGTGCTTCTATTGGTGTCAACGATCTTTGCTCCTACTATTCAACCCATTCTGTATTTTCACATGCTTGCCAATCTCCTGAGATACAAAAATGGAAAAACACATGCAAGCTCCCTTGTCCAAATAGTCCATGTGCTTGCTGTTGCACTCCTAAATGAATGCCATTTAGTAGATCCACTGATTGTCTCACAATCAACTCTAGATACAATGTTCTCTTCTTCCACCAACCAAAAGAATCGATGAACTGTAGAGTAATCACTTGAACTAGGTGCAGATAATCTTCTATTCCACCAATCCATAATCTCACGTGCATCTTTACATTTCACTTAATCCTCAAATTTTAATTGTTCTCTAGCAAGAATTCTTTTGACACACGCACCAGCTCCATCATGTTCTCCTTTACCATGCCCAGCTTCAAAAAAACTCCATATATGTTGGACATTAAGTTCCTTGTGAACCCTACTTAACCAATAGAACATTCTAGCATTCTTGAACTACCCCGTACAATTATCTGACCATATGAGGTGTTCTTTCATATGGATTCCTCTTTCTCTTAAATTTCTATAAAATATACTAAAACAATATTGAACAAACTCTGACGAGTGTAACCGATTGTCACTCAAATAAAAATGATACTCCCTCAAAACTTTTCTATCATCCTCAATGCTATCATTTGCATGTCTATAAACAATATGGACAAATATAACTACTTGCACTGAATTATAATATTGAGATTGAATTTCCTCTTGCAGAGCGAGAGTATAATTCTCCACCAAATCAACCACTAAAGTATAGTACCAATTGGAAATGTGTTTCTACATGCGCGAAATTGGCCATCAAGCCATCGGGCATGTTTAGAGTGCATGATATATTTTGGTATAATTTTATTCTTAAATTCACTCATAAATACATGCACACTAACTTTTTTCTGTAACTAAATCACAACACTTTCCTATTTTTCCTTCTTATAAAGAACAGTGAACATTCCTAAATATTTTGGCATCTACTAATTGTTGTCCAAAATCATGATCAACACTTTCATGCAAACAAATTCTTAAAAATGAAAGATTTCCACAGTTAATGCATTGTCCAGAAATACAAGAACTTAAATAAAATAATTTATCATTAGATTTTTCACAAAACAAACCTGAAATAAACTCTCTTATTGCTTTAGGTGGCATATCAATACCACAATCCTATATAATCATGTTAGTATGCAAGGTACAATGTATATATCAAAAAACATCATAAAAATAATGAAATTGAACATGTATTTTACAACAAGAAGATATTCGTTGCTTATTAATTTTTACATACCAGGGTTTACATTTTTCAAAAGAAAGGTTTGACTCATTTTACTATTACCAGGTAACACTGAATCACTACAAAATTTTCTATAAAATTCAGTTTGTGTTGTATCTAATAGGTGTTTTGGGTGGGGTATGTGCATGATCATTATGGGCCAAAAAGTGGCAATATTATGGGTATTTGTAGGGTATGTGGTTGACGACTTTTTTTTTACCCAAAATTGATGAAACGAAAAAAGGTTTTTAGAGGAGATTCTCAACTTTCCATGAATATAAATTATGCTTTAATTTGAATTTAATAAATAATTATTATTTATTTTCTATTAGAATTAGGACTAAAGTCTTGATTGATAGGATGATTGAAAAACATCTATAACTTTCAAACAATATCACATTTTTTGAACGTCACATTCTATGCTTCACATACTATAGGATTAAAAAAAGAAAAAATAAATTTCATGAAGTTTTGACCAAGTTAAGGTGGTCGACATACGTGTTTTATATTTTTAAAAGTTGTAATAAAAAATTCATAATTAATTATTTACTTGGAAAAAATTTACAAAAAAATATGCATCACATCTGGACATGAGTCCTCTACTTATATTTAAAATCTTATAAAAAATATTATCATTTTATTTTGGTTAGGTGGTCAAACATACACCTACTTCTTATTTTTTCCACGAAATTTAAGTACTCTTGCATTGAAATTTCAAAATTTCACCAAATATATTTTATTTATTTTAAATAAACCTAGTAGTTTAGAAACTACATTCAATTTTCTACAGATTCTATTCTTACATATTTTTGAAATAATATAGATAACTTATTCAAAATTTTACGTCAAGTTGCCTAACACTGATTTTTTAGATTTTTTTGCCACTTAAGGGCCTATTTTTTCCATGATGGTCCTGCACATACTCGGTGAGGATCATGAAATTTGGACCCAACCCTTAATTTTAAAACATATCTAGCATTAGATGAAACCCTAGTATTATCATGCCAATATTTTTTGATCAAAGATTTAATTTCAACATTCAATTTTATATCAGACCTCAGTAGTCATCCACTAAAACTCCAACAATGATTGATAGGATCATTTTCTATACTTTATCTTCTTTTTGCCACTCTTAGTAATGTTTTAGGATGTATTTTTAAAACTTCACTAATATTTCTTACCATTCCTTTATTCAAAGTTGCTTTATTAACTGTAGTAGTAGTTATAGCTCTTCTTGTTGCATTTTTATCTTTAGATCAACTATTTTTCCGAATAGATTGAATGGCACTAGCAATAGTAGACAACATGTTTTAATGATTGATCTATTCTTTTTGGTTTAACATAAAAGCCTAACCTTTTCATTACTTTCCTCATTTTTTGCATTCTCATCAAATTTGCATCATTAGTTGACATTGAAGATTATCCAAGAAATTTGACCAGGAAGATTATCAAAAACACCACTTCCAATTTTAAAAAAATTATTTTCATTAAATTCAACATCACATTCTAGATTTTCATCTTCATTTTCATTTTCATTTTCATGAAAAATACAGGTTTTGTTTTCATTTTCAAGAAAATGATCATTTTGATTTTCATTTGCAACAAAATATTTTTCTTTTTGTTTTCAACAAATTCTATAAAAGTTTCATCTCTCTGAATATTGTAGATTTCAACATCATTAAGTCCAGAATCTTGTAAAACTTCTACATACAAATTTACCATTTCACTAACATGTGGATTTGAAGACGTACCTGGATTTGTGCATATTGAAACATTCTCCATAGCATTCAAAGAGGGATTTGAAGACATAGTAGGACTTGTTTGTATAATCATATTCTTCTCCAAATTGACTCCTTGCAAATTAGCTTTATCTACAACCATGGTATCCTCAATGTTTTCTTCTTCAATAGTTGTGGAATTGGTTGCTCCACCATCATTCATTGATTTCATTGTCATTCTTCTTTCTCTTTGTCTTTGTATCTCATTTTCTCTATTTGCTTCAACTTCTTGAGGATTCAATGTCTTCCTTCTCTTATTACGAGCTTTATCTCCCATAATTATAAAATTCTCAAGCACAAATGAATGTTAATAGTGAAATACTTTAAAATATTCAATCCAAATTGGAAGTTGAATACCTATTAGGCCAAAATTCTTCCTCTTGTGTTCCTCAAAACAACTAGAAAACTACCACAATTCCACTTTAAAAATTGTTTTCTTCATGCCTCCTTTAAAAAATTCAATCCATATTGCAAATTGAAAACCTTTTGTTCCAAAATGGTGTAGATGATGCCCCGTTTAATAAAATCAACTAAAAATCAAGTTCACCACCTATAAATACAATAGCTCATGTGAAAAATAATTTACTTTTACTGCTCTCGGTCGTACATGTGAAGTTGCAGACTTCACAGTAATTTTTAGAAGTATATTTAAATAAAAGAAACGAGATCCCGTTTATTCGCTTATAAAAACTGGGATCCCATTTATAAGAAGCGGGATCCTGTTCTATAATCGAGATCTCGTTCTTCAATCGAGATCCCATTCTTCGACATTGAATGTGGGGATTATTGCATGGGAAACATGATCTCATTTATAAAACGGGATCTCGTTTCCTTTACAACGGTCTGAATATTATAGAATAAGGAACGTGATCTCGATTATAAAACAAGATCTCATTTTTTAAAATTTGAATTTTTTTTGCTTTGTGGTTGGGTTTTTGCCTAGGTTTTTGGTTCAGGAAAAGCATTGGAAATCCGAACCTAGGCCTTCAACCTAGTTTGACTTGCAAGTTGAAGGTCCTAACAATGTCAAAGAAAAATACCAACTTTGGACATATGGCTGACGACCTTTTTTGCATAATTTTCTGATGAAATTAAAACCCATTTTATATGAAACAATGCACATTCTAAATATGCAATTTATTTTGCAATTGGATTTTTTTTAATTTTTCAATTAATTTCTAATAAAATTGGTCCATAAACTTTAAATATCAGATTTTTTTACTATTTTAATAACTTTTGATCAACATAACATTTTGACAAACGGATTGCACGAGAACAAACTTCAAAAATTCTTTTCAATTTTAAAAAATCAAAATGATAAGTTTAGGTCATCTTATGCATGTGCATTACCGACATTTTTCAAAACGACAAATGTCTTTAATAAAAATTTAACAAAAAAAAATTCAATAAAAATTACAAAAATATCAAAAACAAGCTTCAGTGAGTCACAAAACTTTTCCCAAAAGGATTTAGAAAAATATGATAATTTAAGTCAAAATATGGATGTTGTACACGTGCATGGTATGGTAAAAAAAAATGACTTTTAGGGTGCTGTCATAATAGTGGTTTACAATTCCCGAGAGGAACAAATTTTAACTGAAATCACATATTTTTAGAAAATATAATGATTTAAGCCTTAAAAAGTTTCATTTTAAGGATTCCAATTGAAGAGGGTTTGATCAAATCATCTTAGATCAAAACCCCTTGGATAGAACCTCACTAGTTTTAAACCATACCTATAAATGCGTCTCCTTTACACCTATCAAAATGCTGATAAAAAATCACTTTTGATTTAGCTTTTGGGGATCAAATGAATTCATTTAAAATTTATTTGAAACTATTATGGTATTCCTTAGAACAAGCTATCCAATGAATATAATTTTTAATATGTTTTGGTTTTGTTATGTGTTGTTTTTTAAGTTTGATTAAACATGGGTTTTTCATCAAAATGAATTTCTTTGTTCTTCACATGTGGAAAAATAGAAGATTATCAAAAAAAAAAAATTGAAAAATATAAGTGCACTAGATATTGAAGTCCTTGATCCAACAAAAATAAAAATAAAAATTTTGACGAGTAGAAAAAAAGTTACAGCGTTACTGGTGCTACGTAATCAATTGTAATTCGTTTGACTTTGAAACTTGATTAAAATATTCATAAAAAACTATCTAACCAAGTGGAAGCACTAGATATCAGAGTTACAAATCTAAATTTGAAAGAATTAGAATTTTATCCTTCATGGAAAAAAAGTTATGCGTTATACGGTGTGCGTCACTTTTTAAAAATATTGTTTTCTAAAAGAAATCAATTTTCGTGGGAGATGGAAAAAGAAGTGAAATTTGATTCCAAAAATTTTTAGAATCTATAGACAAAATTTGATGAGACTCTATTTTGCACCATCTTCAAATTCCTCACAGTTTAGCCGCTATAGGTGCCCAAATGTGAAGATTTAGTTAAAAATAATAATTTCAGTGTCTAGTTTGGCCAAAAATTGTAAACCACTATTATTGGATCACCCTTTAAACAGTGGTTTTTAGAAATGCCTATTAAAAATCAATTTGTACAATTTGGGTATTGAAATAAATTACATATTTGGAAACTAGACTCCGAGCACTACATTTTATGATTAGTGACTTTTTTAAAGATTTCATCTCTAAGTGCTTTAAATTTTAAGGTCAAATGTGTCAAATTCTGAAAATCAGGAAAAACACTTCCACTTTTTGGCCAAAAGTGGACTCAACTTCTTGCACACATCCCCTACTCTAATCATTGAGCGATAAAAATCCTCTATATAGTCCTTAATTTTCACCTCCATCCACCTTAGGTTATATAGCATGTTGAATAGACTCATCTAAAAAATTGGTAGGAATTTTACCCTTAGCATGACAGCTATTTTTTCCATGTATGACTTCTCTTTTCCCCTTTATTTCCTATGCTTTTAAACATGATCCTACTACAATGAATAGTTTTCATTCAAAATATTGTATACAAACCTTAACCTCATTAGGTCTTTGACTATATTTTATTTGAAATAGTTTAGTTCTATAATCTAGTCAACCAACTCCTTCAAACATAGGCTTCTTAATAACTTGGCATGTTCACACTTGAACCACCACAGGAATCTAGAAATATCCTTTATCAAATTCTCCTTTTTGGGATCTTTGTCACCCTCATCCACAAAAAATTTAGGTTCTTCATCATTGATTGAGTATATGTCTAGTCATCTTTAATGAATGCTATCCATTTATTCCATCTTCACCTACTGAATCTTTACCAATTCTTCCAATTCCACCACCCTTGCTTGATTTTTCTTCTGATCCCCTTATTTCTTTGGCAACACTTTTCACCTCATGTATTTTACCCAACAAATCCCTTATTCTAGAATATGTCTATAATTCTTTACCCATGCACACTATTGTAGACTTAGACATAAATCTTTTAACTAAAAGCTTCTAGCTAATACTCACCAAGTCCTCTCCACCACTTCATATGTCAAATGATTGGCTCTAATCTTACCTCTCCTCTCTATTATACAATTTACATTAGGCACCAAGTTTGAACACATTATGATAAATGAGGCCTACTCCTCTTTTAAATTTATCTACTTGCCCTTGGACATTTATTGTTGTAACTTAAATTTTATTATTTTTCCTTAACAACTACCCCATTTCCTTATTGTGCATTTTGCACCACATTTTCTCTCTCCTTGTAGTCTTTTATTCCTTAAATGTTGCTTCCCTACCTTGATGTTATTGAATCAATGTTCTTTTATTTTTAGAGGTATTAAAAACTAACGCTTGACCTTTGAGTCTAGAAATGATATAAATTTTGATAAATTTTAAAGATTGTTCTCAAGTGAGGCACTTACAAAAGGTTTCAAAGGTGGGCATCTTAAACTCTTACTAAGGTATCAATGGTAGAATAGAAAGTGGACACAAAATATTATCAAAGATCCTTTAACTTGAACAAGATCAAAATAAATGAATTGTGCATATTCTTTGTCTTTGCCACATTCATCCAATTGTGTGTGAATAAACTTCAGTTTGACAAGATAGACTTCGATGGTGGGAATGCCATGATAATTTAAGGACGTTAGTTATGCATCGAAGGGAAATGTTTTGAAATATAAAATGCACATTAGTCTTAGGGGTCTACAAATAATATATAAATATATATTTTAATAATCATATTGATGATTGAAAATTGTTTTTGTAATGCAACCATACAATTACAACCTCCTTGTTGCCATTTAAAGGATCTGCACCAATTAACTTATGTGGCCTCTTAGAATAAACTACTCTTGGTCATGGAAAATGAGTCTACCAATTGCATTAGTGAAAACCATTGGAATTTAAGAAACTCAATTATACATAAAATTGAAATACTTTGAAATAAAACATATACCTTGAATTTGGGAACCTATTAATGATAAATAAATATTTTTGTTTTAATAATCATGTTAATCATTAGAGATGTTTTTTTAACACAACCATATCATTACAACCTCCTGACTGCCATCTAAAGGTTTTACACCAATTGAATCATGCGACCTTTTAGAATAAACTATTCTTAATCATGGCACATGAGTTCTCCCAATCGACTTATTGAATCAAGCAATGAATGAAAAAATAAAAAAAAAGAGAAACCAGGAATCTCAAAAACCAACAATCGTGGCAATATAAAATTCCCCATGCTAAAGTAAAAGCACTACGAACGAGGTACTTCAAAAAATTAAGGAAAACAAATAACAAATAATTAGCCGATAGGCTCTACCTTTGGGATCCCCAGTGCACAATTCATCTGCAAACCTGTCTCACGCCTGAGAACAGGTTTTCATCACCGTCTAACCATCACCGAGGTTACCTGAAAACAGCCTGAAAACAGCTTGTCTTTGCATTTATTATTTGCTGAAAAAAATCGTATGTCAGACTTCCGAATCAAATCAGATTTTGGTAGCCCTAAAACACAGATATTTGTAGATCCATTTTTCATTTGATGTAAATAGATTGAAGCAGCATCTATAGGGAGATTGGTTTCTGAGTCGTAAATTTTTCCTGTTATCTCTGCCCATTTTTTCTCATCATCATCGTTGACAACACGACACAATTTGTGCAGAATTTCAATTTTGGAAGCCGTTGCTGATCTAAATTTTTCTCCGAACTCCAACTCTTCAATGAGAAGTTTGGTGTCTAATGTCCCCTTTGAACATGGGAAATCTAGAAGATTTATAGCAAGCTATGAGAAGACTGAAAGAGTGAAATTATGAGGGGTTTTCACAAAAATATGTCTTCATGCAACTTAAATGCGGATTGGACAGAGCAAGGTCAATACGAATCTGCCGGAAGCAATTCACAAACCCTAAGCAGATTATCAGCAGCAAAAACGCACCGATACTCTTCCTCCTCAGAAATTTAACATCCTTCGAAGCTTCGGCTAAAGCTGCTTCTAAGAGTGAAAAAAAGGATGATGATTTAAAGAGTTCAAGCTATTTGAGGCAGAGCAATACAAGGTACTTCAATATATCTCCCGATCACAGTGCTTTTGAACCCACATTTGCGTATCAAGAAAAGAGGGAAAGTTCCAGTCGCTCAAACTTGTTGCCTGTGATAACTTTGGGGAAAAAGGATTTCCACTACAGCAAAAGAGCAAGTAATTTGCAAAATGGAAGGTCATTTTTGGAAGTGCCGAAACAAAATCATCAAAATTACAACGCTGACATTGATTTCAAAACTGGTTTACGCCCAGCTTCTGATCACGGTAAGATTTCATTTATTGGATTATTCATTTTCAAGTTCATTCAAAGTGAACAATAATTCATGTTCGTGATAATTTTTCTGTCTTTTGTGTCTTCAAAATTCAATTCAGTATTACTAGCTAATGGTTCCCTTTAGGATGTTTGAAACGCCTCTTACTGATTGAATAAGGGGTGCCTATAGGCATTTCACCAACCACTTGGATAGCAGAGAGAAGGTTGAGGGTCTGAAGGTCATTTTTGTACTAAAGTTTGAGGGGTTTAAGGTCTTAATAAAACTGCCAACATGGTTGAATCTTGATGAATTTGGTGTACCATTATGTAATATCAATTTTAGGAATAAGCATGAATGGTGTCCATTTTCATACTACTACTTTAATGAGTAGGCAATTCAGAAAAATTCATTTCTCATTTTATTCATATACGTGAAGCATTAGAATTTCAGACTGAACATGACAAACGTCTCAACTTCCCATATTCACACAGGTGAAACATTGGGATCTCTTGCTTCCCCTGTTAGTTCTATTCTAGTTCCAGCACGCTTAGTTTGTCTGAATTTTTAATAGGGAGATTATTTTGCAGCCTTCCATTGATTTCTGAAATTGATACCTGTCATTTTCCAGTTCCATACACAATAATCTTTGCCATCTTTGTATTCCACGCTTAATGGGGCTTGTTGCTGAATTAAGCTTTGAAATTAAACTAAACTTTCTATTCATCTTCTTTTACGTGCTTTAAAAATTGCTTACAGAAGCTTTGAAATTGAACCATGTTTTCTATTCTATCATCTTTGAAATGCTTGTAATTTCAATTTCTTCTATTTAATTTAGGTAATTGCAGATAGAACTGATGGAGGAGCAGACTACAGTGTGGAATGCACGGGGAATATTAACGCAATGATCCAGGCACTTCAATGTGCTCACGATGTGTGTACTCCTCCCATGTATAATGAAAATGCTCTCTTTCTATTGAAACATAGCAGTAATTTGACTGTTTAAACTCTTGTGTTTGCATATGCTTAAATGCTGCACTGGCTGACTTGAATTAATCTTTGTTTTTTATTTAAGGCACAACTAGTCCTATCAACTTCCTCAATGAGAAAACATTAAAAGGAACATTCTTTGGCAACTATAAGCCAAAGTCAGATCTGCCAGGCCTAGTGGAAAGTATCTGAGTAAGGTACAAATCTATTTACTCCCTTGTGATTTTATACAATTTGCTATTATGAAGTCTACAAACACCTTTTTATATAATTAAAGATTTAGATTTTCTTTATGATGAATCCATGACTCTGACTGGAAATCAATAGAATCAGAAAACTTTGAATTAATTGTCTTGATTTTTAATGTTCAACTGTTTCCTTATACACACTATTTTTTCCTTGCAAGAGCTTGGGCAACAAAATATTTAATTTTCATGGAATTGACAAACGTATCAATATTAGTATTCATGGTAACTTTAGCTCTTCTTCTAGGCTGTGCTGCTTTAGCTAATGCCACTGTGCCAGTACTCATGAAATTGTATCTCGTAAGATACGTCTACTTCTTTTTGCTTGAAAGTTTAGTCCTCATTTGTATCCGGCCAAGATTCTGTGGGAAAAATTTGAAGAACAAGTGCTTAAGTCATGGATCCTGGTTCGCACTTCCAATCCTCAATACATAATTTCAAGATCAATTCTTTCATTATCACTCGCCGTTATCATTACCGTTTGCAATGCATTTCTAGTGGTTCAAATAGCCCGCTGCTCGTACAAAACAAAATTATGTACATACTAATATTCCGATTTTTATATCTGTTGTCTCCATGTACCTATATACCCTTTTTCTTAAAAAGAGCATACAGTACCCATCCCTGTTTCCCCCACCAATCCCACTCACCATCCCCTGGTGACCATGATTTATCGTGCCAAAAAAATTGGCCACTAAAAAGGATTGCAAACAAAGCAATTTTAATTTTTTGTTTCCTGATACAAAGGTTTCCCTTCCTCTTGTGCTGAATGCAGCAGTCTAGACATGCGACGGTGGATGATGGGTATATAAAAAATAGAGAAAACACAAAATACCGTGCTAAAGCATGTGCCCAAGCTTGCATATCTATAAATCAACAAACCTAGGAACTGCATCTGTTAATATCATTGGCTACATTCACAGCATAGGGTAGATCCCTAGCACTATCCAAAGGGTCCTTTCCCACATGCTTCTTTTCCAAAATTTGAGAATAAGCATTTTCAGCTGTCATCTTCTACTTATTCCAACTTTTTGCACATCATTCACCAAAGCAATCAGTAGTAGTCCTATGTCATGTTATCAAAGCATCTGACACCAACCAACTTCAAATTATTGTCACATATTTAAAGCATCTGATACTAATCTTCTAAGATACCAAGTTACTAAAAGATAAAAGCACATATTTCTCGCATGAATGGTTCTCCCAAATGAATAACACTATGATGCAGAAGACATTCAACAGGCCAAATCATTTCTTTATAGAACTAGCTGCTTAAAAAGGTTTTCAGGCAGTTGATTACTTCTCACAATTCCATGTTGGAAAGTGTTTTTTTCCAATTAATAGACACCAGCTTGGTTTTGCCGTCTCTTTCAAGACTCCAAGGTGCATGATCACCATAAAGCCAAACCTGTGAACAGAGTCTTCTAGTTGGTGCCCAAATTTTTAAATTTCATATACAGGATACATTCAAGATTATGTGTACTCAACATCGCATTGGTGGCCACGGGTTGCATCTTATAGTTCTTCCTGTACAGGATACATTCAAACTTCAATTGCTCAAGAGACCATGTCAAGTTTGGCAACTATCTGCCTGTTCCGTTGCCTACTCCAGAACTGTGTGTCGTCAACAGCAGCTAAAACAGAGATGCCTTCACAGTCGGACTCTATCATATCCACCTCCCATATAGTCAACTCCGATGATAGCCTGGGGAATGTAGAAGATGATGCCTGAGACAATTTTCAGTCGTTTTCGGAAGATTTTTCCAAAAGATAGACAGGTACATTAATTTTCTGTAGCTTTTGAAGAACATATTATAGAAAAAAGCTAACTGAACAGAAAACCAAAAGATCAACTATTCCATCTACAGAGGGAACAAAACTTTCTGCCTTTAAGAAGAAAGTTTCCTGGATATATGTGTAATGAGTGTACTACTTCATTTAATGCAATATTAAAACATATTTAATTTTAACTTGAACTTCCTATCGGCTTATCCTTGAACCTCCTATGGGTGCAAGTGCTAGTCGGTAACGTTGTAGGTCAATGGATACAATTGAAAAAAACCCCTTAAAATAAGTACTGTTTCAACCCCTCCATGCTAGTGTAATTATATCTCGGGATAATCATTCTATTCTCTTTCCATTGTTAAATTTTGACGATGATCCTCTTCTGCTCTCTTCCGTGGTCGCTGCAATGATTATGGTTTTGAAAATTTGCTTGTGTTGAGACTGTGTTTTGGAGGATGCCAACTGTAAGTCGGTTCTTTGCTTTGATACTGCTCTATTCTACCATGCAGACCATTTTCTAATATTTTAAACAGTTCTGTTAACTTCATTTGATTATTCGAGCAAGTCTCAACCTATTTTCAGAGCCTTAAAAGACATAGTAAAACAAGATTGTAAATAGATTTGCATACGCATTGCTTCCCAACTGACACAGATGGATGGTGATTCACACCAGAAACTAGCAATTAACATGCAAGGCTGATCTAACCTCTTGCATGATATTTTATTCCTTTATTGAAAATCTCTTTATTCGCCACAGTTATTAGCTCTTGAAACTTCATGCAGTTATAGATGGCGTAGGGGCGCCAGGGGGAGCAGGTGAACGAGGTGCATGGTATGCCGTCGCTCTGTTTCCTTGAGGAGGTGGAGGTGTATACCTCACTTGTCTTCGCTGCCATGCAAATTCTGCAACCCTAAGATATCGACCATTGTTTCCTTCCATCTCACTTCCATCACCATTTGCAACCCCTGAAATCATAAACAAAGTGTCCCATGAATTAGTTAAAACTGCAGATATTGTTATAGAAAATAAAGGCAATTGGCACTCAGAGAAAAGAAAATGAATGCCTGGTGCGATAAGTATGAGGAGCAGCATGAGAAGTATAGACCAGCATATGATCTTCTTCTGATCCATTGTTTGAGAGAGTGCTGCAAACTTTCTTACAAAATGTGTATATTATAGGGGCGTCCATATAATTAACGAGCCTTGAACACAGTCAACAGTCAACTTATTTTTAGGTATCTACTTCACCACTTGATTCGTTTTACAACCCATCTCCTGCTCATTTACAGTGAAGTAACATGGATCAAATGCGGCGAAAACCTCATTTCATTGGTAGTTTAAAATCTTAAAATACAAATTATTGACAAAGTTCTAACATTGACAATAACATAATGGTCTTTAGATCTTGGGCCGTCCAACTAGCCCTTTTTTATTTAAATATTGACTAATGTTATATTTTTGTATTAATATATTAGAAAATATAATTCATAATTTACATAAAAGGTGGGTCAAAAGGAATCATACTTTGAAAAGTCTAAGTTGAAATTAAAAAGATGAAATAAAAGTGGCTAAGTTGTTAAGTCATCAAGATTATATTAGAAAGAGGGGAATTATAATTAGGCAGAGGCCCCAATGTATTTGGAAGATCGTGGTCATTAGTAATGGGCTCCCGATTCATAGTGGAACTGTCCTAGTATTTATTTTCTTCTTGCTGAGTAGTGACATGCATAGGTGAAATGCCAAGATCTAAGGTGTAAACTTTTCTAATGCCTAGTAAACTGGCATGGGCACACTAAGAAGCAAAGGAAGACCCACATGGCAAAGCAATTCATCCATGCCAAGGATGTAGAGAGCCTTGGGAATCATGATGGCCATGCTTGGAGCTATAACTTCAAGCACATTGACACCCACATAGCAGAGAGGCATGCTCCCATCACAAAGTAAATTCAATTCTACTCCCTTTATAAAAATATTTTAATTAGTTGATACTTGTATGGTGAGTTTTTTATATTCATGCTATATCTTAGCTTTTCTTTAGGAGAGTGTTTTGATACACATATATATTGATGAATAGTGTAATTTTGTGGATGTCATTTACACATTTTCCTATACACTTACCACTTATCCTTCTTTCCATATTAATACACACCCTTATTTGTCCATCATATCCACTTATTTATTACTTCCATGTTCACAAATTTATTACCATGCACATGTTATCCATTGTGATCATCCCCTTTTTTCCTAAGACTAGTTTGTAATTTTGGGTTTGCCCTTGTAATCATGAACTCATTCCACACTAGAATTTAAAATTTAAATTTGACTCACTTCCCACCTTTAACCTTCCTACATAGAGCTAGCTAAGCACAAGTTTGTGTGATATGTTGTTGTCCTTGTATTTAAAGGCATGGAATGCAATTACTTTAATCATTGAAGAAAGAAAGATCATTCTGATAAGGTGGAAAAGTGAAACATTGGGACTTCACCCTAGGATTTCATGGGTTCTTTTCCACAAATGTGTGTGGTCTCTTATCATTTAAATTCAAGATTAGATAGGATATGATATTGACTTGCAACTTGAAAGGTGAGCCAGCCAATCCCATGATATGAATTTAGGGACTTTGGAATGAAGTTGGTTTATTAATGTTCCATCTCACCATTGTGTATTCTATGCTTTTGGAATGAAGTGTCCTATGTTTTTTTGGTTTTGGTGGTTGTTTGTGCCATGAAAGTGTTAAAGAAGTATCTGGAAGTGTTTTTGGATGTTCATGGAGTATCTCTTTGTGATCCACACATCTTTGTTTGATCTCTTTGATGTTGCATTGTGTTTTGAGTTGGCTTTTTGGGTAATTTATATTGGATGTTTGGTCGACATAGCTTTTTCTCTTGCTCAAGCACTATGTGCTTGGGGGTTTGTGCTAGCATTTGAGGTTGTGTTAAGACGTATTTGGGTCTTGACATATCCTATTGAGAACCATATTGAGTAAATTCAATAGAAGATGTATTTTTGGGATGACTAGTATTGTGCTACATGTCTCATCTACATGTTTCCTTGTTTCCATCTTGGGTTGATGTGCATGAGCGTATGTGTTGTTTGGAATCACATTGGAAGATGTATTAATTTTTTTTTTATCCTCTCTATCTCCTAGATAGGACCAAAATATGTTTTTGTGGCCGACTTGTTGAGGTTATAATTTATCTTCTATTCTGGATGACCTAATTGATGTTTTGTGATCTTATGGAGGATATAAATAAAATATCAAAATACTTTCAAGTTGAGAAAGAGAGTGGTGGTGTGCGAGTATGGATTGGTGAAGTGAGTTGTGAAAAAGAAGAGTTAGATGAGCTTTAACGCCTCATTCAACATAGTGTATTGTTGACATATGTTTCTAAATCTCCAAGTATCTTGCTATCAGATAGTGAGTCTCTTCAACAGGTCCTTGTAATTTGTATCTTACCTTGGGGTTGTGTGCCTCAATATTGAAAGGTCTATGTATCTTTCCCTAAGGTTGTGTGCTATAGCTTGCAAGTCCATAGAAAATGAGCCTTAAAATAAATTGTAATTTTGTACAAGTAGTGAGCTTCCTATATTGTTAGATTTATCATCGTGGTTTTTCCCTTCTTGGGTTTTCCATGTTAACTTGGTTTTATCTTGTGCATGTGTGTTCATTGTTCTATCCTTCATTACTGCTATTTTTTTTAAGTGTTGTTGATCTGTTTATAAGTTATTAATCCTACTAAAACTCTAATTTTACATGTTGTTGAAGGGTTTAAGATTTGAAGGGCTTAAGTTTTTGTAGATACTGATTCACCCCCCTCTTAGTATCCATGTGTCCAACACTTAGTGGGGCTATCTAGGAACAATATTTTTGAGAAAAAGTACAACTTATTACCTAGTAGAAGGTCTCTTACATCATTTTTTATTAATAAAATACCCATGGATATGTGGTCAAGAAAAAATCCTTCATTGAGACACCTTATATTTTTTGGTTATGGGGCATATACTCACGTGCCTAGTGAGAAGAGGTCAAAGTTGGAGAACAAGGTTATAAAATATATCTTCATCAATTGTAGTCTTGATGTAAAAGGGTATAATCTTTGGGATCCTATGGCTAAGAGATGTCTATATCAAATAAACATTATCTTTGAAAAAGTTAAGAATTTTTCTAGTATTTTGTAAGAAAAAAATTATGGAAAGAAATATGTGATCAACTACCCCAAAGGATGAAAAATTTGAACCAAAAGCCCATGAAGGATTTAATGAGGAAAAGAGCTCAAGTATTTTAAAAAGTTCCAAAGAAGAGATAGAACCTCTACCTTAGTCATTAAGGAGATCTGCTTAACAAAGAGAACAACCAAACAAATGGACTCATTATAAAATTAATGATGCATTTTTTCTTTGATTACTAATTGCCTAAGACTATAAAGTAGGCTAGATGTATTAATAATGCAAAGTCCTATAAAGTGGCCATGAATGAGGAGATGGTTACATTAAAGAAAAATGACATAAGACCTACTAAATTTTCTTGATGATGTGAAACTATTAGATGTAAATGGTTGTTGAAAAACAAAATTGGTTCCTTTGGAAATGTTGATAAGTGCAAGGAAAATTTGATTGTTAAGAGATCAATAATCACCCCCTAAACCTTAATCGAGATGAGGGATGGAGATTAAGCCGATCCTAGTACCCTTTGTTATCCTCTTGTAGATCCCACCCCATTTCGTCCTCTCACTGATTTTCAATTTTTTGTTTGATTCCCTCCATTTTTTTCTCTTTGTCTATTTGTCCTTGATCTTTCCCTCCTCTCCATTTGTCTTCTCCTCATTCCCCTTTGTTGTTTCTTTTGGTCTTTTCCTCCTTGTTATGTTGATTTCCTTTATTAGTTTTTTCTTTCCTTTTTGGTCCTTCTTTGTCTATTTTATTAATTTGTTGTTTTCTTGGTTTGTCCTTCTTCTCGTGTTCTTATCTTTCTATCATTGTGTTCTTCTCTTGTTGCCAATTTTGGTCTCTTTGGTTTTTATGTATTTATTGTTGTTTTTTGGTGCCTTGTAAGCACTATTTCTTTGTTTCTTTGTGTTGCCTTGCGTTCTTTTTCTTTTCTCTCCTTTGGTTTAGTTTTTATTTCTTTTATTGTATATTTTTAATATTTTTTTCTTTGTATTTTTCCTATTTTGGTTCCTCCCCCCTTTTTTCAATTATAGAGGAGATCTTAATTCACTTCTTGTTTCATTTATTATATTATTTTCTTTAATTATTTCTTTTCATTGATTCTTTTCTTTTTCTTTTTGCTCTCTAATTTGTTTCTTGTTCTGATTTATTTTGATCTTTTATCTTTTTGTGTTTTATTTTTATTGATTAATTGTACTTGAAGGAATTGTTATTAGTTTTTCTATCTGATTTATTTTTATTTGTTTTATTTTTCATTATTATTTAGCTCGTTTCCTTTAATATTATATAGTACTATGTAATATTAATATTTCATTAATATTATATAGTACTACGCAATATTAATATTTCATTAATATTATATAGTACTATATAATATTACTATCTCGTTATTATTATTTAGTGCTAATTAATAACAATTAATTATTTTATCTCTATTTAATCTATTTGTTCTATTTTTCTATATTGTACTATTTAATTTTCATTTATTCTTGTCTCCAATTACTATTCCTAGCTCTTTTTCTAGTTTTCTTTTTATATCTTTTGATCTCGTTTCTTTCAAGTTTTGAATTTTTTTTTGGTTCATCTTAATTTTCTTTTGATTTCTCTTTTTATTTTTCATTTTCTTACTTTCTTTAATTTGCGTGATCTTATTTTCTAATTCTTGTTTTGACTTTTGTTCTTTTTGAAGTTTGAATTTAATACAAGATATGATTTTTAAGTCTTCTATTGTTTTTTGTTTGCTCTCTTTTTTTTGTTTGAATTTAATGCTTGATTAGTTTATTTATTTCTTGTATTGACTTTTGTTCTCTTTGATCTTTTATTTTATTCCTGATAACATTTTTCTAGTTTTTATTTTTTTCTCATTCTCTTTATTTTTTAGTGTCTTGATGTCTTGTTTACTTCATCTCTTTTTTAGTTTGAATTTAATGCATAATTAGTATAATTTTTTCTTGTATTGTCTTCTTGTTCTCTTTGTTCTCAGATCTTTTATTTGATACTGGTTAAGATTTTTCTTTTTTTTGATTTCTTTCTTATTCTCTTTATTTTAGTGTCTTGATTCTTGGGCCTACCTTTCTCTCTCCTCCCTCAAACCTTTTTATGCCTTGTTGAGTCTGCAACTTCTCACTTTTTCTCCTTATGCTCTCTTCTTCATCTTGATGATGGATCACAGAGTGTGATGTGAAGCATTGATGCAAAAAAAATCACACATTCAAATCCAAAAATTGTCTAACAACTATCAATATGGATTGTGGAAACTTATTATCATTAAAAGATATTCTTATATTAAGGAATTGATTATGGTGATATTTTATACCCATTTGACAAGATAACATCCATTCAATTTTTCATTATTTATTTTATCAATGTTTGATCTTAAGGTTGAGAAGATGGAAGTGATGATAGATTCACGAGTGATCCCACAATAGTGGTTTACAATTTTTGGCCAAACTGGACACTTAAATTATTATTTTTAACTAAATATTCACATTCGGGTACCTATAGCAGCTAAACTGTGAGGAATTTGAAGATGATGCAAACTAGAGTCTCATCACATTTTATCTGTAGATTCTAAAAATATTTTTTTCAAAATTTTTGGAATTAGATTGTACTTCTTTTTCCATCCCCCACGAAAATTGGTTTTTTTCAAAAAATAACATTTTTAAAAAGTGACACACACCGTATAACGCATAACTTTTTTTCAATAAAGGATAAAATTCTAATTCTTTCGAATTTAGATTTGTAACTCTGATATCTAGTGCTTCCACTTGGTTAGATAGCTTTTTATTGAATATTTTTTCTTTAATCAAGTTTCAAAGTCAAACCAATTACAATTCAGACATAGCGCGACCATATAACGCGTAACTTTTTTTGTATATATCAAATTCTTTTTTTTTTTGGTTGGATCAAGGACTTCAATATCGGGTGCACTCATATTTTTCAAATTTTTTTGATAATCGCTATTTCTCCACATGTAGAACATAGACCTTCATTTTCAATGAAAAACCTATGTTTAATAAAACTAAAAAAATACATAATAAAATTAAAACATATTAAAATTATATTATTGGATAGCTGTTCGAGGACGCCTAATTCCAGTTGGGTTTTTGAAGACTCCTCCATTTTCATCCTCAACCGAGCTTCAAAGCATAAAAAAATAGGTTTTTTGTGAATAATTTCAAAAATCAAGGAAAAGGGGGGTTCACTAGAACCAAGGGGATTCTAGCGAACCCCCAGGGGTTCGAGTGAACCAGGGTTCATTTGAACCCCCTTCAATATGCATTTTTATTTTTTATTTTTGGCGGGAAATGTGGGCCTAGTAATTAACGGGTTCGCTTGAACACTAGTTTGGTCGAACCCATTTTTGGTTCGGTCGAACTTGCAGGTTCATTCGAACCCCTAAAACCAATTTTTTTGCCATGGGGTCATTTTTTCTCGGTTTTCCTTCCTCCATCAAATTGTAAACCGCTATTATGGCTTCACCCTCACTTCATGGTGACTTAGAAATATAGATTTATATTTCACAGCTAGAGTAATACTTAAAAAAAGTAAAGAAATTTTGGTTTGGAAGTTGAATAAGTCTTTGTATGGTCTTAATTAATCTACTACAATGTGGTATCAAAATTTTGATGCATTTATGTGAGGATTGGTATTTCTTAGGTCTAAATAAAATTATTCCATCTATCACATGATGGACAACCATCACTTCCTTAGTATTGCATTGTGTGTTGATGATATGACATTTTCCAATAAGGGAAGAGTGTGATTTATGAATTGAAGCCTCATCTTTTAGAAAAGTTCAAGATGGCTTAGGGGTAACTTGGCTCATCTTGAGGATAAAGATAAAAATGATTTAGCTAATATAAAATTTGGTTTGGTCAAAGTAAGTACATGAATTGAGTGTTTGAGAGATTCAACATGTCAACTTGAAGACTTTTGTATGTTATTATTTTAGTGGGTACAAAGATATCAATAGTAGTTTTTAAATTATCCAAGTGAGATGGGTATGTGCAGGATCATGATGGGCCAAAAAGTGGTAATATGATGGGTATTTGTAGGGTATCTGGCTGAAGACCTTTTTTTACCCAAAATTGATGAAATGAAAAGGGTTTTTAGAGGAGGTTCTTAGCTTTCCACCAGTATAAATTATGCTTTACTTTGAATTTAATAAATAATTATTATTCATTTTCTATTTGAATTACGACTAAAGTACTAATTGATAGGCTGATTGAAAAAAATCTATAGCTTTCAAACGGTATCACATTTTTTGAATCCAAAACATGCATCACATTTTCTCCTTCACATACTATAGGATTAAAAAAATAAAAATTGAATTTCATGAAGTTTTGACCAAGTTAAGGTGGTCAGACATACGAGTTTTTATATTTTTTAAAAGTTATAATAAAAAATTCATAATTAATTATTTACTTGGAAAAAAATTACAAAAAAATATGTATCACATCTGGACATGAGTCCTCTACTTATTTCTAAAATATTATAAAAAAATATTATCATTTTATTGTGGTTAGGGTGATCAGACAGACACCTACTTCTTATTTTTTCCTTGAAATTTAAGTACTACTGCATTGAAATTTCAAATTTTCACCAAATAAATTTTTATTTTAAAAAAAATAAACCTAGTAGTTTAGAAACTACATTCAATTTTCTACAGATTCTATTCTTACATATTTTTAAAAAAATATAGCTAACTTATTCAAATTTTTAAGTCAAGTTGCCTAACTTTGATTTTCTGATTTTTTTGCCACTTAAGGGCCTATTTTTTCTATGATGATCCTACATATAGCCAGATGAAGGATATGGGAAAAGTACCTTATGCTAGTATAGTTGGGAGCTTAATGTGTGCTATGGTTTGTATAAGACTAGAAACCATCAAAGCAATGGCAGTCCTTGGTCATTTAATGTATAATTCTATATGCATATATATTAGGATGTAGCAAAGAGGGTATTCATATATTTGTAAGGTACACCCAACATTTAGTGACTATTCATGGATTTATGCATTTAGATTGGGTTGAGGATATTGGTGACAAGAGATCCACTAGTGAATATGTTCTCGTTATTTTTGGTGGTGCAATTATTTGAATGAATAAGAAACAAGTTGTGATCACATTGTTCATTACAAAAGTAGATTACTTTGCAACTACTCATGCTTGTAGCAAAGTCATCTAACTTAAGAGATTATGTTTAGATGTGGGCTTGAGGCTACAAGCTATTACAATTCTATGTGACAATCTAAGTGTCATATGTCTAGAAAATAATAGAATAATAATGTCTAGAGGATATAGAATAATAATGTCTAGTACTATTTTATCTATCTACTACTAGAATATGGGAGCATTTTGCAAGAGAAAACTTCTAGTTGATACTCACCAACACCTCTCACCACTCTATAAGACTAACCTTTCGATTTATACTAAATGATGTAGCTATGTAATTGGAGTTCCCATTGAAAGGAGGTTGATGTTGCACAACATATAAAAAAATGGGAGGAATCACATGACAAAAAATGATTTACATTTAAATTTTCTATATTCTCATTAATTCATAATTATGCTACTATACATTCATGTATAGTGACTCTAATCTTAAGACCAATTACAACGATAGATTCTCTATCTTTTGAATGCGACCTTAAAGTGCTAATGTTATCTCTTTGGTCTATATTATACAATTTACATTATGAGTCAAGATTGCACCCATAGCAATAAATTAGGCCTACTCCTCTTTTAAATTTATCTACTTAGCCATGGGCATTAATTGGCTTAACTCAAATTTTATCATTGTTCCTTAATGGTTCAACTACCTCATCAGCTGTAGTTCTTCTTTGTACATTTTGCACCACCTTTTCTCTCTCCTCGTGGTCTTTTATGACTTCTTTGAATGCCACTTCCCTACCTTGATGCCCTTGCATCAAAATTCTTTTCTTTTTCAAAAGGTATTAACAACCAAGTCTTGACTTTTGGACCTAAATATGACATCAATTTGGATAAGTTTAGATTGCTCTCAAGTGAGGCACTCACAAAAGGTGTCAAAGATTGGTATCTTAAACTTTGTATTGAGGTATTCATGTTAGAATAGAAAGTGTACAAAAAAATTTAGAAATGATCCTTCAATTTGAACAAGATCAAAAGAATCAATTGTGTATCTTCTTTATGTTTGTCACATTCTTTGAATCGTGTGAAAATAAATTTGAGTTTGGATAAGTAGTCTTCAATTGTGGGAAAGTCAGAAGAATTTAAAGAAGTCAATTACCTATCAAAGTAAACATGCTTTGAAATAAAAATGCGCATTGATTTGAGGGGCCTATCAATGATATATATAAACTTCAATTTTTTTTCAAATCATGTTGACCATTGAAGATATTTTTTAGCATAACCATGCCATGTTATAATGTCTTTGTTACCATCTAGGCTCTACACCAATTGACTTAAAGATGGTTTCTGAAATTCAGTGCATCAAACATTAAGTGGACCAGCTGCTTAGAAGTCAGAAGATTTGTATTGCTCAAGGGCTAAGGCCTTTCTTACAAAATTGATTGTTTCTGCTATTTTAATTATATAGATTAAATTGCTGGTCTTCACTTTTATTATGGTTGGCATACATTTGTCTTGTACATGAGCATTATGACAAGATTATGTTGATGTTGTATTGTTGGTCTTGCTGCTGTAACAAGGAGTATTTGTAGTAATTATTGTTGATGTTGTTGTTGTAGCTTAGGCAGTCTTTGCTATTGTATCGTGAAGACTTTTTTGTCCCAGTTTAGAGTTTTGTGTCTTATGTATAGTTTTATATTGCATTTTTTAACTGCATTCTTTTCCTTGTAATCTGCATTTTTCAATTAAAAAAAAATGATTTATAAGACTTCTAATACTAAATTATTCGTAATCATAACGAATCAGCCTAACAATTGACTTAACGAATCAAACAATGAATTGGATAAAAAATAGTAAAATGCAAAAAATCTAAAAAAATCCAGAATCATTCTAGAAAATTCCCCATCCTCATGTAAAAGCACTATGAACAAGGTACTTTAAAAAATTAAGGTTGACAAATAACAAATAGTTAATGATGTTGTATATGAAAGAATAAAATTTAATAAACCACATTAATATAAATATTGTTTCAGCCCCATGTTGCTATTGAAATTACATATTTCGGAGTAACTATTCTATTCTTTTTCTATTGTTAAATTTTTAGGATGATCCTCTTCTGCCCTCTTCCATGGCTGCTGCAGTGACTATGATTTTGAAAATTTGCTTGTGTTGGAACTGTGCTGTACAGGATGCCAACTGCAAGTTGGTTCTTTGCTTTGACCCTGCTCTATTATACCATGCAGACCACTTTTTAATTTTTTTAATAGTTTTATTAGCTTGATTTGATTATCCAAGGAAATCTGAACCTATTTTCAGAGCCTTAAAAGACACAATAAAATTAAATCTTTAAATAGATTTGCATACTTTCACAACTCACACAGGTGCATGGTGATTCACATCAGAAACTAGAAATTAACATGCAAGGCTGATGAAACCTTTTACATCCATTATTACATGATGTTTATTTCCTTATTGAAAATCTCTTTATTTGCCACAGTTATTAGCTCCTGAAACTTCATGCATTTGTAGATGGCGTAGGGGCGTCGGGGGAAGCAGGTGAACGAGGTGCATGGTATGCCCTCGCCATGTTTACTTGAGGAGGTGGCGGTGTATACCTTGCTCGTCTTGGCTGCCATGCATATTCTGCAGCCCTTAGATATCGGCCGTTGTTTCCTTCCATCTCACTTCCATCACCAATTGCAAGCCCTGAAATCATAAACAAAGCCTCTTGAATTAGTTAAAACTGCAGATATTGTTAAAGAAAATAAAGACAAATGGCACTGAGAAGAAAAGAAAATGAATGCCTAGTGAGATAAGTATGACAAGCAGCATGAGAATTGTAGAGCAGCATATGATCTTCTTCTGATCCATATTTCAGAGAGTGCTGCAAGCTATCTTACAAAATGTTTATGTCTAAGGAGACCTCCATATAATTTACGAGCCTTGCACACAGTCAACAGTCAACTTTTTTTAAGTATCTACTTCACCACTTGATTCGTTTTACAACCCATCTCCTCCTCATTTACAGTGAAGTGATATGGAACAAATGCGGCGAAAACCTCATTTCATTGGTAGTTTAAAATCTTAAAATAAAGATTATTAACAAAATTCTAACATTGACAATAACATAATGGTCTTTAGATCTTGGGCCGTCCAACTAGCCCTTTTTTTATTTAAATATTGAATAATGTTATATTTTTTTATTAATATATTAGAAAATATAATTCATAATTTACATAAAAGGTGGGTCAAAAGGAATCACATTTTGAAAAGTCTAAGTTGAAACTAAAAAGATGAAATAAAAGTGGTTAAATTGTTAAGTCATCAATATTATATTAGGAGAAGGGTGATTATAGTTGGATGGAGGTCCTATCCATTTTGAAGATCGTGACCATTAGTAATGTGCTCCCAACTCATGGTGGAATTGTGCTGGTATTTATCTTCTTCTTGTTGAGTGGTGGCATGCATAGGTGAAATGATAAGATCTAAGGTAGAAATTTTTCTAATGTCTAGGAAACTAGCATGGCCACACGAAGAAACAAAGGAACACCCACATGACAGAGGAGTTCATCCATGTCAAGGATGTAGAGAGCCTTGGGTATCATGATGGCCATGCTTGGAGCTATAACTTCAAGCGCATTGATGCCCACATGACAGAGAGGCATGCTCCTATGGAATTTAAGTAAATTCAATTCTACTCCCTTTATAAAAATATTTTAATTAGTTGATACTTGTATGGTGATTTTTTTATATTCATGTTATTTCTTATTTAGTTCTTTTTTTAGGGGAGTGTTTTGATACACAGATATATTGATAATTAGTGTAATTTTGTGGATGTCATTTACACATTTTAACACTTATCCTTCTTTCCATATTAATGTGCACCATTATCTGTGCACCCTATCCACTTATTTATTACTTCCATGTTCACAAATTTATTACCATGCACATGCTATCCATTGTGATCAATCCCCTTTTTTCCTAATACTAATTTGTAATTGCGGGTTTACCCTTGTAATTATGAACTCATTCCACACTAATTTAAAATTTAAATTTGACTCACTTCCCACCTTTACCCTTCCTACCTAGAGCTAGCTAAGCACAAGTTTTTGTTATATGTTGTTGTCCTTGTATTTAAAGGCATGCAATGCAATTATTTTAATCATTGAAGAAAGAAAGATATCATTCTAATAAGGTGGAAAAGTGAAACCCTAGGACTTCACCCTAGGATCTCATGGGTTCTTTTCCACAAATGTGTGTGGTATCTTATCATTTAAATTCAAGATTAGCTAGGATATGATATTGACTTGCAACTTGAAATGTGAGCCAATCAATCCTAGGATATGAATTTAGGGACTTTGGAATGAAGTTGGTTTAATAATGCTCCATCTCATGGTTGTGTATTCTATGCTTCTGGGATGAAGTGTCTTATGTCTATTTGGTGTGTGGTGGTTTTTTGTGGCATGAAAGCCTGAAAGAAGTATTTGTAAGTGTTTTTGGATGTTCATGGAACATCTCTTTGTGATCCACACATCTTTGTTTGATCTCTTTGACGCTGCATTATGTTTTAAGTTGGATTTTTGGGTAATTTGTGGATGTTTGGCTGACAAGGCTTGTTCTTTATCTTGCACTATGTGCTTGGGGATTTGCACTAGTATTTGAGGTTGTGTTAATATTTATTTGGGTTCTGACCTATCTTGTTGAGAACCACATTAAGTACATTCAGTAGAAGATGTGTTTTTGGGCCGACTGGTATTGTGCTACACGTCTCATCTATATGTTTCCTTGTTGCCATCTTGGGTTGATGTGTGTGAGTGTATGCATTTTTTGAGATCACATTGGAAGATGTATTAAGTTGTTTTTGGTCTTCTTTATCTCTTGTATAGGGCCACAATATATTTTTGTGGCCGACTTTATTGAGGTTATTGTCTATCTTCTATTCTAGCTGACCTAATTGATGTTTTGTGATCTTGTGTAGGATATAAATAGAATATAAAAAATGGTTACAAGTTGAGAAAGTGAGTGGTGGTGTGCAAGTATGGATTGGTGAAGTGAATTGTGAAAAATAAGAGTCAGATGAGTTATAACGCCTCAGTCAACAGAGTGTATTATTGACATATGTTATAATTTATAAATCTCCATGTATCTTGCTATCAGACAGTGAGTCTCCTCAATAGGTCCTTGTAATTTGTATCTTGCCCTGGGGTTGTGCACCTCAGTATTGCAAGTCCTATGCATCTTTCTCTAAGGTTGTGTGTCTTAGCTTGCAAGTCCATAGGTAGTGAACCTCAAAAAAATTTATAATTCTATAAGCAGTGAGCTTCCTAGATTGTGAGATCTCTCATCGTGGTTTTCCCTTCTTGGGTTTTCCATGTAAATCTGGTGTTATCTTGTGCATGTGTGCTCATTTTTCTATCCTTCATTGCTACTAATTTGTTTAAGTGTTATTGATCTTGTTTTATAAGTTAATCCTATTAAAAGTCTAATTTTGCATGTTGCTAAAGGCTTTAAGATATGAAGGGCTTAAGTTTTGTAGATACTAATTCACCCCCCTCTTAGTATTGAAAGGAAACACAAGTGGCAAAAACAGTTTCCTACACTGAATCTATCAGGAGAGAGTTGCAAAAATTCTAAACCAATTAACAGTTACAGATTTAGATGCACATCTAAAAACACATAAATAGATATTCAAAATAGAATAAACTCATAACACAACATATACGTGGGAAAACCATTTTGGGAAAAAACCCACACTCCAATCACTCAGCTCAATTTTATTAATCAGCAGCAACAACAATTACAATACAATCTCAAAGCTATGCTCTTCAGGAGTTTTCACACTATTACAGGATTCTAGAATAATTTTGACAGCATAACAACATCTCTAAAAATCTTCAACTTGTCTCATAAAATGTGATAAGGCACCAACATATAAATATAGCTCAACATGAAAGGAAGGATCCCATGGTTTCCAAAACCAACTTCAAAGCTCAAGTGGTAAGTTGTGTCAAAAAACAATAACTTGCTAATCCATGAAATGTTGCACATAGCAACTTCCAAAAGCAACAACACCTATCTCATCTATAACAGTCATCTTGCCAAATAAAATGTAAGTTCAACATAGAAACTGCAATAACCAATAATAGGTGCTTTCTTTACCTCACACCACTTAACAAACATGAACTCTGGACCATAAATTTCAGCTACTAAAATACAACTCCAATCCATAATAGAATTTGCAAACATAGACTCTTTAGTCAACAAAGGAAATTTCCAAATCAATTTCCACTCCAAAATGGAAACATATGTCAACATCCCCCAAAAAGTAGTATCTTCCAAGTGAGATCCAACTTCCTAAAAAATAAGGATTATGCCATCTCATCACCTGCAATGTAGGATGCCACATCACAAAGAGGTCCCACAAAGATGAATGACAACTTAGGAAGTTAGTAATTTAGGATAAAAATAATTATGCAACAATTAATTAAAAATAATTCACCATGTTGAGACTCTAAGGTTGAGACACCTTAATCCCAACATTCTCCCACTTGTCGAAGACCTGTCAAGAGTCTACATCATCAACTGCTCAAGGCCCCAAGGCCCATGGAACTGGCACACCACCTGAACTTGTCAGTGTTCATTGGCTTCATCATTGCATCTGCAACATTCGCCAAAGTATCAAGCTTTTCCAACTTCACCTTTCCATCTTCTACCATATCATGAACAAAATGAAACTATACATCAATGTGCTTTGTTCTGGCATGGAAAGTAGGATTCTTAGCTAAGCTAATGGCACTTTGACTATCACAATAGATAGTAATTTGTCTAGCATCAACACCAATATCAGAACACAACCGTTTAAACCAAATGGCTTCCTTACAAGCATGAGTGGATGCCATATACTCTGCTTATATCATGGAAAAAGTGACTATAGCTTGCCGCTTACTCATCCAATTGATAGTACCACCAAACATCGTGAAAACATATCCACTAGTGGATCTCTTGCTACCAACATCACCACCTCAATTTGAATCCACAAACCCACGAATACAAACTGAATGTTGAGGTCTAGTAGGATAAACATGAAAACATAAGGAATACTTGGAAGTACCCCGCAAATATTTGAACACTCTCTTCACCACATCCCAATGCACTCGTCCAATATTTTCCATAAACCGACTTAGGAATCCCATTGCTTGGGCAATGTCTGGCCTTGTATAGACCATAACATACATTAGGCTTCCTACAACACTTGCATATGGTACTCTAGTCATGTCCTCAATCTCAATAGGAGATTTTGGAAAATCCTCAATTGATAACTTTGTCCCATGCAAAACAAGAACTACCAAGGATCTACAAGATGACATGCTAAATCCATGCAACATCGTATTCACATACTTTCTCTGGCTTAACCAAAGCTTTCTGTTAGCTCTATCTCTTTTGATCTCCATCCCTAGAATATAACTTGTTTCACCTAGATCTTTCATATCAAACTATGCTAACAACTGAAACTTCAAATTTGAAATCATACTACCATTCCCAAAAAACAACATATCATCTACATACAATGCAATAATGAGAATGCAACCATTTTTAGTTTTGAAATACACACAATGGTCAGATTTAGATCTCTAAAATCCTAAACTCAACACATAGGTGTCTTGAATTTCTGATACCACATTCTAGGAGACTACTTAAGACCATATAAAGACTTTTTCAACTTGCAAACCAGATTTTCTTTACCTTTAACCATGAAGTGCTCTGGCTGTGACATGTAAATATCTTCCCCCAAGTCACCATGAAGGAACACTGTCTTCACATCCATTTTCTCAATCTCTAAATCATATGTTGTAGCAAGTGATAACAAAAAATGAATGGATGTCAACTTTGCTATAAGAGAGAAAATATCATGAAAGTCAATTCCCTCCTTTTGAGAATACCCCTTCACGACCAACTGTGCCTTATGCTTCTCAACACTACCATCAAGACCCAATTTCTTCTTGAACACCCATTTATAAACAATGGGTTTACATCCTTCAGGCAATGGTACTAGATCCCAAGTATTGTTTTTCTTTAATACAACCATTTCTTTGTCTGTGGCTTTCAATTAGGAATCTGCATCATCCATACTTATAGCCTCTCTAACAGTCCTATGCTCATTAGTGTTAGAAATCAAAGCAAAAACACAATTTAAATCCAACAATGAATATCCAAACCTCTCTCGTGAATATCCATATCTATCCGGTTTTTGCTTCTCACATGTAGACCTCCTCACTAGTTGAGGTTGAGGTTCTTCTTGTTCTTCAGAACTTTCTGGGCTTCTCAAGTTCTCCTCATCATCAAGTTCATTTTGGGCTTTAGGTTCAAATTTCTTAGAGTCAAGAGGAAGTTGAACTACATCTTCTTTCTTTTGTTCTTCTGTAGGTTGCAAAATAGAGGAAGAAGGTTTCATCTCTCTAAAGATAACACTTCGATTGTAGAGAACCTTTTCAGCCGCTAGATCCCAAAGCTTGTACCCTTTCACACCAAAACCATATCCAATGAAGATACACTTGACAACCTTGTTTTCTAGCTGTGACCTTTTCTCCCTTGGCACATGAGCATATTCCTCACAACCAAAAACAAGAAGATTTATTAATGAATGCTTCTTCCTTGACACGCCTCCATACATGTCTTATCAACAAGTGATGATGTAGGAAATCTATTTACCAGATACATGTAGTGGCAATAGCTTCAGCCCAAAACTTTTGTTCAAGGCCAGCTGCACTTAGCATACTCCTAGCCCTCTCCATCAATGTATTGCTCATCCTCTCCGCAACTCCATTTTGTTGAGGGGTATATGGAGTTGTCTTATGCCTTTCAATCCCATGTTCTTTACAAAACTTATCAAATTATGTGGAACAAAACTCAGCACCGTTGTTAGTTCTTAAAAACTTTATCTTTCTACCAGTTTTATTTTATACCAAAGGCTTTAAACTCCTTAAACTAACATAAGAATTTAGATTTACTTCTAAGAAAATAAATAAATGTCCTTCTACTGTAATCATCTATGAAAGAAACAAAATATACAACTTTTCCTAACAAAGGAACATTCATAGGACCAAAAACATTAGAATGCACATAGTCCAAAACCCCATAAGACTTATGAGAAATTTTAAAAAATTGCACACGGTTTTGTTTAACAAAGATACAATGTTCATAGAAGTCGAACTCAAGATGCAATCTTCAAGGCCTTCTACAAAGCTCTTAGATTTCAAGTTTCTGAGACCATTCTCACCAATATGGCCAAGTCTCTGGTACCATAACATTGTATTCTCTGTAGGAAGCTTCATTTCCGAGGAATGAGCACCCTTAGGTACCCAAAATGCATGACCATCATATGTAGTTGCTACAGATTTTTCTACTCGATCTGACGGTGAGGATGAAGAATCCAAATATTTCTCCTTTGGTTTGTTAGAAGAACTATTGCACTGCACCGTGCATACATCTAGCTTGAATAGGGTTCCTATCTGAACTCCTCTAGCCAAAACCATAGCTCCTCTAGTCATCTTACATCCTCCACTCGAGAAGACAACTTGCACACCCTCATCATTCAATTTACTCACTAAAAGTAGGTTTCGTACCAAACCCGAGATATTCAACACACCATCAATTCCCTTCACTCTACCATATGAGAATTGTATCTTGACTCTTCCATGACCAATTATCTTCAAATGAGAATCATCACTGAGATACACCTTTCCACCATCATATTCTTCATATTTCAAGAACCAATCTCTATGTGATGTCATGTGAAAAGATGCTCCAAAATCAATTAACCACACATCTTTCGATGGTTGCATTGCGAAAGCTGCAACCAATGCTTCACGGAAATAATCATTCTCCATCTCAATCCTTCTAGATGTGCTTTCCATCTTTTCTATGATAGGATATCAAGAAAATCACTTTTGCAAAACTCCCACTGAAATTTAGATCAGCTCAAAAAACCCTTCAAGCCCAAAAATAGAATCAAAGCTGGCTAGGCTCTGATACCAATTGAAAGCAAACATAGGTGGTAGAAATAGTTTCCTACACTGAATCTATCAGGAGAGAGTTGCAAAAATTCTAAACCAAATATTTAGATGCACATCTAAAAACACATAAACAAATATTCAAAATAGAATAAACTCATAACACAACATATATGTGGGAAAACCCTTTCAGGAAAAAACCCATAGTCCAAACACTCAGCTCAATTGTATTCAATCAGCAACAACAACAATTACAATACAATCTTAGAGCTATGCTCTTAAGGAGTTTTCACACTATTATAGGATTCTAGAATAATTTTGGCAACATAACAACGTCTCTTAAAATATTCAACTTGTCTCATAAAACGTGCTAAGGAACCAACATATAAATAGAGCTCAACATGAAAGGAAGGCTCCCATGGTTTCCAAAACCAACTTCAAATCCCAAGAGGTAAGTTTTGTCAAAAAACAATAACTTGCTAATCCATGAAACGTTGCACATAGCAACTTCCAAAAGCAAAACACCTATCTCATCTATAATGGTCATCTTGCTAAATACAATGTAAGTTCAACATAGAAACTGCAATAACCAAAAATAGGTGCTTTCTTTACCTCACACCACTTAACAAACATGAACTCCACCATAAATTTTAGCTGCTAAAATACAACTCCAATCCATAACAAAATTTGCAAACAAAGACTCTTTAGTCAAAAAAGGAAATTTCCAAATCAATATCCACTCCAAAATGGAAACATATGTCAACATCTCCCCAAAAAATAGTATCTTCCAAGTGAGATCCAACTTCCTAGAAAATAAGGATTATGCCATCTCATCACCTGCCATGTAGGATGCCACCACACAAAGAGGTCCCACAAAGATGAATGACAATTTAGGAAGTTAATAATTTAGGATAAAAATAAGTATGCAACAATTAATTGAAAATAATTCACCATGTTGAGACTCTAAGATTGAGACACCTTAATCCCAACAAGTATCTGGGTGTTTCCAACACTTAGTGGGTTTACCTGGGAATAATATTTTTGAGAAAAAGTAGTTGCTACAACTTATTACCTAGTAGATAGGTCTCCTACATCAATTTTTATTAATAAAAAACCCATGGATGTGTGGTCAAGAAAAAATCCTTCATTGAGACACCTTATATTTTTTGGTTATGGGGCATATACTCATGTGCCTAGTGAGAAGAGGTCAAAGTTGGAGAACAAGGTTATAAAATATATCTTCATCAATTGTAATTTTGATGTAAAAAGGCACAATCTTTGGGATCCTATGGCTAAGAGATGTCTATATAGAATAAACATTATCTTTTAAAATGTTAAGAATTTTTCTAGTATTTTGCAAGAATTTTTTTTTGGAAAGAAATATGTGATCAACTACCCTAAAGGATGAAAAAGTTGAACCAAAACCCCATAAAGGATTCAATGAGAAAAAGAGCTCAAATATTTTTAAAAGTTCCAAAGAATCTAGATAGAACCTCTACCTCAGTCATTAAAGAGATCCACTTAGCAAAGACAACAACCAAATAGATATACTCATTATGATTAATGATGTATTTTTACTTTGATTACTAACATTGATGCATAAGACTATAAAGCATGCTACATGTATTAATAATGCAAAGTCCTATAAAATGGCCATGGATAAGGAGATGGTTACATTAAAGAAAAATGACACATGAGACCTACTAACTTTTCTTAATAATGTAAACTATTAGATGCAAATGAATGTTAAAAAATAAAATTGGTTCCTATAGAAATGTTGATTAGTGCAAGGAAAATTTGATTGTGAAGAGATATTCCTATATTGAAGAATTCATTAAATGGTGATATTTTATACCCATTTGACAAGATAACATATGTTCAACTTTTATTATTTATTTTAGCAATGTTTGATCTTGAGGTTTCGAAGATGGAAGTGAACATAGATTCACTTCATGGTGACTTAGAAATATAGATTTATATGTCACAACCAAAGTAATACTTAAAAAAAGTAAAGAAATTTTGGTTTGTAAGTTTAATAAGTCTTTGTATGGTCTTAATTAATCTACAAGAATGTGGTACCAAAATTTTGATACATTTATGTTAGGATTGGTATTTTTGAGGTCCAAATAAAATCATTCCATCTATCACATGATAGACAACCATCACTTCCTTAGTTTTTCATTGTGTGTTGATGATATGACATTTTCAATAAGGGAAGAGTACAGTGATTTTTTTAGTGGCTAATATTCACCAATTGGCTAAGAGTTGAAATTTGGGAATCCAAAATTGGCTAATAGTTCGAGCTATAGCGTGACCTGAATCGCCACATTTTTATAAAAATTTATTATAGTCTTATTTAAATCACCAAAGAAATTATTTTAATAAAAAATGTAACTAAAATTTTTTCCACAATATTCGATACGCAATTAGATTAGATTTTCCTAAATTTTATAAATTATTGTGGAAATCTATATTAATTCACCAATATTATATCATAATTATTAGTTGTTTTTAGGACCATATTTCTAATCTTTAGTTTCCACCATTGATTTATAGTATAATCTAATGGCCCTTGTTGTATTCCACAAGGTAAAATGTACCCATGATCTGTAATGCTCATGGAGCCCACAATTTTGGGTCTCATGAGCATTATAGATTGTGGGTACATTTTACCTCACAGAGAACGATGAGGGTCGTTAGATCAATGATCTAAAGGCAATTTTGAGCCCCATGAGAATTACAGATCATGGGTACACTTTACCTTGTAGAATACAATGAGGGCCATTATATATTATATTTTAAAACAATGCTAGCAAGTAAATATTATAATCTACCCCTTAAACCCATCAATAATTTCCACCCTCGAGCCCCTATTTTTCCATGAGATTTTTTTTTAGATTGGATGGATTCACCATCATAATTAATGCATTTTCCTATTATTTTTCAAGATTCGCCAAAATTTTCTATAAAATTTTAGTGATGTAAAAAATCACCAATAAAATTAATATTTTTAAATAAACAAAAGGAAGGATTGACCAATAGAAATTAATATTTTTTCCTAAAAAATGAAAGATTCACCAATACTTTATCTTTTTTTGAGGGGGGTTTCTTGAATTTATCATTGGAAGAGTGTGATTTATGAATTGAAGTCTCATCTTTTCAAAAAGTTCAAAATGGACTTAGGGGCAACTTGGTTCACCTTAAGGATGACTTGATAAAAAATGATATCTAGCTAATAGAAAACTTTGGTCTGGTTAAGGTAAGTACATGAATTTAGTGTTTAAGAGATTCATCATGTCAACTTGAAGACTTTTGTATGTTATTATTTTAGTGGGTACAAAGATATTGAGTAGTTTTTAAATTGTCCAAGTGAGATGAAGGATGTGGGAAAAGCACCTTAGACTAGTATAGTTGGGATCTCAATGTATGCCATTGTTTGTACAAGACTAGAAATCATCAAAGCAATGAGAGTCCTTAGTCATTATATGGATCATTTTAGATGAGTATATTAGGATGTAGCAAAGAGCCTGGTATTCATATATTTGTAAGGTACACCCAACATTTAGTGACTCTTCATGGATTTATGGATTTAGTTTGGGTTGAGGATATTGGTGACAAGAGATCCACTAGGGAATATGTTTTCATTATTTTTGGTGGTGCTATTATTTGAATGAATAAGAAACGAGTTACATGATCACATTGTTCACCACAAAAGTAGAGTACACTACAACTACTCATGCTTGTAATGAAGTCATCTAACTTAAGAGATTATGTTTAGATGTGGGCTTGATTCTACAAGCTATTATAATTCCATGTGACAATCTAAGTGTCATATTTCTAGAAAACAACCCAAAATTTCACGTGAGGACAAATAATAATAATGTCTAGTACTATTTTATCCAATTGTACTACTTGAATATGGGAGCATTTTGCAAGACAAAACTTTTAGTTGATACTCACCAACACCTCTCACCACTCTGCAAGACTAACCTTTGGCTTTATAATAAATGATGTAGCTACAATTGGAGTTCCAATTGAAAGGAGGTTGATGTTGCACAACATATAATAAGCACACCACAAAATGATTTACATTTAAACTTTTTATATTCTCATTAATTCATAATGATGCTACTATACATTCATGTATAGTGACTCTAATATTTAAGACTAATTACAATGATAGATTCTCTATCTTTTGGATCCAACCTTAAAGTGCTAGTGTTATTATTGTGCCCTCAGCACAAATGCTCCATTCAAAACAGGGACCCTCTTTTATTTCACCTTGCTGGGTCGTTTTATCACCGCCTCATTTTGCGTGCCCCCATTTTGGTGTCCTAGATGATCAACATACCTCTGAACTCTCATCTTAAGTTGACCATGTTTCATCCCCTCCAATTTGGCTAGGTCTTGGATCCTTGCGGACTCTCCTTGGCAGTTTGCTTCTACAAATAGCTATGA
Source organism: Sequoia sempervirens (assembly GCA_007258455.2). Classification (NCBI taxonomy): domain Eukaryota; kingdom Viridiplantae; phylum Streptophyta; class Pinopsida; order Cupressales; family Cupressaceae; genus Sequoia; species Sequoia sempervirens. The sequence goes on along the minus strand of VDFB02271358.1, from coordinate 137,377,411 downwards.
GGCCTACCGAGCTCACCCCGTTGAGTTTCCCTTATCGCGCTTCCTCCGGGTGTTTGCCATTTCGAAGAGTGGAAGGATTCTACATTCTCAAACCCTGAGGCCCAGATCCTCATTTTCTGCTTGTTTAAACTTGCAATATTTTGGATTGCCTTCGTCTGCACCGTGTTCGATCCACTGGACTTTCATCCTCGAAACTCCGTTCCGTCTTTGCCATTTTTGACGGCCAACCTGCTGCGTCTTTTTGCCCTCTGGACCCTAGGTTCCCTTTCACCATGATTTGAAAATGGAATTTAGAAACAACTATAGGGTTGCGTCTTTCCAGACCTTGGACCTTGGACCTCTCGTCGCCATCCGTGAATTTGAACTCCACCAACCCTAGTATCATTCATACAGGCATTAAATGAGGGTATTAAATGCATGTTTGGGTATATATATCTGGCTCGACCTATCATTTTCATTCGTCAGGTCTTCCAGAGGAGTTTAGAGTACTTTCTAAGGAGTTCAATGCATCTTCTACCTGCCGCTCTCACGTCCGTGATCATCATTTGGCCGTCAGTGAATTTCACATCTTCCCTCATCAGACTTTGGAGGTAGGTTCGCCATCCATTCCTCTGAGAGTTTTTTTTATGATTTTACACCTAAAATGATGAATAAACATGGGCTAAAATGCATTAACTTGATAAAACATGACAAAACCTACAAAACCCATGTCTTCAAATTCTTAAAAAACCTCCAAATCATCCTCTAAGATCAAACCAGAGTTGGAACTCACTGCCATCATTCTTCACCTAGAGAATTCATGCCCTCCAAGCCCATGCCCTTCCACCACCATGACGAACTTAGAAAATGAAATAAACTTTTCAAACGATGGGATGCCCTCTCGGGCCCGCTACCCTGGACCTCTGTCGTCCGATCGCCATCAAACTTACCAAACTTCAAACTTAAAGACTGGCCTCCCTTTCTACTTCTCGGGCCCACACCACTGGGATTCCATCCTCAAGATGCTATGTTGCTTTTGCCATTCCTAAATGGTGGGGAGAACCCATCAACCCGAGATCTGGGGCTCTCCTCATCTTTCACCATCCGATGTTGAACTCAAACCAACTGACCAAACATGTTGCTGGGTCCCGGTCCATGGACTTCCATAGAAACTTCGCCCCTTCAAAATGGCCACCTATTGGTGACCTTTTGCCTCCCGGGTTCTGAACCTCCATTTTCCATCCTTGCCCTCACCGGGCTTTGCCCACAGGGATTCTTTACCATCTCGACTGGTTCAAAAGGAAGAACACGTCCGCCTTTCTGACTTCCGGGCTCCGCCTTCCTATTTGTCAATAAAATTAATGAAGAAAACCCAACGGCCAAGTTTGATGCTGGGCTCGCCCCATTGGGCCACTCACCCCATATTTCCACTTAGCAACCGACATTCTAAGTGGTGAAACCTTGACGACTTCCCACCCCTTGGAGCTCGAATCCTTTGATGTTTGAAGTCACGATAGTCGTCCTTTCACCTCCCGAGTCCCGGACCCTGGACTTCCAACCCTGAAACTTCGTTTCTTCCTAGCCATTTCAAACAGCAAAGCCCTAATGGCTTTCCAACTTCATATCTCCGTGTGCCCCAAAAGTGATCCAAATGACCTTTGATTTGAAAACTGATCATCTCGACCCATATGCTCAAATTTAATCCTCTCCTGCATGAGCCTGTCAAACCACCAAAATATGAAGTCGGGAGAAATCACCCAGATTTTCCTACCTTGTTTTCCCTTCAAAACAACGTTTCTGCTAGGGAAGTCCAGTCCTTTGGGCTTGAGTTGTCCAGAATCCCTCCAGAAAATGACTAAAAACATCTCAAAGTAAATATTTGATTTCAATAATCATATTTTGTCTAATTGGATTTCGTTTGTGGGATTTTGACTAATGTTAATGCTTTCATAATTGGTTATATGCATTACACCCTATTTGCAGGATATATGGAATTAGGTGCAGGACCCTTGGGGACGGCTGTAGAAAAGGACAAAGGAAAGAAAGCAGGCAACACTCCTCATGGAAAAGAGGATAAAGACCAAATGAAGTACCAGTTCTAGGGTGAACCTCTACATTCAAAAATCATGACCGATTGGAGGGAAATCACAGATACCAATATCGGCCATGTCGATATTGATGAATTTAAGCAAAGGGTCAAAGTTCACCCAAAAAATGATAATGCAAGGCTGATAAGACAAAGTGGGATTGCTAAATTTGGGGGCTTCCCCTCGTCCCTCATAGCCCCTGAATTGGTCATGGCTTGCCAGTAGGCCTACCAGCCACATACACGAATCATTGTTGATAATGATGGGAACATCTTTGCTGACATGTCGGGTGAGGAAATTACGAAGAAATTTCACATTCCCACCTTTGGGGAGATGGAGATGCCCACTATAGAAGAATGTAAGGAAACATGGGATGAAGACTCGATGGGCTACAAGAAACTAATAAATCAGTACTGATTCAAAGAGAAAAGGGGTAGTGCTACAAAGGTGCCTCAAGAAATCTTCCACAACGACTTCTATGAGGACTACCATGACCTGGTAACCATGTTGAGAAAGGTGATGGGCCTCCCCACTGCTACGTATTTCCAAGAATGGATGGTATATTTTGTTGAGCAAATCCTTCATGGGGATGAAGATGTCATCGCAAAAACCTCATTCTACTAGGGAGGCATCATAAGCAGTTGCTTCCACGAGCAGTTCATGAACATAAAAAAGACCTCCAAATTTTATATGACCTCTTATCTAGTGTACTCATTGGCCGAGCAGAGCCATTGTAGTGGATTATTTGTGGTACCCAATGAGGAGTTGGGTCGAAGATTGAAGGTCTATGACATATATCCCTAGCTCTAGTTCAGAAACTTCAAGAAAGAATATTGTAGGGTGAATGATGCCTTCATCGACCACATCATCAGGTTGCTCAAAGGGGATTTTGAGAGAAGGGTCTTTCACAATGCTCAGGCATTCTTAAAATAATATGCCTTCTTGTTCATACAATACCCCAAGTTTACATACATTCATGCCCAGGGTTTCATAGAAAGGCTGAATAAGCTGCCTCGGTACCCCAATGACTGGATTATACTATTAGAGCTATCCCAATAGCTACATCATATACATTTAGTCCTTGGCAAAAAACACTTGGTAGGGATCTCGTATCCCTTAGCTTTCGGCCAAGGGATGTACAAATTGCAAACTCCCAGTGTGCTGGGAATTTTGAGAAGGAATTGGTAGAGTACCATTTCCACCTACATATTGCTCACCCATAGGTGGACCCACATGGGAATGTGAGGAAGGCACTGGGACCAGGGTACACCCATTTGCACCACGTTGGAGATTTATGGGCAGATTGCCAGGATGACAAGGAAGTGCGCACAAGGCACTACATGTGGATGACTGCACACTTCGTGAGGAGGGTGCAACTATTTCCCATACCAGATTAGGTTGAAGAAGATGAGAGCACCGTAATGGACCCCAAGTACGCCACAATTGCTAATTTTTTGCTGCCTACAATAGATTGGGATGAGCAAGAGGTCGATGACCTTGATATTGTAACCAAATTGATTATGGCTCATATCGAAGAATGGGTTAAGGGATAAGTAGCCCGATTAAAGCAACAAGGGATTGTCCTGACATATGAGGGGCTCAAGAGTGAGCTTAGTTCCATAGAAGATGTCACCGCTACAACTTCAACAGGAGGGACATCCAAATCTTCTCCACTCACCAGGTCAAAAAAGAGGAAAGCTATTGAGGTGAAACAATTTCCAGATACCAAAGTTTATTCAAGAAAGGATTCAGGAGGTTCACCTTCAAAGAGGCCCAGAAAAATGGGAAGCACCATGGAGAAGCCAACAATTCAAGAGGGCCCCGTTTAGGATATTGAGGAAGGGAAGACAAATAAGCCAAAACCTCCTCTAGCTCTCCCTGTCTCTGCCACCCTTCCATCTATCTCCCAGGCCATGGTCACTACATCCCCATCTACGGTGGACATCTCAGTCCATCTCACCTCCTCTCCCCCGGCCAGGCCCATAATAGTTGTTGACTCTTCCTCCGCTGCCATGTCACCTACTACATCACTTCCATTGGTAGCAACAACAATACCAATGCCCGAACTCGCTTTTCCAGAAGCTTTCTCAAGGCATATGTAAAATGTCCCCTTTGAGATTTCTCAGATCTTTTTGGATCCCACCATCTAAGCTGCCTTAGCGTAGGTCCTCGCCAGTGCTACACCTTCGCAACCTCCAACGGGACCGCTAGCAATAGAGGCCACAATGTTAATTTCTGAAGAGTGGGAGAGGTGGGAGAAATAAGCTTCAAAGGAAGTGGAGGAGGAAGCTAATGAGTACCATGAACACCCAGAGTATGAACACCGACAAATTGATAGGGTGGTTCACGAAGAAGAAGAAATAGGGTCTTCTGAAAGTGGAGACGAAGAGGAGGGTACAGGTGGTAGAACCATTATACAAACCTTCAATGATGATTTCGAGAAGGAAATGGCCAGACAATTGAAGCACAGTGAAGAAGAGGTAGAAAGGTCACCTCCTAGAGGAGAAGGGAAAGAAGGTGGCAGGGCGACAAAAGATGTGGAACTCCCTACAGGGGAACAATAGGAGGATGTGCCACCTCCTTATGGAGAGGAAGGAAATGTAGAAGAAGACAAGCCTGAGGAGCATGTGCATAAGGATGAACAAACTGAAGAAAGGAAAGAGAAAGAAATTGAGATAAAAGAAAGTCCCTGGGGGTGATTCCATACTAAGCCTCCCATCAAATGCCTCATGTTCATCTAAGACTTTGACAAGGAAGAAGGAGACAACACTAAAATAGAAGAAAGGGCCCCCAAAGGTGAACAAACAAAGATCTAAACAAAGGAAGGTGAGGGTGATTGTGAATTGCCCAAGGAAAAATATGCTATACCTGAATGGCTAGAGAGGCAACTTGAAAAGAAGACTCCTTCCCCAAATGATCTAAGAGCAAGACTAGAGGCTATCCTCACAACCAGGAAGGAGAAGAATCCCAAAATCAGATCCAAAGTAACGATGGATGCTTCTAGGTCTCGAACTGTATAAGTAGCAACGCTAGTAGTAGGCCAAGAAGGAGTCAGCTATAGTATCTTCACTATTGACTTGGGAATAACTACCTAAGAGCAAAAGGTAGAGCACCTCGAGGAGTCTGTGGCTACAGTGGTGCATCTAATACAATAGGATAAAGTCTCAAAAGACAAGCTTAAAGCACAGGTAGCCGACTTGACAACCTACATCCAATAATGGTCTTTAGTTGAAGAAATGCCTACCACATATGCGGCTCCACCCCAACTGTTGTCCAAGGAAAAAATTGACAAGCTGAAAAAAAGAAAGAACTTAGAAAAAACTATAGAAAACTAGTTCCGATAGGTTCTATACGTCATAAATATGGGTATCAGTCGGGCTGTTCAAACAACCAACAAATTCCTAGATTTACAATAGTCTCTAGAAGGCACAAGGAAACTTTGCACTGACTTCCCTGTGACATATAGGTCCACCTATCTAAAGATCGAGGCTATCCTCCGGTTGCCAAAAGCCACATGGGAAAACAAGCTCGCACTCAAAGGGGACAATCATTGGCTAGTGGATGTATGGAAACAAGACTTCGATAATAGGAAAGAAAGGTTGGAGCAAGTAATTGATAAAGTGGATCTAGATATTGAATGGGTCAAAGAAATTAGGGCGGATTATGCCCTATATCTGAGGCTGATGATGGGATATGACATGCCTGCGGTGAAAATTGATCCAGAGAAAATAAAGCCCCATTTCCAAAAAAAGATGGAGGACGAGATGTCAGATGAGATAACCATAGATTTCATGAGTTTTATTGCCCACGCCTTCACCCAATCAAAGCTGTTTAGAGACCACACCGCCAAATATGATGAAGATTGGAAAAGTCTTGAGGATAACTCCAAGGAATGGAGTTATCAAGTGTTGTGGTCCAAGATCATGGAGGTCGACAAACTCCAACCAATAATCTTGAAATTCATGGAGTATGCAGCTTTGAAGAAGTAGGAAGGTGGCCCTATTGTCAGTGAAGAACTTTTAAAGGAATAGCTACAGCAAAAAGAGCAATCAACAAAAAACAAAATGCTACAATGCTGTCACTAGAAGACGAAATAAGGATGAAGACAAAATTGTATTTTAAATTGTAATATATTAGGGGTAGGTAGAACCCTAGTTTGTAGTGAATCTTGGCCACACAATTAGATTAAATCTTGGCCATTTGTTCTACTTTTTGGGCACTATAAATAGGGGGTCTCCTCTCATTTTGAAAGGGGAGTTGAGTTGTTGTAAAGACATGTTGCAGAAATTTTAATAGAAATACATTGACTTTGGTGCATTTTTGAGTTTCTCTACATGTTTCATGATTCAATCTCCTGTAGTTGAATGCTCTAGTTAGATTTTCTTTGTTGTTTTAGTAAGTTGTATCTTGCTTTGATAGATTTGGTTATGCTGTTCTGTAGTTATGAATTTTTTTGTTGTGTAGATGCCTTCCTAGTCCATACTTTTTGTTGTTTGTTGCTGGTAAATGGCTGTGTAAAGTTGGTCTGGGCTTGAATTCAAAGCTGCTCCACACTTTTATCTTTGTTCATGCATGTATATGGTGAATGAATGGCGAAATATCTGTAGACCTTAGAAGATAGCACAAATTTCATGAGACTGTGAATTTTCTAGTTAAGTGAAATTTTGTTTGAAGGAAGTTGTCCATGGTAGGAACTCTATGATTACTATTCACAATTAGTTGCAGATCCAGGAACCTTCCCTCTTCCCTGCTCTTTTTCCTTTTTTTCTTAGAAACAACCTGTGCTAAGGTTCATTGCACATTGTAAAGCCAAAACTTAAGGAAAACATTGAAGTTTTAGATTGTTGTCTGAACCTACAGTAAAATGCACCTTAACTCCCATCTCAGAAACTTCAAATTTTAAGTTCCATTCCGCATCCAACTACGTAAGTCTGCCCTATTATTACTAGCAAAATCACATCAAACATCAACCAAGGAGTTCCATGCAAGTTATGACTTGACACTCGGGAGACCTTGGGGAGATTTTCAACAACTTGCTGTTAGAGATTTCCTTTCAAGAGAGGTAGTGCACATACGCACTGCTTGTGTTGAGAAAGTGTGCAAAACACCCATCAACAGTTATCACTCCTCTCTATTATACAATTTACATTAGGAGTCAAGATTGCACCCATTACAATAAATTAGGCCTACTCTTTTTAATTTATCTACTTGGCCTTGGACATTAATTGACTTAATTCAAATTTTATCAAATGTTGTTCCTTAACAACTACCTCATCGGTCTCAGTTCTTCTTTGCACATTTTGCACCACCTTTTCTCTCTCCTTGTGGTCTTTTATGACTCCTTTGAATGTCGATTCCCTACCTTAATGCCCTTGCATCAACTTTCTTTCCTTTTTTAAAGGTATTAACAACCAAGTCTTGACTTTTGGACCTAGAAATGATATCAACTTGGATAAGTCTAGATTGGTCCCAAGTGAGGCAATCACAAAAGGTTTCAAAGATAGACATCTTAAACTTTGTATTGTGGCATTCACGTTAGAATAGAAAGTGCACACAAAAAACTAGAAAGGATCCTTCAACTTGAACAAGATCAAAAGAATCAATTGTGCATCTTCTTTGTGTTTGTCACATTCATTGAATCATATGAATAACTTGAGTTTGGATAAATAGTCCTCTTTGATAGAAAAGTCAGAAGAATTTAAAGAAATCAATTATCTATCAAAGTAAAACATACTTTGAAATAAAAATGCATATTGATTTGAGAGGCCTACCAATGATATATGCAATTTTTTTTGTTTTAGTAATCATATTGACCATTGAAGATATTTTTTAACATAACCATGCCATTATAATGTCTTTTTTATCCTCTAGACTCTACACCAATTGACTAAATTATTCTCAATCATAACGAATGAGCCTAACAATCGACTTAACAAACCAAACAATGAATTAGATAAAACAATAGTAAAATACAAAGAATCTAAAAATCCACAATCATACTATAAAATTTCCCATCCTAATGTAAAAGCAAGGTACATTAAAAAAGTAAGGTTGACAAATAACAAATAAAATTAGTTTCAATGCTGTAGATAAACAAATAAAATTTAGAAAACCCCATTAATATAAATACTGTTTCAACCCCATTCTGCTATTGTAATTATATCTTTCAGAATAAGCATTCTATTTTTTTTCTATTGTTAAGTTTTGAGGATGATCCTCTCTGCCCTCTTCCATGGTTGCTGCAGTGATTATGATTTTGAAAATTTGCTTGTGTTGGAACTGTGCTTTGCAAGTGGGTTCTTTGCTTTGACCCTGCTCTATTCTACCATGCAGACCACTTTTTAATATTCTAAATAGTTTTATTAACTTGATTTGATTATCCAAGGAAATCTGAACCCTTTTTGAGAGCCTTAAAAGACATAATAAAATTAAATCTTTAAATAGATTTGCATACTTTCACATGGACACATTGCTTCACAACTCACACTGGTGCATGGTGATTCACATCAGAAACCAGCAATTAACATGCAAGGCTGATCAAACCTCTTACATCAATTATTACATAATGTTTACTTCTTTATTGAAAATCTCTTTCTTCGCCACAGTCATTAGCTCTTGAAACTTCATGCATTTTTAGAAGTACATTGTATGCCGTACATTGTATGCCGTCGCCCTGTTTCCTTGAGGAGGTGGAGTTTTATACCTCACTTGTCTTCGCTGCCATACATATTCTGCAACCCTAACATATCTACCATTCATTCCTTCCATCTCATTACCATCACCATTTAATGCAAGCCCTGAAATCATGAACAAAATGCCTCTTGAATTAGTTAAAACTGCAGAGATTGTTATATGAAATAAAGACAAATGGCACTGAGAGAAAAGAAAATGAATGCGTGGTGAGATAAGTATGAGGAGCAGCATGAGAAGTGTAGAGCAGTATATGATCTTCTGATCCATATTTGACAGAGTGCTAGAAACCTTCTTACAAAATATGTATATCTAAGGGGGCGTCCATATAATTTAAGCCAACATTTAACTCATTTTTAAGTATATAATTGGTCACTTGATTCGTTTTGCAACCCATCTTCTCCTGATTTATAGTGAAGTAACATGGAATAGATGCGGCGAAGACCTCATTTCATTGGTAGTTTAAAATCTTATAATAAAAATTATTAACAGAGTTCTAATATTGACAATAACATAATGGTCTTTAGATCTTGGGCCGTCCAACTAGCTTTTTTTTATTTAAATTTTGAACAATGTTATATTTTTGTATTAGTATATTAAAAAATATAATTCATAATTTACATAAAAGGTGGGTCAAATGGAATCATACTTTGAAAAGTTCAAGTTGAAATTAAAAAGACAAAATAAAAGTGGTCAAATTTTTAATTTGTCAAAATTACTTTAGGAGTAGCGGAATTATAATTAGGAGGAGGCCCCATGCATTTTGAAAAATTGTGGCCCTTAGTAATGGGCCCCCAATGCATGGTGGAATTGTCTTGATATTTATCTTCTTCTTGCTAAGTAGTGGCATGCATAGGTGAAATGCCAAGATCTAAGTGGGAAATTTCTCTAATGTCTCACAAACTAGCATGGCTACACTAAGAAGCAAAGGAACAGCCACATGACAGAGGAGTTCATCCATATCAAGGCTATAGAGAACATTGGGAATCATGATGGCTATGCTTGGAGCTATGAATTCAAGTACATCAACGCCCACATGGAAGAGATGCATGCTCCCATGACAAAGTAAATTCAATTTTACTTCCTTTATAAATATTTTAATTAGTTGATACTTGTAATGGTGGATTTTTTATATTTATGCTATTTCTTATTTAGTTTTTATTTTTAAATTTTTGAGGGAAGTGTTTTGATACATAGATATATTGATAAATAGTGTAATTTTATGGAGGTCCCTAACTCTATATTATATACCTATCATTCACACATTTTTCTATGCATTCACCACTTATCCTTCTTTCCATATTAATTGTGCACCCTTATATGTGCACCCTATCCACTTATTTATTACTTCCATGCTCACAAGTTTGTTCCCATGCACATACTATCCATTGCGATCAAGCCCCTTTTCTCCTAAGACTATTTTGTAGTTGTGGGTTTACCCTTGTAGTCATGAACTCATTCCACATTAAAATAAAATTTAAATTTGACTGACTTCCACCTTTACCCTTCTTGCCTAGAGCTAGCTAAACACAAGTTTGTGTGATATGTTGTTGCCCTTGTATTTAAAGGCATGCAATGTATTAATTTTAATAATTGAAGAAAGTGAGAGTTCATTCACATCTACACACTTCAATTGATGTTGTAAGAGGAATCCAACATTGGACTACCATTCTTGTGATATTTGTATGATTTAAAAGTAGTTTTTTCAATATTGCTTAGCTTTAAGGAATTGTGTTATTAATTACACAACACATTAATTTCTTGTTGAAGAAATACAAAAAAATCCTTTTGAAAATCTTAATTTGAATTATTCAATATCATGTATGCACGATCTTATGATAATTTTAAATTTGAGAAATTGATATATTCCTATATCTACTTAAAAATAATTATTACTTTTATATTAAAGATTGAATATCAAAGTATACAAATATACTGTTAGACAAAAAATTGAAATAGTCTTAGGACCACACAAGGTCAAAATTATGTCCTACTACATGACCATGCAAGTTCAAATATATAAGCGATATATTATTGATTAACTATACAAAAAGGATTTGTGCATTTTTGCAACCAAAATGGAGCACTTAACTACCATGATTGGTTGCATGTCAACTGTTATATACTATCATTATATATGCTATAAATATAAAAAAATATTACTACTCTAGAAGGAGTTTGTGTCAATAAGGGGTGGTTCAAATATTAAAGTATTACCTTGGTTAAGATGAATTTTAGTTCCTCTCTGAAAGCTTGCATCATTGTCTAGTATCTCAAATGAGTGATGGTCATTGTATTTTCTTCGAAAAGACAAGTAGCCCTGCATGTATCAAATATCCTCAGATCTATTGAATAACTACTGTCTTTCATATTTTATCTCCTCCCTATTGATAACTATTGAACTCCTTCTTTGAGTAGGGACTGGAACTTTTCTTTGGATATTTTCATTGTTAGCGTTACTTGCACAACAATAGTATGAAGTATGAGTCTTTTTATAGACCTAGTAAGCACTCTCCTAGATCCTTGATACACATTCACATTCCTAGCTTCTATATACTCCATAATATGTAAGAAGTCAATATAAGACAAAATAAATTAAAACATTGATTTAAACCATTTATGTGCCTCCAAAATAATTTCCTACATTTTAATGACCTTCTTGTCACCCCATCCCACTACATAAAAAAAGAACATCAACCAAATCTCTTTGACATAGAAGTAGTAAAAAAAATGTGTTGAATACTTTTAGGTTGTTTACAAACAAAGAAGCATGTAATATCATTAGGAGCTAAGTTAATAGGAAGTTTTAGGAAAATAAACAACCATTTTAAACATACAATCTTGGGCTCAATTATATTATTCCAAAGCCCTTTGAATGTTTTAGACCAAGTCACATCCGGGAAGTTAAACTTTTAGCAATGGTAAATAAAATTAAAAGGATCATGAGAAAAGCTTAAAGACCTATAAATGATTTTTGGGGAAAGATTGCACAACTTAGTTTTATCAGACCAACAGATGGAAGCAAGAAAATCATCTTTATTGGAGAAACAGATAGGAAAAGTAATAGTCTTACGGGCTTCTCTAATAATTTTGAATTTCCTCCAATGAGTTGGAGACAAATTTAAAGAACAAACAATTTCTTCTAGGATTTAAGGTGATTATTACCAACAATGTCTTCAAATAATATTATTCATTTTGAGTGCCAAGCTCTTGTAGAGCACCCTAGTTTCCCCTTACTATTGAGGTTTTGGACCATATAGACCTGTCAGGGCTTAAAGCACCTAAGAATTCCCCTCCTTTCACATAGTCTCTAATAGACTCCCAATATTTCCAAATACTCCTAAAGACATTAGAACCAGCTAGTGTAATAGGGAAATTTCCAAGTAGGATATCAAAGAATGAGACTTGTGTTTCTATCTTTTAGCTTGCTTAGGAACAACATTTTAAATATTATTCTTGATAAGCACTTTATAGGGCTCTTGACCATTAAGAGCCTTAAAAATCAACTTGCTAGCAAGGGCAATGCCATGTTTCCTAATATTTCTTAGGCCTAGTTCTCTTACAACCTTTTCCATACAACACCATTCCCATCTTACAACATGTCTTTTCTTTTTTCCCTTTCCATCAGACCATAGAAACTGTTTGATCCTATTCTAAATTTCATTCAATTAGTAACTATTGAAAAGCCAGGTAGAAGAGTAGTATAATTTATAAGACGACAATATTTTTTGACAAATTTGAAGTCTCCCAGCTAAGGAGAGGAATTGCTTATTTCATTGAAAAAAAAATTTAATATTTTTTTAAATTTTTTTTACTAATCCAATCCCATATATATTTTAAGCATGCATTAATAGTGAAAGGAACTCCCAAAAATCTAACAATCAGGTTAGGAACCCTCATTGGAACTCAAATTTCTTTAACCAATTAGGATTTTCACTAATCCAACTAAGCATATTAGGGTATATGCAAGATCATCATGGAAAAAATAGGACCTTAAGTGGCAAAAAATTCAGAAAAATCCGAGTTAGGCAACTTGATGTAAAAATTTGAATAAGTTATCTATATTATTTCAAAAATATGTGAGAATAGAATCTGTAGCAAATTGAATGTAGTTTCTAGACTACTAGGCTTGTTTAAAAAAAAAAATATATTTGGTGAAAATTTGAAATTTCAATGCAATAGTACTTAAATTTTAGGAAAAATAAGAAGTAGGTGTCTGTTTGACCACCCTAACCACAATAAAATGATAATATTTTTTTATAAGATTTTAGATATAAGTAGAGGACTCATGTTATGATGTGATGCATTTTTTTTGTAATTTTTTTCCAAGTAAATAATTAATTATGAATTTTTTATTCCAACTTTTAAAAAATATTAAAAACTCATATGTCTGACCACCTTAACTTGGTCAAAACTTCATGAAATTCAATTTATCTTTTTTCAATCCTATAGTATGCGAAACATAGAATGTGACACATGTTTTGGATTCAAAAAGTGTGATACTGTTTGAAAGCTATAGATGTTTTTCAATCAACCTATCAATCAGGACTTTAGTCGTAATTCAAATAGAAAATGAATAACAATTACTTATTAAATTCAAAGTGAAGAATAATTTATATTAGTGGAAAGCTAAGAATCTCTTTAAAAAATATTTTCGTTTCATCAATTTTGAGTAAAAAAAAGGTCGTCAGCCACATACCCATCATATTGCCACTTTTTGGCCCATCATGATCCTGCACATACCCATTAGTCTTGGGTTTGAATATTTTAGCTCCAGAAGCATCACAAAAAAAATAAAATTTGATCATAAGATAGTCAATGTTGTTTTTATTGAGTTCAATAAACATGACTATATCATCAACAATTTGCACATTTAATAATTCATCACCATTCGGTAGGAAGATGCCTCTTGGTTTGGGTGAGAAAGTTGAATCCCTAAGAATATAGAAAATAACATCTAAAGCTATTACAAAAGAGCAGGATCTAGTGGAATCCCCATTGAATAGACCTTTCCAAATAAAATGGATCAGATAAGGAACAATTGACATCTATTTGTGCAATAACATTAGTTAACAATGTTTGGAACATTTGACAAAATTTCTTAGGGAAGCCAAATGGTTCAAGGGTCATTATTAGGAATGACCATTCCACTCTATCATGTGCTTTTCAAAAGTCAAGCAATATAATGCCAATTTTTTTATTAGATTTTCTAGCCCATTCCATGGCTTCTCAACTAGTGATGAGGCTTTCTAATATGTACCCACCTTTAATAAATCCTGTTTGGATAGAATTGATAAACTTGGGAAGGATATTCACCAATATTAGAGCTAAAACCTTAGCTAAGAGTTTGTACGAGACTTTTAGTAGGGTTATAGGTCTCCAATTTTTAATTAGAGATTTATCACCTTATTTGGGGATTAGTTTAATGATATCTTGTTTGATATTTTCTCCTAGTGAACCTTTGCATATTCCTTCTGTGTATACCTATAAAAGGTCCTCTACAATCCATTCAATATTTATCTTGTAAAATTCAATGGGGAGCCCATGAGCCTAGGAGATTTATCATTATTAAACTGATTAATAACATTAACAATCTCAATGGGGAGCCCATCAGGCCTAGAATGTGTATGTGTCTATGTTTGTGTTTGTGTATGTATATATGTTTGTGCATGTGTTTGTGTATGTGTTTGTGTTTGTGCTTTTGTGTTGTGTTTGTATTTTTATTTTTATGTACGTATTTGTGTATGTGTATGTGTATGTGTTTGTGTATGTGTTGATGTGTGTTTTTGTGTTTGTGTATGTGTAAGGGTTTGTGTATGTGTATGTGTTTGTGTATATGTGTGTATGTTTTTGTGTTTGGGTATGTGTATGTGTATGTGTTTGTATATTTATTTGTATTATAATTTTTATGTCTCTTTCCCTTATTCTAATTTGGTGTCTTCTTTAATGGTTTGTTTTTTCTCTAATGTGTTGGTCATTTCTTTTATTGTGTTTGTTATTTCTTATAAATATATTTCTTTATTTTGATAGTATGTTTGTTATTTCATAAATTGCATTATTTTACTTTCCTTGCTTTTTTAGTCCTTTTATTAAGTTATTTATTTATTATTTTTTAAGTCTTCACTCTCAACCCACCTCCTTCATCCTTTATTAGTCTATTTCTACAATCCTAATCCATTTTTCCTCTTTTTGATGATGGATCACTAAGTGTTATCCGAAACGTCAATTGAAAAACATACATAGTTGAATCCAAAATTTTGCAATATAATCTCAATTTTTGTTATTTTCATACTAAGGATTTCTATAGTGTCCTTATCTATATTCTTTGGGATAAGACCTTTGGATATTTCTCTAGCCTTATGAATTTTAGGATTATCTCATTTAGTGGAGATTTTTTATAGAAGTTATGAATTTATTTTTAATCTCTTTAGGATCATTAGTCATGATATTATCAGACCAAATATTACCCACTTGTTCTCTTGCAGCCTTGGTTTTGATATACTTAAAGAAGAACTTTGATCCTTTATCTCCATGGTTAAAAAAATTAAGTTTGGACCTCACTCTTAGACCTAAATTATTTCTTGATTGAAGCCTTCTTATCTTATTCTTAATTGTCACCACCTCTTCATTAAGACTCGGGTTTCTAGGGTCACATTGGAGATTTCTTTCTAGACTAAGCAAATAATTTTGGAGATCATTTTCAGATCTTCTAGAGTCAATAGTTTTATTTTTCCCAATAACCTGAAAGATATTAGACCAACTCTTTATATTGTTATCCCATTTTTCAATAGGGCTCTTGTCCTTTAACATCCATTTATTAAGTTCCCTTAAAGTAAAGATAGCATCACATCAATCTTTATCTTTTAGTAGATTGGTGTTTAAAATAAATTTATCACTTTTACTAGAGAATTTTGGTCTGTAATTATAAAGATTTTTGCAATAGATAGGATGATGGTGCAAGAGAGTATGGGGTGACCTTAACTTTGCATCCATCCTCAATCTGATCAATGCTAAAGAAGTCTTTATTAATATAGAATCTATCCAAACAAAAATATATCCTTCTTGATCCTTGTTGGCTATTGCACCATGTAAACCAAATGTGATGATTATCCTTTCTATATCCTTCAAATGGATCAAGGAGATTAAGCTTATTCTTCATTTTTAACTAGAAGAATTTCGCATTACCCTTCCAATCCATCTTATTACCCCCTAACTTGTCCTCTTGACTTTCAACCATATTGAAGTCCCCTCCAATGACCTAAGGAATATCCTAGAGATTACAAATCCATTTCCATAGGCCAATCCTCTCCATGTGGTCATTAGAGGAATAGATGGAACAAAGACCAAATTTTCACCTTCCCTCTCAATGATTATCCAAAATTGCTCCGTTACATGGGGATACCCCATATTCAACAACAAAGGGAGACCAAATAGGTGAGAGTAAAATAACCAAAACACCCTTACCTTTTACATGATTAGTATGGAACTAGGATGCATCCTTCCAAATAAATCTCAAATTAGTTTCCAAAGTAAAGTTGACTCTTTTCACTTCCTACAAAAAAACCACATCCTTTTTTATGCAGTTGATTGGTAAAAATGAACTAACAATGAACTTTCAATCAACTCATACAATTAATATTCATTAAGAATCTAATCTATTTTCAAGGTCGAGAGACTTAAACTTAGCAAAACACTTGGGGATACTAGTTTCTTTGTCTTATCTTTTGGGGGTAGGAAAGGGGGTAGGAAATGAATCCTTTCTGCTACTAAATCTTCTTTTGACTTTCTTGACTTTAATCCACCCTCACCTTCTAAATTATCCTTATAATCAGTATGGGTTTCAACCATAGTGAGGTTCTAAGAAGGTTTAGAGCATGCAACTACTAACATGTCCCCAAACTCCATGTTAGGCATATTACCAATCTCAACTAAAGAGACCTCTATACAATTTGAATTATTTGCAACTTTACTACTATCATGATTGATATTATCAATTTGTAGCTATTAGGGTGTAGTATCATAAGGAAAAAATATACCTTTAGATAGCATATCCCCTTACTTAACATAATTGAGTTTAGAATAAAAAAGTAGGTCACTAGGTAAACATGGTTTCATTATATCGCTCAATTTTTTTGGGGGGGAGGATTGAACTATATTTGAATTGGTGTGAAAGGAGATCATTTGAGAAAGGAGATTATCAAGCTATAGGAAATACATTTCTTTTGAATTAAGTTCTACCCTATTATTATATGAATTAATAATCATAATACCCTCCTGGTTGCCCATGTCTAGGGGTAAACATAGGACAACATTGTATTGTCTATATTTATCAATAGACATTCCAACCATAAGGGAATTAGGAGTACTATCCACCAGGGAGAGATGCTTTGTAATATCAGGTTTGATATAATTTAAAGGTTTAATGGAGTTATATTTATCTACTTCATGCTTCATGAGCTTTCTATTCTTTTCCTTCTTGGAATTCCTACGATGGACTATGTCCAAGGCTAAATCTTAGACAACAGTAAACTGTCCAGGTTTAAAATTGTGCAAATCCATCATAGATTTATAAGAAGGAAAAGGGTTAACTATACGTATATCACCATTCTTAGGAAGTCATTCCAAATATTCCTTAGAACATTATTGGAAATCACCATTTTCTTAGAGAAAGTTTTCATTTGCATTTTTTATAGATACATCATTACTATGACTTAGATAGGAGGTTACCTTACCATTTATTTCATCAAAAACCATCAAGGAAGTTGTGTTATTTTCAATGGAAGAGAGGTTACCATTGTACCATCTTCATCAAAAAAATTAATTAGATTATTGATAGGCCCTATCATAAGAGATTTAGTAACATTCTCTAGGGTTACTTCCCCAAATTTTAAAAACTCATTTTTTCTTTCTTCCTTTTCCAAGGATCCCTACTCTATTTTCAACAATAATTAGAGCTTAAGCATTCTTCTTAAATATAGGAACTAGGGAAAGGGGTTGGGACCTACTTGGGATTAATTCATTTGGAGGAGAAACATCAAAAGATGATGGAAAGACAACATCATTAGCATCCATCAAAGGTTTAGAAGACTCACAATTTGAGGTGTCAACCTCTCCAAATTGAACAATAATTGTAGAGGAGTTAGGAACACTTGCTGCAAAATCATTGAGGTTGGAAATGGAAAGAGATGGGTGATAAATGGGAGGAGGAATTGAAGCAACATGAGAAGAACAAATAACCGATGAAGGGGGGGAATCTAGGATAGGAATACTATTAGGGTTTTAAGACATATGACCTTTAAGAAAATATTTATGGTTCTGATGAAGGGAACCAACATTCATTTTAATAATGGGACATTTGTGCCTCAGATTTCCTTCTTATTTTTAACATAGAAAACAATCATTCAAGCCACCTAAAATTTCAATACCAAAGATTAGGGTTTTCTCGTTGAACTCAATAATTTCTATAATCTCAAGAATATCAAGCTCGAGAGTGAGAGAAATAAAGGCTCTTGCATCCATGTGCATCATGTTGGAAATAGGATTCCATTTAATTGCAATCCTAAACATTATTTATTTCATGTATCTCCTAAGTCCTTGGAATGTGTTCATCAACACTAGGATTAGGAAGAGATCAATATTTGATGAAATAATCATGTTAATTGATATTTGTAATTAATTCTAAATGTTAGGAGCATGTGAGGGCATCCATTATGAGTTCCTAAATAATAGAGGCACATGGGGTACTCACATGGTAGGTGACACTCACCTTGAGTTTGGTTAACTATTTAAAGTAAGAGATAACACTTATGAATGCATGTAAAGATCCTAGGAGTTAGGGTTTGATGTTTGCATACATGAAGTTTAGTTCAGTTCATATTCAGTTTAGTTCAGTTCAATTTAGTTCAGTTCAGTTCAGTTCAGTTATGGTTCAGTTATCTTTAGTTAGTTTTAGTTGAATGCTAGTTGACTTCAATTAACTTGGAATGCATGGCTAATGACTTGAGTTGCATGATAGATAATAGGGACTACCTCCATTTAATAGGGGATGACCATTCTTGCATGAATGGTGTTGAGAAATGTTTTAGTTAACAAGAAATGACTTGGACCCAACTTGGGCACCCAAGTTGGCTTCTTGGAATTAACTCCTTTGCATGTTGAGATATTTCAGAAGGCTTAGTTAAGTGGGCCCTCTTTTGGGTGCCTACTTTGAGGATGAAGCCTTGAAGATATTTACAAAATAGAGGTTGAGTTGCTACTTCATTTTGGGACGCCCAAATGCATGAAGATGAGGATTTGACATTGTTCTTCATGACATAACTTTATTTGCATGAGATAGGTGTACCTTTTAGGGATAGGGCTTGAGCATTGTAATTGTAACTCAGTTGGAGTTTACAAAGTTAATCAAAGCCTATTTATCTCAAGCAAGTTGAAGAGTTAGTATCATTTTTATTGTAGGTTGTGAAGAAGATTTGGTGAAGGAAAAAGAAGCATTCTCAAGCAAGAATTGGAGCTATTATAATTTACTTTAGAGATTGAATAATAGATTAATTCTTGGTGGAGTTTTTTCCCGAAAGGGTTTCTCCACAGTATATGCTTGTGTATCTTTCTAATATCCTGTCTTATTCTTCTACAAGTTTTGTCTTCATTCTACAAATGATAAAATGAATTAATTAGATAATCATCCACAAAGAATTTGTAACAAAGGAAAAACATATTTAGATCAGCAATATTAAAGTTTTACAAAACTGTATTAAGCTAAGAAAACACCTTAATTTTCAACATTTGGTATCAAAGTTGAGGTTGGGTAGAGTATTGGGATGCTTTTCTGTTAAAATATTGGAGGTTTTTTGGCTGTAGTGGGAGCTTTTACTATTTATGTTATTGTTGATTTTGGAAAATAAGTTTGTTATAATGTGTCATTGAGAGCTTGGATTCACAAGTTTAGTGTGAGCTTATGACATAAATGTGGTTTTGATTATGTGCATCATGATGCCATTGGATTGCTTAGTATCATAGGTTCAGTGGGATCATTTTGCAAATGAAGTGGATTCTTGGTTGAAGGATGGTTTTGTTATTATGTCATGGTATACTCTTGATTAGCGGTTTAGAGTTGTAGTGTGGTACATGTTATGATAATTTTGATCATGAGGAAATATCTGAAATTCCATATGCTTTTGAGATTAATGGTTTGATTTTTATCTTGTTGCCATGTATAGCTCAATATCACAGTTTAGTGGGAGCTTTGGTAGGATATAGTGATCTTCATGAAGAAGATGGTAGTCACGATGCCGTGTGTAACTTAGTACCACGGTTTAGTGGGAGTTGTTGGCAATGACATGGATGCATCATTGGTAAGGTTATCTTCATGTGATTGGGGATATGGTTTTTTATTGGTTTAGAGTGGTTGTTATTATGTCATGGTTTACTCTTGATATGCATTTAGAGTTTGGCATATTACATGTTCTCTTGAGACCAGGATGTATGTTATGGTGCATGTGATATCCTAAGAGGAGATGGTTAGATCATGGATGTCATGTTTATGTTCAAGATTGGAGCTTTGACATTGATCTTGTGTAGTTCTCTTAAGTATTGGGTACATTAATCATTTTCTTGATTACTTCATGATAGTGCTATGTTGCATTTGGAGTTTGGCATGGATTGGTTGGTTACAGGTCCTCATGGATACTTGGAGAAATAGGTGAGGCTTTAGTTCTCTTATGGTTAGAGACATGTGTTGGAATGGATACAATCAAGAAAATATTTTTCAGCAGAAAAGACCAAGGAGCCTACACCTTGGTTGAACATGAGTTCAACACACTCGGTGGTACACATGCCTTCGAAAAGGAAGTTTGGTTATAGATACTTGGGAAAGGTATTGGTTTTAATTGCAAGTAAGTTAAACTTGAATGCGATAGTCAGAGTGCTATGTGTTTAGCCAAAAATCCTATGTATCATTCTCATACTAAGCATGGTGATATTAAGTATCACTTTGTACGAGAAATGGTTGAGAGTGGGAAGGCAATAATTGAGAAAAGTTGACACTTTAATTAATGTTACATATTATCTTATGAAACCAATTCCTACAGATAAGTTCTTTTGGTTTTAATCATTTGCTTGGAGCTTCATGATTATGCAGGTTGCATTTGAAGTTCGCATAGATTGATTAGTTGGTGTGGGAAGGCCATTGGTCTTGAGTTTTGTACTTGTTTAAAAATTATTATTCCTTGTTTAGAATAATTTCAATGTATAATGTCAAGTGGGAGAATGTTGGAAATAGGATGCCATTTAATTGAAATCCTAAACATTATTTATTTCATGTATCTCCTAAGTCCTTGGAATGTGTTCATCAACACTAGGATTAGGAAGAGATCAATATTTGATGAAATAATCATGTTAATTGACATTTGTAATTAATTCTAAATGTTAGGAGCATGTGAGGGAATTCATTATGAGTTCTTAAATAATAGGGGCACATGGGGCACCCACATGGTAGGTGACACTCACCTTGAGTTTGGTTAACTATTCAGAGTAAGAGATAACACTTTTGAATGCATGTAAAGATCCTAAGAGTTAGGGTTTGATGTTTGCATGCATGAAGTTCAGTTTAGTTCAATTTAGATAACTTCAGTTTAGTTTAGTTTAGTTCAGCTTAGTCCAATTTAGAATCAGTTCAGTTCAATTCAGTTCAGTTCAGTTCAATTATGGTTCAGTTATCTTCAGTTAGTTTTAGTTGAATGCTAGTTGACTTCAGTTAACTTGGAATGCATGGCTAATGACTTGAGTTGCATGATAGATAACAGGGACTACCTCCAGTTAACAGGGGTTGATCATTGTTGCATGAATGGTGTTGATAAATGTTTTAGTTAACAACAAATGACTTGGACCCAACTTGGGCACCCAAGTTGGCTTCGTGGAATTAACTCCTTTGCATGTTGAGATATTTTAGAAGGCTTAGTTAAGTGGGCCCTCTTTTGGGTGCCTACTTTGAGGATGAAGCCTTGAAGATATTTACAGAATAGAGGTTGAGTTGCTACTTCAGTTTGGGATGCCCAAATGCATGAAGATAAGGATTTGACATTGTTCTTCATGACATAACTCTATTTGCATGAGATAGGCATACCTTTTTAGCTATAGGGCTTGAGCATTGTAATTGTAACTCAGTTGGAGTTTACAAATTTAATCAAAGCCTATTTATCTCAAGCAAGTTGAAGAGAGTTAGTATTAGTTTTATCACAGGTTGTGAAGAAGATTTGGTGAAGGAAAAAGAAGCATTCTCAAGCAAGAATTGGAGCTATTGTAATCCACTTCAGAGAGTGAATAATAGATTAATTCTTGGTGAAATTTTTTCCCAAAAGGGTTTCTCCTCAGTATATGCTTGTGTATATTTCTAATATCCTGTCTAATTCTTCTACAACTTCAGTCTTCATTCTACAAATGACAAAATGAATTAATTAGATAATCACCCATAAAAAAATTGTAACAAAGGAAAATCATATTTAGATCAATAATATTAAAGTTTTACAAAGTATTAAGCTAAGAAAACACCTCAATTTTCAACACATCAAGGTTGCATTTGTATGCTCAACCCTAAGAACCTTACCAAAATGTGAGACCAATTGTGGCAAAAAATTCCACAGCTGGGGTGGGACATTTTTAACTGTCACCCACCCAGGTATGAAAGAGCTAGAACTTCTTCATAGATTAATTTTGGTGAGCACATAATGGACCTAAATACTACATCTCCAATGGTTCTTAAATGTTTATCAACTACTTTCTATTTCATTTCAAGATCTTCAAAAACTAGCAATGGCACCTTGGTTGTACAATGGGTATGCCAAAAGTGTGGAAGTTCAATCAGTAAAAAAATGGTCTATTTATTGCTTACATTTACACAACATATGAGGTCAATTGGTAGGTAATTTAACAAATGATTTTTTTTGTGCAACAAAGGCCTCAATGGAGAAGCGATAGCTTCAAATCAAGTATGCATCCACTTACAAGGATCCAGACATGACCAAAACAAAACCTCTGAATCAGGAAGATAATCAGGCTTCATTACCAAGAGAGTCATGTTATGTTTGCAATAGGGAGAGAGAGGGAGATATATGGATAGAAATAGGGAGAGTGCATGAGAGGGAGGGGGTAAAGAGATAGAGATAGAGAGGAATATAGAGATAGAGTTGGAGATGGATATGGATATGGAGGAGATGGGTATGGAGTGAAGGAGAGGGAGAGATAAGAGAGAGAGGAGAGAGGAAGAGATAGAGATGAAAGATATACATATATAAAGATGGAGAGAGAGAGATAGAAAGATAAAGATAGAAATAAGAAGTGATATATAGAGAGAAGTAGAGAGGGGGAGAGATATGGAGGTAGGGAGAGATGGATAGATAATAAGATAGGTATAGAGGGAGACATAGAAGAAGAAATATTGAGAGATAGAGATAGAGAGGAAAAGAGATATAGATATATAGAGGTCGAAGAAGAGGGAAAGGCGAGAGAGGGAGAGAGATGGATGGATAGAGAGGGAGAGAGAGAAAGTAGAAAAGTAAAAAATGAGATAGAGAGAGGTCGAGAGAGATAGCAAGATAAAGAGCGAGAGATGGAGAGGAAGAGATAGATAGATATAGAGGGGGAGGAGAGAGAGATATAGAGACATATAGATGGTGAGATAGAGTGATAGAGAGATATAGATAGAGCGGGGGAGGGAAAGAGAGAGATAAAGAGAGAAAATTAGAGAGAAGAGGTAGAAAAATAATGACAAAGAGAGGGAGATAGAAATAGGAGAGATAGAGAGAGAGAAAGATGTATAGAAAGAGAAAGGGGAGAGAGGTAGATATAAAGAGATATATAGGGGGATAGGGAGGGAGTGAGAGAGGGAGATATGGGGAGAGATAGAGAGAGGAGAGAGAATTAGATAGATATATAAAGAGGGAGTGATAGGGAGAGATGAAGACAGAGGAAGAGACGAGGATAGAAAGAGGGAGAGATGAGAAAATAAAGATAAAGGGGGAAAGAGTAATAGATAAAGGAGATGATAGAGACAAGTGATAGACAGAGTGAGGGAGATAGAGAGAGAGGGGAGATATAGATAGAGGGAGGGAGAAACAAGGAGTGTGTATGTGTGAATGAGAGATAGATATATAGAGATAAAGATAGGGAGGGGGAATAGGGAGTGTGTATGAGTGAGAGAGATATATATATATATATAGAGATAGAAAGGGAAAGAGATATATAAATAGATAAATATAGGAAGAGAGAGAGGGAGATATAGAGATAGAGAGAGGAAGAGATAGAGAGTCATATATTGAGAAAGATAGGGGAAGAGAGAGATATAGGTAGAGGCAAGGATATAGAGGTAGGGGAGAGAGATATAGAGGAAGATAGAGATATAGATGAAGATGGAGATAGATATGGAATGAAGATAAGGATTAATATAGAGAGAGGGAGAGAGGAGGGAGATGGAAGGAGAGAAAAAGAGGGAGAGGAAGAGATAGAAAGAGGGAGAGACAAAGAGAGAGAGAATGAGAGAGGGGAGATGGAGGGATAAAAAAGGAGATATGAAGTCATATAGAGAGAGGTAGAGGGAGATAAAGAGGGAGAAAAGGAGAGAGAGGTGGGGATAGGGGGATACAAATAGGTATATCAAAAGAGAGTAAGAGAGAGAGATAGGGAGAGGGAAAGAGATCGAGGGGAAAGGAAAGAAAGATAGAAGGAAGATAAATATAGAGAGAAATAGGGGAGAGAGACGAAGAGAGATAATGAGAAACATAGAGATAGAGAGGGAGATGAAGACATAAAGATCTCTCTCTCTTTTTGTTCTCATCTCTCTCTATAAAAATATCTCCCTAGCTCTACCTCTCTCTCTATATATATATCTCTTCCTTTCTTTCTCTTTTTTCTCCCTTTGCCTCTCTATATCCTATGTCCCTCTCCCTCTCCCTTTTCTCTTCCTATCTCTTTTATCTTTATCCATTTTCCTCCTTAAGTGTGCAATGGGTACACTAAAGAGGTCTTAAAGGTGAATTATCACATCTTTGATCAAAGGACATGCTACCTTGAGCATAACTTTGTAGGGACACTTGCTATCCTTGGATTGTTGGCACAAAATGACTAATCAAAAGTTAGTTTCTCTATCTCTAACTTTCAATTTAGATTTTAAGTTTTAATTTTTTTTTATTATAAAAATTAAAATTAAAATTCAAAATATAATTATTCTAAAATAATTAAAATTTTAATAAGACAATTAATTATAAATTAAAATAATTAAAATAATTAATTATTTTAATAATTTCATAAGACATAGTAAGAGGAAGGGAGGGTGCCACCCCATCCCATGAGTGCTGATGTGGGTGGCTGGGGAAAATGCATGAGCTAGCTGAGGGATGAGTTGGCTACTCATTCGTAGAAATTTCTAGGTGAAGTAAATTTCATCATTTTTTGTCAGCACCTCGAGAAATGATGGTCCTTTCAAGGACATTCTCTAGGTTGCAATGGATGGTGGTCTAGCACGTCTGCCAAAGTCTTTATTGCCGATGGGTGGCATCACTTCATTCTTATAGTTTTTGGTGGTCTGAGCCCTGTGTGAGTGATGAGCAGATTTATCCTTCTTGTCTCTGCAAAATAATTGGAAATGGGTGGGATGGTGACACAAGTGCAATTGAAAAGCTCCAAACGAAAAATTACCTTTGAAGGTCCCATCTCCTCCCTTCAGTTGCACCATATTATCTATCAGTTAGATTATTTGACCTTCACCTCCATCAAATGCCTGGCTGGGAAAGCTTTCATGGAGGACACCGAAGGGTATCGTCTGGACTCATACATCTCCTCCTAGGTGTTAGTTGGTTTGCTCGAAGTTGGGGTTTCAAAAATGGATGCTCAAGTGATTATGCGGGACCTCTTTCGCAAGGACATGTTGGTTGGCTTGGATAGAGCCTTGGTTGTGGCTCGACTTGGTAAAGGCATCCCTCATTCGCGGGACCTGCATCTCTTGGATGACCTAGATGCCTTGGTAAGCTACTTTCCTTTCATTTTGGATGTTAATGGCTTGGCTCTCATCAAGTTCAGACATTTGGCCATAGAAGGTGCAAAGTTTTTGAAAAGGAAATTTTGTTTGGTGCCCATTGAAGACTCGACCTGGAAGAGGGAATTCTAAGTTTTTGCTCAACAAAACGTATGGTGAGATGGGTTTGGTGGTGTTTTGTGTTGGTCTTTGGGTCTCATATTTTTGGGGTTTGGTGTTATGAATGGTGCTCTTTGTTTTTTGGTCATGTAAAAGTTGGGTGGGTAGAATTTTTTCTTGAAAATGTTGGTCAATGGTGGTTGTGTCCACAATCTGTGAAATTTGGTTGAAGGTCAAGTTTGGTTAGTCTCTGGCATAGTCATGGTGGATGCCCAGTTTGGGCCTGAACAATGTATCTCTTTTTTTGAAAATCAATATAATTACCTTGATTAATGATAAAAAAAAATCATGTAAGACATAAATAATTAAAATAAATTTAAAACTTAAGCCTAAATTAAAAAATTTAAATAACATAACTAAATGCAAAATCAAAATATATCAAAATGCAAATATTAATAAAAATAATTTAAAAATTTAATAATAAACAATAAACTTATTAAGTTAATAAATAATTAAATAAAAAATAAAACTAAATTTAAATTTAATAGAATTAAAATATTAATAAAATATAATTCTATTTTTATTTCAATATTATCAATTTTTTCTTTTCTTTGTTTTTTTTTTAAAGTCTAATTTTAAATTGTTAAATTATTTTTAAAAAATAGAAAGTTATTAGAACTGAAATATTAATAAAACATAATTCTAATTTTCATTTCAATCTATCAACTTCTTTACTTTTCTTTGTTTTTAAAATAAAAAGCTTATTTTAAAATTGTTAAATCATTTTAAAATTAAAAATAGAGAATGATGGTTGTGATTAATTTCATGGTCTTGTATCCTTCTCAATTCTCAACCATTGATTTCAAAAAGCAGGTCGTCCATTTTTTATAGGGAATGCCTTTGGTGTAGTTATCAAGAACAAGCCCTTATGAATCAAAGGACAGAAAGGTATTTGAATTCCAAAGATTTTAAACCAAATATTATTAAACCAATGGTCCAAATATCTTATTGTATGTATTCTATCCTTATTAACCACAACTAGAACATTGCACTCACAAATCAAAAGCTTGTAGTGGTCGAGAAAAACTATAAGTTACAATTGGGAGGGAAGTGTTAGCAATGATATTTTCCCTATAAAATTTTAAACATCATCTTTTGGAAACACCATTTATTTTACACATTGATCATGAGATACTTAAATATTTAATGAATAGATCATTTATACATGATTTTATATGTCATTGGTTAATGTTGTTCAAAGAGTATGATTTCATGATCATGGTGAAACTAGGCAAAATAAATCAAGGGCCAAATTATTCATCTAGACTTTTAAATAGAGAAGAGGGATTCCCCATTGAAGATGATTTCCTAGGCCCATGCCTATTTAAGGTAAATATAGTACCAATTAAGTTGAAAGTGAGTGCTAATATACTATTTACTAGTAAATTTATAGAGAATTATGGTAAAGAAGAGAGAGGGAGACTTACCCCATGAGCCCTCTAATATACAAAAATCATTTAATAATTTTATTAATAGGTAAAGATTAAATTTTGAGATGAATGGTTATTGAACACAAGGGAGAAACCATTATAAAAGAAGCTCATGAAGGTATTTTTATAGGACATAATTCTGGTGATGACACAAGAATCTAAATGTACTATTAAGAGGGCTTTGGTGGTCCACATTATTTAGATATGCTAATAAGTATACCTAGAAATGTGATTCTTCTCAAAGAGTTTGAAACCCAACCATAGAGGATGAAATGCCATTGTGACCAATGTTGGCTATGGTGACATTTGAAAATGGGACATTGATTTCATTCACCCAATTGATCATCCCATTGATCAGTAGAATGAGTTAGTATCTTATGATGCATAAGCATGTTTATGAGAATTTTTTATTTGAGAGGGCATAGAATGATCACCTAAGATTTCATAAAAAATAGTATGGACATGGTTATAGGATTCATATTGAATTTGGTAACTAAGGAATGCAACATAACTAGTCTAATGCCTTCACATTGAATCTATATTAGGGTTTAAATTTTAAATTTTCACCATTTTAATTTGCTAAATTAGGGTTTGAATTTAAATGTGCTTGAATAGAAAAGGTGGTAGATAGGGTTTGCATTTTTAGGGTTTGAATTCTAATCTACTGAATTAAGGTTTAAATATGCTTGAAAATAGCTTGAAAGACCATGAAGATGGTAGACTATGCTTACCTTAGCTCGAATACACCTTCACCTTTTCCTAAACACACCTTCACTTGCAACAATGGTGGCCATATGCTAATAGGTTCGCTCCTTAGTTTAGAATCCTCTGCTAAATGTTGCCAAAATGAATCGACAAAGTGGAGTTGTCGATTCATATAGCCATAAAAAAAATATTAAAATAAAACTTTGGAGTGCAGGTCTCTTCGCTCGAAGGTATTGTTTTAAAGTTTTTTTAAAAAATTAATGATACCTTTTAATTGAAGGTCTACCTTCGATCAAAGGGTTTTGTGTTATGACCTCCGATCGAAGGACCATCGTTCAAAGAAATATCTTCGAACGAAGATAATTGAAGAAATATGTGCCACTCCCTCCCAATTTTTTCATGTCCCAAGTTTTGGACCGAGTATTGTGATATTACCCACTAATGACAACAAACTGATTTTAATTGAACACCTCAACAATATTTGATGACACATACACATCATACATCTAGTTCCTTTAAACTATTGAAACATATATTCCAACACTTTGCTTTAACCCTGGTCTATTCTACCATGCAGACCGCTTTTTAATATTTTAAATAGTTTTATTAACTTGATTTGAATATCCAAGGAAATGTGAACCTATTTTCAGAGCCTTAAAAGACACAATAAAATTAAATCTTTAAAAAGATTTGCATACTTTCACAACTCACACAGGTGCACGGTGATTCACATCAGAAACTAGAAATTAACATGCAAGGCTGATGAAACCTCTTACATCCATTTCTACAAGATGTTTATTTCTTTATTGAATATCTCTTTATTCGCCACAGTTATTAGCTCTTAACTGTGAACGAGGTATTGAAAATCTCTTTACGGAGGGAGCAGGTGAACGAGGTACATTGTATGCCGTCGCTCTATTTCCTTGAGGAGGTGGAGTTTTATACCTCACTTGTCTTCGCTGCCATGCATATTCTGCAACCCTAACATATCTACCATCACCATTTAATGCAAGCCCTGAAATCATGAACAAAATGTCTCTTGAATTAGTTAAAACTACAGAGATTGTTATATGAAATAAAGACAAATGGCACTGAGAGAAAAGAAAATGAATGCCTGGTGAGATAAGTATGACGAGCAGCATGAGAAGTGTAGAGCGGCATATGATCTTCTTGTGATCCATATTTCAGAGAGTGCTGGAAACTTTCTTACAAAATGTGTATATCTAAGGGGGCGTCCATATGATTTAAGTCAACAGTCAACTCATTTTTAAGTATATAATTGGTCACTTGATTCGTTTGACAACCCATCTTCTCCTCATTTATAGTGAAGTAACGTGGAGCAGATGCGGCGAAGACCTCATTTCATTGGTAGTTTAAAATCTTATAATAAAAATTATTAACAAAGTTCTAATATTGACAATAACATAATGGTCTTTAGATCTTGGGCCGTCCAACTAGCTTTTTTTTATTTAAATATTGAGCAATGTTATATTTTTGTATTAGTATATTAAAAAATATAATTCATAATTTACATAAAAGGTGGGTCAAATGGAATCATAATGAATCATACTTTGAAAAGTCTAAACTGAAATTAAAAAGATGAAATATAAGTAGTTAAATTGTTAAGCCATCAAGATTATTTTACGAGAAGGGGAATTATAATTAGGTGGAGGCTTCATGTATTTGGAAGATCGTGGTCATTAGTAATGTGCTCCCAACTCATGGTGGAATTGTGCTGTTATTTATCTTCTTCTCATGCTGAGTAGTGGCATGCATAAATGAATTGCCAAGATCTAAGTGGTAAATTTTTCTAATGTCTAGCAAACTAGCATGGCCACACTAAGAAGCAAAGGAACACCCACACATTAGAGGAGTTCATCCATGTCAAGGATGTAGATAGCCTTGGAAATCATGATGCCCATGTTTGGAACTATAGCTTCAAGCACATTGACACCCACATGGCAGAGAGGAATGCTCCCATGACAAAGTAAATTCAATTCCACTCCCTTTATAAAAACATTTTAATCACTTGATACTTGTAATGGTGAAGTTTTTATATTCATGATATCTCTTATTTAGTTTTTTAAAAATTTAAGGGGAGTGTTTTGATACATAGAAATATTGATAAATAGTGTAATTTTGTGGAGGTCCCTAGCTCTATATTATACACCTATCATTTACACATTTTCCTTTGCACTCACCACTTATCCTTCTTTCCATATTAATTGTGCACCCTTATGTGCAACCCTATCCACTTATTTATTAATTCCATGCTCACAAGTATATTCCCATGCACATGCTATTCATTGTGATCAAGTCCCTTTTTTCCTAAGACTAGTTTGTAGTTGTGGGTTTACCCTTGTAGTCATGAACTCATTCCACACTAATTTCAGATTTAAATTTGACTGACTTCCCATCTTTACCCTTCCTACCTAGAGCTAGCTAAGAACACGTTTATGTGATATGTTGTTGCCCTTGTATTTGAAGGAATGCAATGCATTCATGTTAATCATTGAAGAAGGAGAGAGTTCATATATATCTATATACTTCAATTAATGCTATATAAAAGGAATTCAACATTAGACTACCATTCTAGTGACATTTATATGATTGAAGAATGTTGTTTTCAACATTGCTTAGCTTTAAGGTTTGTGTTATTGATTACATAACACACATTAATTTCTTGCTAAAGAAATCAAAGAAATCCTTTTGAAAATATTAATTTGAATTATTTGATATCATATATACATGATCTTATTATAATTTTAACTTTTCTAAATTGATATATTCCTATCTCTATTTAAAAAACTACTGATAATTTTAATAATAATTTACACTTCCAAAGATTCTCTATTTGAATGTAATTCAACTTATGATTATTATTGAGTTTCACTAAATGCACTTGAGAGAATGATGTATTTGAATGTTAATCAACTTCTTATGACTATCATTGAGTTTCACTGAATGCACTTGAGAGAATGATATAATTTGTTTTTGATATGTTAAATGATTGATTCGTTCATAAATTTTTTTCACATGGATTCTAAAGTATATATAGTTATGTCCCTATTTTAAAGCACTAATTCACATATATTATGGGGTCTTGCTCTCTTTTCTTGAAATTTTTTATACATATCCAAACTTAATTTGAACTTTCATAATTTCATGTCCATTTTAGATTTGTGTCGAGAGGTCTCATTTACACATACTCTGCCTTCAGTGTAAATTTTATGATTTTCCATGATTGCAAATTTTATGCCCTAAATATTACAATACATAGAGTGCCAGAGTGATGGAGAAAGAGATCTACTCGGGTTTTCTATTTTCTGCAGTTATCTTTGGTACAGTCCTTGCATCATTCTGCATCTTAGGTACATGATTTTCCCATTCCAAGTACTGCCACATTTATTGCAGATTTTTGTTCTTTTTATTATGGCCTTGACTAAATTCAACCTAGTACTTCTTGTTGGTGTTGGTAGTGTGACGACTCTACGTAATGGTTCCTCTAAACAAGCAACCTCAAAAATTCATCCCAAAGGCTTTTCACGAGGTAAGTCTTCTGTCTCCCTTGCGAATGTGGTGCTTCCCATCCAAAAATTTGCTATTGCATGTCAATGGCTAGAGCAACATACTCTTATATGATATTTTGTTGGGAGGAATCCCCCTTAAAGCATGCTAAAAGAGTTGGGTTCACAAAATTTGGGTCCCTCATGGGTTCCACCTTGATATGGTCCAAAACCTGACCAAAGGCTTCTTCCTTTTATGTTTTACGAAAGTGAATCATGCTTGGGAAATCCTGAGCCATGGTTCGTGGTATGTTTGGTCCTCTTTGTTGGTCTTCCAACCATAGACCCATGGTTTCTCTATCTTGGATGACAAGAAATTAAGGGTCCCAATTTACATTGAGTTTCCACGCCTCCCCTTGCCTTGTCTACATTTTTTTTACCACATAACATCTTCCCTAGGGAAAGTTATTTGTATCAAACTTGATTGATTTTACCAAGCTCATCCTCAAAAGAGAGTCTATGTAGAAGTGGACCTCTCCAAAGACTTGAAAGAGACTATATATATTCAAATCGAAAACTCCTGGCACACCTAGAGGGTTTTTTACTTAAATTTTCCAAATACTTGTTTTAGGTGTTAATTTGCTAATCACAAGATCAAATATTGTTCTCTTGTTATCTCTCAAGTTAAGTTCCCACCATGAGAACTTGAGAAGTCTCATCCTACGAAAACTCATGCCTCCAAAATGGAAGCAAAATGGACTACGATGATGAGCTGGAAGAACAAGTCCAATGGCCCCTTAGGGATAACAACTAAGGCTCAAGAGCCTTCAGTTGTGGTTCCAAGATCTTCGAAGAAGGGAAAGGGAGATACATAGTATTACAAATAATGTACCCGCTTGGCCAAGGCCCTTTATAATGCCTCATCCAACATCTATGTTGATAGCTCAACCAATTGTTCCTTCTCTTGCTATGGGATCTCTTAGGAGATTTCCCAACCCTTCCATGCAGCTCAAGGAAGGAGGATTCATTAAAAAAAATGCAAAATTTCCTCTCCACTCTAGTAAGGGTTAGTGCCACCAAAATTCTTATAGAATCACTTTTCCTCTCTAGAAGAGGTTGAATTCAATGACATGATTGAGTCCCATAGAATCTTCTTTCTTAGAATGTGGGAGGTCTCATAGACATCACCAAGAAGGATTTTGTTAGGCATATTCTTCATAAACATGCTAGCATTAATGTTTTGTGTCTTCAAGAAGTTAAAGTTGCTATTTTTTTGTTATCTACTACATGTCGAGTTATTTGGCCAATAAGCAGGATGTTTTCCACTAGTCATATTGTCAAGCATGGAAGGGTCATCATCCTCTTGTCACCATGTTGAAATTGTTGTGTCGTGGATCAAGGGTTTGACCCCATGAATTGACTGATTTAGATTTTTCTGAACATTGATAATCATTCCTTTGGGATTATTAATTTTTATGCATCCAATGAAATTGTTGAAAGATATCATCTTTGGTGATGGATCATTGATTCTCTTCTAGTCACTACTTGGTTTTTTTGTAGTGACTTTAATATGGTTGAGATGGCGTACGATAAAGAGGGTACTTTTCCTTTTCAGTGGGCAGCTAGTGAGAGGAAGACATGGTTTTAATGTGCAATAAATTGGGCCGCTTTGACCCCAATATTGGCTGCCACCATTCTCATTCTTTATGAAATACTTTGAGTAAATTTTGGGATGGGTCTAACAAAATATCAAGCATCTTGATCGTGCAATGATCTTTGCTCAATCTTTCTTTTCCTTTACTAGTTGTTTTCCTCTTTTGGTTATGTCGTTAGTGGATGTGACCTTGTTAGACCACTTTCCCTTTCATTTCATAATTGAGTGGCAAGTGGGGCTGCCTCATTCATGTAAGTCTCAAGTTTTTCTAAATACTTCCTTACTAAATCACCAACCCATGTTGGCCCACATAAAAAAAATTTGGAATTTTGAATTGAAACATGTTCATACAATAGGTTGGATTTCCTAGTGGAATAATTCCATTAACCACACTGCATAGTTTATTTGCATCTATGGTTGCCAATTGTCCATTTTCACAAGCAATCATAAAAGACCACCATATCAAATCTTCAAAGTGTCATGAAGGCCTTTGTTGCCGACAAATACACAACATGCATGCAATGCCATTGCATACCACTTTTTCATATTTTAAATAGTTTTATTAACTTGATTTGATTATCTAAGGAAATTTGAACCTAGGTATTTTTAGAGCCTTAAAAGATATAATACAATTAAATCTTTAAATAGATTTGCATACTTTCACATGGATACAATACTTCACAACTCACACAGGTGCATGGTTATTCACATCCAAAACTAGAAATTAACATGCAAGGCTTATGAAACCTCTTACATCCATTATTACATGATGTTTATTTATTTATTGAAAATCTCTTTTTTCACCATAGTTATTAGCTCTTGAAAATTCTTACAATTTTAGATGGTGGAGGGAGCAGGTGAACGAGGTGCATTTTATGTTGTCGCTCTATTTCCTTGAGGAGGTGGAGGTTTATAACTCACTTGTCTTCGCTGCCATGCATATTTTGCAACTCTAACATATTGGCCATTGATTCCTTCCATCTCACCATTTGCAAGCCCTGAAATCATAAAAAAATTGTCTCTTGAATTAGTGAAAACTACAAAGACTGTTATATAATACACAGGCACAAAGGAGAAAAGAAAATGAATGCTTGGTGAGATAAGTATGAGGAGCCACATGAGAAGTGTAGAGTAGCATATGATCTTCTTCTGATCCATGTTTGAGAGAGTGCTACAAACTATATTACAAAATGTGTATATCTAAGGGGGTGTCCATATAATTTACAAGCCTTGCACACAATAAATAATCAACTCATTTCTAAGTATATATTTGATCACTTGATTCATTTTATAACCCATCTTCTCCTCATTTATAGTGAAGTAACATAGAACAGATGTGGCCAAAACCTCATTTCGTTGGCAGTTTAGAATCTTAAAATAATTTCTTTTAACAAAATTCTAATATTGACAATAAAATAATGGTTATAGATCTTGGGCCATCCAAGTAGCCTTTTTTAAATGTAAATATTGAATAATGTTATATTTTTTATTAATATATTAAAAATTATAATTCATAATTTACATAAAAGGTGGGTCAAATGGAATCAAGGATAACTTTAAGAAACCTCCCCTCGGCGAAGATGTAAAATCCTAGCGAATCTTTCCTTTTATTTGAAAAAATATATTAATTTTCCTTGCGAATCTATGCACATTATTAAAAAAAAATGTACATCTTGGAAAATATTAATGAATAATTGGTAAAAATAATAATCACAGTGGTGAATCCTAGCAAATAATCACTAAAAATATTAATTACAATGGTGAATCTCTCCTTTTAAAATTTGCTAATGATTGTTGATTTACAATAGCGATGTAAAATCAACAAATGAAATTGTGCCACATGTTGACACATCACTCGTCCATCGCCTTTGACTATCACACCAAACTGTCAGTTGTTCCTTGTGGTCTCCACCAAGACACGTGTACACCACTTGTGCAATTCCGAAGAATCAAGATGGGAATCTACAATATTCACAACAAGTCTCCTGAAAAATAATTAAATATTTAACTCCCAACCTTCAAGTGGTCCCCACATCTGTTGACATCCAAGTCACTGTCTTACGTAGTCATCACCATCCACACAAACCAGCCCCACCATCCATCAGCTTGTCGCCCAATCAGAGAAACCACAAACTTCACAACCTCCAGTCGAAGGTTAGGAAACTCCAAGACGCCATGACAACAAAGAAGATCAACCAGTTAGGAAGTTAAGAAACTTCTGAACACCGTGACAAGGTTCCAAGTTAGTGAAGTCAGCGATCCCTCAACAAACACACTATTGCCTGGTTTCAAACTTCCAGAACCCTGCGACATAGGTTACAAGGTTCAAGTTTTGGGTGATAGGCCGATAATGAAGACCATTGATTAGCTTTTTAATCAAATGGCTGCAAGTTGATTCTCTGACCTAATACGCACATGCATTTTAAAAGGCTTGTTGAGGCCCAAAATTTGTTTTGGGCCACATGATTAGGTTTAATCATGTGGATCAAAACAAATTTTAGGCCTCAATAAGCCTTTTAAAAGGAATGTGCATATTAGGGCATGAAATCAACTTGTAGCCATCTTATTAAAAAGATAATCAATGATTCGATGACAATAAATAAAATCCCTATTCAAGGCTAAAGTATCCCTAAAATTAAATGCTAATTTATTATTCTGGCGATATTGCCCCAAAATTAATGGTAGTAATATAATATTAATGGTGAATTTAATTAATATTTGTAGTTATAGTATAAACTACTGGTGAATCAGTTCCAATGATGCATCCTTTACAGAGGTGAATTAATTGAGACAAAATTAATTTTTTGTTAAAACTTGGCGATTCAACATCCTTTAAATTAGCTTGTACTATTAGCCCTTTCTGGAAGTCCTGATTTCAATTATTA
Source organism: Sequoia sempervirens (assembly GCA_007258455.2). Classification (NCBI taxonomy): domain Eukaryota; kingdom Viridiplantae; phylum Streptophyta; class Pinopsida; order Cupressales; family Cupressaceae; genus Sequoia; species Sequoia sempervirens. The sequence continues at coordinate 137,341,293 of VDFB02271358.1, read as the reverse complement.
GCCAATTGGCGAAGATTCGCCACTAAAGTTTTCCCTAAATGGATTTATACTTTGAAAAGTCTAAGCTACAATTAAAAAGAAAGACCAAATAAAAGTGGTTAAATTATTAATCCATCAAGATTATATTAGGAGGAGGATGAGGCATAAGTCATGGGTTTGCTCCCCATGGTCTTGGGTTCGACTTTGAGGTCCTGATTTAAGTGATGCACCTATATTGTGGGCATGCTCGTGCATCCTAGGGGGATTAGTGTTGCCTCAGCTCGCCCCTTCCTATCCCCAACTTGGAATTTTTTAAGCCCAAGGCAACGTCGGGTTGCGTGTTGGGCTGGGTCGCAAGGATACCCCCTAGCAAAAAAAAAAAAAGATTTTATTAGGAAGAGTAGGGGAATTATAATTAGGAGGAGACCTGATGCATTTTGAAAAATTGTGGCCATTAGTAATGGGCTCCTAACTCATGGTGGAATTTTCTTGATATTTATCTTCATCTTGCTAAGTAGTGGCATGCATAAGTGAAATGCCAAGATCTAAGTGGGAAGTTTTTCTAATGTCTAACAAACTAACATGGCCACACTAAGAAGCAAAGGAACACTCACATGAGAAAGGAGTTCATCCATGTCAAGGAAGTAGAGAGCATTAGGAATCATGATGGCCATGCTTGGAGCTATGAATTCAAGTACATTGACGTCCACATGGAAGAGAGGCATGCTCCCATGGAAAAGTAAATTCAATTCTACTTCCTTTATAAAAATATTTTAATTAGTTGATACTTGTAATGGAGAATTTTTTATATTTATGTTATTTCTTATTTAGTTTTTTTCTTTTAAATTTTGAGGGAAGTATTTTGATACATGGATATTATGATATCCAAATGTCTAACCTATTTTAAGCAATTAAAATGCAATGGGAAAACATAATGAAACACCTCAAGATTAGCCTAAGAAGTTTGTAAATGCAAAGAGAAAAGTGTTAAATGATGCTAAATAGATATACCTCCCTTTTGCAGTTGAAAACTCCTTGGTTGGGCCTTGATTTGGATGTGCTTTGTATGCTCCTTGATGACTCTTGATATGAATAAATGGACTTGACTATGTGCTTGGATGCAAATGTAAATGGGTGCAATTGATGGCTAGATGAGTGCACAAAATGGCAGCATTTAGTTGCAAAATGGCTAAGTCCCAAAATGCCTTAGAGGATGGGGTATTTATAGAGAAACTTGAATTTTCTAGAGAATTCAATGGTTGGGATTTATCCAAAAAAGTCAAGATAAAGGGCTAAGGTGAGTTGAGGACTCACAAGCCCTCACATTTTGACATGTGGAATGTGAGAGGGCTAAGGGTGAGATGATGTGTAGATGATGTGGAAGGAGAGTACATGATGTGGAGGAAGGACATGTACCTTGGAAGTACATTGGGAGATGAGAAGATTCCTTGGAGGAATAAATGTGAATTAAAAATTCACATGCTTGGGAGAATCTAGTGGATAAGAGAGGGTCTCCAAAAAGGTGGGAGTTTGTCACATGTGACTTGATGTGACAAGTCAAAGATTCTAGAAGATGCATGGGAAAAGGGGATTCTAGAAGGAATAACAGTGAATTAAAAATTCACATAGGGAAGAGGGGAACCTAGGGTGAATACAAAGGAATTAAAAATTCCTTGGGAGATGGAGAGAGTTGACCAAGGTACTAATTAGGCTTAACTAATCAGTAATTAGAAGATAATTAAGGGTTAATGAGGATTAGAAGCCAACTTGCAAAAGTTGGAGGATGTGACACATCCTAATCAAGGATTAGGCATGTGCACATCCTTAATGAAGAGATTAAGAGATGGATTAGGATTAGATGAAAATGGCATGTGAGGAATTAAATAAATGTAATATTTACTTAATTCATTTGATGAAAAGGGGATTAAAGAGTTTTGGCAGAATTAAGGATATTAATTAAATAATAGTAATATTACTTAATTAACTTAGATAAGAGGATGTTTAGATGAAAAGTGATAAATTTGGATAAATTAGGTGTCCAAATTTGGATGTCTATATTTTTCCCCTCTTTGAGATGGTGTTATGAAGTAGCATCATTTCAAAGAATATTAAAATATAGAACCCAGAAGGAGATGGTTAGATTGGAAAAGATGCCCCAGTCATCAAAGGGATGACTAGGAAGAAATATGATGGGGGTGAAGATGAAGATTAGGGATTGAGGATGCCCCCTCGAGAGGACATGCAGGTTCAAGAGAACATGGGTGTGCTCTCGAAATGGATGAGATGATGCAATGGGAGATAAGGAAGAGAATGCAAAAGGGATGGATATGAAAGGATGAAAAAGGGACAAGATGTGGATGAAGCACAAATAGATTTAAGGACAAATATGATGTTGCCCCAGCCAAGGTACAAGCCAAAAGGGGTTGATGATGGATGGAGTGTTGTCAATGAGGGAATGAGAGATCCCAAAACAACATGAGGATAGGGAAGGATACATCCCAATGAGTGGTATTGATGAGGGAAGGATACATCCAAAAACACCACTAAAGGATAGGGAAGAATACCTCCTAATGATGATGATGAAAGTGTTGTTGATGAGGGAAGGATACATCCCAAAAAACACCAAAGGGATATGGAAGAATACATCTGGATGATGAGGATGAGGATGAGGATGATTGGATCAAGGCTTGTAACAAGACTGGGAACAAGACCAAGGATATGATTAGATGATTTGTGCTGGATTGAATGGATGGAGATTGGATAGAGATGTGAGATAGGGATGAAGAAGGAATGGATGGGGGGATTTTGATAGATGAGAGGATGGGGGATGTATGCAAGATGATAGAATGAAAAATGAGATGCCATCCTAATGCAATTTTCCATCTTTGGAGCACTGATTTTTGCTATAGCATAAGACATAAGATCCCAAGGTATGAAGAACCAAGGCTGATTCGTGTCAAATGCATAAAAAACACACAACAGACAAGAAAGCTATCCCAACACCCCAAAGTCATGAAGACCTTGGTCGGGCCAGGTATTGAGATAACCACAAGCACAAAAGGATGCCCCAGCATAACACAAGACCTTGAGGATCTTGGTGGGTACTAAGTGGGAAAACCAAGAAGACAAAAATAGAAATAAAAAGATCAAAATATGCCCCTATGTTGACCAATCAAAACACACCATAATATGATGGATCATGGCAGCCTTGACAAGTGATAATAGGGAGCTCAAATGATAAACAAAATCCAAAAGTATCAAAAGATCGCAATCAATTTCAAATGTCCTTTGCCATGGGATCAAGGGGGTGGATGGGATGGATGAGGTCTATTAGGAAGGATGCATCTTGTTGAGACCAAAGATGATGGATACTAAACTTAAAAGATCGTTATGACGTAGGATGTTAAAAAATGATTAAATCTCATTTGTGAAGAATTGGCTAGATAAGGGAATAGCTTGACGACACCACACAAGACATGAGGGCTGATCGAAGATTAGCCTTGCCTACGTGAAAGCGCAGAGCCCTCATAGTTCGACAAAAGGCTGTCGACTGACCATGGATAAAAGTAGAAAGAGGACGATGAAGACTGATGGTGGATGACAAGGACCAGAGAGACAAAACCAAAGACTAATGATAGATGATAAAGGAGTGGATGGACAGAGCAGAAAGACCGACGCTAGATGATAGAGGAGCCCCAGGGGCGGATCAAGTGATCGACCTTGCCTACATGAAAGCGCAGGGGCAATGTAGTTCTACCAAAGGCTGACGACTGACCAAGATGGAGACTTTGATGGATGATAAAGATAGGATGGAGAAAAGAAGCAAAGTGGACAATGGTGATAGATGATAAAAGAGCAGATGGACAAAGTAGAAAGACTGATGTGAGATAATAGAGGAGCCCCAGGGGCGGATCAAGTGATCAACCTTGCCTATGTGAAAGCGTAGGGGCAACGTAGTTCGACCAACGACTAATGAAAAATGATGGATGATGATAGGATGAGTGGATAAAAATATGGGACTGATATGATGAGATAGGATAGACCTATTGGATTGGATAGGATGATGATGATCACATAAAGCTTAGGGATGGGATAGTTATCCAAATCATCAAAAGATGAATTGGGAGGATGGTATGATAGATAGATGAGTGATGAAAAGTGATAGGGGATTGGAAAGATGCGCAAGAGAAGTAGGAGTGATGACAATTAGATAAATAGCATTGGGTTGCATGGAGGGAGGTCTATAGCTAGATGCTAATGACCAAGGATTGTGAGATGGGATGAGGATAAAGATGAAAGAATGGATAGAGAGATAGGGATGGGGGATGGAAGGGATTGTTTGGATGGGTAGGAAGATAAGGATTGGGAGATGAAAGGGATGCTAGGATAGATGGATAGGAAGATAAGGATGGGGATATGGAAGGGATGTCATGACAGATGGATAGGGAGATGAAGGGATGTTATGATAGATTATGTCTCCAAGGACTATGTCACAAAGGGAGCAGATTCCCCCACTCTAGATATGTCTTATATTATGAGGCATGAGGGATGGAAGACGAGTGGATGGGAAGATAAAAGAGATAACTAGAGGAGGATAGGATGGGTGACCAAGGAATAAGATAGAGCACAAATGAAGGAAATGTACACCAAGAGGTGTCCAAAGCATGTATAGATAGGTGCCCTTGTTTTGATCAAGATCACAAGAAGGATGGAGGGATGGGAGATAAATGGGATATGATGGTAGGATGCAGAAGACAAATGGGATGGAGAGGATGCATAGCAAGAAGCTGCCGCCAAGTGCAGATGGGGATTTATGCATGATGACTGTTTGCCAGGTTTTCATCATGGCATTTATCCAAGGCGCTTGTTTGCCAAGTTTTCACCATTGGACGAATTATTTCTCTTTACTATTTTATTTTATTTTATTTTGGATTTGTCTAATTTTTTTTATTTTTTTGGATTTTTTTTTAATTTTTTTGAATTTTTGAATATTTGGATTTTTTTTTGACATTTTTCCTTTTTTTTTTTAACTTTTTTGGATTTTTTTGACTTTTTTGGACTTTTGGATAGCAGGGGGATGAAAATGGATAAGGATAGGGATGTGGATAAGGGAATTCATAAGATACATGAGAAGGATATGGATGAAAGACTCAAGCATCAAGTTCTATACGAGGTATTAAGAGCCCATGTTTGAATTGACTGTTGGATGTTGGTACAATTTTATTAGGATAAATGGATTATGCAAGAGGAGGAATTAGAGGGATTTGATGGGGGAGATATGTGCGGTAATGGGTGGGGTGTTGGAAAGGGTATGGATGGAATGATGGGGTGTATATGTCATGGGGAGATGTGTTCAGGACCAACATTGGCACATGTTGTGGTGGATGTGGAGAGTATGGGGATAATGGGGGAGATGGGGTGGTGAACTTTGGAACATAAGGACCCAAAACAGACTTAGGAGATGAAAGGGGTGTATGATTAGTTTTTGGATTAGCAACTTTGGATGTTCTTACAGATTTTTCATTTGATGGCATTGCATCTTTTTTCTTTGGGATCCACATGGTTTTGATCTTTGCTTTGGTGGGCCTTTGTGGCCTACGGATTTTATTTAGATTTTTCATTTCTTCACCATGTATTTTAGAGGGGACATGGGGAGGTTTAAATACATGTGGATGTTTGGATTTATGGATTTTTACTTTAGCATCCAAATTTCTTTTAGTGGCAATGGGATGGGTGTGAGGGGATGGATGAGGTGGAGTGACGAAGATGGGATTTTGAGGATTATATGTGGATGGAGGATGTGCAGATATGTGCCTTTGTTGATCTTGACTATGTGATATGAAAGTGGGATGTTTATGATGGGTGACATGGATGGGTGATGAAGGGATGAATAGGACAAGATGGAGGAGGTGATTTTGGGATATAAGGTGCCAAAACAGATGCAGTGGGTGGAGGGACATAAGGACCCAAGATGGATGGAGTAGATGAAGGATGGAAGATGGAGGATGGAGGGATGTAAGGACCCAAAATGGATGGAGTAGATGAAGGAGGAATATGGAAGGTTGTTTTGAGGTGATACGATAGAGGAGGAGGGATGGCAGCATATGGTCTAGTGAAGCAATGGGAAGAGCGGACATTTCTTTTGGAAAAGGCTCATTGAGGACATCTAAAGGTTGTACCAACATCTTTAGATTGTGAGTCTTGGGAAATAGGTCCAGGACCTTGCATGCAGACTTGTTCTTTGACTTGGATGGGCTCCAAAATACCTTGCTCATGAAGGCCTAGACTTTTTCCCTGATAGTTCATTTTCTTGAGCATGCAATCCATGATAGGATTTATGTTATTTTGAAAACATGATTCGAGTCCATTATTAGGTGGAGGATCATGGGTGGTAAATAAACTATGTTTTTCTTCTGCAAGGAGGCCACCATGGAAGAATGTGAGAGTACCAAGGGGATATACAAGCGGTGTGGGGACAACATTTTTAGGCGATGATGGGGGATCATGAGAGGGAGATGATAGGGTAGTGGCATTTGGATGGGTGGTATCAGGAGAGGGATTAGGGGATATGATAGGATCTAGATTTGTGGTAGTGGGTGCATGCGATGGATATGGAGTAGTGGAAGCTTGAATGACAAGGGGATCATGGGATGGAATGGATGGGGGGCTGTGATTTTGATGTGGACTAGATGGGATGGTAGGATCTTGATTTGGAGAAGGGGATATGTTGGCATGCTTTGGATTAGGCTCTTGGCATGACTCATCGTGTGCAGGAGGCATGGTAATGGAGTCTTGGTGGGAATATTTAAGGGGGGAAGATGGAGGGATAAAGGATTCAAAAAATTCATGGGAAGGGATTTTAGTGGATTGGATTTGGGTGTCGTTGATGGGTTCGACGATTCTCAGAGTAGGAGGTGGATGTTCAATGGATTTGGTAGATGTGATGGTAAGGGATGGGGAGTTAGTGGATTCAAAGGATGTGATGGTAGGAGATGGGGGCTCAGTGGATTTAGAGAATGTGATGGTAGGAGATGGGGGCTTAGTGGATTTAGAGGATGTGTTTGTTTCATCATTGATAGGTGTTAGGTGGAGAAGGGTCTTGTCACTAATGACCGTGGATGATGGGTTGGGATGGCATGATTCCATAACTTCAAGGTGTGGAGTGGGAGATGTCTTATTTGCTATAAGTCCTTGGAGAACTTTTGGAGTGAAAAACTTGAATACTCTAGGCTGTGATGGCATGGTAGGAGGGGATGAAGGATTATGGATTGGTGGGGGATTAGGACTAGGGATTGGTGGACTAGGATTAGATGTGGGAATGGGATTGGATGCAGGACTGGGAATAGATGGGGGATTAAGATTAGATGAAGGGTTAAGATAGGGATATTGGAATGGTGAATTAGGATGGGAAGATTGATTTTAGTAAGGGTATTGGGATGGTGGATTAGGATGGGAAGATTGAGGTGGCAGATTGAGATAGGGAAATGTGGATGTCAGATTAGGATAAGAAGATGTGGATGTTATATTAGGATAGGTTGGTGTGGATGTTGGATTAGGATAGGAAGGTGTGAATGTAGGATTAGGGTGAGTAGATTGGTATGGAAGATTAAGGTAGTGGGTATATGCAGATGAAGGATTGAAATAGGAGGATGTGGACGAGGGATTGGGATAGGGGTATTGTGATGGAAGACTAGGACAAGAGGAGGCAAGTGTTGGATAAGAGGATGATGTAGATGAAGGGTATGATAGATATCCCTTGTCAAAGGTAGCATAAGGAGCATGATTAGGCATGGATGAAGACATAACAAGATAACTCAAAGGGGTGATTGGATTTGGGAAAGCGGGTGGAGAAAGCTTACTAGCAATGATAGTGTCAAGGGAATCTATGTCATAGTCCTCTTGATCGACAAGACTTTCGTTATCATTGTCGACGTAATTAAGGTTTCCCTTGACTACTATTGACGGAGGATAAGGATTAATGATGATGAAAGGATAAAGAGAATGGTTTAAAGACTTTGGATGGGAACAGACTAAAGCTCAAATTGGGATTTAAGTTAAGCTCATATTAGGATGATTGGATGATGTGATGGGATTGATTCTAACGATCGGAATTGATTATCAAAGGATGATTACGACACCAAATCTACTTCGAGATGGAAGTAGATTGATTGGGTCAAAGGTGATTGGATAAGGATGTGATTGGATTGGATTAGGTAGGATTGGATAAGATCGATCAATGATTGATAAGATCAACTGATGGATTGGATAAGATGACGAAAGAGACTGTAAAGCTCATTAAGAGATTACCATAGGATACTGATTGATCAGATAAAAGGATAAATGGATTATTATAGCACCAAATCCACTTTGAGATTGAAAATGGATTGATTGGGCCAACAATAATGATTATCTTAGGAAATATGACAATCCTAAGTGGATGTTGACGATGATGATCAGATCAAACACTTAGGTCAATTTGGATAATAACTCGAGTCAGAGTTCAAGGGATTTAGATGGGGAAAATGATGATTTGATTGGAGAAATGGATGAAAAAAATACTCAAAATGAGCAAATGATTGATCGGGATGGATGAACGATTACTCAAAATGAGTAAATGACTGCTAAGAATAGATGGATGACTCTCAGAACAAGAAGATGAAAGCTCGAAATGAATGATAGATTACTTAGAACAAGTAGACGATTGATCAGGATTATAGAATGAGAGTTTGAAATGATTGAAGGTGGTGCGAAATGGATGAACGTTCACTTGAAACGAGTAAATGAATGATTGAAATGACAGAAAAAGAGTTCAGAATGGTGAAAGGAGGTTCGGAATGAATGATCAGAGAGACATAATAGGAGTTCAAAATGATGAAGAGTGAGAATTCAAAATGATGAAAGGGGGTTTGAAATGGATGACCGTTTGCTCGAGAGTTCGAAATTATGAAAGGTTGTGTGAAATGGATGAACATTTACTCAGAACAAGTAAACAGATGATCAGAATGATAGAACGATAGTTCGAAATGATGAAAGGTTGTGTGAAATGGATGATTGTTTACTCAGAATGAGTAAGCGGATTATCAGAATGATAGAATGAGAGTTCAAAATGATGAAAGGTTTTGTGAAATAGATGAACGTTTACTTGGAACGAGTAAACGGATGATTGGAATGATAGAACGAGAGTTCAAAATGATGAAAGGTTTTGTGAAATAGATGAACGTTTACTTGGAATGAGTAAACAGATGATTGGAATGATAGAATGAGAGTTCAAAATGATGAAAGGTTGTGTGAAATGGATGGACGTTTACTCAGAACGAGTAAATAGATGATTGAAATGATAGAACGAGAGTTCAAAATGATGAAAGGTTGTGTGAAATGGATGGAAATTTACTCAGAACGAGTAAACGGATGATTGGAATGATAGAACGAGAGTTCAGAATGTTGAAAGAATGTGTGAAATGGATGAAAGTTTACTTAGAACAAGTAAATGGATAATCAAAATGATAGAATGAGAGTTCAAAATGATGAAAGGAGGTGTGAAATGGATGAACATTTACTCGGAACGAGTAAAAAGATGATCATAATGATAGAATGAGAGTTTGAAATGATAGATGAAGATGTGAAATGGATGAACGTTTACTCAAAATGAGTAAATAGATGATTGAAATGATAGAACAAGAGTTCAGAATGATGAAAGGATGTGTGAAATAGATGAACGTTTACTCGAAATGAGTAAATGGAAGATCAAAATGATAGAACGAGAGTTCAGAATGATGAAAGGATGTGTGAAATGTATGAACGTTTACTCAGAATGAGTAAACAAATGATCAGAACGATAGAACAAGAGTTCAGAATGATGAAAGGATGTGTGAAATGGATGAACATTTACTTGGAATGAGTAAACGAATGATCGAAATGATAGAACGAGAGTTTAGAATGATGAAAGGATTTGTGAAATGTATGAACGTTTACTCAAAATGAGTAAATGAATGATCGAAACAATAGAACGAGAGTTCAGAATGATGAAAGGAGGTGTGTAACGGATGAATATTTACTCGGAACGAGTAAACGGATGATTGGAATTACTAAACCAAAGTTTGAGATGATAGATGAAGGTTCAAAATATATGAGTGTTTACACAGAACGAGTAAATGAATGATTGAAAAGGGAGAACAACTATTCATAATGGATGAATGAAAGGTTGAAATGACTAAAGCTCAGATTAGGGTTTTGGTTAAGCTCAGATTGGGATTAGATAAAGCTCAGATTAGGATTGGGTTGAAGCTTAGAATGATTAGAGGATGTGATGGGATTGATTCTACACCAAATTTTTGGGTTTAAGGAACATAAGGTGCTAACAATCAGATTTTTCCAGATTTGGCAATTTTCAAAAATTATCAAATTTTGCCATTTTAGGAAACCTCACGGACGTACTTTTGAGAGTCCAATTTTTCCCAAAAAAAAACCCAAAACCAAGATAGGATGAATTGCCAACTAACATCCCAAATTTGAGACATGCATTTCGAGTTATTGACAAAAAGGATTTTACGAGAGACTAAAAAATAACACTAAAGTGCGATTTTGAGGGTCAAGATGAAAGTTTGATGCCCCAAAAATGTGGCGAAATGGGGTCTGAGGGATTTCCAGTCAGTCGGGAGTCCACATGCCATCTCATAATGCAACCACCCATAAAATTTCAGCTCAAATAAACACCCGAGTCAAAAGTTATGGCCTCCAAAAGTTTCAGCACAAAAATCAAAATTCTCAAAATGAAGTCTAGGTGATTAGGATGGATGATTTGATGCTAGATACAGACTCTAATGATGTTCTAAGTGCTAGAATTAGGATTGGATTGAAAGAGATGATGGGATTTGTCAGATTTGGGAACTAGATATGTTTGTTTGCCAAATTTGTGCAGAGGGGTGACTGTGCCCCGCTTTTGGGGCGACTATGCCCTCCGAGGCGACTATGCCATCCTAGGGTGACTGTACCCTCCTGAGGTGACTGTGCCCTCCTAGGGTGACTGTGCCCCCTCCTGGGGTGACTGTGCCCTCCTGGGGTGACTATGCCCCCTCTTGGGGCAACTATGCCCTCCTGGGGTGACTATGCCCCCTCTTGGGGTGACTGTGCCCTCCTAGAGGGGCAGATTCATCCTTTTTCAGGGCAGATTCACCCCACTATGGGGAAAATTTGCCCCACTGCTTTGTGGACTCCTTAAGTGGGTAAACGGGCTGTAAGAGATGTGCGATTGGAATGGGGTGTTAGATTATAATTGGATTGAGAAAATAGATGATTGGATTGAAAAAATGAATGATAGGAGTGGATGAACAAGCACTCAAAATTGGTAAATGATTGCTTGGAATGGATGATTGAAAGCTCGAAATGGGTAAACGATTGATTGGAAAGGATGAAAAAATCTTAGAATGAGGAGATGGATGCTTGGAATGGATGAAAGATTACTCAAAACGAGTGAGCGGAGGATTTGAAAGGGATGAAAGACTACTTGGTCAAATAGATGTTTGGAATGGTTAGATGAAGGTTTGGAATGGTAAAAATGGGGGTTTAAAATGATCAAATGGAGGCTTTCAAAGGTTTAGAATGACAAAATGGAGGCTTGGGATAATGAGATAATGATTGGGAATGATTAAATGATGGCATAGAGGCTAAACAGATCCAAATGGGGCGATTTCGGGTGTTCAGGAGGGCAAATTCGTCCCTCTGCAGTAAATCAGGGGGCACAGTCACCCTTTTGCGATAAATCAGGGGGCACAGTTGCCCTTCTGCAGTAAATTAGGAGGTGCAGTCACCCTTCTGCAGTGAACAGGGAATTGGTTTGATGAAAATGACTATGGCAAGGACTTTAAAATGACAATAATAAGGCCAATTTGTCAAAAAGTTTACTAGTTTCTCACAAGAACACACTTTCAAGCAAACATAATCCTATAATTAGTGTTAAGGGTATGGCCAACGTGGTCTTAATCTAGGATGCACAAGGTGTCTAGGGAGTCCTTGATATACTCTCAGTACGTGAGGCACAACCGTGAACACTAGCCCGTCACAAGCGTGAGTCAGGAACCCCAGTGAGATACTAAAGGGCTTAGACCAAATCTTCACGTCTATCTAGGTATCACCCTAGCTTCAACGCTCTTCCAATTACGACGCAATTGGATTGGGGTACAACTTTCGCTCTCCCCACTTTATATACCCCACTGGTATGCGTGGTTGGAATCATTCCTTGGGGTGATGAAATCCCCAAGCAGGTCCCACTAGAAAGAAAGCACTAGTCGTTTCTAATTACTCTCTAGACTCACAGGAAGTGCAAGGGGAAAGCGAAAACAAGCTAATGCTCCCTTTGGGTAACAGAAAAAGATAGACACAGCAAGCAATGAATATTACTTCCCCTAATTAAACTATATTCTCATATTAACGAAAACAACAAGGTAGCTTTAAAAAACTGAGCAAATGGATAGATCCTCAAGCAAATGTTAATTATTTTATCCCACTTTCTTCATCAATTTCATGAGAATATGTCGCAAAAAGTTAGCAAAAACACCAATATCCTTGCAAGAAATAGTGTTAGGGGGTTAGTACCTGAAAACAACAAAAACCAAAGCTAAAATGACAATTTTACCTTCCGAGATGTATTGCTTTGTGGTGACAAGAGGGCATAGTCGCCCTTCTATGGAAAATTGTTAGCACAAGAATTTTAGCCAAGGGGGCGTAGTCGTGCCTCTACAGAAAAGTGTTAGCACAAAAAATTTAGCCAAGGGGGCATATTCGCCCTTCTGTAGAAAAGTGTTAGCACAAAAATTTTAGCCAAGGAGGCGCAGTCACCCTTTTGCAAAAAATTAGGGGGTGTAGTCGCCCTTTTGCAGTAAATCAGGGGGTGCAATCGCCCTTTTGTGGAAAATTAGGGGCGTTGTCGCCCTTTTGTGAAAAATCAGGGGTGTAGTCATCCTTCTGCAGTAACCAATAGGGCGTTGTCACCCTTTTGCGACGTATTTCTGCAAAAAACTTAACAGCAGCAAATGTGAAATACAGGAACCCGCTTGTGGGTCCCACCGGGCGTGCCAAAAATGTGATATCCAAATGTCTAACCTATTTTAATCAATTAAAATGCAATGGAAAAATATAATGAAACACCTCAAGATTAGCCTAAGAAGTTTGTAAATGCAAAGAGAAAAGTGTTAAATAATGCTAAATAGATATACCTCCCTTTTGCAGTTGAAAAATCCTTGGTTGGGCCTTGATTTGGATGTGCTTTGTATGCTCCTTGATGACTCTTGATATGAATAAATGAAGGACTTGACTATGTGCTTGAATGCAAATGTAAATGGGTGCAATTGATGGCTAGATGAGTGCACAAAATGGCAGCATTTAGTTGCAAAATGGCTAAGTCCCCAAATGCCTTAGAGGATGGGGTATTTATAGAGAAACTTGAATTTTCTAGAGAATTCAATGGTTGGGATTTATCCAACAAAGTCAAGATAAAGGGCTAAGGTGAGTTGAGGACTCACAAGCCCTCACATTTTGACATGTGGAATGTGAGAGGGATAAGGGTGAAATAATGTGTAGATGATGTGGAAGGAGAGTACATGATGTGGAGGAAGGACATGTACCTTGGAAGTACATTGGGAGATGAGAAGATTCCTTGGAGGAATAAATGTGAATTAAAAATTCACATGCTTGGGAGAATCTAGTGGATAAGAGAGGGTCTCCAAAAAGGTGGGAGTTTGTCACATGTGACTTGATGTGACAAGTCAAAGATTCTAGAATATGCATGGGAAAAGGGGATTCTAGAAGGAATAAAAGTGAATTAAAAATTCACATGGGGAAGAGGGGAACCTAGGGTGAATAAAAAAGAATTAAAAATTCCTTGGGGGATGGGGAGAGTTGACCAAGGTACTAATTAGGCTTAACTAATCAGTAATTAGAAGATAATTAGGGGTTAATGAGGATTAAAAGCCAACTTGCAAAAGTTGGAGGATGTGATACATCCTAATCAAGGATTAGGCATGTGCACATCCTTAATGAAGAGATTAGGAGATGGATCAGGATTAGATGAAAATGACATGTGAGGAATTAAATAAATGTAATATTTATTTAATTCATTTGATGAAAAGGGGATTAAAGAGGGTAAAGTATTTAATTATTAATTAAATACCTTAGGGTTTTGGCAGAATTAAGGATATTAATTAAATAATAGTAATATTACTTAATTAACTCAGATAAGAGGATGTTTAGATGAAAAGTGATAAATTTGGATAAATTAGGTGTCCAAATTTGGATGTTTATAGATATATTGACAAATATTATAATTTTATTGAGGCCCCTAACTCTATATTATATACTTATCATTTACACATTTTTCTATGCACAGACCACTTATCCTTCTTTCCATATTAATTGTGCACCCTATCCACTTATTTATTGCTTCCATGCTCACAAGTTTATTCCCATGCACATACTATAAATTGCGATCAAGACCCTTTTCTCCTAAGACTAGTTTGTAGTTGTGGGTTTACCCTTGTAGTCATGAACTAATTCCACACTAGAATAAAACTCAAATTTGGTTGACTTCCCACCTCTACCCTTCTTGCCTAGAGCTAGCTAAACACAAGTTTGTGTGATATGTTATTGCCCTTGTATTTAAAGGCATGCAATTTATTAATTTTAATAATTAAAGAAAGTGAGAGTTCATTCAAATATACACACTTCAATTGATGTTGTAAAAGGAATCCAACATTGGACTACCATTCTTGTGACATTTGTATGATTGAAGAGTTTTTTTTTCAATATTGTGCAGCTTTAAGGGATTATGTTATTGATTACACAACACACATATTAATTTCTTGTTGAAGAAATCAAAATAAATCCTTTTGAGAATCTTTATTTAAATTATTTGATATCATATATGCACAATCTTATAATAATTTTAAATTTACTAAATTGATATATTCCTATATCTACTTAAAAATAATTATTATTTCTATATTAAAGATTGAATATCAAAGTATACAAATATACTATTAGACAAAAAGTGAAATAATCTTAGGACCACATAAGGTCAATCATATGTCCAACTAAATGACTACACGAGGTCAAAATTATGTGCTACTACATGACCATGCAGGTTCAGATATAAAAGTTATATACTATTGATTAACTATACAAAAAGGAATTGTGCATTTTTGCAACTAAAATGGAGAACTTAACTACCATGATCACCTACATTCCAATTATTATATACTATCTTTATATATGCTATAAACATAAGAGGTTCTTGCTACTACAAAAGGAGTCTATGTTAATAAGGGGCGGTTCAACTAGTAAAGTATCACCTTGGTTAAGATGAATTCTAGTACCTCTCTGAAAGTTCAAATAATTTTCTAGGATCTCTGATGAGTGATGTTCATTGTATTTTCTTTGAAAATCCAAGTAGCTCTACATGTATCGAACATCCTAAAATCTATTAAATAGCCACTATATTTCATACTTTATCTCCTCCCTATTGATAGCTATAGTTCCTTCTTTGAGTAGGGAGTGAAACTTTTCTTTGGATATTTTCATTGTTAGCATTGCTTGCACAACAATATTATGAAGTATGAGTCATTTTATAGACACAATAAGCACTCTCCTAGATCCTTGATACACATCCTCATTCCTAGTTTTCTATATAATCCATAATATGTAAGCAATCAATATAAGCCAAAACAAATTTTAAAAGCATTGATTTAAACCATTTATGTCCCCCAAAATAATTTCCTATATTTTAATCACCTTCTTCTCACCCCGCCCCACTAGATCAAAAAGTAACATCAACCAAATCTCTTTGGCATAGAAGTAGTCAAAAAAATGTGTTGAATACTTTCAAGTTGTTTACAAACAAAGAAACATGGAATATCATTAGGAGCTAAGTTAATAGGAAGTTTTTAGAAAATCAACAACCATTGGAAACATGCAAACTTGGGCTCAAGGATATTATTCCAAAGCCCTTTGAATGTTTTAGACCAAGACACATTCAAGAAGTTAAAAGTCCAAGAGCGGTAAATAAAATTAAAAGGATCATGAGAAAATATTAAGAACCTATAAATGATTTTTCGGGAAAGATTGCATCAGTTATTTTTGTCAAACCAAAAAATGGAAGCAAGAAAATCATCTTCATTAGAGAAACAAATAGGAAAAGTAATAGTCTTATAGGCTTCTCTAAAAAATTTGAATGTCCTCTAATGAGTTGGAGGAAAATTACAAGAACAACTCAATTCATGCTAGGATTTAAGGTGATTATGACTAATAATGTCTTCAAAGCATTTTATTCCTTTTGAGTGCCAAGCTCTTGTAGAGCACCCCTACAAAAGAGCAAGGGGTTTTGCTACACCCTTAATATTGGTGTACATTGGGTTATGAATAGTCGCCTTGTGGCTATATTAACTCTTAATTAAGTGATATTATCATTATTATATTGTTATTTAGTTATTTAGGTCAGCCTAAAGCTTGTATAGGGCTATCTAAGTCGGCCTAGGTGATATCCTAGGCATAAATAGGTATATATAGGAGGTAGTGAGTCTTATTTCATTATCAGATTATGAATTGTTTTCTCATTGGAGATATTTGGAGGTTGTCCCATCAAAGTGGCTTGTTATTCTCAAATATTTTAAAGTAAATTTTTAGCATATTTCATATCATATTCTTCTTTTGTGCAAGTTATTTCATTACAAGTGGTATTAGAGCATGATCTTAGCACCGTAGAGGCAAGGTGTCTTCTTAATATTGGAGGTCAATTTGGAAGGAACATATCTTTCAAATTTTGGAAACAAATGTTTCTAATTTTTAAAGGGATTTTTAAGACCATATTGAAGAAGATAGAGTCTAGATTTTAGAGGAATTTGAGCATAATTGAGTGAATTATTGTAGAATTAGGGTTTCTACATAATTTAATTAGAAGCTACATATCTCTTGCATCTTGCCGAATTGGACCCTAATTTTTATTGGGTTATTGAAGAAATAATAGAGGATCATACATGTCAAAATTTGGAGAAATTGAAGAAAAAACAAGCAAGTTATTGATAAATTAGGGTTTCCAACAAATTCACTCTTAGGGCTATAAATTTGCCAATTTCTTAGAGTTTTTTTTGGTAAATGTTATCTTGGTCCTAGTAAGTTATAGTAAATTTTTTAGAGGATTTAAGTTTCATTTATGTGATTTATTACAAAATTATTTTCTACCATCATGACGGGGCTTGCAACAAGAGGCAAAAAGAATGCTAACACATCAAGGAAATTTTTAGAGAATGAGGGAGTAGAAAATAAGGATTTTAACCCTAAGGATGAAATAAACAAATTCAAGGGTGATATTTCATCATTAGAGAAAAATATTATGGAATAAATGGGTGAATTGAAATCATTTATTCAAGGTATATGGTGAAAGGGTGAAGATACACCTCATAAGGTGGAAGATAATGCTCTTGTTGGACATGAATTCCTTGGAATTGACTTGGGTTTCAAGAAGGATCCTTCCTTTAATAATCATATGCCAAGGAAATTCAGACCTATGTTGAATATGAGAAAGTTTGATGGCAAGGATCCAACCAATTGGCTAAACCAAATGGAGCAATTCTTTGATATTCATCATGTTCCTAGTCAAAAAAAGGTGGCTATGAGATCATTATACCTAGAACCAGATCAATTTATTTGGTATCACTGGTTATGTGGTGAGAAGAGAAAAAGTGGTTGTGTGGTCACATTGTCAATTTTTCAAGAGGAACTTGCTACCCATTATGGAGATAACTTCATGGATAGCTACTTTTGCCAACTCAAAAAATTAAAGAAAATGGGCATGGTCAAGGATTATATTCAGAAATTTCAAACCCTTTCTCTAAGAGTAGAGAATGTGGTAGAAGAAAATATGAACTTGAACTATTTATGGATAGTTTAAAGGATCATGTAAAATATGAAGTACGATTGTTCCAACCACAATACTTATTGCAAGCAATAGTAATGGAAAGACAAGTGGAGGAGAAGTTTCTGGCTAGCAAGAGAAAAGGGAATATAAGTTTTAGTGAAAGGAGGATCTCCTACACATCCACTACCACATCCTACTAGGTTGACTGTGTGTGAGAAAAATATGGGAATCAATAATTAATTCAAACCACACAATTTATGCAACGTGTTATATTAAGGAAATCAAATTTAACAAAACAAATGGTAAAGTGATTCCTCAAACCCATTCCATCATCCTCTATTCTTAAGGATCTTGTAGTAGTGCTCTCAGATTTTAGGTATGCACTAAACTACTGGAATGACACCTAAGAAATGAGAATCCATTAAACTAAAATGTAGGAAATTATACCTACACCTACATGATTGATGAATTTGATGGATGATATGCTAAATATGTTGAATGATATGATGTATACAAAATGATGCTAAATGTCGCAATGATAAAATGCTAAGCTAATGGATATGCTATGGAAATTCTAAAATGGTAATGCAAAAAATTAAGTTCCTAGAAATGAAATTGCCATTAAATAACACTAGTTGAAATCAATTGCTAAATTCTAAGCTAAAATGCGAATGCTAAGCTCACTAATGCTGAAAGTATTTCTGCAGAGTAGATTTATGCTATGCTCTCTATCTAAAAAGATGTAAATGATCCTCTATTTGTAGATTTCATCAAGGCATCAAGTAATGTGGAAGCAATGGACAATCGGGATTCAGTCCGGAGAGATCAATGATGAGAAGTGAAGAGGTTAGAGAGAATCAGGGAAGTTGTTCCCTTTAATAGAACAAGCTTGCCAAGTGTAGAAGGGAATAAATGCAAAGGAGAAGCCATGTGTCTCTAAGGTTGTTAAAATTGTTGAGGATAAATGCCCATTTAGAAATTAGAAATAATTAATTTCATGTGCCACATGGTGAGGTGGGAGGAGGTTAGAAAATTTAGAGAAATGTGACAAAATTTGAATTAGAAATTCAAATTTAATGAGAGGAATTAATCAAATAAAAAAATTCGTTAATTTTGTTTATTTAATTAAATATGAAGAAAGTGGTTTAGATAGGAAGAATTAAGAAATACGAACTATATAAATAAAATTTACAAATTATTTATAAGTAGAGGAAATAAAGATTTTATAAATTAAATAACTAGTATTTAATTAATTTTCTCCAGACCAATTTTAGATGTATACATTTTGACCCTATTTGAAGTGATGTGTTTACACATTGCTTCAAAGAAATTTTTTCCAATGCTAATAAAATTTTGATAATGCCTCAAATGGTAATTTTCAGGAGATAACAAATATATGCCCCCTCGGGTGATAAATCGGGGAATTTTTGATTTTTTAAAGATTTTTGAAAATTTTGATGATTTCTAATGATGTTGATGGAAATTTTCTAATATGATGATGTTCCAACGATTTATCTCCCGACATAGAAGAAATTAGCTGCCATTTGATTAATTGATCCCTTAAAAATTAAAATATCCCATCTTAAATCCCACTTTAATTAACCCTTTTAATAGTCCAAAAAAAGTGAAAAAGAAACTCATTTGTGCACTTTTGATTTTGAATTTTTTGGAGTGAGAGCAACTTGAGCAATTTAGCCAAAATGGTGATCCCCTATGAGAATCATTGATTCAAGCGTGTGCAATGACATAACCGGCCAGCGGCATACGGACCTCCGGTATGAATTTCCAAAACCTTCTTTGTAAATTTTTTGAATTGTTTTTCCCTCCTTTTTAATTTTGAAAATTTGTTGTTCTTCATGTTTTAGTGCATTAGCCATCTGTTATAGCGTATGAGACTTTTTATGTGGCGTATCAATTAAAGTGGCACATAGTGTAAGGAAAGCAGAGGTGCAGAAACATTTTCCTAACATCAAATCCACAGGGAAGAATGCAATGAAGGACTTTTAATTTTCAAATTACAATCTAATTAAGAGACACAAGAAAGATTTTCAGAAATAGAACAAATACACAGACAAATGAACAACAGTTTTACGTGGGAAAACCTTGTCGGGAAAAAACCCACCACACCAAGCTGAATCTATTTGTATTACAGTAACAAACAATTACATACAAAACAAAGATACAACTCTCTAGCATTAGTCACAGTAGATTTACTCACTATTCATCAGTTATAGACAATGCTCTCATTTAACCTGATTCAACTCTCTCTAGAATTCTTATCACATTTTGATTTTATCCTCTTTTGATCCTTATCCGCCAATGCTCCATCGAAGAAAGTTTCCATGCCTTTTCAGATTTTTCCTTGCATGCATTTTTTCTCCAGCATTGCAACTAATGCAAAAATCCAACTGTCATCCATTTGAAATCCACTTCCTCTAATTTATCCACTAGGATGCCACATAGGATGGTCACATGGTCAAAGGTGATCAAACTTTTTTGGCATATTGGTGAGACACTAAGTGTCTCTCCCCGATGCCACAAAGTAATCGACTTAAGTCTCTAATAGTCGGCAAGAGGTTTCAACGAACACCATGAGTCATACCGAGTCCATCAACATTCAATACATTTCTATTAGAAAAAGATTCCTCTATTGGCAAGATGTTTACCGATGCTTGCAAGTCATATCGAACTTAGAGAGACCATCGGCAAGACATACCGATCTCGCCAAGACCTCATATCGAATTCTTTGAGTTATGCTGTCGTGTGTTTTCCATTCGACGTGACTATCACTTTTCGGTGAGACTCATATCGAATGCCACAAGTCACAACGATGAGACATTCCATCGGCAAGACATATCGATCTTCGCCAAGACCTTTCACCAAGTGCCGAGAGTTACTCCGATGACCACATGCTATCGGTAAGATTGTCGGTGTGACTTATCCAAGTTCCCAAGACTTCATAACGAAGTCTTTTGTCACCGCGAATACATCAAAAGAAAACTCCCATCGTGAGACCTTTCTTCTTCATTGTGACCTCTCCCCGATGATCCTTGTGTTACACCGATAGCCAAATGCTATCAGTGAGACTTTCACCATTCACTAGGACTTCTCCCCGACACCCATGAGTTAGCCTGATAAGATCAAACTGTAGCCCAGAGAACTCCATTTGACAAAAGGTCATGCTGAATGCTCCTAGTTATAGTGATAGATTTCATTTGGCAAGACATCAACTCTATTGTGGTGACATGAGCTTATAAAGCAGATTTAGAACAATTAGTCACCTAGACATGAACAATGTCACAACGACTTTGCCCTTCAGGAGTTCCATGTCAGTAAGGATTGAGGAACATATTCCAACAAGCTCCCACTTGATGAAGATCTTACTGACACCTCCAAAGCATAATAAAACTATTGAAATTCATGGGCCAAGAGGCCCATCGAACTGGCACACCACCTGAACTTTTCTGTGCTCACAGGCTTCATCAGTGCATCTGCAACATTCTCTAGAGTATCCACTTTCTCCAAAGAGACCTTCCCATCCTCCACCATATCTCGTACAAAGTGATACTGTACATCTATATGTTTCGTCCTGGCATGGAAAGTAGGATTCTTTGCCAAACATATAGCACTATGACTGTCACAGTAAATGGTAATTTTTCTTGCATCAAAATCAATGTTAGAACACAAACATTTTAACCAGATTACTTCTTTACAGGCATGTGTTTCTGCCATGTATTATGCCTCTGTAGTGGACAAAGTGACTACAGCCTGTTGTTTGCTCATCCAATTCACTGCACCACCATTCATCATGATAAAATATCCATTGGTGGATCTTCTGCTGTCAATGTCCCTTGCCCAATCAAAATCCACATAACCTTGAATGCTGAGAGTTCTCTGTGATTCAACCAAGTTTCCATGGTAACACAAAGCATAGTATGAAGTACCCTTCAGTTATCTAAACACTCTCTTCACAACATCCCAATGTGTCCTTCCAAGATTAGCCATAAACCGACTAAGTACTCCCACTGCTTGGGAAATGTCTGGCCTTGTACAGACAATTGCATATATAAGGCTGCCAACCACACTAGCATATGGCACACTGGTCATGTCCTCCATCTCAATAGGATATTTTGGACAATCTTCAATAGATAGCTTCATTCCCCGTGTAACTAGAACAACTAGCTGGTTGCAATCAGTCATGCAAAATCTCTCTAAAACAGTCATGATATACTTACTTTGACTCAGCCAAAGTTTTCTATTTTTCCTGTCCCTAGTTATTTCCATTCCTAGAATGTACCCTGCTGCAGCAAAATCTTTCATTTCAAACTTTACAGACAACTAAGACTTAAGATCAGAAATCATTAGCTTACTATTGCCTACGAACAACATATCATCAACATAGAGAGCAATAATAAGGACTTGATCACTTTCAGCTTTGTAATATACACAGTGATAAGATTTTGATCTTACAAATCCTAATGACAAAAAAAAAGTGTCAAATTTCTAGTACCACATTCGAGGAGACTGTTTTAACCCATACAAAGTTTTCTTTAACTTGCAAACTAGTCTTTCCTTACCTTTTTCCACAAAGTGCTCCAGCTGGGACATATAAATTTCTTCTTCAAGGTCACCATGAAGAAATGTTGTCTTCACATCTATCTGTTCAATTTCTAAGTCATACGCTACTACAAGTGACAAAAGAAATCTAATAGATGTCAGCTTAGTTATAGGAGAAAAGATTTCTCCATAATCAATTCCCTCTACCTAGGAACAACCTTTCGCAACTAGCCTTGCTTTATATTTTTCTACACTGCCATCCACACCTATTTTCTTTTTAAACACCCATTTGTAGCCCACAACTTTTCTGCCTTTAGGCAATGGCACCAAACTCTAGGTATCATTCTTTTCTAATGATGCCATTTATTCATTCATGGCTTCCAACCAATAGTTTGAATCAGACATTTTAAATGCCTCTTTCACAGTCCTAGGTTCATTAGTGCTAGAAATTAAAGCATAGGCACAAGTAGATTCTATTAAAGAAAACCCATACCAATTAGGTTGCTTTCTTTCACAAGTTGACCTCCTCACAAAATGAGGCTGAGGTGGTTTTTCATCTTCTTTAGAACTTTCAGAGCTACTTGAGCTTTCCTTAGTATCAGGTACATTTTGATTTTTCAATTCCTCTTTATCTGGTGTTGGAGGAATTCCTGCTACATCCTTTTCATTTTCTAATTTCTTCTTTGACTGTAGATCCAATGTAGAAGGTTTCAGTTCACGAAAAAATAACGCTTCTGCTGTACAAAACCTTCTCAGTTTCAAGGTTCCAAAGCTTGTATCCTTTTATGCCAGTGTTATAGCCAATAAAAATACACTTTACAACTTTGTTTTCCAACTTAGATCATTTTTCAAATGGCACATATGCATATGCCTCACAGCCAAAGACACGAATATGTCTTAGAGAGGGCTTCTTTCCAGACCATGCTTCCAAAGGCATCTTCTCAACAAGAGCAGGGTTAGGAGAATGATTTACCAAGTAACATGCTGTAGAGACTGTTTCAGCCCAGAACTTCTCCTCCAAGCCAACACTGCTCAACATACTTCATGCTCTTTCCATTACTATCCTGTTGAACCTTTCAACAACTCCATTTTGTTGTGGAGTGTAAGGTGTAGTCTTATGTCTTTTAATCCCATGATCTATATAGTACCTTTCGAATTCATCTGAACAAAACTCACCACCATTGTCAGTCCTTAAACATTTTATTTTCCTACTAGTCTGATTTTCTACAAGGTTTTTAAATTCCTTAAACGACTAAACACTTCTGATTTACTTTTCAAAAAATATGCAAATGTTCTTCTTGAATAATCATCAATAAACAACACATAGTATCTTGATTTAGATGGAGAAGGAACATTCATTGGACCAAACACATCATAATGAATATAATCAAGCAAACTAGAAGATTTGTGAGGACTGGAATAAAATTAAACACGATGTTGCTTTCCATATATACAATATTCACAAAATTCAAACTCAAGGTTACAATCTTCAAGCCCTTCTACCAGGTTTTTATTTTTCAAGGTTGTTAAACCTTTCTCACCAATGTGGCCTAGCCTATGATGCCAGAGCATAGTCTTCTCTGCTAGAAGTTTAACCTCCATGGTGTTTACTCCATCAGGAACATTTCCCTCATGAGTAGCTTTCTGTGACTTCGCAGAGACACTATTGCATTGAATAGCTTGTGCATCTAGCTTGTACAAGGTACCAATTCGATCCCCCCCTAGCCAGCACTGTAGAGCCTCTAGTCATCTTGTAGCCATTTCCAGAGAATGTGACCTACACTCTAATATCATTCAGCTTACTTACAGAAAGTAGGTTTCGAGCCATATTTGGTATATGCATCACATCATTAATTCCCTTTACTCTTCCATTAGGGAATTGAATTCTGACTCTTCCACGGCCAAAAATTTCCAAAGATGAATCACTTGCTAAGTACACCTTTGCAACATTGTATTCTTCATACTTCATGAACCAATCTCTATGATGTCATGTGGAAAGATACTCTAGAATCAATCAACCAGACATCATCTGATGCCTATGTAGCCAAAGCTACAATGAAGGCATCTGTGTCACTTCAAGAAGAATCATTGCCAGAAGAGTTCTTCTTCTTTTTCTCCTCCTTGCAATCCTTTTGGACATGACTAGGTTGCCCACAATTCCAGCACTTCACCTTGTACTTCTTGCCAGGAGACTTTGATCTCCCTTCTAATTTTGATTTGGCTTTCTTGTCCTTCTTCTTGCCTTTCTCCTTTGATCTACCTCTGACAGTCAGAGCCTCCTTTGCCATCTCAGAAGATTTTCTTCTCATTTCTTCTGATAGGAAAGAAGCAACAACATCTTGCATCTTGAATGTGGATGTTGTACTCCCAATAGCCATCACCAGATGATCCCATGAATTAGGCAAAGAACATAACAGTAGAATGCATTGATCTTCTTCTTCTATCTTCACACCAATAGATGCTAACTGAGCAATCAACATATTGAAATCATTTAAGTGATTAGCAACAACAACTCCATCCTGCATCCTCAAGTTGTACAACTTCTTCCTCAAGAAAAACTTGTTCACCAAGGGCTTGCCCTGATAAATAGCACCTAGTCTTGTCCACAAAGAGGCTGTAGTCTTTTCTTCATGCACATTCAGAAGAACAGAGTTAGCTAAATAGAGCCTTATCAACCCTTTTGATTTTCTATCTGCCAGGTCCCAATCTTCCTGCTTCATGGCCTGAGGTTTCATTTCAAGCACAACAGTCCAAAGATCTTAGTCTACTAACAGATCTTCCATTTTGAGTTTCCACAACTCAAAGTTGCTACCATTGAATTTCTCTATTTCCACCTTCCCGGATGTGCTCGCCATCGTAATCTATAATTAAATTATCAGACATCTACTAGACTCCCACTGAAAAAGAATTGACACAAAAAACCCAACCCACTCACAAGGATAACACAACTGGCCAGGCTCTGATACCACTTGTAAGGAAAGCAGATGTGTGGAAACACTTTCCTAACATCAAATCCATAGGGAAGAATGCAATGCAAGACTTTTAATTTTCAAATTACAATCTAATTAAGAGATACATGAAAGATTTTCAAAAATAGAACAAATACACAAAGACAAATGAACAACAGTTTTACGTGGGAAAACCATGTTGGGAAAAAACCCACCACACCAAGCTGAATCTCTTTGTATTACAGTAACAAAAAATTACATACAAAACAAAGATACAACTCTCTGGTATTAGTCACAGTAGATTTACTCACTGTTCATCAGTTACAGACAATGCTCTCATCAAACCCGATTCAACTCTCTCTAGAATTCTTATCACATTCTAATTTTATCCTCTTGTTGATCCTTATCCGCCAATGTTCCATTGAAGAAAGTTTCCATGCCTTTTCAGATTTTTCCTTGCATGCGGTTTTTCTCTAGCGTTGCAACTGATGCAAAAATCCAACCGTCATCCGTTTGAAATACGCTTCCTCTGATTTGTCCACCGAGATGCTACATAAGATGGTCACACGGTCAAAGGCGATCAAACTTTGTTGGCATATCAGTGAGACACTAACAGTGTCTCCTTGATGCCACAAAGTAATCGGCTTAAGTCTCCAATAGTTGGCAAGAGGTTTCAATGAATGCCATGAGTCATACCGAGTCCATCGACATTCAATACATTTCTATCGGCAAAAGATTCCTCTATCGACAAGATGTTTTATTGATGATTGCAAGTCATATCGAACTCAGAGAAACCATCAGCAAGACATAACGATCTCACCAAGACCTCATATTGAAGTCTTCGAGTCATGTCATCATGTGTTTTCCATGGGGCAACATTGTTATAGATGTGGGCCTGAGATCATATAGTAGTTACACGTCTAGTGACAACTAGGTATCAGCCGATTAGGAGACCTTATGTCTATGGTTATACCGGCCTAGTTGTCCAACATAAGCTAAGAAAATTGGAGTATTGGAGACGCGTACTGGGTAACTTGGATTCTATGACATGGTGGCCATATGTGGATTGCAAGTAGTGGGCCGAGGATGACCTAGAGATGCCTTATTTTTGCACAGCCAAATATCTCATTGGATAGACACATTTCATTATTGAGAGATTCCTACTGATGAGGGTACTTAGACAATATAGGAGGGTGTAGGGGATTCCACAGGGATTGGCTACATATGCATAGAGATAGCAGGATGCCATAGAGTGGGGACCTAGCTTATCCTACTGTGGTGTTTTTGATGAGTACCGCAAATTACAGCCATTGATTTTGGACTATCATTCAGAGATTATGGAGGAATATATGACAAAGGAGTACTTGTAGTACTTTTGTGGACATTTGTTTCCTAGGATATCGAGGCCTGATGAGCTAGTGTTGGCATTGAAGGATGATGAGGAGAGAGCACCTAGATGGAGGAGAGACAAACGTGGTGGAGATGAGGAGGGAGATGGTGGTGATGGGGATGGAGGAGATGGGGGAGGTGTATGTGATGACGGTGGAGGTGGAGATGGGGATGGTGGTAGGGGAGATGGAGGAGGGGGTTCCCATCTAGGACTAGATGTCAGAGTGCCTTGAAAGAGGCTATCCTTAGTAGCTGCAACACAACAACACGTGCATATACGATTGCCCTCTCAGTAGCAATAGTCACAAATTGCAGCCCTACAGGCTCAAGTCCAGACCTTCAGGGCCAATTGACATAGATTTAGGGGCAGCTGCAGTCACAGGCATAGGTGTAGACGCAGACATAGGTGTAGCTCTTGTAGGCATAGGCGTAGCTCTCACAAGTAGAGGGATAGATTACCGCCTTGACAACAAAGAGATACAAGTTAAGACTACAGGTAGATTAGGAGGATGGTGTAGGAGAGAGATTGTAGAGGGCTACAAAGGGCAGTGAGATAGTGGATCATTTTTGGGAGGTAGGACACTTTGCCAAGGAGGAAAAGTTTTATCAAATTAAATATCATGAGGTTGTTCCACTAGAGTGTCACAAGAGCTACTCTTAGTCTGCCAGTCGCACTCGAACGAGGACTACCAGTAGGGGTGTGATGTAGCCACTTCCATGAGATCAAGGCTCAAGTCCATCAGGTGGGGGAGGCATAGGTCCGAAGATGCTAGCACCATTTGGGGGGAGCACTACATAGCTCCAACACATGATGTTTGTTGTATTTTGGACATGTATACATTGATACTTGATGATTTACTACCATTTTTATTGATGTATCTCTTCATATTTGGATATCCCTATACACTTGAAATTATTTTGAGATATATATGTAGTGATGATGATGGTTGATTTATATGCTTATACATGTGTTGATCATGATGGATGCATTTGATTTCTTATTATGTATGTTATGTGATTTTCTATATGATGATGATATGATAGGTTATGGATGCAACATGTGTTATGATTCTATGATGCTTTTATGAATGATGTCTATATGCCATATGTGATGAATCTTATTATGTGAATGAAATGTGATGGATGCTATGTTGTTGTACTTTTCTGATGCATATGTATGATGCAATATATGAAATGGATTATGAAAATGTTTCCTTTGGATTTTTTGTAATGAAAATGTATGAGTAAATGTGTAGATGGATGGGAATGATATGATAAATGCTTTGTTTTTGTATATTCATGATGCACTTATATGACCTAATGGAAAATGAATGCATAGAAAATAATGTGATAATGCTTTGTTTTTGGATTTTCATGATGTGAATATATGACCTAATGACTAGATGGATTATGAAATGATTCATAATGTGAATGAACTCTTAATGCTTATGCACCTAAATGCAAATGATCTTTTTGTTAGTGTCAAATGTACTCAATCTGTTAATGATAGAGATAACATCACTTGTAAAATTATATCAGCCCTAGAAAAATCTATAAATACAAATGCAACACTTAGTATGAATGCAGCCTAAACATGCAAACCTAATAATGCAATGTTGTCATCCTAGTAATCAATTTATTGTGCTTGGTATCATCATTGAGCTTTTGAAATGTTGAAAGTAAGTACAAACATCAATGGTATAATTAGACCATGATGACCTAAGTACTTCTTTCATGATGTTTGATAGTGCAAGTTAACACAAGCATCTAGGTATAATTGGACCAAGATGACCTAAGCATTTCTTATGTAAACATACAAGAGTTAATCATTTTCCTATGTGAATCCAGAATGCCATCAGTGATACTTTGTAGAGCACATCCCATGATGATTCACATAGTAATAATGATCAACTCACAAATAGCAAACAAAGAAAAATATCATTCTCGATCATAGTTTCTCTAGTTCTTGAAATCCTTGAGTTTCTCTAGAGAAATGATAACAACAATCATGATGTAAATAATTTGAACATTCATGCCAAAGTGATAAAACATTGATTTAGAGAATGGCCATCCAATGAAATCTATTTTGATTGATCTTGTTGTTGTTGGTTTAGATGGTTGGTTTTTGTGATTATGATTGATGTTCAATGTTGCGGTTCACTTGATCATTGTTTTTTTTTAATCATGTTGTCATACTATTGTTCATCTGTCATTTTAAGCTCAAAGATAGATTGCCCCCAGTGAGTTCAGGATTTTTCCCCCAGTGGAAACAAACTAATTTATTATGGATATGTACAATGATCACCAAGCCAAGGTGAGACACGACCGCGATGCCTTGATATGTACATGAGGCTCAAATGATAGATGTGGATAGTGATAGCACGAAGTCGATGGTCGAAACACATTCCAATAGAGGAAGAAGCTAACCCATCACAAATAACACTTGTTGCCAAGCTTTCACTACTTACTTTTATTGCACTTTTTCAGATTTTATGATTTTTTTATTTTTTGACTTTTTGACTTTTTGACTTTTTTTTTTCACCAAGACACCTATTTGCCAACTTTTCATCATGGAGATTTTTTCAGGACATTTTCTATTTTTTTTGGATTTCTTCAAGATATTTTCTTATTTTTTTGGATTTCTTCAGGAATTTTTCTATTTTTTTTGGATTTCTTTAGGACGTTTTATGGTGCATCAAATGAATCATGTGTAGAATTTCTTGAGATGGAGGTTGTTCATAGGCTCCTCAAATAGGTCTCCTTCTGGTGTGGATAGCTGGTATGCTCCTAATCCATAGACTAATACAATGACAAAGGGACCCAACCAATTTGGTTCAAACTTTCCTTTCTTCTCCCTATCCTGCTGATTGTGCAAATTCTCCTTCAATACCAAGTCACCAACTTAAAATTTTCTTGGTTTGACCTTATGATTATAGCTTCTAGACATTCATTGTTGGTAGGCTTTCAGGTGGTTCACTGCATGTTGATGTCGTTCATCCAATAATTTCAACTCTTGCAATCTAGATACCTAGTATTCCTCATCACAAATGATACCCTTCAATGACACATAGAGTGATTGCAATTCAACCTCAATAGGTACAATGGCCTCAAATGAATATACAAGAGAATATGGTGTGGCTCCTGTTGGTGTGGAAATATTGGTTCAGTATGCCCACAAAGCAGGGTTTAATTGGATGTGCCAATCACATCCAACATCGTTGACTATTTTCTTTAATATTTTTAGAATAGTTTTGTTGGAGGCCTTTGCTTGGCCATTTCCTTGAGGGTAATATGGTGTAGAGAAGTGATGCTAGATATTGAAATTCTCACACAATTCTTGCATATCTTGATTTTTGAACAGTATTCCATTGTTAGTGACAATGGGTTGAGGGATGTCATACTGACAAATGATGTAATTGAGGATGAAGGATGGAATTTTCTTTCTTGTGATGGTGATTAGAGGAACAAATTCAATCCACTTCGTGAAGTATTATGTGGCTATGATGATAAATTTGTGTCCATTTGACAATAGTGGATGAATTTTACCTACTAGATCTAGTCCCCACTAACAAAAGGGCCATGCTGATGTGAATGGTTGAAGCTCTTGTGTTGGTGCATGAATGAGGTTTCCATGAATCTGACACTTTTGGAATTTTGTGACAAACTGAAAAGACTCCTTCTCCATGTTTGGCCAGTAATACCCTAAACAGAGGATTTTATTGGCTAAGGTTAAACTGCTTGAATGAGTTCCACAAAT
The DNA here is from genome assembly GCA_007258455.2 of Sequoia sempervirens. Taxonomy (NCBI): domain Eukaryota; kingdom Viridiplantae; phylum Streptophyta; class Pinopsida; order Cupressales; family Cupressaceae; genus Sequoia; species Sequoia sempervirens. Next base: position 137,310,761 of record VDFB02271358.1, on the reverse strand, counting down.
ACCCTCATGAACTTCTCATAAATCCATTTTAGACTCGTTGCATTCTAGAAAATATTAGAGGAGAGTTTCGTCAAGACCTCATTGGTAAAGTACATCTGCGATAAGAGTATGTCAGGCAGCTTAGCAAATGAAGTTTCATTTTTGGTTTTGGGATAAATTAGGTGGAAGGGTGTTATCTTTTAGATAGGTATAAATTTTACCATAGATTGAGGTATGGGAATCAACTAGGTGACATATAACTTGGGACTTGGTATCGTCATAAGCAGGGGTAAACAATTGTTCCACCATGAACTCATAATGATTTCTTTTCTCTGGAATTTGTAATAAGGAAGCAATAGTGATCATGTCATTGGAAGCTTTATTATCCACTCTGGATATTTGTTCAAATTTGATATCCATAAAATATTTCTTAAATTCATCAATCATTCTTTTGTAGGGCATCAATTTTTTGTCCTTTGTTTGATAATCATCATTGACCTTGTTAATGACCAACTGAGAATCTTTGTATACCTGCAATTCTGGGATCTTCCATTCCACTATTTTTTTAATTCCAATGATTAATGCTTCATACTCCGCCATGTTGTTGGTGCAAGGGAATATCAATCTATATGATTTTAGAATGGTATGTCCCTGTGGAGTGACAAATAGGATTTTGGCCCCTGATCCATGTTGTGTGTGTTATCCATCAAAGTATAATTTCCACTATTGTACAGTTAAGGTGAGGACATCAACGTCTGCGAACTCAATGTGTAGAGGATGATCATTTGGCAGGGGTGCTTCAACCAACTAGTTTGTGAGTGCTTGTCCTTTTATTACTTTCCTATCCACATATTGGATGTCAAATTCACTTAGTATCATAACCCACTTGGCTAGTCTTCCAGTTAGATTAGCTTTGCTGAAGAGGTATTTTAGTGGATCTATTTTGGCTATTAACTTGATGGTATGAGTTAGCATGTAGTGTCGCAGCTGTTGGGTGGAAAACACTACTGCCAAACAAGCCTTTTCAATGGATGTATAATTGATTTCATAGCCATTTAGCATCCTACTGATATAAAAAATTGCTCTTTCTTTTCCTGTTGAATCCTCTTGTGCTAAAAAGGCTCCCAATGATATCTCAATTGTTGCAATGTATAATAAGAGTGGCTTTCCTTCTGTTGGTGGCATTAAGATAGGTGGACTCATTAGATATTGCTTTAATTGGTTGAAGGACTCTTCATATTTCTCATCCCATTAAAAAGAAATTTTTTGTGTAGCAAGTGAGTGAAAGGATGGGTCTTGTTTGCCAGTTGTGAAATAAATCTTCAGATTGATTGGAACCTCCCTTGCAGAGATCATATCTAGTTGATATTTTTGGGTGGTGCCATCTCCATGATAGCTTTGAATTTTTTCAGGTCTACCTCAATGCCTTTTTCTAAAACTATATATCCCAAGAGTTTGGTTAAAGTCACCCCAAACACACATTTATTTGGATTTAGTCGTACATTGAACTTATCTAATCTAGTGAAGATTATATCCAAGATCTCTAAGTTTCCTTCTCTGGTGTATGATTTGGCCAATAGATTATCCACACAGTCTTCCATGAAGGTAACCATCATATCATGAAAAATTGTCGTCATGGCACGCTGATAAGTAGCTCTTGCATTCTTCAATATGAATGGCATGACATTCCAACAAAATTTTCCCCACAGACATGTGAAGGCTATCTTATCTTGATCCTCTGGAGCTATCTTGATTTCATTATAACCATAAAAACCATCCATAAGTGACAACATGCCATGTCCTATTGTTAAGTCCACTATGATGTCTATGTTAGGTAGAGGAAAATCATCTTTAGGGAAAGCCTTATTAAGATCTCAAAAAATTTGTGCAAATGTGAATGTTGTTGTCAGGATTTGAGACTGGTACAATGTTGGATATCCATTTGGCATAGTCAATGGGTCTAATGAATCCTGCATCCAATAACTTATTCAAATCTTCTTTTACTAATAGGGCAATATGCAGATATATTTTCCTTAGCTTCTGCTTGACTAGTTTTACTCCTCGTGGTAAGGATAGGTGTTGCATGATAAGATATGGATCAATCCCTGGCATTTCAACATATGACCAAGCAAAGTTGATTTGTTTCTTTGTGAAGAATTTGAGGAAGCTTGGTTTTTCTTGGTCTGTCAAGGATGTCACTAGATGGATAGTCATCTTTATAAAGCTAGTTTAGAACATCCTTGTCTTCAACTTCATCAACTATGGTGACTTCTTTTACAAATCGACCAACAAAGAGTGTAACTGGTTGTGATGAATGTTGTGTTAATGTTGAGGGTTTCCCATATGACTTTGGGGAAGATAGTTGTGAAAGGCATAGAGATTGTTAAATGAAATATTCACCCACACCTTTATCTTTGACTCAGAATTTTTTGTCAAATTGTTTGGACAAGGCATTTAATTGGGTTTCATGATTTGAAGACATAGAAGGAGCAATTTCTTCCTTTTTCTTAGACTATTTAGACATGAAACTGGATTGACCTTGGTGATTTGGGGAAGTGACCAGTGGTTTTGACAAGGAACTTGACTGGATTTGATTATTGGTAGAGATAGAAGTGGAAGCTTCTTTGTTATGGGGCACAAATACATCTTGGACCGATTTAAGGGTGTTTCAATACTGACGACTATTAGAATGAGTCTAGATGATTCTTGGCCACCACAAGGGAATTTCAAACATTGGTGGTATGTTGACTGGACTGCTTGCATTTCATGGATCCATGGGTGACCCAATAGTATGTTGTAGGTCAAATCCTTGTCCAATACTTGGTAGATTACATCTTTCTGAATCGGTCCTACTTGAATGGGTAAGACAATCAATCCCTGTGAAGATCTTTCCTCATCATCATATTCTTTTATTGTAATCTTTTTCTTTGAATCTATTGCATTTTCAAAAAATCCTAGGGCACGAACAAGCTTTAAAGTACATATATTCAAGTTGACTTCTCCATCTATTAGGATGCATTTGACATGATTTTTATGAATTAGAACTTCAATATGGAGTGGGGCATTGTAATATGGAGTGGGGCATTATGGGGATGAGAAATAGATGCATCATCTTTTTTTGAAAAATATAAGCAATGAGGTGCATTCAAATGTCCCACCATGGCCTCAAATTTACAAACTTCCAGATCTGTTGGTACTGTTGTGTCCACTAGGGCTTTTTCCAAAATATCTTTGTGGGTAGGTGAAATATTGAGCGGTTCCAATATAGATATTTGTGCAGGGATATTTTGTAATTTTTCTACTATGTTATATTGATTGGACAAGGCAATAGGTGTTTTAGACGAACTTCCTTTTAATACATATTTGGCCTATGTCTCGTGGTCACATTCACTGGCATGTTGTCTTGTTTCCCATTGATTTTAATGATATTAATTTGAGTATCAGTTGCAGTTGTGTCTTGTTTGATGTATTAATTCAATTATCAACTGTAATGATGTCTTGTTCATGTTCAATTGGAATGTCATTAATTGGATTGTTGGTTGCAATAATGTCTTGGTTGTCATTGGTTTCAATGTTATTCATTTGATCTTCCACTGCTGAGATATGAAGGATGACAATATCATGGACATAGTTTACATTCTTCCTTTTTTTGTTTGTTGTAGAGGACTCCCATTTTTCATAATTTGGTAAGGGATTTTTGACTACTTAGTGATAAACATTTTTTTGGGGTCCTTCTATACATATGACTTTGTCATCTATTAAGTCCTATTCTTGTGTTTTAATATCATGCAACTACTTTTTTTGATCACCTTTGCATCGATGAAATTCATAGTAATGAGCATCATTCCACCATGACGATTTTACTTTTGGTTCAAAGCCTCGAGTGTTAGGTAGTGTAATAAGGTTATTTGCAAGAACTTCTCTCAATGTAGATTCATGTGATTGACCCAAAGGTGTGAATTTTATATGGTTTGATTGTGTTTGATAGGGTAGAGGTTTAGATGTGGTATTACTTTGATTGTGGCTATTTTGATTGTTGTGTTGGTTGACATTTTGATTAGTGCCTTGATTGGTGTTTTGATCAATCTTGGTTGTGGTTCCTGATAGATTAAAGACCAGTTTGGTATTATGTGTTTCGGTGGCACCATCCTTGGAATTCTTGTTTCTTGTCCAAAATTTTGATTTCTCATTATTATTATGATGATTGGAAGAGCTAGCATTGTTTAATCCTTCATTGTGAATTTTCAATACCCCTATTTTGACTAAAGCTTCTTCAATTTTGACATCATTTTCAATCATCTTCTCAAAGCTAGGGGGACATTGCAATTGCAGCCTATAGCTCATTTCGTTATTGAGGTTGTCGTTGTTGAGGTTGTCAATAAAAATTTCCATCTTTTCTTGTTTGGGTATAGGACGAGTGTATCAAGCAAATAAGCTTCTCCACCTTTGTAAGAATATGAGAAAGGATTCTCCTTGTTTCTATTTTGATATTGTAGAGATCCTTCATGGTTATCTCATGTGAAATGTTATATGAATATTGAGTAATAATTTTGTTGACAAGTTCTTCAAAGGATCTTATTCCTGGTGGTAGTTTCAAAAACCATTCTGTACAATGGCCTCCCAAGCTACGAGGAAAAATTCTCATCAAGTAGATGTCTTCATGAGCAAACTCAAGATTGATGGCTCAAAATTCCCTCACATGGTCTATGGGGTCAGATTTTCCATTGTATTTATTATATTTTGGGAGGTCATAGTTCAATGGGAATAGTATCATGTTCAAATTCCTATCAAAAGGGTAGGGGAAAATATATTGTAACAAATATCTTTTGGTAGTCCCTCTTTGCATGTCTTGTAATTGTTGTTGAAGGTTCTTCATTTGATGTGTTAGGGAAGCCATTTGATCTGCATTTGGTCTTTCAATTTTAGTTTTCTTTGGTGTTTATTTTAGTTTGTTGACATCAAAATCATCTTTTAATTTGACCACTTGGTTTGCTAACATTAGAAGGTATTTTTCTCCATCCTTTTCAAAGATCCTCTCTAGGAATTTGTGAAATTTGGGTTATTTGTTTGCTTGTTCTATTTCCTCCTCTGTTATTTCTTCTGTTTCATTTTGAGGGATTTTATGGAAAGGGTTTTCTTCTAGTTCACCCATGGTGTTTTGAGGTTCAAGTTCCTTATTCTTAAGTTTTTGCTTTTGGGATCTTGTTAAAATAGGGATGCAAGTGATGAAGGTTTTCTAAAGTTTGATCGTTGTTTAGGAGTGCCAAAGAGATACCTAGGTCAAATAGAATGATAAATTCTATTGATGGGACTAAGGTAATGGAATTTGATGTAAAGGGTGTTGTTTAAAGATGAAGGATGACAAATCCTGATGGTGAAAATCAACTTGATGATCAAATTTAGGTTTGATGATGGTTGAACACTTTTGGATGTTTGATCAAAGTTTAGGTAAATGATTTCACTTGTAAATGCTAATTTTTCTAAGTTTAAAGAAATGTTGGGATAAGGAATGAACTTCACTATGGAAAAATCCCTAAATATGGATTCAAAATGTCATATAGGGGGTCAAATTTGGCTTTCTGGTTATAAATATGGTGAATGCGCTATAACAGTGAGTGTATGTGCTAAAAAGTAGATGTGTTATAGAATGGCTTGGATGCACTGCAGGAAGGCTTGAATGCACTATAGGATTGATTGGATGCAATAAAAAATATATTGAATGCACCAAAGTATTGGATGGATGCATTGCAGGATTGGTTGGATGCACTACAAAATTGGTGTAGGAGCACCCAATACACACAATTTAAAACAATTCATCCTTTGAAGGAAGCATAGGAATTAGGAAAAGAGGCTTACTTGAGTCATTTTACGATTGAATAAGGCCTTTGAGAGAATTAATGATGTAATTAGGGTTATTTTATGTTAGTTAGTTCAAACAATACAAAGGTTGCATAAAAATGTACTTATTGTCAACAAATTGTTAAAAGTGCAAAACTTGGCAATTAGGGGTCTAATTGGTAAAAAGTTGGTTTCCAATGTCCAAATAATTAAAATGTCAGTTGGAGGATGTTGATAAGGGTGGTTAGATGTTAAATGAGCCTCTCATGGTTGAGGAATGGTTGTTGAATCATTTTTTTTGAAGTTCTAATGAAAAAGTGGTTGTTTTCTGAAAATATATGTGTAAATTTGCTGATAAAACGTGTGGTACGACCTTTGTACTACCTGTATGGGCTCAAAACTCTTATGGTTGGAAAGAGGAGAGTGTTAGATTTCATTTTTAAGTGGTTTGGTTAATTTTCATTGAGTTTAGAGGGTTTTATTGACATTTTACTAAAACTACTTATGCACAGCCATTAGAGGGTTTGAAAGTTTAAAATGTAGTTTTTGACCATTCCACCCATTGTATGCCACTGTAACTTGGTGGAATGGTCTAATATGATGTAAATTAGATGTATTAATTCATTTTACATTATAATAAGGTGTTATTGTGGTGAATGTGTGATGCCCTAGGGCTGAAAATGATTTTTTCCCTTGAAAAGTGATGGTTTCAAAGTGCTTTTCAATGAATTATTAATGGAGTTGAGATTGTAAGCATTGAAAATGTTAAGGAAGACCCTATGGAAGGTTTTTGGACCATTTATTTGTTTATTCAATTATGGAAATGAAGATTTTGACAAAACCCTTGTTTTTGCATTACTAAAGGAGGTTTTTTTGAGTTGGGAGTGTTTCTGACTGTACAGGTGCAAACCAATTGTGAATTCTATGGTTTTGGGCCATTTAATTTTATTCTCCAAGGTTTTGAGATGATTGGATAATTTTTAAGGGTACTTCCTTTGTTAAATTGACCTATTTTCCTTGTTTTTCCCATGGTGAGTGTATTGGAAGTCTAAACTGGTCCAAAGGAGTTATATCTGATATTGAATTATGTTGTGTAAGTCCTTAATGGGTGTCTAAATCTATTATTTATTTGGAAAGTATTTTGGGAAAGTTGGGTGAAAAGTACCTTGAAGTTGTTTGGCAGTGTTGATGGAAAGAATGCATCTAACAAGTGGATCTGTGAAGTTTTTTTGATTTGCTTTGAAATTTGGGTTGAACATTTGTTATTTGTCATTTCAAGTTGATTTCCACCTTGGGTCTGCATCAAGAATGCAATGGATGTGTTGGTAGATATAGTGTATACACTATAACAATAGATGGATGCGCTGGCAGATATAGTGTATGTGTTATAATAGCAGATGGATGCACTGGTAGATATAGTGCATGTGCTATAATAGTAGATGGATGAACTAGAGAATGGTGTAAAAGTGCTAGAACAAGCAGTGGATGCACTAAATTGGGAAAATGTCACAGTTTCTTGCAAGTTTGTTTGATTTTTTTTAATTTTCTAGTTAGGGAATTGGTTGTTTTAAAGGATTTTTTCTAAATCAAGGTTTTTACTTCCAGTGTGTGATGTTTTGTTTGAATTTTATTTAAAAACACATTGGTAAAACACATCAAACATGTACAATTCCTAAGGCTGTGTAGAACAATATTTACTAGATTCCCACTTGGAGTTTACTCTAGCTGCACCTACTTTTAGTGGATGATTAGAAGCTTGACCACAATAGCTCCCATCCATAGCACTAACTTCTCAGGTTAGCCAAGCTTCAGTACCCATGAATCACTCATGGCATACTTCTCATCTCTACTAAAAGCCACAAAAATGTGGGATGACTTCAAAGGTTAGACCTTCTGCGCTAGTAAATAGAATAGGATTTTGGCTTGCTATAACAAAAGGTTCTAGTATAGGCATTTCATTCATGGGGATCATCCATATGACAAGAGACCATTGTTTCCCTTCTTGTCAAAAATATCCTTGTGATAATTGAAATTTCCTCAAGTACCCACACTTACATACTAGGTGGAAGTTGCTTGGCTTTAGCATGTTCTTGGTTGGGTCATTCCCTTGGGTGATTAATTTTTCCCACAAGGTAGGTCCTCTATGGATAAAAAAAATTAAAATAAATGGGTTTGGATTTTTGGTCACCTAGTTAAGGGGAGATCATATGCCTGCCATTCATCAAGCACATAAAACATGGTGTTCTTTCCCTCCTAATTAATCTAGATTCCTAAATATACCAAAAGGAAATAAATCAACTCCAACCCCTGCATCAAAATTATTAGTAGTTTTCAATAAATGTTCTTTGACAATGTTCAAGGGTTTTAGCAGGGTCTTTGACAGCGTTTATGAAACCTGCACAACAGAAAAAAATTCATCAGTTTTCAAAATCTAGAAAATTTTTGCAATGAAAATTAAATGCACCATTACAGTAATTCAATGCACTAAAAAGGTAGATGCACCTAAGGATGCAGTGAATGCACTATAGGAAATAGTGAACACACTACAAAAAGTATTAGATGCGCTACATAAAGTAATGAATGTGCTATAGAAACCCCCTGATGCACCAATGAATGGCTTGGATACACTGAAAAAACTCGTGATTTTAACGTAATAGTCAATGTATGCACTGGTCAATCTTTCGGGTGCACCAAAAGAATTTGTGGTTGCGCTAGAAAAACTCATGTCTGAACTTGTAAGCACACTTTCCAAAAAATGTTAAAATAACAGGGGCTTGGCCCCATGGTGGGCGCTAATTTAATGTGTGAGTAAAATATGGGAACCAACAATTAATTCAAACCACAAAATCAATGCAATGTGTTAAATTAAGTAAATAAAATTTAACAAAACAAATGGTAAAGCGATTCCTTAAAGCCATTCCATCATCCTCTATTCTTAAGGATCCTATATTAGTGCTCTCGGATTTTAGGTATGCACTAAACTACTAGGATGACACTTAAGAAACAAGAAGCCATTAAACTAAAATGAAAAAAATTATACCTACACCTACATGATTGATGAATTTGATGGATGTTATGCTAAATGATGTGCTGAATGATATGATGTAGTATACAAAATGATGCTAAATGCTGCAATGATAAAATGCTAAGCTAATGTACATACTATGGAAATGTTGTAATGGTAATGCAACAAATTAAGTTCCTAGAAACTAAATTGCCATTATAACACTACTTGAAATCAAATTCTAAATTCTAAGCTAAAATGCAAATGCTAAGCTCACTAATGCTGAAAGTATTTCTGCAAAGTAGATTTAAGCTATGCTCTCTATCTGAAAAGTTGTAAATGAGCCTCTATTTATAGATTTCATCAAGGTATCAAGTGATGTGGCAGCAGTGGATGATCAGGATTCAGTCTAGAGAGATCAACAGTGAGAAGCGAAGAGGTTAGAGAGAATCAGGGAAGTTGTTCCCTTTAATAGAACAAGCTTGCCAAGTGTAGAAGGGAATAAATGGAAAGGAGAAGCCATGTGTCTCTAAGGTTGTTAAAATTGTTGAGGATAAATGCCCATTTAGAAATTATAAATAATTAATTTCATGTGACACATGGTGAGGTGGAAAGATGTTAGAAAATATAGAGAAATGTGACAAAATTTGAATTAGAAATTCAAATTTAATGAGAGGGAATTAATCAAATAAAAAAAATTAGTTAAATTTTTTTATTTAATTAAACCATGAAGAAAGTGGTTTAGATAGGAAGAATTAAGAAATATGAACTATATAAATAAACTTTGAAATTTATTTATAAGTAGAGGAAATAAAGATTTTATTAATTAAATAACTAGTATTTAATTAATTTTCTCTAGACCAATTTTAGATGCATACAAACTGCACTACAAATTGAGGAGAAGAGAGAAAAAGGGATATGTTTCAATTGTGATGTAAAATATAGTTGGGGACATAAATGCAGTGAAAATAATTTGTTCTATATTGTAGGTCTGAGTGAGGAAGATGACGAGGAACCAATATTAGAAGGTGAAAGGGAGTTATATGAGGAATCACATGATTCTCAACCAATCATTTCTTGTCATGCACTTTCATGTTTTAGTGCTCCTCAAACTCTCAAGGTAGTTGGTTACTTAAAGAAGAAAAAAAGTAACAGTGTTGATTGATTCAGGTAGTACTCATAATTTCATCAACAAAAGGTTGGCTACTCATTTAAAAATTGTTTTATATATCCAGCTCCAAAGTTTTAGTTCTTGATTGCAGATGGTGGTATTGTTAGTTTCTCTATAAAATACCATAGCGTTAAGTTATTAATGGGAGATTATCACCTTGATAGACCAATGTATGCTATCTCCATGGGTATAGCAGATATTATCTTGAGAGTATAATGGCTTACTACATTGGGAACAATTAATATGAACTTCCAAGAACTATTCATGAGATTTCAATTAGAAGGAAAGGTAGTAGAGCTAAGGGTATTGAAGGAAAATTCCCCACAAATGGTAAGCTTTTATCAAATGAAGAAGTTTTTTAAGAAATGATTTGATGGATTTGTGGCCTAGTTATGTTCATTAGAAGTATCTCAATCTAATGCTCCTACTCATCCATATTTACAAGCAATAATTAATCGTCACTCTATGGTTTTTGGAGATATTCCTAAAGGACTTCCTCCTAAGAGGGATCATGATCATGCCATACAACTAGTTCCAAGGAGTCATCCACCCAACATCAGGCCTTATAGGTACCCACATATACAAAAAAGTGAGATAGAAAAAAATATTGAGGATATACTAGACATAGGAATTATCAGGCATAGCCAAAGTGCTTACTCCTTGCCTATGGTGATGGTACGTAAGAAGGATGAAACCTGGTGTATGTGTCTATAATATAGATTTATCAACATGTACACATTAAAAAGATAAGTTTCCTATTCTAGTCATTGATGATTTGCTAGATGAATTGAATGGAGCTATGTATTTTACCAAGTTAGATCTTAGATCTAGTTATCACCAAATTCATATTAAGGAAGAAGATATTTGTAAGACAACATTTCAGACTCATGAGGGTCATTATGAATTTTTGGTGATGCCATTCGGTCTTACCAATAGACCATATACATTCCAAAGTTTGATGAGTTCCATTTTTAAGAAATTATTGAGGAATTTTGTATTAGTGCTCTTTGATATGATATATTGATTTATAGCAAGACATGGGAAGAAAACTTGCAACATGTAGATCAAGCATTACAAATAATCAAAGATCATCAAATCTATGCTAAGCCATCCAAGTGTGATTTTGGTCTTAATGAGGTGGAGTATTTGGGACACATGGTGTCACATGAAGCAATAAAGGTGGATCCTAACAAAATTAAGGCTATCATGGAATGGCCTATTCCAAAAACCATTAAGAAAATGTGGGGTTTTTTGGGATTGATGGGATACTATAGAAGATTTTTGAAGAATTAAGGTTGTACAGAAGCACCTCTCACAAATTTCTAAAGAATGATAATTCTTTTCATTGGAATGAGTCCACTAATGCAACATTTAAGAGATTAAAGGAGGCTATGTGTACAACTCCAGTGCTTTCCACTCCTGCCTTCACCAAGGACTTTATTGTGGAATATGATGCTTTAGGAAATGGTATAGGAGTAGAACTCATGTAGGAGGGTCGACCAATTTCTTTTGAGAGTCATCACTTCAAGGGTAAGAATCAACTCAAACCTATTTATGAGAAAGAAATGCTAGAAATTCTTCATGCAGTTAAATAATGGAGTCCTTATCTAATGGGTAGACACTTCAAGATTAAGATAGATCATGATAGCCTAAAATATTTTCTGGAACAAATATTATCTTTTGTAGAGCAGAAAAAATGGGTCATTAAGATGTTGGGATATGACTTTGAGATTGTATATAAGAAAGAGAAGGAAAATATTTTGGCAGATGCACTTTCTAGGAAAGATGAGAAAGATGAAGCCTTATTGTGTGCCCTTTCAATATTATAAGAAAATTGGGTGGAAGATGCCAAAACAGAGTGGCCAAATGATGTTGCAACAAGTAATCTCATCCAACAATTAAAGAGTGTTCCTAGTAGTTTAGATAAGTTTTGTTGGAAGGGAGATACTCGTTGGTATAAAGAGAGTTTGTATCTCTGCAAGAATTCCACTCTTAAACACAAGATTCTCATAGAATTGCATGAGTCTCCAATTGGTGATCATTCAAGATTTTTGAAGACATATCATCAGGTCAAGAAAGGTTTTTTTGGGGAAGGGATAAAAGGTGATGTTCAAAAATTTGTGGCTAGATGTTTGGTTTGTTAAAGGAATAAAGGGGAGACAATTAAGACACCAGGTCTCTTACAGCCCTTAGCTATTCCTAGCCAATGTTGGGAAGAGGTATCCATGGAGTTCATGATAAGGCTTCCCAAATATAAGGGTTATAATTTCCTCATGGTAGTAGTTGATTTCCTCACTAAATATGCACATTTCATTGCGTTATCACATCCTTCTACAACAAGTGCAGTGGAAAAAGAGTTTTTGGAGAATATACAAAAGCTACATGGTACACCTAAGGTTATTGTTAGTGATCGTGATCCTATCTTTACTAGTCACTTTTGGAAAGATTTATTCTCATGTTTGGGTACTCAGTTGGCTCATAGCTCTTCATACCACCTGTAATCTGATGGGAAAACTGAGGTTGTTAATAAGTGTTTGGAAGGATATCTATGTTGTTTCACTTTAGAGAAATAGTCTCAATGGGTAGATTGACTACCACTAGAAGAATGGTGGTATAACACTTATTTTCATTTCTCATAAAAAATGTCTCCATTTTTGGCACTATATGGATATCATCCTCCTTCCATCACATCATCATTGAAGGTGTCACCAAGAGTCTAGGAAGTAGAGGACCACTTGCTTCATCAATAATAGGTACTTTCAGGACTCAAGGAGAATTTAGCCATGGCACAAGTAGCAGGTGGACCAACATCATAGGGAAATAAGTTTTGAAGTTGAGGATTGGGAATTCTTGAGATTGTAGCCTTACAATCAAATCTCACTAAAGCAACAAAAAAAAGAACAATAAGTTATCTCAAAGGTATTATGGCCCATACCAAATCATGCAAAAGATCGGTAGTGTTGCCTACAGGCTAGAGTTGCCACCAATAACAAAGATACATCTAATTTTTCATGTTTCTTGTTTGAAGAAGGTAATTGGGAATAATATTGCAACTCAAATAGTACTATCAGAGCTTAATGAAGAAGGAAGAATCATTTTGGAACTAGAGTGCATTCATAAAAAAACACACGAAGAAGCTAAGGAATAAAACTCTCACTAAGTATCTCATCCAATGGAAGAATTTATGAGTTGAAGATGCCACATGGAAGGATGAAGAGTTCATTCAAAAGAATCCACACTTGATTAGCATTGAGGACAATGCTTCTTTGAAAAGGGAGGCATGCTACACACTTAATATTAGTGTACATTGGGTTATGAATAGTTGTCTTGTGGCTATCTTAACTCTTAATTAAGTCATATTATCATTATTGTATTTTTATTTAGTTATTTAGGTCGGCTTAAGGCTTGTATAGGGATATCTAAGTTGGTTTGGGTGATAACCTAGGCATAAATAGGTATATATAGGAGGTAGTGATTCTTATTTCATTATGAGATGGTGAATTGTGTTCTCATTGGAGATATTTGGAGGTTTCCCCCTCAAAGCGGCTTGTTATTCTCAGTTATTGTCAAGTATGTTTAGAATATCTCATATCATATTCTTCTTTTCTGCAAATTATTTTATTATAAGTTTCCCCTTACTATTGAGGTTCCACCATATAGACCTACTAGGGCTTAAAGTACATAAGATGGAATATTTGAAATCCCCTCCTTTCACATGTGCTGTAATAGTCTCCCAAGATTTGCAAATACTCTTGAAGACATTAGAACCAATTGGTGTAATAAGGAAATTACCAATTGAGATATCAAAGAATGGGAAGAGTTTATAGCTTTTAGCTTGCTTAGGAACAACATTTTAAATATTATTCTAAGCACTTTTCAAGTTTCTTGACCATTAATATCCTTAAAAATCTACTTGCTAGAAAGGCAATGCCATGCTTCCCAAGATCTCTTAGGCCTAGTCCTCCTACAACCTTTTCCATACAACACAATTCTTGTCTCACAACGTGTATTTTCTTTTTTCCCTTCCCATCAGACCATAGAAATTGTATGATCCTCTTCTAAATCTCATTCACTTGGTAGATATTGAAATGCCATATAGAAGAGTAGTGTAATTTGTAAGAGGGAAATATTTTTTGACAAATTTGCAGTCTCCTAACTAAGGAGAGGAATTGTTTATTTCATTGACGGTTTTTTCAAAATTTCTACTAATCCAATCCCACATATATTTTAAGTATGGATTAATAGTGAAATAAATTCCTAGGTATCTAACAATTAGGTTAGGTTCCTACATTGGAACTCAAATTTCTTGAACCAATCAAGAGGTTCACTAATACAACTAAGTATATTAGTCTTGAGTTTGGATGTTTTAGCTCCATAAGCATCATAAAAAAAAAATTTAATCATAAGATAGTGAATGTTGGTTTCATTTAGTTCAACAAACATGTCTATATCATCAACAATCTGTGCATTTAATAATTAATCACCATTCAACAAGAAGATTCCTCTTGTTTTAGGTGAGAAAGTTGAATCCTTAAGAATATAGAAAATGACATCTGAAGCTTTTACAAAAGGAGAAGAATCCAATGGGCTTCCCTACCAAATAGACCTTCCCAAACAAAATGAATTAGATAGGGAACATTTCACATCTATTTGTGCAATAGCATCAATTAACAATGTTTGGACCATCTAAAAAAAATTTCTTAGGGAAGCCAAATGCTTCAAGGGTCATTATTAGGAATGACCATTCCACTCTATCATGTGCTTTTTCAAAAGTAAAGTAATAAAATTCTAAAGTTTTGATTAGATTTTCTAGCCCATTCCATAGATTCCTAGCTAATGATGAGGTTTTCTAATATGTACCTACCTTTAATAAATCTTGTTTGGATAGAACTGATAAACTTGGGAAGGATATTCACTAATATTAGAGTTAAAACCTTAGCTAAGATTTTATAAGAGACTTTTAGTAGGGTTATATGTCTCTAATTTTGAATTAGAGACTTATCACCTTCTTTGGGGACTAGTTTAATGATATCTTGATTGATATTTTCTCCTAGTGAACCTTTGCATATGACTTCTATGTATACCTGTAAAAGGTCCTCTACAATCCATTCAATGTCTCTCCTATAAAATTCAATGGGGAGCCCATTAGGCCTAGGAAATTTATCATTATTAAACTTATCAAAACATTAACAATCTCAACTTTTGTTATTTTGATATTAAGGATTTCTATAGTGTCCTTATCTATCTTATTTGGGATAAGACCTTTGGATATTTCTCTATCCTTATGACTTTGAGGATTATCTCCTTCAGTGGAGATTTTTTTTATAGAAGTTATGAAATAACTTTTTATCTCTTTAGGATCATTAGTCATGATATTATTAGATCAAATATTTCCCACTTGCTCTCTTCCAGCCTTGGTTTTGATATACTTAAAGAAGAACTTTTATCCTTTATCTCCATAGTTAAGACAATTAAGTTTGGACCTCACTTTTAGACCTAAAATATTTCTTGCTTGAAGCTCTCTCAGTTTATTCTTAATTGCCACCACCTCTTCATTAAGATTCAAGTTTCTAGGGTTAGATTGAAGATTTCTTTCTAGACTAAGCAGAGAATTTTGGAGATCATTTTCAGATCTTCTAGAGTCAATAACTTTCTTTTTCCCAATAACCCAAAATATATTGGACCAAATCTTTATATTGATATCCCATTTTTTAATAGGGTTCTTGTCCTTTAACATCCATTTATTAAGTTCCCCTTAAATTAAAGATAACATCACATCAATCTTCATCTTTCAATAGATTGGTGTTTAAAATAAATTTATCACTTTTGCTATAGACTTTTGACTTGTAATTATCAAGAAGAATTTTATAATCTAGATAGGATGATGGTTGGAAATAAAGTAGGAGGTGACCTTAACTCTCCATCCACCCTCAATCTTATCAATGCTAAAGAAGTCTTTATTAATATAGAATCTATCTAAATGATAATATATCCTTTTGGAGCCTTGTTGGCTATTGTACCATGCAAACAAAATGCGATGACTATCCTTTCTATATCCTTCAAGGGGATCAAATAGAATAATATTATTCTTCATTTTTAGCTAGAAGAATCTCTCATTCCCCTTCTAGTCCATCTTTCACCCCTTAACTTGTCCTCTTAACTTTCAACCATATTGAAGTCCTCTCCAATGATCCAATGATCCAATGAATGTCCTAGAGATTAAAAATCCTTTTCTATAGGTCAATCCTATCCAAGTGGTCATTAGAGGAATAGAGGGAACAAAGACTATTTTTTTCCTTCCATCTCAATGATTATCCAAATTGCTTTGTTATATAGGGGTACCCCATATTCAACAACAAAGGGAGATCAGATAGGTGAAAGTAAAATAACCACACCCCCCTTACCTTTTACATGATTAGTATAGAACTTGGATGCATCCTTCCAAATAAATCTCAAATTAGTTTCCAAAGTAAATTTGTCTGTTTTCACTTCTTGCAAAAAAACCACATCCTTTTTATGCAGTTGATTGATAAAAGTTCTAACAATTAACTTTCAGTCAAGGGATTCCAATCCCCTTATATTACAACTCATTCAATTAATATTTATTAGGAATATAATCTATTTTCAAGGTTGGGAGAATTAAACTTTGTAAAATAGTTGGGGAGACTAGTTTCTTTGTCTAGTCTTTTGGGGGTAGGAAATGAATCCTTTGTTCTACTAAATATTATTTTGACTTTCTTGACTTTAATCCACCCTTCACCTTCTATATTATCCCTATGCTCAATATGGGTTTCAACCATAGTGAGGGTCTAAGAAGGTTTATAGCATGCAATTGCTAACATGTCCCCAAACTCCATGTTAGGCATATTACCAATCTCAACTAAAGAGACCTTTGCATAATTTCAATTATCGGTAGCTTTACTGCTATCATGATTGATATTATCAATTTACAGTTGTTGGGGTGTAGTATCATCAGGGAAAATGACACTTTCAGATAACATACCCCCTACTTAACATAATTGAGTTTAGAATAAAACATAGGTCAGTAGGTAAACATGGTTTCATCATATTGCTCTATTTTGGGGGGAGGCTTGAACTATATGTGAATTTGTGGGAAAGGAGATCATTTGAGAAGGGAGATCATCAAGCTATAGGTGAGAAATTATTTTTGAATTAAGTTCTACCTTGTTATTAGATGAATTAACATTCATAATACCCTCATGGTTGCCCATGTCTAGGGGTAAACATAGGACAACATTGTCTTGTCTAGATTTATCAATAGGCATGTAAACCATAAGGGAATTAGGAGTACTATCCACTAGGGAGAGGTTCTATCAGGTTTGATATCATTTAAAGTTTTAGTGCAGTTATATTTATCTACTTCTTTCTTGATGAGATTTCTATTATTTTCCTTCTTGGAATTCCTACAATGGACTGTCCAAGGCTAAATCCCAAACAACAATAAACTATTTAGGTTTAGAATTGTGCAAATCCATCATAGATTATAAGAAGGAAAAGGGTTAACTATATCTATATCACCATTATTATGAAGCTCTTCCAAATCTTCCTTAGAATAGTCATTATTAAAAATCACCATTTGCATAGAGCAAGTTTTGATTTGTAGTTTTGACAAATACATCATTACTATGACTCAAATGAGAGGTTACCTTATCATTTATTACATTAGAATTTGTCGAGGAAGTTATATTATTTGCAATGGAAGAGAGGTTACCATTACCATCTTCATCAAAAAATTTATTAGATTATTGATAGGCCCTATCATAATAGATTCAAAATAATTCTCTAGGGTTACTTCCCCAAGTTTAAAAACTTTATTTTTCTTTCTTCCTTTGCTAGAGAAATCCTTTCTCTATTTTCATCAATAATCAGAGCTTGAGCATTTTTCTTAAATCCAAGAACCAGGGAAAGGGGTTGGAACCTTCTGGGTATTAAAGCGTTTGGAGGAGAAATATCAAAAGATGATGGAAAGACAACAATATTAGCATCCATCAAAGGTTTAGAAGACTCAAAATTTGAGGTATCAACCTCTCCAAACTAAGCAATAATTGTAGAGGATTTAGCAACAATTTTTGTAGAGTCATTGCGGTTGGAAATGGAAAGAGAGGGCAGATAAATGGGAGGAGGAATTGGGGCAACATGAGAAGAAGCAATAACTGATGAAGGGGGGCATCCAGGTTAGGAATACTATTAGGGTTTTTAGACATATGACCTTTAGGAAAATATCTATGGTTATGATGAAGGGAACCAATATTCCTTTTAATAATGGGGCAGTTATGCCTTAGATGTCCTTGTTTACATAGAAAATGGGCATTCAAGCAACCTAAAATTTCAATACCAAATATTAGGCACTTGCTTCCATGTGCATCAAGGCTGCATTTGTATGCTCAGCATTAAGAAACTTACCAAAATGTGAGACCAATTGTGGTAAAAACATCCATAGTCCAGGGTGGGACGTTTTTAACTGTCACCCACCTAGGGTATGAAATAGCTAGAACTTCTTCAAAGATTAATTTTGGTAACCATATAATGGACCTAACTACTACATCTCTAATAGTTCTGAAATATTTATCAACCACTTTCTACTGCATTTCAAGATCTTTAAAAATTATCAAGAACAAGCCCTTCTAAATCAAATGACCAAAAAAAGGTTTGAATTCCTAATCTTTTAAACCACATATTATTAAACCAATGGTCCAAATATTTTCTTGCAGGTATTTTATCCTTATTAACCACAACAAAAAAAATTGCAATGTTCTTTAATTTAACTTATTTTTTAATGGCAAGAACCTATGGAGAAATAACTTTCTCAAATAGTGCTTACCGTGGATTCCAAGAACTCAACCTTCTTCATTTTTGGCTCCATTGTTGAGGGCAAGAAATTTTGTAGTGGCATGCCCCATTGCCTCTCTAAAAGATTTATTTTTAGGTTTTTTTCTAGATTTGTGATTATTAAATTCATTATCATTTGGGGGTTTTCCACCACCCTCCATTAGGGGAGAGGGCCCAGTAGTCATGCGGGGTCCAATAGTCACGCACTCAATCGTGATGATAATACCCAATCTTACCACATATTTATACTATATATTGTAAATAAATAGTCCAAATGTAAATAAAAACAAAACCAAATGTTGATAAAAAGTGGACACATACTTGAACACATGAGAACCTCTAAATGTTATTTGAAAAAAACATAAATGCATTCATGAAGAAGTGAAATAAGTATTTTTTTGGTCTCAAATAAAATATCATAACTCTCCACTATAAATATATCATTTAAAAAATAAAATTCTCATTTAATAAAATAAGATACTCATTTAAACAAGTATTGTTATTATTGTCACCTAGAAATGCACCCTATGCAAAGTTGTAAAACTAAGCTTTCTAGTGAAACATGGGAAGACCTCTTAAGCTGTGGGTCACTTGTTGGTAGAGGTCAACCTCCGGAGAAGGCCGACTTCCTTTGGTGTCACCTAACTACTAATTCTTGTAGGGAAAAAGGAAGAAGGAATACATAGGATGAAGATTTAAATCTAAGGTGATACACTGAAATGATGAGGAATTATGGAAAGAAAACAGGGTGAACATACGCTGGGAAACCTAATTGTAAACGTTTTACATGCTCAACACAACTTCTTTTAGACTTATGCAGCAATGCTAACAGGTTCGGTCTACACACACATCTCAGGAAGGAAAGGTTAATTTCACAACATTTGAGATATGAATACAGATTTAAAGATACATAATTGAGAACTAGCATAATCTAAATACAGAAAGTGAGAGTGATACAAACATTAACAGTAGTTTCCAAGGTGAACTCTGCGTTGCATTCCAGATTCCAATTTGAGTTACAAAAAAGCATACATTAGCTAAGGAAGGATTGATGAAAATCACTAACTCTCCTGAATGCATACTCCAAACTATTTACAAAAAAGGCAAAAAATGCCGCATATATCAAAAAATGTATGTCGGCCCCCTAGGGTTTACAAAGATATCGGTCCCAGAAAAAATCTATCCTAAGATCTTTTGATCGAATTAAATGCTACACCCCTATGTGTCCTTGCTGTATGTGTCAGTGAAGAGCTACTTCCTAGAGAAGCCCTCTGATCTTTCCGCAACCACCACATTCATTTTGATCTTGGCATTGTGTCCTGTTCGAACCACCTCGGCTGAACACTTTGAATGCCCTGAGCTCACAACAGATATGTGCTGCATTCATTCCATTGACATTCTTCATTCTAATCAGACTGCCACGGCTCGTCTCAGCTCCTCTAGGTTGGTCGAGTGTATTCCACACAGGCTCTGCAGGTAGTCGAAACTCTTTTGAAAATAATTGCATCTCGAGGAGACACTGAAAGTGTCTCACCGATGCGATTATGTTCCTCTGAAGCCATCGGCATAGCGTGTGACAGTCGATGAGAGCTCTTATCGAGCCACCAAAGTTGTATCAAAGTCAGCTTTGTCATCGCTCAGAACATCGGCAAGACACTACCGAGTTGGCAAGATCTCATAGTGATGCTGGGTCCTTCTACCCAGGCTCATTCTGTATCGATCAGATCCTTCTTTGGTCGGCAAGACCTCTCGCTGAGCTTCCTCTTGTCTCCTTTTCCTTTTCATTTTCCATCTCAAGCTCCTCTTCATTCGGCAAGACACCCAAGTGTCAATGAGATGTTTTACCGAAGGCAAAACATTACCCCAAGGCCCTTCATCTTCAGCAAGAGTTGATTGACGTCACCCCGAACGCACTCCATACTACCAAGCTCTTCATTTCTTTTGGCAAGACTCTGGCAAGTCGGGAAGACTTCATGGCAAGACTCAAATGTCATATCGATATCTGCTTCCATCATTGAGACTTCGGTGTGTTGGTGAGACATTCCATCGAGCTTCATTTCATTGTGGTGAGACACCCCAGTGTCGGCATGACCTCTCGCCGAAACCAAAATGCTTCGATGAGCTCCTTCATGTTGGGGAGACTTCATGCTGTTGGTGAGACATCTTGTCGTTCTCTCCTTTTCTGCTCTAGTTCATTCTACATTGGAAAGACCCTAGGGCATCGCTGAGACTTCAATACGACCCCTCCATCCTTTTTCAAAAATAACATCCTCTGTCGAGGCTTCTTTATCTTCTATCGATGAAACTTTGGTCTATCGGCCAAACCCTTGTGAGCACACTAGTCTCCCCGAACTCACATCTTTTAGCCAAAACCTTGCTTGTCGCTGAGACCATATGCCGAAGGCACATCTTATGTCAATGGTGGAAACCCTCTTTAGGCGAGACACCTGTTATTGGGGAGACTCCTGCCGAACCCCTCTTGTTGTCACCAAGACATTCCATTCTCGCTAAGACTTCTTAGTGAGCTCCTTCACTCACCTCGAAGTGTCTAGTCGGTGTGACTTTCTCATGTCATTGGGACTTCCTACCGACAATATTTCCTCTGGTGAGAGTTTCCCTGATGACTTTCCACCATCTGCTATTGGTGAGACTTTAACTCTTCGCTGAGACTTCTCACTGAGTGCCCGGGTTTCCGTGAGTCTCCTCGAATGACGATTGAATGGCCTATCAGCCAAAGAAATCCATGTGATAAGAGGTCATACTGAACCCCTCTTGTCATAGCGATAGGTTCCATAGTGAATGTGTTCGGCAAGACAGAGACTAGGTCACAGCGACCTGTTCAAAACAGAAACAAAACATAATGTATCAAAGCTGCTAGTCAACCAGACAGTGAAGATGTCATGCCGACTTGGTTCTAATGGAGGCTCGAGTCTGTGATTATTGAAGCATATTTCCAACAAAGCAAGCCTCCCAACTGAGCTCCCTGTGAAATGCTATCAGATGCATGAACTAACCCTCAATAGAAATATCCCATTTGGCCCTTATGAACACCTGCAACATAGATGCCTTGCCTGATTGAGCCTAAGGGTGAAAATTAGGTAACAGTTATCATAGTGAAAAAATATTGTTCTTATGTATACAACTATTGGGGTAGCAATGTACAAGCATTGGATAATTTTATATTAATAGTTTGTCCTATCAAAAATATAAAAGGTGAGCATAATAAATAACATGTATTTTCCCATTAAATGTGAAGGATTTTCAAAAAGTTTTGGTGTTCAACTATTGGTCCATTTTTGTTCAATATAAGTTGTATTTTAAATAATTATGTGTTGTTTTTATAACAACAAATAGATTTTTTGTGTTCAACTATTAGTCCACATATAGTCCATATGTGTTGAATATAAAAGTTAGAGATATCAAAGATTTATGGTTATCAATAACTATTTGGTCCACTTAGGTTGTATATTAATTTTAATTTAAATAAAAATATGATATTCTACAAGCAACAAATGATATTTTTTTGTTCAACTATTGGGGGTTCCATGATTAGATTTTGGTCGAACCTTTAAAAAGTCAAATTTTAGGCACTTCTCAAAAGATCTGCTGATGTGATGAGTTGCATGATGAGTCACGCCTCCAAACCTTAGTTATAGATAAATAAGAGATCAGTCTACATTTCAAAAACAAAAACAAAAACAAAGGTTCTACGATATTCCAGTCAATCGCTACATGCTAACAAAGTTATCCTGCACGACTACTGGGCCCTCTCCCCTAATGCCCATAGTAGTTAGAAACAAAGGAGAATAATTGCCAAGTCTCGAGAGATAACCAAGGCACATTCAGATTATACAATGCAAATAATTGATTCTTGCACAAGAACATATTAAATTCTTAACCAAGCAAGCACCCTTAGCCAGCAATAAACCCTAACCAGACCTGATGATGCATAAAAGAGGACTAGGGGAGTACTGATGCGTGTGGGGCATCGCCTGCACTAAATGATCAAGGGGCCAAAGTCAAACTCCTGCACATCTGCCATCTCCTCTTCTTGACTTATAAATAATTGATAATTGCTCATATTTGAATTCTAATCCATCGAGTTTCATTCATTTTGAGAATGATATAGTTTGTTTATGATATGTTAAAAGGTCGATTAGTTCATAGATTTAGTCCACCTGGATTTTAAAGTATATGCAGTTATGTCCTTATTTTAAAGCACTAATTCATATATACTATGGGGTCTTTCGCTCTTCTGATGAAATTGTTTATACATATCCAAACTTAATTTGAATTTTCTTAATTTCATGTAATCTGAGACCCGAGTGTGTAAATTTTATGCTTTGTCATGATTGTAAATTTTGTGTCCTACTTAGGTTTTTTTTTAATTTTTGTCGAGGCCCTTAGTGTTATTGCAATCATGGTGCTCTATATTTCACCTAGACCCAATATCGTTGTTTCTAAGTTTGCATGGTCAACATGTCTATCCCCATGTTTTGTTTCGTTTTGTTTTTCCATTGAAGACCATGCTCAAAACCCTAGGGATATTTGAATCTACATAGGTGGGAAATGAGCTTTACCCTATGTATATGTATTAAAATATAAACTTTATTTAATCACAAAGAGTCATGTCTCATGTAAGAGACGCACTCGTCCATAAATCTATTTAAGGTTTTTGGATTCATATTTTTTATAATAGAGAAAATTTATTCAAGCTCTCCAATTTTAATAGTTGGCATTAGAGCCAAATTGTAGCATTGATTGCAAAAATCACGGTTGAATCTTAAGGAAAAAGTCAGATTTTTTTTTTGATGGCAAAGATCATTGAAGAAGATATTTTATCTCAAAGATCATTGAAGAAGATTTTTTATAACACAGATCATTGAAGAATCTTTTTGTTTTTTATTGTAGAGATCATTACAAATGGAAAATAATTTATTGAGTACCATCTCTATTAAGTTGATTGGTGTTGAGAATTATGGAGAGTGGCATCATCAAATGAAAACTATTTTTCTTTTGTGAGACCTCACCTCTCTTGTTTAAAATGAAACTATAACAAGACATCCCATAGATGTTCATCTACAAGAAGAATTTAATAATAAATCACACTAAGCACTAGCCTTAACAAACTTGTCTATTGGTGGTACATTAATAGAAAATATGTTGAATGAAAGCATATAAAAAGAAGCTTGGGATGCAATCACTACAATCTTTGAGCTCAAGAATGATGTGAGAAAACACATGATCCAAACTCAGTTATATAATCTAAGAATGGATGGATCTGTAACTGGCCATCTATCAAAAGTCAAGGTTATTTTAAATCAACTCATTAATATAGGTGAGACTATAACTAATAAAGATAGTGTATACACCTGCAAACGGTCATCATATTCAATTAATTAAATACAACCTATTTGATTAATACTTCAACTACATATAAATAAGGTCTTACTTTATTTATATTGTTCACTTTCCTTTTAATTCTCCTAATTCACATTCTTCTAAATTAAATAAACAAAGAAAACCTAAACGTGTTTATTTAATTAATCTTTCCTAGTCTTGATTAAGAATTAGAGCACATTTCTACAACTTTTTGTATGCCACCTCATAAAGGTCACATGAAAATAAATAAGCCTAATTATTAATTAGAATTATCCTCACACACTTCCACCAATGAGAAAAAGCACATGGCTTTATTCCCCCACACTTCCAACAAATTTGGAGCACATGGGTTTTTGTTTCACACACTTGGAATCCCATACATTTGGCATGCTTCCAATTGGTCAAGGGATTCTCTTCACACACATGGCATTTTATCCTTGGTCAAGGGGACAACATCTTGATTCCTTTCATCTCCACTGTCTATCTTTTCTCCTTCGAATCTAGACCATTGATGAGTGCCACCTCACAAAATGCTTGAGAAACCCTATAAATACACCCTCTTGCCTTAGCATTTATCATCCACCTTTTGAGTAATGTTAGAATGCTATTTTGAGATACAAGTTGGAAGTGTTATAATGCCATTTTTCATTCACACTTTGAGTATTGTTACCATGCAGGTTTTTCGTAGGAGCTTGGAGCTTTCATGGAGTCTTATACTTAGTTTTCATATCCTATGTTACTTTGCATTCTCATCTTAGATTAATTAATTGCTTCATAGTTATTTTTCATCATCCTCATTGTATCATAGTTACATTTTAGGTTAGTTTGTTTTATGTTTACATTTGAGCATATGCATAATCATGGATAGTTCACTATAGTTTCATATCATCTCTTTCATCTCCACTTGTTCATCTATCATCAACATCATTCTTCATTTATCATTGCATCCATTATCCTTTCCATCATTTTGTTTCATTTAGAAGCATACTACTAATCATTCTAGCACACATTTGCACATAGAAATCATCTTAGCTTGCATATTAAGCATCAAATCTCATTTTCTAGGTAGTCATTTTAACAACCTTTGTGCCCATAGAAATATGAGGGCCAAATAGTTTAATAAATACCTAGAAAAAGAGGACAATGATACGTATTTGAAAGATTTGATTGTATTACGAATAGAGCAGTTTTACTTGCTTCAAAATTTGAATGTAAACCGTCTCATTAAGGTTTGTGTTGACATTAGAATCCTCTCCACATTCGACACACGCATAGATAGTATTTTCATTACTCTTAATAGTCTACCAAAATTTCTTAAGAATTTCAAGACTACACTCACATTAAGTGGAAAATTGGAAATCATAAAATTCAATGATCTAGAGGGCATATTATTGCAACATGAGGAATTTTTTAATAGGGAAAATAAAGTTGAATCAAAAAATGATTTTAACTCTAAGCTCAAAGGCAAGAAGCCTCAATGGAAAGTAAATGCTAATATGGATAAAAATGGACAAAGGAAAGAGAGGTTTTTCTATTATTGCAATCATCTTGGTCATTTTGAAGAGAAATGTTTTAAAAAGAAGAAAGAAAAGAATAAAAAAAAAGGACGTATGATGGATGATGTGGATATTGAAGATGATGAAAGCCATGGACCATTTTAGAAGATTCCTCTAAATATATTCAAAATGATGATGTTTGGATTATCGATCTAGATGTTATTTTCCACATGACTGTTGAACACTCAGAATACTAAGAGGGGGGGTGTGAATCAGTATTCTATTAAACCATCAAATTATTAACCATCCAATTACCAAAGTATACTTAGTAGTTATAAGCAATGAAATAATGAACAACCCATAACACACATAACACATGAACACCAATATTTTTACATGGAAAACCCAAAATGGGAAAAACCATAGTGAGGATTAGCTCACAATATGTTATAAATAATTATAAGATATTATAGAAAGGTTCACTACCAAGTGGATTCACTGTCCAAGTGAACTCACTATTCACAAAGAAAAGAAAGATAGAGAGAAGTGGCTTTACAGCCAAGATTTGAATTGATACAAAGTGCATCTAATATATGTTGAATTCAATTCATTTGAAGTTCAAAATACTAAATTAATACACTTTATGCAACTCAGATTACAAATATATGCTCTACTTTACATTCACACACCTTTTCTCAACATCCACAACTTATTCGCTTAACTTTGCAAAATTTCGCATCACTAATTATATTAAGATCATGTAAACATATATATTTGATATCTACAAACTCAAAAAAATATTGTATATATACCAAACTCCATTGCAAATATCAATTAGGTCAGCCTAATTAGATGTGGCCCTATAATGTATACCAAATGTGCCTTGTCGACACCCAATTCAAATCAAAATACCTTTGTGCCCAAAAAAACGTAATATAGGTTGGCATGTATCTATAATAGCTCTCTCTTCCATTCACATCACATATTTAATCTCCCCAATTCTTTACATACATTAGGTCGGCAGGCATAGGACCTAAAATTATGTCGATCTTCTATTAATTGCAACTTTTGAACCACTTATCCAAATCAAATTAAATTTAAAATTAAGATGCTAATAATCTCCATGAACAACATACTAGAATTGCAGAAGTAAATCTGTATGGGAGAACAAATGAGGATCAAATTATCAGAGCCCTTTGTGTACTAAATCTGTTGGTGTAGAAACTTAGCAAAAGTACTTAACTGTTTTGGTGTGTGGATCAAACTCTCTTGTAAAATAACTCTTCTACAATCATCCTTCATACTATTTTGACATCCATCATGTGGTTTTGAAATAAATGACAACTCATTAATTACAACCTTCTTCATTC
This sequence comes from Sequoia sempervirens, assembly GCA_007258455.2. NCBI lineage: Eukaryota > Viridiplantae > Streptophyta > Pinopsida > Cupressales > Cupressaceae > Sequoia > Sequoia sempervirens. The sequence continues at coordinate 137,283,671 of VDFB02271358.1, read as the reverse complement.
TTTCAACAATCTCCCCCTTTGTCATATATGGCACCATGTGCCAAAACAAAACTTCTTTCCTCAAACATCTCTCCCCCAACTATCTCTCCAAACATCTCCCCCCCTTTGACATCAAGGGAAAAGGGTGCTCCCCCTCAAACATATATACTGAATTGAATTGAATGTACTAGATCCCCCTTAAGGAGTTAACCAAAAACTCCTAATACATTCGTATATGTACAAAAGAATCTGTAAACATGAAAAACTGATTTTTTTTTTTTATAGAGATAGAAATGGTCAACATGAATATGATGACCCTTTAAGCTTCTGAAGAATAGCTTTCCAAGTAGATTTTCCTTCTTCCTAGCTCTTCTTCATTGTTGCAAGCATTAGAGACTTAAGTTCCAACAATTTTTCCTCTTCTTAGATTCCATACAACCAGGAGTAAGATTTAAATTTGAGATTTTTTCAGTTCTAGAAAGGGCACTTGAGATAGGTATGTGATTTTTTTTTACCGAGTCCCTTAGCTTCCCAAGCTTCTTGATAATATATTCCCTCTGGTTCTACAAAGTGAAGAATTTTTCATGCAAGTCCACTATAACAATCTAGGTCTTATCATTTCTATCTAGTTTCGGATCATAGTCACTTGATGCATTATTTATTTGAGACTCAATTGATTCCATTTCATATTTTATTCCTTGTGTGGCATCTAACCACTTCATCCAAAACAAAAAAAAATATTTTTTCCTCTTCCTTGTAGGCTTGTACTTCCTTCAAACATTCTTCAACTTTAGTATATGTACAGATGCACATTTCTCTATGATATCCATCAACTTCTTCTTTGTAAGCCTTGTCTCAACCTTTGTTTCTACTTCTCCTTTCAATGTAGAGGCATATTTCTTAAAGGAATCAATTAGTAATTTGCAATTTTTCACAGCAGACAAAGATGTATCAACATTATTTCTTGGTGTGATCTCCTATAATTCCTTTACAAATTCATCCATCAATTCACTACTATTTTAATAGGTTTCAATTATTTATATTCTTACTCATGTGTGAAACAAATCACCTAGCTGAAATTGTGAACGAGAGATATCTTATTTAGATCTACACTGCCCTGCTCCATGGGAAACTACAATAATTAAGAAGAGACAACCGGTTGGAACCTTAAATATTTAGATAATAGGCCTTATAAAGGATTACCGAAGGAGAATTTACCAGAGAGCTTAGGTAAATCCTTAGACTTCTTTGCTTCTTCATTATTTTTGGTATCAAGATCTTCTTCTTCCTCCGTCTTTTCTTCTTATTCACCATAGGTTTTGTCTTTTTCTTTGTCTTTATCTTTCTCTTCACTTACTTCATCCTTATCCTTTTCATCCTTATTTGCTTCACCTTCCTTCTCATCATCATTCTCTCTTTCATGATTCTCTTCATTCTCATACCTTTTCTCATTGACTGTATCATGCTTTTCACCTTCATTGGTGTTCTGTTCTATATCTACCAGAGGAGCAGATGTCTCTGGGTTTCTTTGATCTGTAGTAACCCTTGACACTGAATAAATAGGAGTGTCATCCTTTTTGGTTTCCTCTCTAGTCATATATTCTCCTTTAGCAACATTATCATCTTCAACATTTCCTTGCATTGGTTCATCTATATCTGTAGGAGTATTATCTATATTTTCTTCTATATCAACTTAAATCCAATGTTTTCATTTATTGGATTTTGTTCTTTCTTGGTAGAGGCAGTGGGAATCATGTCAATACTTTTGAGCCATATCAGTAATCTTTTCCTCTATTTTATTGTGCATTTTCTCAAAATGGTTTTTTTCTCTTCCCATTAGAATTATGACCCTTGGTTTTGTTCTAAATTATTTGCTAAAGAATTGGGCTAATGTGTCTTTTTCAACATCAAATAAGGAGAATCCAATTTTCTCCACAATATTTGATTTAAGCTTCTCTTCCTTTTCTATGGCATCTTTTCTCTTATCCATTAAGATGTTCCACACATCATCTAGAATCTTCTTCTTGATGTTCTCCATTTTTTCTTCAATAATCACAATGTATTTGATGATTTCCTCTATTATCATGGCTCTATCTACCTCATTTACATTTTTTTACAAGGTTCTTGTTTCTCCCAACATTTCATGATGCAAAATACCTTTGAACAATGAGTCCAACTTCATTTTATTGTGAGGTCTCTTTGGAGTTGTCTAATTTTTCTTCTTCTTTTTCTTCTCTAGTTCCATTGTTTCTAATTTATTTTTCTCCTTTTCCTTCATCTACTTATGCATATGTATCACAAAGGCTTGTATTTTCTTCACAATCTCCTCTTCATCTGAGGTATCAACAATATCAATTCTCTATTTCTTTATATCTATTCTTCTCAGAATCAATGGAGGGCCTCCATCCTCTTCCTCTTCTTCAAATAACACACCCATGTTCTTTTCTCTTATAGATTTTCTTTTCTCCTTTTTGATGTAGTGGCAGTAGAGGGGACTAGTGAAGTAGTTTTCTTTCTCTTCTCAAACCTTGTGGCCTCCTTCACCTGATGTTCTTTTGTTACCAAAGTAATGGTCTATGTTCTCTTGGTTCTACTGGTGGTAGAAATTGATCTAGAGGGTTGTTGAATACTACGGGGAATGGTGACAATAGTTTTTCTAGATGTTTGAGGTCTGATGAACCTACTTGTTGTGCTTTCTTCTCCCTCTACTCTTGCTCTAGTCTTTTGTATTTTTTCTTCTATGAATTTGTTGTCCTTGAAATAGTCATTCACCATATTTTTCAACTTCTTCTTTATCTCAAGTTTCTTCAACTCCATATGTACTTCTATGGATTTATCCTCATATGTTCCATGTATTTCTTGTGTAGATTCCTTAGGAATTTTTAGTAGTATGTTAACATAACCATTTGCTTCATTTCCATTGGTCTCATATCCAAGTGGTAGAATCTAGATAGTTTTATGTTCTACAACCTCAATAATGCATTCATCTATTGTGACCAGAAATGTGATATCCTTCTCATATTTTTCCACCATAGACATAGGGATCCTCTCCTTTTCATGCAACCTCTTATGAAATACTACAAAGAATGTAGTAAGTGCTTCATCTTGAGCTTTCATATGACCAATGTTGTGTAGATGTTCCAAAATTTGATTGTAAATTGGTCTTATTTTATCCCATATGACATTGCTTCTTCCTAGAAGCTCCCTTAGAAATTAAAATAGTAAAAAACTACTAAAGAATTAAACTTGAAGGGGTATTTCTTCTCTTTAGTTTGCTTCAAGTTGTCAAAGAGTTGTTAGAGAAACTACCACAAATCATAACCCTTTCCCTTTTCCACCATTTAATAGGCGACATGAATTGTTGTAGCCGACACATAATTACCTCTGTTGTTGTAGTATATCTTGTATCCTATGACCATAAATACATACCTTACTGTAGGATCCCAGATAGTGTTCACAATGAGATCTCTTTGATCAAATGTAGCTCCAGTTAACTCCATCAACACCTCCTTGTTCTTCACAAATTTTAATATCCGTACAGGTCTGGTGGCACAAAGTCCAGTAACTTCCCTGATAACTTCCTTAGATATCAAACAAGGGATGTCAATCCATATGAATTTTTCATGCACTCTACTTAATGAAATTCTCATATACTTAGTTTCATCATCATAAATGAAGCATAGGAACCATTTCCAAACATCTAGTTTCTTCTTCACTAGGTTTTCATTATCAGGTTTGATTTTGTAATCATCTCCAATCAATTGGTCTGCCCATAGGTATGTGAATCTTGTGTGGTTATACTCTTCCATTTTCTATGGGATGTATGCCCTAGTGTCTTCTGTAGGAAAATCCCTATATGGAATACTCAAAAAATATCTAAGTAGGTCATTCTCAAATATTTTCATGCATAATTTCTTGAATTTTGGTTGGGGTTTATCAATCATGTTTACTACTATAGGTGTATCCATTATATTGAATTCAAATGCTTTGAAAAGAAAACTCTATTTTAGCTTTAGACAATGGTAAATATCTTTTTCTCGCTCAACTAGAACTATGGTTTGGATGCTCTACTTCACAAATCACCTTCGAACTCTTGAATTCACTTTAATTCGCTCTACTCACTCAAAATGCATAAAAGTGAATGAAATAGACAAAGATTAGGTATATAACCCTTTGATTATATCCTAATTCATACTCAATTATGCTAAACAATAAAGCTGGTAAAACCCTTCTCTGTGCAACAGTAAACCCTAAATTTCTTTGCAAATATCTATACTTACATATTTTCTTCCATAGTCTTCTCCAAAAGATCCAAACTATCCATTTACATCACATATCTATGTGCCAAGCCATGGCATCTCATATCGGTAGGGGGTTATTTGATTATTTGTTATTGCTCCCACTAAGCCAATGCATAGTCTCAATTTGCAAAGGAATTATCTTCACCATAGGGTGGTACAGATCCATTTGTAGTATCTAATTCTTCCTTGTTCTTCGGTTCCTCTTTCTTTCTCTAGATATTTTCCATTTCCTTATTTAATTCAACTAGATAAATCTTTTTAACTAGTTCATTTCTCTTTACTATATTATCCTTCCTTATATTTTTGCTTCTACAAAATATAGCATTATGTCTAGGTCTATTCTAGTTGTTGCATATGACATTTATCTGAGCATTACTCCTTCCATTCATTTTGGATATGGATTGATTATCCTTGTGTCCAAATCCATAACTTGTATAGTAGTAACCATTGAAATATTGAATCATTCTACCATTGTTACATTCCTTCGTCATTTGAATTCTACATTCATTTGCTCTATGCCTAAACAAGTTTTGCATATAAAGAATTGACTAGTAAAAGATGGAACATTATGATACATTTTTCTTCTAAATTTCATTGTTGTATGTCAAAATTTATTATAAGAATAACAAATACCATTGAAAGATGGGTACCTTTGAGAATTTGTTATCTGACCGTGGCTCTTCTAGAGTTGTTTCTTTGATTTTGAATCTTTGCATTGTTCTTCTTGTCTTCAATCTTCTCTAGTTCATTGGCCTTCTTTGCATTAGATGAACTTGATATGATTTTGAGCTTTCTCCTTTCTCAAGTCCAAACCACCTTTGTCTTTAGATGCTTTCTAACCCACAATCAACTCATCAAGCATTGTAGAAATTTTCCTGAATTTATGTTCATGAATTATTGATTTCTCTAGACCTAGTCTTAGATTTACCACTTGTTGTTCAAGCCTTGTGCATTCATTAGTTTTTCTCTTTACCATTGCATTCAAACATTCCTCAATTCTTTTATTTTCTTCCACTTACACTTTGAGTTTGATGATCTTATTTGCTTGTTTCAATTGTTCATTGAACTCTTTACTTTCTTTGAACTTCTTGATTTGCTCTCTCAAATTTTTGATGCAACCATTTTCTTCTTTAATGTTTTCCTTCAGATCTCTATTTTCATCTTCAATCTTGTCAAGATCTTCAAGAGAACCTTTGAGTTCTCCATCTTTGTCAAGCATGAAATATTCTTCTATGTATCCAATATAAGGAATCACCTATGGAGAAATAGGAAATTTTCTATCAATCATGTGTTCAATCTACAAGATCTTCCCAAAGCAATCAAGCTTCTTCCTAGGAATCGAGCTCTAATACCATACTTTACCAAGATCACTGAGGAATTCTTGTTTGTGCATGAACTTTACCAAGACTCTTATGAAAAATTGAAAGCATGGATCAAGACACATGATGGTTTTTCTCACCCTACAATAGGTTTGGTCACTTTCCCATTAAAATTTGGACCTAAATAATTATATGTCTCATTCTCCATCATCTCATCATCAAACCAATTCTATGTGAAGTTAGGCTACCCATGGCTACACTCCATGGATGTCGTCCCATTAGTTATTCATAAATGAGTGAAATTTCTATTTGATAAACAAATTTTTACAGTGCATCATAGTGGGTTTAATCCTTTGTCATCCCATTGGAACTTTTCATTGAATTTATTTTGTCCTAAACCCATGGAACCTATTAAGCCTGTTATCAACAAGAGTGCATCCGAATGTGAAAGAAAAATGCTTTGCAATCTTGTGTAACATGGGAAAAATTTCAGGTGTGGGTACCTTATGTTGAAAGTTAACCTTTGGATTATAGGCCGGATTCCTTTATGATTTTCTAATGATTGATTGTATTTTTTAAGGAAAAGGGAAGAAAGCTTGAATTGAATGCATAAATGGAATTTAAAATGGAAGGTGATACACCTAAATGATAACTATCATGCAAGTTGTTTCACAACTAATAATCTCAGAAATTTTTTGAAAGTTCAATTTGAGCACCTTAATCACATTAATATTTCACAAAAAGGTTTGTTTAATTTTTCTTTATGAAGGAAAAATGAGTTTCACAACCTAAGAGAAGAGATAAACTTAACACAATCTATGACCTGTAAAAAAAATTCTTTTGTGTATGTGCATCCAAGAAATGAGACAAAAATTTAAAGGTTTCAAATTTAAAACATATTAAATTTGCATCAATCATTTAGAAGAAACAAAACACCAAAAATTGAAGAGGCAAACACTAAATTCAAATGAATATTCTGAAGGAACTTCTGCAAATAACAATACTAAGTAACCCGTAAAGTTGTATTAAATACTATGAAAAACATGAGTTACAAAATCAATCTCTTCTTTGTAGAAATGCAAAGGAAAAACTATCAAGAATTGAGGAAAAAATACTAACTATATACAATAAAAGGCTTCAAAAATCCAAAAGGAGATAATTGAAGTCAAAATATCTGAACTGCAAAGTTGATGTGAAACTGCAATTATGTCTCACCATTTGCTCCATTTTTTCTTTGCATGATTTTGGAAAAAAGAGACTATTCAATTAAATATTAATGATAATCAATATGATTATTTTAATATTTATCACGTGAGATCTCTTTTTTTTTTTTACATTGCATGGTAAATATTAAGGTAATAAATTATTAGCTTTAATATTTAGTTACATATTTTTTCTTATTTAAAATCATGCAAAAGATACAAGCTAAGTGTTTTTCACTTTAAAATTAAATGATAATATTGAGACTTAACTCTCAAATCCACCAATATGCATGATGAATCATCTTTGGTCATGTAACTTTGAAAAACATGCAGAAAAAAAATTGAGCAAACTAAGTGATTAAGTGTCCAAAACTCCCCTTGAGTGATAGTCAACCCATGTGGGACCTAAAAACTAATGTAGAACTCCCCTTTGAGCCTTGCAATCCTCCTAAAAAGGTGGATTTGTCTTTTTCCTTAGAAGTGGTGAAAATTTCTCAAAAAATACGAACTGGGTTAGTGAGAAATTTAAAGGTATTTTTTTCTCATTGATTTATAATTTATATCTAAAAACCCAGATCATAGTTTTCGAGATATGATTGAAACACACAACCACTATTCGTTGCATCTTTTGAATCTGAAAAGGTAGCATGCTAGGACCAACCCTTGTGGGAGCCCATTTTATACCACATGCTAAAATGTCGAACATAATGAACTAGCCATGAAGCATGTACACATGATAGCATTATTTTCCTTGGAATTGTTCACATACAACCTAATATTATAAGTTGGATCTATTGGAGGAGCAATAGGAGCAATGTAACCATCCTTCATAAATTTTCAAACACCAAACCCAAAAAAGTTTAGATAGCCTTCCATTCTTACTTTCCAAAAAGTGTAATTTGTTCCATCAAACCTAAGACCCTTGTAAGATCCATCATGTGCCTCTCAGATCTTTCCTCGAGTGGTTAAGCTTCTTTAGAGGAACTTTTATCTAATACCAAATTTTGAACACACCTAGATATTGAGAGGGGGGTGAGTTATTATCTTTAAATTTAATTAAACCTTTCAGACCTTAAACCCTTAAACAACATGCAAATTTGGGCTTTTAACATGATCAACAACTTATAAATAGATCAATAGTACTTAATCAAATTAGTAGAAATGAAAGATAGAAAAATGAAAACACATGCACAAGATAACACCATATTTATGTGGAAAACCCATGAAGGGAAAAAATGTGTTGATAGATCATCTCAAAATATAGGAAGCTCATTACTTACATAATTACAATTTTTCTTAAGGCTCACTACCTAAGAATGCACACTCCTCGTGGAAGGACTTGCAAGATAAGGTGCACAACCTTAGGGAAAGATACAAAGAACTTGTAGTACTGAGATCCACAACCCTAGGCTAAGGTAAAAATTACAAGGACCTACTAAAGAGACTCACTAACTGATAGTAGGATACATAAAAAATATGAAATTACAACATTTGTCAACAATACACTCTTTTGATTGAGGCGTTAAAGCTCATCTAACTCTTCCTTTTCATAACTTCACCAATCCATACTCACACATTCCTACACACTCACACAACTTGCAACTAATTTGATCTTTCATTTATATCCTTCGCAAGATCTCAAAATATCAATTAGGTCAACCAAAATAGAAGATAAATACTAATTTTAACAAGTTGGCCACAAAAACCTAATGCGGTCCTATCTAGAAGATAAAGAGGACCAAAAAAAATCCTTATTACATATTCCAATGCATGATCCCAAACCACACACACTAACACACATCAACCCAAGTTGACAACAAGGAAACATGTAGATGAAATGTGTAGCATAATACTAGTTGGCCCAAAAACACATCTTAAATTGAAATTACTCAATGTAGTTGTCAACAAGATAGATTAGGACCCAAATACATCTTAACACAACCTAAAATGATAGTGCAGACCCCCAAGCACATAGTGCAAGCAAGAAAACAAGCCTGTGTCAACCAGACATCCTTACATTTCCCAAAAACTAACTCAAAACAATATGCAGTACCAAAAATATCAATCATTAATGTGTATACCACAAATAGATGTTCCATGAACATCCAAAAACACTTTCATACACTTATTTTACATTTTCATGCCACAAAAATCCACCGCAAACTAAACAGAAGTAGAATACTTCATCCTAAAAGAACATAATACACAACCATGAGATAGAATACAAACAAACCAACTAGTAGATAACACCATTACATGAAAATTGAACTAAGATACTACACAAGCACTGAGAGCATGTTCACCAAGCCATGGGAGTGGAAACATCAATGTGGAGAAATGAGAAGCATTTTTTGGACCAGTTCAGAAAACCAACAAAACTACCAAACTTATGTTGCAACTCTTGGGAAAGAACCTAATCACCTTACCTATTGTTAGACCTCTTGATACCACTAAGCCTTTAACTCTAAACCATAATCCCAATGCCTTTTTCCATTATCAAAGACAAGTTGGACATGATACAAAATGATGTAGATGTATTAAACATATAGTGCAAGACCTCATTGATTCTAATCGCATCCAATTGGGTGATGTTAATGATCAAGGAAATAAGTCTATTGATCCTCCCAACTAAAATTTTCAAATATTTACCAATTCCATGCCAAAAAATTCCATCTCATTTGTAAAAACTAGTGATAACAAGAATGATGTGATGAATGTTGACAACATACAAGATATAACTAATAATCATAAGAGTGATAATGGAGATTTAAATATAGATGCTATGATTGGATTCATTGACATTCAACCTCATAAGGGCCAAACCAAATTGTCTCTTGAAATTTATTTCTCATAGAATGACATAATTAAACATGTACCTGATGGTCCTCTTCACATAGCTAGAAGAATCAATGACAAGCCTACATATGGGATATCAATTAATCTTGTGTGTGTAGAGAACATGATCATTGAATAATTCTTGTTTGTGCATGAACTTTACCAAGATTCTTATGAAAAAATTGAAAGCATGGATCAAGACACATGATGGTTTTTCTCACCCTCTGATAGGTTTGGTCACTCTCCCATTAAAATTTGGACTGAAGAAATTATATGTCTCATTCTCCATCATCTTATCGTCAGACCAATTTTGTGTGAAGTTAGGATACCCATGGCTATGCTCCATGGATGTTGTCTCATCAGTTATTCATAAATGCTTGAAATTTCCATTTGATAAACAAATATTTACAATACATCATAGTGGGTTTAATCCTTTATCTTCCCATGGGAAATTTTCATTAGATTTATTTTTCCCTAAACCCATGGAACCTATTAAGCCTCGTGAAGACTTGTTTTTTAAATCTTATATAAAGTTCAAAGCAAAGAAAATAGCATAATTATCCCTTAGTAATATTATTGAGTCCATGAATGTTCCACCATCACAACCTATCATTAGTGAACCTATAATTGAACCAAAATCCCTTCCAAGTAACCAAGAGAAATCCACCACAATTCCTTCACTCATTTCCTACAAAATACCAAGAGATAACCATAAAACTCCTTCAAATGGTTCCTCCTAAATTCAAAAAAGTTTATAAACCTAAAGAAAAATTGGTTGGTCAACCCTCAATGATTCCTTTTGTTCCTCCTTTATAGGAAGAAAAGAAACCAATGGTTGATAAACCCACTCTTACACCATCACAACTTGAAAAATGTGCAAGAAGAAAAAAAAATGCTAAAGAGAATATAGGCATAGATGTTGTGCTATTGCTCATCACTTAGAAGAAAAGAACAAACCAAACAACCAAGATCAAAATCTAACTCAAACAAATCATGATAATTCCCCAACTTCAACACAAAAAAAAATGAACCTGCAATGGACATTTTCATTAGACCTCCTATTGTGATTAATTTGGATGATTATTATTCAATATTATTAAAATTGATTAGGAAATGCTTAATGAGCTGAATTTTTTATTTTCCTCTTAAATGAACCTAGATGGGGGCAATTGTGATGATCCTCCTAACAAGAGTGAATCACCACATGTTGAACCTAGTGATTGTCCTAGTATGACACTTTTTGTTGCCCCTTTGGCTAGTTATCTACCTTCTATATACACTGAGCAATATTGGATGTGGATGACCTACATTAGGTTGGATCACATATGACACACTAGTCTTTTCTTTGTATTATTTTCAAATTCTTTGTGATTGCATGTGCGCAATGTGATCTTGAGCATAATTTGATGCTTAACATGTCTTTATATTTGTGATCTTTCTTTTGATGACCCTTGTTACTCCATTGGTGCAAGGATACAAAGTAAGCAAACCTATCATGGCATTCTTCTATTTCTATCTTCATTCTTCTATATGTCATAAATATTATCTTTTCTTTTTTCTTGTGTTTTCCTTTTGGGGATGATGCAAGGCATTGAGACATTTAGGTCTAGTCCATGTTGACCCAAAATCTTTTCTTTTCTTTCAATCTCTATGCATCATTTTTCCTTTGTGTTTGTTGTTCTATGAGTATTTGGGGAATGATGAAAAATCCAAGCTCTATTAAATCACTGTGGCAAAGACATACACTTACCTTGAATCCATAGATCCCTTATGTGTTATCTTTGGGTTTTCATTTGGGGGAAACCCCTCATGATGCAAGTTTTTGGAAACATATCATTGGAATAGGGCTTTCCAAATAAGCTCTCATGTCTTCATCATTTGGTAGTTATCATCTTTATACTTTAAAGTAATTTCTCATAGCATGGTGTTTAGCAATTTATTTAGAGTGGGGGAATACACTCCACTGCTCATTATTTGCATAATTGTGTGACTCTCTTTCAAAATGTGGTCTTCTTAATTCATGTGACATGTCTTCTTGGCGGTGACATTGGGTTTGATTTCCTACTAAGGTGTGACCTTTCTTGGCATATGGCATTCCTCTTGGTGGTATTGCTATGGTTTGCATTCCCTAAGGTGTGAATATTTTATTCCTTTGCTAGTCCTCTCTTGGTGGTGACATCAAGTGTGATGTTCCCTAAGGTGATACCTTTCATGTATTAAGCAAACCCCCTTTGCATTTAAAACTATTTCATGGCCATTGAGCATAATACAACTTTCTTGCTAGTGGTGCCTTTTATTTCATGAATGCCTAGTAGAATGCAACTTGCTAGCCTTGTGAAACCCTTAACCATTTTGTGTGGCACCTTATTAGAGTTATCAGAGATTATAGATTTTGGTATGGTTGACATATGGAAGGCTTGTAGACCTGGTGTGAATTTTCCATTTGCCACCTTTTTGTGGGTACACAGTAGAATCTTATGTGTTTCTCACCCCTTTTTCCTTGGGCCTCACCTAGTGTATACCAGACTGCACTAGCCCTTGTGAGCATATTTTTTGGACAAGTATCTTAGGCTTGATCCATACCTTTTGGAAAAAGTAGTTGAGGCTTGATCCACCCTTTTCCTTTCCTTTTATCTTTGCATTAATTTTAACATTGTATGATTGTGTATCTTGTGGGGTAAACCCACAATAGTGGGTTACAATTTTTTGAACGAAGAATAATTAGAAATGCTCATCAAAAAATTTAAAATGGTTTACCCCTTCTAATGAAGGGGGTTCAAATGAACCACCCCCCTTCTAATGAACACTCCCCCCTTCTAATGAACCCCCCTCCCTTCTAATGAACCCCATTTTGTAGCATATAAGGGGGGTTCGAATGAACCCCCCTTCTAATGAAGGGGGTTCGAATGAACCCCATTTTTTCACCTTCCCCTCCGCCATTTCAAAATTTATGCATTTTTTTTACTATCGAAGCTTGGGAAGGAGGTGCAAATGGAGTCAACTTGATAAACCAAGTTGGATGATTGTAGTGATTGAAACATTCTTTCCAACAACTATAAATATAATATATTTTGTTTTTATTTTATATTTTATTTTTTAGTTTTACTGTACATAGGTTTTTCACCGAATGTCAAGTTCGATGAAAAATCATTGTGGAAAAATAGTAAATTTGAGGAATTTTTTTTTGAAAAATATATATCCACTAGGTATTGATGTCCTTGTTCTAACAAAAAAATAAAAATTGAATTTCAATACATACCAAAAAAGTTATGCAAGCCGAAGTGCACCTATATCTAAATTATAAATGTTTTGACTTCAAAACTTAATTAAAAGAAAAATATTCAACAAAATTCTATGAAACAAAATGAAAGCCCTAGATACTTATGTTACCAACCTAAATTCAAAAGAATTAGAGTTTTATCCTTTGTAGAAAAAAATTTATGCGAGCTAAAGTACACACCACTTTTTGAAAATGTTGTTGACTATTAAAAACTAGTTATCAAGGGAGACACAAAAAAATTACAATTTTAATTTCTTTTAAAAAAAAAATAAAAATTAAAATCTACAGACAAAATCTCACAAATCACTAGTTTACATCATTTTCAAATTCTTAATAGTTTACCTACTATAAGTGTTAGAAAGTGAAGTTTTCTCTTAAAATGTTGATTTTAATGTCAAGTTTGGCCAAAAAGTGTAACCCATTATTGTGGGATGACCCTGTGTCATTTGTGAATGCACATGTCTCTTTGTGCCTTTGTTGGTTTTCTATGAGATCTTAGATCTTTGGGTCTTGATCATCTTCCTTGATCCTTTTCATCATATTTTTCCAACAATTGTACAATTGTACTTCTCTTGACTTATTTGTCTACTTTAGTGTGAGTCTGAGTGTAAGTTCATACTCTCACAAAAGTGGGGGCTAAATGTAGTGTAGGAAATTGTATACCTTTATAATTTCACACTATATTTGCATCCCCTTAATTAATTGGAATTAATTAATCTTCTAGTTGACCAAATTATCCATTCTAAAGCTTTATTATTTATGTTTTCTAAAAGGGGAACCTATATTGAACAATTGCCAACATTAAATAAATTACCTTGGAAACTGAGTGTCCTAGACTTAGGTCCTAGGACCCATTTTCCCAAGGGTGAATGGGCCCCCTTTAAGTTCTAGGACCTAATTTTTAATATATTTTGGGTGGCATTTTAATGATTCAAATTCATGTTTTAATTGTTAGCTTTTGGAATCTATTTTTTTGGGAAATTAGATAAACACCTATAAATGCAGTCTTTTGATCATTTCAAATCTAACTAGCAAGAAAAATTAAGAAGAAACATTATCAAAAATTCACAAGAGCAAGTATAATTTTCAAGAGCATTAAAGGGAATATTTATTACTCATATACAACAATAATCAGGATCATATCATCATGTCAAAATTCATGTATGTTCATGTCATGTTTTGGAGCTAACATTGTGATGTAGGTTTCAATCATTGAAGAACACATTCAAACATCAATCAATCAATCAATCTAATTCATGCAATATCCAAGCCTTAGAGTGATGTGTTTGAATTCAATCCTTTAAGGGTAGCCATTAAGGATTTGGCGAGTTGTAATTTGTTCAAGCTTTGTTCATTCATCAATTCCTTTATTTTTTCATTATTTCATTATCAAGGTTTAATTACCAAATATGGGGTTTCACTAAAGAAAACACCCATTCACCCAAAAAAAATAAAAAATTCTTCTCTCTTTCTATGGAAAAATTTATAGGTGAAGAAGGATTGAAAGTTGATCAAAGGAGCAATTTTTCAAAGTTTCAAAAGTTGTTATCGTTGTTGTCAAACTACGAAAAAATCACTTATAGATTTTATTTTTGGATTTTCGATAGTCAAACCTAGAGAAATTAAAAGCTTAGATCTAGGATAAGAGGATTTCAAAACTAATTTTGGATCCCTATTCAAGGACCCATTCACTTAGGGGAAAACTAGTCCTACTACAGGCCCTAAAACTCACTTTTTCTCACAAGTGCACACTATCAGCCCCTTATCAAATTTGTCTACAAATTATTTTTTTCATTCCTATTATCATATAATTCTACATTTCAAGTGTTAGGTCACATGAATCATTTAGTTTATGCAATTTAAATAATACAAAAACATTACAAATTGATCATTTCTATCATGAGAAAGCAGAGATCTAAGGTCCAAAATAGAGTTGACTGAGCACCTCAAGGTTGAAAGTCAATCCTATCCCTTTGTGATATGCTCTCTTTCTAATTAAATTGGGAAAAGGTGTGTTTGAATCCCAGGCCATTTCATCATTCCACATTGATTGAATTCATTCACCTTTTCCCCTCCATTTAACCAAGAAAGACCCCTTGATCACACCTTGAATCAAATTTTCTAAGGTCTTCTTCATCTCTTCTGAGATAGCATTTTCTACCAAATTTTTTTAGGTATCTAATACTAGGAGGCCTTCCATACCATAGCACATACTTGGGGTCTTAGTGCTATTGACCGTCAACTGCACTATGTTAAGCAAGTAGACAACAATGTAAACAAATTCCTTCCAATACATATCAGGAAGATCTACATCTTTTGTCATTTCCCTAGCCATCTCTTGCACACTCCTATTCTTTCTTTCCACTATCCTATTTTTCTAAGGGGTCCTAGGAACATATAGATGTCTCCTAATATCATGATCATCACAAAAAAATTTATATTCATTTGAAGTAAATTCACCTCCTCTATCTAATCTTAAGCTTTTGATCTTAGTATCCATTTTATTTTCAACTTTTTCTTTAAATAATTTAAACTTATCAAAAGCTTTTATTATGTAAACCAAGTCATTCTAGAGTAATCATCAATAAGCAACATGAAATACCTTTCACCTGGTTGACTCTTTATTCCTAAAGGTCCGCATAGGTCAGTGTAAATCAGATCCAATAGCATTGTAGCAGAGCACTCCTTGCACTTGAAACTTTTTTTATTTTCTTTCCCATTTGACACTCCTTGCAAAATGTTTTTGCAGGCTTATTTATCTTAGGCATATCTCCCACTACATGAGTAGAATTGATCTTTATGATATTGTCAAATTTGATGTGTCCCATTCTCTTGTGCCACAACCAACACTTGCTAGATTGATCCAATATACCGATCCTTCCATTTTCCTCCTTTAGATGATAGACATTTCCATTTGTCCTAGTTCCTTTTCTAACTAATCTTCTAGACCCCACCTTCTTGATCTCATATCCATTGGCATGAAACGTAAGGTTATATCCTTTTCTACACATTTGATTGAAACTAAGAAGATTATGCTTCAAACCTTTGACATAGAGGGAAAACACCATATTTATGTGGAAATCCCATGAAGGGAAAACCATGGTGAGAGATTTCAAAATACAGGAAGCTCACTACTTACATAATTACAATTTTTTTTAAGGCTCACTACCTAAGAAGGTTCACAATGCTCATGAAAGGACTTGTAGGCTAAGGTGCACAACCTTAGGGAAAGATACAAAGCACTTGTAGTATTGAGATGCACAACCTCAGGGTAAGGTACAAATTACAAGGACTTGCTGAAGAAACTCACCGTCTGACAGTAGGATACACAAAAATTATGAAATTACAACATTTTTCAACAATACACTTTGTTGACTAAGGTGTTAAAGATCATCTAATTCTTGCTTTTCATAACTTACTTCACCAATCCATACCCACACACTTCTAAACACTCACACAACTTGCAACTGATTTGATCTTTCATTTATATCCTTCACAAGATCTCAAAATATCAATTAGGTTGGCGAAAACAGAAGATAAATAATAATTTTAGCAAGTCGGCCACAAAAAAATAATGTGGTCCTATCTAGAAGATAGAGAGGACCAAAATAAGTTAAGATATTACATATTCCAATGTGATCCCAAACCACACACACGAGTGCACATCAGCCCAAGTCAACAACAAGAAAATGTGTATCTATGGAACATGTAACATAATTTACTAGTTGGCCCAAAAACACATCTTTAATTGAAATTAATCAATGTGGTTATCAAAAAGATAGATCAAGACCCAAATACATCTTAACACAACCTCAAATGTTGGTGTAGACCCCCAAGCACATAGTGCAAGAAAGAAAACAAGCCATGTCAGCCAAACATCCATAAATTTCCAAAAAAAATGAACTCAAAACAATATGTGGCACCAAAAATATCAATCATTGATGTGTAGACCACAAAGAGATGTTCCATGAATATCCAAAAACACTTTCATACATGTATTTTAGACTATCATGCCAAAAACATCCACCACAAACTAAACAAAAGTAGAATACTTCATCCTAGAAGCACATAATACACAACCATGAGATAGAATACAAATGAACCAACTTGTGAATAATGCCATTACATGAAAATTGAATTGAGATGTTGTACAAGTACTGAGAGCATGTTCACCAATCCGTAGGATTAGAAACATCAATGTGGAGAAATGCGAAGCATTTTCTGGACTAGTCTAGACAACCAACAAAACTACCAAACTTTTGCATTTGCTAGAAACCTCCTTTGGAACATTGGTGACCTAAAAATATAGGAGTGCAACATCCATAGAACATAAACACTAAATATTGAACTATAAGACCATATCTTCAAAGGTCGAGAAATTCAAAGAATTCTCCTAAGAAGTCTTCAAAGCAACTTCTCGTAGTAGAGACTTTCACTAACATGTGGAGAGCATAACTTTCTTGTAGCAACATATACTTTCACAAGAACGATAGGAGAGAGCATACAACATAATAGAAAATGTCAACAACATATTTCCAACATCAAGATTACTTCTAATCATCATCTTAATGCTTCTAATCCTCATCTTAATATATCATCATGCTATCATCTCTGCTATCGACAACCATACATAATATATAACTCTAATTGTCATCAAACAAGACATGACATCCAATCATGAACATTAGCAACATCAAAGGTATGGAATTCAATCATGAAAATATCATCATATAGTATTGGCAACATACAACTATAAGCACTAATGATAGCCCAATTTGAGTGTTGATATCAATGACAACCAATACCAAGAGTACCATGGTTTTAATAACAAAGAGAAACAAAAAATAATTCATCTAAGATTTTTCTTTTGTATATTTATGTGTTATTATCTTCTATAATTCACAATACTAGTGTAATTTATTTAATATGACATTTGAGAATGAACATAAGAAAGTTTCCCCATCAATAGGTGTAAGTATTATTTGTTAGGGTAGTTTGAACATTCTATCCTCTACATATTAAAAATAGATAATGGATAAGCAATATCATTGGTTGGAAGAGAGTTATGCTCCACAATTTTCACTAAAACACTACAAAGAGTTGAGCAATAAAAGAAAACATAAAATAATATATGTCAATTGGTACAATTTAGATTCATATTTAATATATATTTTACTAGCTGGTAAGCTATACCATACCCTACTATTCAAGTTGCAAAAAATTATGAGTTTCTATAAGAGATTTCATCATAGAGAGTAAAATAAAATGGTCAATTAATGCAAGAGCATTGGTGACAAATTTGTTTTCATTTTATGTGGCACACCCACCATTAACATTTAATCACAATTGAGGGTGACACAAAGTATAAAATTTTAAAAAATTTAAGTCAAAATTTGCTAACTATTTATGAATATTCCTTGAACTACCATGTTTGAAAGTGTTAAAGTGGTTAATTTATAATAAATAATTTATAATTTTTATTTTTTTTATAATTTTAATGAAACAAACTCCCCTACAAAAATACTTCTCTTTTTTAAATTGAACAGAGTTGGTTATCAATGTTTAAGATATGCGACATACAATTCTATGAGCCAAAACTAATTGTAAGGTTTAGAGCAAAAAAAGCATAATTAATATAACATTATATCATTCTTTAAATATTGGCACAAGACAAAAACCCACCTTAAATCCATTTTTTATATATCCAAATGTATAGTCTTAGTGTGATGATGGTGCCCAAAATAGTGGTAGAAGACAAATTCCCACTAGATAGTTTTGGAATTCAAGCTAAGATTTGCATATCAATTTGATGTATATGATAAAATTTAGTTTTTGTCACTTTCATTGTATTAGAATAAGTTACCTTTGTATTATTATGAGATTTATGTTAATGAAATATATTTGCTTTTTGTAGCATGATTTGAATTTACTAACTATCAAAGGTTATTTAAGTAATTAATAATTAAGTTATAAAAGTAATATAAATGATCAATAATATAAAATTTGAGAAACTTAATGCTATGAATATTAGTTTTCCTCTTCTTAAAACAAATCAAATTAATCAATTTTTTTTTAAAAATACGTATTTTACACATTGAAAATAAAAAATCTCATCACATTTGTTATAATTTTAATTTGTTAGAAATAAAATTCTATTGACTTTAAACTAGCATATCTATCCTATCACATAGTCTATACAGAGAACATCAAGAGATATCAATTGTAGGAATCTAAAATGACAATAATATTAATATTGTGTGTTTGCAATAACATTTTCATTAGTTGCATCATAATTTAGTATCATTGTATAGTATAATCATATACAATAAGAGTGTCATCATCATTCACTCTATTATGCAAAAAGATACACATAAGTTTAGTTATCAAACATTCCAAATCACAAACAAAAGGGAATAGAACAAATTGTGTGGGTTGATAGCTTAATCTACAACTTGTGAGAATATATCAACCTCATTCCATCTAGAATTTTTCAATATAATAATCTTGCAGTATTACAGTAGATATATAGCTTCTTTAAGAGTAAAATACTATTTTTCTCTTTTGTATGGCTCAATGGTAGGCTTGTCAAACATTTCCTTGTTAAGATTTGGTTTTTGTAGTGCCCCCAAACAAGTACATTTGTTATATTCTAAGGATTGAATCCTTTATTCTTTTGCTTTACTATTTGATATTTGTTATATTATAATACTTATTATTATATATATTCAATAATTTTGATCCTCATTGTCTCAATAATTATTATATATATTGTCCCAAAAAATTATTATATAAATTAATAATGTAACTATTTTTAGCATAATATTATAATATTTAGATGTTATTTATTTAATATTTGTATACACTATACATTATTAAATCTAAATATAATTTAACTTCTTATAGATATTACTAATTAAATATATTATAAGTTTAATATTTTAATATATTTATTTTTTAAATATAGATTATATTTATTCAAAATGATTAAAATGCTAAATATATTAGAAGTTGAATATTTATCTATATTTATTTTAAAAATATATACTATATTTATTGAAAACTATATTCAATTTATATTTATTATTACATATTTTATGAAATATGATGCATATTATTAAATATAAATATTATATATAGATACACTCCCTTTTCCTCCCACCACAACTCTATCTCTCTACCTCTACCCCTCTCTACTTTTCTCTATCACCCCCTAAATCTCTCACTCTTGTCCCCTCTATATATTCCTCTCTACCTTTCTCTATGTCAATTCCTATATCTTTTTCTCTCTATCTCTCCATCTCCCCCTCTCTCGTCATCTCCCTCTTTCTATCTCTATATCTCCCTCTCCCTCTTTCTCTCTCATTCCATTAGTCCCTCTCTATATGTTTATCTATCTTTCTCACACTACTTCTATATTTCCCAAGTTATATCTATCTCTATCCCTATCTCTCCTCTCTCCTTATCGCTCCCTCTTTCTATTTCTCTCTTCTCTCTCCTCTCTCTATTTCTCTCCCCCCTCTCCCTCCCTCTCTATCTATTTGTAAATATATATCCCTCTCCATATCTCTCTCTCACTCATATACACACACTCCCTCTTTCTCCTTCCCTATAGGTCTATCTCTATCTCTTTATATTTTCACCTATCTATACCTCTCTATTACTTATCTCTATCACCTTCTTTCTCTCTCTTGTCCCCTCTATCTCTATATCCCTATATCTCCCTCCCCCTCTCTTTCTATACCTCATTACGTCTACCTCTATGCCTTTCTCTCTCTCCCACTCCTCTCTCTATCTCTTTCTATTTATATCTCTCTACATCTATTTCTCTATCTTTATCTCTGTACATATATATCCTTTCTCTCTCCCCCCTTCCTCATTCTTTATCTTATTCACTCCATCTTTCCCTCCATCTCTTCTACTCTATATATTTATCTTTATTTCTCACTTGATATCCCTCTCACTCATCTCTCTATCCCATTTTATCCATATCCTTCTCTACATATATCTCCCTATCTATCTATCTCCCTATCTCTTTATCTCTTTTCCTATCCCTTTCTATCTCTCTCTATCACCCTCTATTTATATCTCTCCCTCTCCCTCCCCCCCTCTTCTTTCTCCCTCTCTACATATATCTCCCTCTTCCCCATCTCCTCTCTCCCCCTTTATCTCCCTCCCTCTCTCTATCTCTCCCCATCTCTCCCTCTCTTGCTCCCTCCCTATCCCCCTATCTATCTTTATATCTCAACCTATATCTCCCTTTATCTTCCCATATATCTCTATATCTATGTCTTTCTCTTCTCATTTATCTATCTCTCCCTCTCTCTCTCACTTTCTCTCCACCTCTCCCTCTATCTCCCCCTATTTCTATCTCTCTCTCCATCTCTATTTGTCTTTCTCTACTTCTCTCTATTTTCTCTCTTTTTCTCTCTCCCTCTCCCCCTCTCTCTATATCTCCTTATATCTCTATCTTTATATCACTCTATCTCACCACATATCTCTCGCTCTCTCCCTCTTTGTCCTTATCTCTTCCTCTCTATCTATCACTCTCTATCTCCCTATCTCTCTCTATCTTTATTTATCCCTCTATCTCTCTCTATATCTCTATTTTTCTCCCTCTTCCTCTCTCATTCTATATTCATCTCTACCTCTATCTATATGGAGAGATACAAAGGTGTCAAGCATTGGACCTTCTCAAAAGATCCACCCATCCCAATACTACTCCCAACTCTACATGCTTAACCATATATCCTACTTATCAATCCTTCACTATATTTGAAAATAATAGGAAACTATCAAAATTTGTAGCCACAATGCAAAAACTAAATCTTGTGTTATTCAATGAAAACTTTCCCTACATTTTATAGACTCATTGAATACATTTTGTAACTGAATTTTGAATAAAATTGTGTTCTTAAAGAAATTTAAGTATATTTTTGAGTTGCCTAATCAGAAATTTTTAGTCTGCCAAATTCAAGTCAAGTCCAAGTTTGCAAACTATGCAACAAAATTACAAGGAAGGATCTATTCAGAAACATCTGTTAATATGAGAGTCAAATCAGCTATTGTACTCTTATCTCCTATATTAATATTTGATACCTCGTCTTATGAAATGCTATGAGCACCCTATATATAACCTTTAAACAAATTAAAAAGCTATGTAACCGTAAACTCAAACTTATATGTTTAACATTAGACTAACTTAATCCAAAATTACCCATTTCAACCAATATGGCTAACCAAAGGGTCCAAGTGTGGGATAGTAAAGGGACGTGTATGACAGTGCAATGCCCTTATCGGCCACTAAAATAGACCAAAATCCAGTGTATGCTCAAAAGGATTTCAAAGAACTGCGCAAAGAATGTAAGGTATGACAGAGGAAGTAACAGTTCAAGAGATAATAATTATAATACATATATTTTGACTTCCCTTGTTTTTTAACATTTCCTTCTAGGTTTTACTTTCAAATTTTAATAATTAAAAAGAGCAAAACTATAAGCACTTAAAATCAAGAGGAAAGAAAAATGAGACCACTGACCCCAATAAATCCTCTTGAAAATTTTGGCCAGCCCCTGCTAAGATAATCGGTTAAACATGGGATCCTGCTGTGAAGATTTACCGAGAGAAAGAAATTTAATATTTAAAAAAATATTACAACATTAAGTCTTAAGGGCATTTGGAAAAAAATATAATCATAAGAGTAAAAGGAAAAATAATGCTATATAAGCTACCTAAAATGATGCAAACTCTGCATGCTTACAGGCCCATAATGCACACAACAAATGCCCTAGATTTGTTGATTGGGATGATTTCTAGTAAATCGCAGGGGCTTTCGATACAGAAACCTGGCTTCAATTCTTTGGAAAACAAGTTAAGCATAAAAAATGGATAAAATGTTGTATCCAAATCTGGATGAAACATATTTCAAGAGAGGAGATCAGTGAAAATCACAGGTAGCATTGATGGAAGAGCTACGCCTCAATCATGACACCTAAACTGAAGGTTACCATACAAAATGAATTGGTCAATTAAAAAAAAATGTCCCTAAACCAAAATGGATCCGTCCTCAAGAAAAAAATACATAAATCTCATAAAGTTTCAGGACAATAAGCAATTTTATTTTGACTCACAATCCTCACGAAAGCGCTTTTGATGAATTTGTCATCTTATTTGATTCATCACGGTGCTTGCAAGCTGCACTATAACACTAATGGCATGAGGGTAAAAGGCTAAATTATGCTGTGTCACACACCCGAAAGTATTCAAGTTCTACACCAACAATTACAAAAGCTATTCTTCTCAAGAAACCCTGATGAGAACTGCACTTTCAATAAGTGTTGGTTCATTTCACATACAGAAATACTAATGCTATTTTTCTCAAAATACCATGATGGCCATGCATTTAGTTGTGTAGCATATTAGAGTTTCACTATATAATCGCTCAAAATATTTACAAAACTCTGGTCAGACTTTAATTGCCTTTCTTGCAACAATTTGTACATGCTTACTTTAATTCCCTTCCTGCGCCAACCTTCAGCAACTTCTGTGGATGCTGCGCTAAAGCTCTCTCTCCATCTTTGGTTCGTTCTCTCCTCTTTTTTCATGCTCTAGCCTTCACTGTTTAGTTTCAAATTGTTTTAAAACTGAATTAACAACTACCGCTTTCAACGGTTTCCAATTTCTCACGTTACCCCATATGTAGGTTATTATTTCCTTTTATTTATTATTATTATTATTTTTCATATTTCATGTGCTCACATGGATATATAACTGAGAAATAACTGCCCATCTTTAATCCCAGGCCATCCATTAGATGCAAAATAAAATATTTGTTTCAATATCACTAATATTATTCTTAATATTTATTTCAAATATCAAGATTTACATGATAAAAAAAGGGTGATGATTTCAAAAACTTTCCTTGATTTGAAGCAGAATTTTTATGAACACTGAATACCATTATAAAACTCTCTCCATATAATAAGTATTTATATTATGAAATTTCATAAAACATAAACTATTTACAGTTTGTTCTACTTTATCCACGTTGGAAATTATAATCTTGAGCAGCCAATGTCAGGTGCATTAAATGCACTGTCAGTAGAAATCAATTTGGATTTCTTTCCCCCCCGTCGTGCTTGACTTTCTTGTTGTCCAGTAAGTACTTTCTGATAGCAATTTATTATTTGTAGGTAAGTTCAAAATTTTGAGCGCCAATTTTTTGTGTATTGGCTGAAAAGCCAAAAGTAAGAATTGAATGATTATTCTGTGCAAGAGACAGACAGTAGTTTTGTGAAACAGAACAGAAAGAAAAAGTTCAGCAGAGCACAGAACAGAAGGAATGTTCAGGAGCAACTGAACAGAGAAGTTCAGAGCATCTGCCGTAGCAGAAGAGAGTCAGCGAGTCTTGCGCCCATGCGCCGGAAGTGATCCCACACGGAGCAGCAGCGCAGAAGCGCCAGTGCGCTGGAAAACGCACAGTTTCAGTAGTATAGTTGTACAGAGCTTTTGCTCTGAATATTTTATTTGTAAACAGTTTTTATTACTGTAATCTTTTTCTCAGTGAAATAGAATGTTGCAAACATTTATGTCTCCATCTTTGTCTGTCTCCTTCTATTGAAACACTTCCGCTGTGCATGTTTTCATTCTTTGCCTGGCATAGGAGTTTTGAGTTTTTTTCTGACATGGTATCAGAGCCCATAGGTTTACTAGGCAGTCAGTTTTAAAGCCTTAGATTTGTCCTAGGCGTGCAGAAACAGAATCTTGTTTCTGGGTATTTATAAAAGCCTTAGATTTTATCTGGGTAGTTTTAGTTTTTCCCCATTTTTAGCAAAATGGCTGGTGGAGACAATAGGAGTTGGCAGCAGCCACCTATTTTTGATGGTAGGAATTATGATGTTTGGGCAAAGAAAATGAAAACAATTTTTATTGCAAATGATTTATGGGAACTTGTTGTAAATGGGTTCACAGATGTTGTTGACCTGACTGCATTTACAGCTTTGAGCAATGCTCAAAAGAACCAGCTGAAGGAGACACGGAAGAATGATACAAAATCCCTCAGTCTGATTGAGGCAGCCTTGACAGAGGCTATTTTTCCCCGAATAGCAGCAGCTAGTTATGCAAAAGAATCGTGGGAAACACTTCAAACCACCTGCAAAGGATCTGAGAAAGTCAGATCAGTCAAACTCCAGCTGCAACGGAGAGAGTTTGAGACCATGCAGATGAAGGACAGCGAGTCCATTATAGATTTTCACACAAGGGCAGCCACTTTGATTAACCAGCTGAGGATAAGTGGTGAAACCTTGGAAGAACAGAAGATTGTGGAGAAGATATTGAGAAGCTTTCCCACAAAGTTTGATCCGGTGGTGATTGCCATTGAAGAGGCAAAAGATCTCACAACTTTGTCGGTTGATGAGCTAATGGGCTCTTTGCAAACCCATGAGCAGCGCCTAAATAGGTCTGCAACCTCCTCCCAAGAGCAAGCTTTCAATGCTCAGTCGAATGCAAGAGGAAGGGGGAGAGGTAGAAAAGGTTCCAGACGTGGTAGAGGAAACTCTAGACGTGGAAATGATGGTGATGAAAGCTCAGCCCGAGCAAGCAGTCATGAGGGGGCAACCAGCTCTCAAGGAGGAAAAAAGAACAGCAGTTCTTATCAGAAAAAAGATAAAAGAAATGTGCAGTGCTACAACTGTCAAAGGTATGGTCACTATGCAAGTGATTGCAGACAAAAACGTGACCAAGGGAGTCAAAATGCACATGTTGCTGACTCAAATGTGGCTAGAAATGAAAGACAGTCACAAGTGTTCATTGCTTGTAACCTTGCAGAACAGAGCAGCGCTGAAGTTTGGTACTTGGAAAGCGGCTGCAGCAACCACATAAGTGGTAACAAAGACTTGTTTGCCTCCATTGATAGCAGCGTGAAGTCTGAAATAAAAATGGGCAACAATGAGATGGTTCCAGTCATGGGAAAATGCATTGTATGCCTACAAACCAAGCATGGTGATGAAAGACAAATATATGATGTCTTCTATGCCCTAGGATTGAAACATAACCTCTTGAGCATTGGACAGATGGTCCAAAACGGGTATAGAGTGCTGATGGAGAAAGGGGAATGCATCATCTATGATAAAGATGGAAGCAAAAGAGTTATGGCAGCGGTTCAAATGACACAGAACCGAATGTTTCCTCTCAAGATGCAAATCTCAGCACAGTCAAAAGGTCTGCAGCAATCAGCCTTCAAAGTAGCCATTCAAGATATCTCCAAGCTATGGCACCTCAGGTATGGACACTTAGGTTACTCTGGTTTGAGTCTTTTGTCCAAGAAAAATATGATAGATGGTTTGCCAAAAATTGTAGAGCCTAATATTAGATGTGAAGCTTGCATTTTGGGCAAGCAACATAGGCAGCCTTTTAATTCAGGCAACTCTACAAGGGCTAGAGCACCATTGGAGTTGGTGCATACTGACTTGGTAGGCCCTATGCAAAATCTGTCTTTTGGCAAAAGCAATTTTTTTATGACCTTTATAGATGATTACAGCCGTAGGACATGGGTCTATTTTTTGCAACATAAGTCTGAAGCATTTGATAAGTTTTTGTTATTTAAGGCCCAGGCTGAAAAGGAGAGTGGACACTTTATTAAGGTCCTAAGGTCAGATCGTGGAGGAGAGTATACCTCCAATCAATTTGTAAATTTCTGCAGGAAAAATGGCATCAAGAAGGAGCTCACAGTCAGTTATACTCCACAGCAAAATGGAGTGGCTGAAAGAAAAAACAGAACCATTGTGGAGATGGCAAGGAGCATGATGAAAGCAAAGGGACTCCCTATTGAATATTGGGGAGAGGCTGTAGCAACAGCTATTTATCTGATAAATAAAAGTCCAACAAATGCAGTCCGTGATAAAATCCCTCAACAGGCATGGACAAAACAAAAATGGTCAGTTGAGCATTTGAAAGTGTTTGGGTGTGTAGCCTATGCACACGTGCCTAAAGAAAATAGGCAGAAATTGGATGACAAGGGTGAAAAGTGTATTTTCACGGGCTACTGTACAGAGTCCAAAGCCTATCGGCTATATAATCCGGTCACCAAGAAGATAATCATCAGTAGGGACATGGAGTTCCTAGAAAGTGGGTCGTGGGATGGAAAAGTTGACAGCAATATTGATATTTCTGTCTCCATACCCCTTAAGGATGAAGAAGCTGCAAAGCGCAGATGTGTCGGAAACCTATAGGAAGCTGACAGTTTAGAAAATAGCAGTAGTAGCTCCGAAAATTCTCAGCAGAGAAGATGCTCCGGAAACTTCCAGCAGGGAAGATGCTCCAGAAACTTCCAACAGGGAAGATGCGCCAGAAACTTTCAACAGGAAAGTTGCTCTGGAAACCTACAACAGCAGACTTCTTCATCAGGCCAGCAGCCAAGTAGCTCCAGAAATTCAGACCCCACTCTCGCCTCCCTAGTGCCAAGAAAGACTAAGAGTCTAAGGAAGATCTACCAAGGTGAAAGGTATGATGAAGTTTTTAATGAGTGTAAATTTTGCATTATTTTCTCATAGTGATCCTATTTATTTTGAGGAGGCTGTAAAAGAACAGAAATGGTGTGAAGCCATGGATGAGGAGATAGATGCAATAGAAAGAAACAAGACATGGGAGCTCACTGATTTACCTAAAGGGAAATCAGTTATTGGTGTCAAATGAGTCTACAAGACCAAATGTAATGTCGAAGGAAGAATAGAAAGGCATAAGGCAAGATTAGTTGTCAAAGGGTACAAACAGCAGTTTGGGAGAGATTATGATGAGACTTTTTCTCCTGTTGCAAGGATGGAGACCGTGCGGGCAGTCATTGCAATTGCAGCCCAGCACATGTGGAAGGTTTATCAAATGGATGTGAAGTCCGCCTTTCTCAATGGAGTCTTAAAAGAAGAGGTATATGTGGAGCAGCCCTTTGGATATGAAGTTCTAGGTAAAGAACACAAGGTATATAGGCTGAAGAAAGCTCTTTATGGGCTGAAACAAGCTCCACGGGCATGGTACAGCAGGATTGACTCATACTTGATGAGCAATGGCTTTAGCAAAAGCGATGGTGAGCCCACTCTTTACATCAAGGCAGCAAATGGTAAGGTTTTAATTGTTGTCTTGTATGTAGATGATTTAGTATTTACTGGGGATGATGATTTCCTCATTGCTGATTTTAAAAATGCCATGAAAAGAGAGTTTGAAATGACAGATTTAGGACTCTTAAGATATTTTCTAGGCATAGAGGTCCAACAATTGGATAATGGCATCTTTATTTCACAATCAAGTTATGCCAAACAAATCTTGGAAAGATTTAGGATGTTGGACAACAAAGCAGCCCCAACCCCAACAGCTACAGGTCTGAAGTTGAGTAAAGAGGACAGCAGCAAGAATGTTAACCCAACTCTTTATAAGAGCATGGTTGGAAGCCTCATGTACTTGACAGCTACAAGACCAGATTTAATGTATGCGGTAAGTCTGATTTCTAGGTTCATGGAGCAACCTAAGGACACACACTGGCAAGCAGGTAAAAGGATTCTCAGGTATGTCAATGGCACAAAAAACTATGGAATAATGTATACCGTTTCTAATGAGTTTCAGCTGGTTGGGTACACTGACAGTGATTGGGCAGGAAATGTGGATGATAGAAAGAGCACATCTGGATATGTTTTTCACTTGGGTTCAGGAGCAGTTTCTTGGGCTTCCAAGAAACAATCGATTGTTGCTTTATCCACAGCAGAAGCAGAATACATAGCAACGAATGCAGCAGCATGCCAAGCTGTGTGGCTAAGAAGGATCTTAGCAGATTTGAGAGAAGAACAAGAGGATGGAACAGTAATTTTCTGTGACAATGTTTCATCAATTGCCTTGACCAAAAATCCTGTGTTTCATGGAAGAAGCAAACATATTGAAATCAGGTATCATTTTATTAGAGAATTGGTTGAGAATAATGAAATTAAAATAGAATTTTGCAGGTCAGAGCAGCAGCTCTCAGATATTTTTACAAAGGGTTTGTCAAAAGAACCTTTTCAGCGCCTAAGATATAGGCTAGGTGTGCAGGAATGCACCAGAACTTCAGTTCTGGAAAACACAGAGAAGTGCAAGTGCGCCGGAACTTCAGCAGACAGTTCCAGAATGCAGATCAAAGGAAAACAGGTTTGCGCCGGAAACTTTGCGCCGGTGCTCCGGAACTTTTGTGGCAATGTGCCGGAGGTTTCGCATAGTGTTGAAGAACAGGTTTGCGCCGGAAAATTTGCGCCGGTGCTCCAGAACTTTTGTGGCGATGCACCGGAAGTTTCGCAGAGTATTGAAGAGCAGGAACTTTTGCGCCAGAAACTTTGCTCCGGAAGTTACTCCGGAAGCATTGCGCCGGAAGTTTCCAAATAATGATGAAGAGCAGAAAGACTCAAGATTAAGGGGGAGTGTTGGAAATTATAATCTTGAGCAGCCAATGTCAGGTGCATTAAATGCACTGTCAGTAGAAATCAATTTGGATTTCTTTTCCCCCTGCCGTGCTTGACTTTCTTGCTGTCCAGTAAGTACTTTCTGGCAGCAATTTATTATTGGTAGGTAAGTTCAAAATTTTGAGCGCCAGTTTTTTGTGTATTAGCTGAAAAGCCAAAAGTAAGAATTGAATGATTATTCTGTGCAAGAGATAGACAGTAGTTTTGTGAGACAAAACAGAAAGAAAAAGTTCAGCAGAACACAGAACAGAAGGAATGTTCAGGAGCAACTGAACAGAGAAGTTCAGGAGCATCTGCCGCAGCAGAAGAGAGTCAGTGAGTCTTGCGCCCATGCGACGGAAGTGATCCCACACGGAGCAGCAGCGCAGAAGCGCCAGTGCGCTGGAAAACGCACAGTTTTAGTAGTATAGTTGTACAAAGCTTTTGCTCTGAATATTTTATTTGTAAACAATTTTTATTACTGTAATCTTTTTCTCAGTGAAATAGAATGTTGCAAATATTTATGTCTCCATCTTTGTCTGTCTCCTTCTATTGAAACACTTCTGCTGTGCATGTTTTCATTCTTTGCCTGGCATAGGAGTTTTGAGTTTTTTTTCTGACACACGTAACTCTTGCACACTCACAATTAAGAGAGTTCAATATTCCATACATAACTATGATAACTTAATAATGTTTTGAATCGCCTCCTGGATGAGACTTCGGTTTATTGGGTTGTGTTGTTGCTGCTGCTGCCATCATAATGAAAATGAAGATCAAAATGATTATGAAAGCCTTAATCAAATTCACTGCTCTCGAGCGCGGAGGAAATGATGCAATGGGGTAAATGGCAATCTTTCCTCTCGCTCGTCCCCTCTCCTGCTTTCTGGATGCGCTCTTTGGGTCGATCATAGGTTTCAGTTTCCCGCTCTCTATGTATTTGACGAGCCTTTCAAGATTGCTGCCTTGGGGCTTAACTATCACGTTCACTGCTCTCAGATGTGGAGAAAACGATGCAATGTCTACAATTTTACCCTCCTCCTTTGCAATCACATGAGACTTGAACGATTCGCCTGTAAACAAAATATAATCACAACCCTTTCTTCAAAATCCTCTCTGATTCATCCAAACAAAATATGTTTATGGAAACCAGAAAAACAAATTGTAACCTCACCTATGGTGTCGAAAACAAAATCGAATTTCTCATCTACTTGCTCGTAGCTCTACTTGGTATAATCCACCATCAGATCTGCCCCCAGGCTTTTCACAAACTCCACTTTTCCCGTGCTGCAAGTCGAAGCAATTCTAGAAGCTTCGAACACATGCTTTGCCAACTGAATCGCCAGACTGCCGACGCCGCCTGCACCTCCCACAATAAACACGCTCTGCCCCTTCTGAAAATCAATGGTATCGAACGCTTGTAGCGCGGTTAAGATCGCAAGCGGCAAACTGGCAGCTTCCTCAAAGGACAAATTGCTCGGCTTCAGCGCCAACAGATGCTCTTCCGCCTCCGTGAATTTAGCCAGAGTACCTAGCTGTTTAGGGTTTCCCACCGTGAAATATTGAATATAGTCGTAAACCTCATCGCCCTTCTTAAACTTAGACACGCCTTCGCCCACTTCGGCAACAACTCCTGCTAAGCCACACCCCGGCACCATCTGCTAACAAAGAGGGAAAAAATTATGTCCTTGTAAATAATGAAATCCAGAACAAAAATTTAAACCATAAATAAACGAGGTCCTGGTTGAGTATACAGGAAACGGGGCATCGACACTGCGGAAGATGCCATGTTGGCGTGTCTTATACTCCACAGGATCGAGAGCAGCTGCTTGAACTTTAATCAAAATGTGGCCAGGCCCTGAACATGGAACTTGAGTTTCCCCTAATTGCAGAACGTCTAGAGATAGATACTCCTTGTAAGACCATGCCTTCACCATTTTTGCTATCAGAAGCTGATCTTGTTGCCTACTAACGCACTTTTCAGACCGGTATGAAGTAAGTGAACGAGTCAGGGCTTAAATAATAATCCAATGAATTCACCGTAAACGTAAGCTGTGATAACACGCAACAGCAACTTGAACAAAAGTCCAAAGAACTGAAGTGACTAAGGAAATGGAGGAAAGCCATAGGAACATTCCTAAAACCGCCTCTTCCGCCCAAGTGATAAAGACGAAGCCACATGATCATGTGAAAAACATTCGAACATCATTGGGTCCAAGTGATAAGACATGGTTGAATTTCATCGAAGACGAAGCCTGGGAAGATTATTATGTCCAAGCCATAATAGACGTCGTTGGATTTTTCTGATTATTCTAAACGAAAAGGAAGTGAAAGATATGGTTGCAGGCTGTCGTTCCACCTAAATGATAAAGACATAATTGTTTTTTCCTATTATTTTAAAGGAAAAGAAGTGATAAAAGAATTTTGGGAAGTCACATGAACATTTAAAAAATATGAAAGAAATATCATTATATTCAAGTGTGATAAAGACATGGTTGAATTTTTATGATTATTCTAAAGAAAATGAAGTGAAAGTTACGGTTGATTGTCATTCCATTCAATTGATAAAGACATAGTTGTTTTTTTTTTATTATTATTTTAATGGAAATGAAGTGAGAAAGAAAATTTGGGAAGTCACATAAACATTTAAAAAATATGAAAGAAATATTCTTGTATTCAAGTGTGATAAAGACATGGTTGAATTTTTATGATTGGTCTAAGAAAAATGAAGTGAAAGATACAGATGATTGAATATCATTGCACCCAAGTGATAAAATCATGGTTGAATTTTTTATTATTATTTAAAAGAATAGAATGAAACTTCTTCCACTCTAGTGATTAAATAAATGGTTGATTTTTCCTGATTTTTATTATTAGTTCCTGCGGGAGGCAGGTATACTTATGGATTCAACAAGTTCTATTAATTTGACACAAATCAACCAATGAAAGCAAAGTATTAAATTATGTTGACTTTATTTTCTAAAGTTTATATTTATTTCATTTTTTTTTAATATTAAACAAATCATTTTACTTCACTTCTATTGGACAATAGTCATGCATAGTAATATTTCCATGATGCAAGCATTTTGAATAATATTTGATTTTTTTTCTCAATCACATACAAACACTATTCTGCAATAGTGTCTAACTATTGATGTAATATACCAATAAATGATGACCTTTCAAGTATTCAACATTCACGTGGGAGGGTGTAGAAAATCTTTAAAAAGCTAGAACAATTTTTACTCTCCAACAATGGCATCTTAGGTAGGACTTCTAATAGTTCATTATTCAAACTTAATTAATGTTTGTCAAAATTACTAAAGTTTATATTGAAATTTTTTATAATAATTATAAATAACATATTTATTTATTTTGTTATTTATAAATATGGAAATATAATGATTATGATTTCTAAAATAATTTTGGAGTTTTTTTTAAATCTAATTATTAATTCAATCTTATTGACTCATATTTTATTAATAATATTTGAGAACAACTTATTGTTTATGAGATGAATGGTTCACTTGGTACTCATTGCATTTAGATAATATTCAAAAAGGTGAAGTGTTAAGAATTTTGAGTAGGTTACCCATCTTGATATTACTCTAACTCAAGCATGCTTAACCATATAGTTTCCCCCAAGATCAAACAAAATGGGGTGGGTACCCTATTTATGAAACTTTCAACAAATTTTGTGCCCTATAAATCATTCATTAGAGAACTCCTTATTTAGTTCCTGTCGGTGGCAGGTATACTTATGCTTTCACCTAGGTCTATTATGTTTGCAAATACCAACCAATAGAAGTCAAGAATTAAACTATGGGTACAAATTTTTGTAAAGTTTATTTTTATGTCATATTTATTTAATATTTTTCACACAAATTTTGTCAAATTCTATTGGACAATATATTACTACAGTCATATTTTGGATGATGTAATCAATTTTAATATTGTATGGTTTTGACATCTATTTGGATTTCAGCACTATCCCTGCATAGTGCATTTTTATGGTTTGGCATCGAAAGAATTTTTTTGCATCCCAACTTTAGAATAACAATAATAAGAACAATACAACTTCCTATTCATGCATAGTGTTTTTCATTTGTTTGAGAACAATATAATTTTTGTGCAGCCTAACATTAGAATTAAAACAATGAAAACACGACAACTTGTTTTTGACATATTATTCGGTTGGTGAAGAGACTTTAAGATAGTGACATAGAAATCAACGAATAATTGTACCTATTAGTGTACAACATGGATTTAAGAGCATTCAATGTGGAAGAGTGGTGTAGTGGGTAGTGCTTTGTACTGTTGCAATTGACTATGGAGCCTATTGACTGCATTATTACAGCTGATGGTCGACAATATGATTGTATGAAGATTGTTTTTTGATAAAAAAATCAATAATAAGTTTTTCTTCAAATCTTCATTTATTGCCATAGTTATCAAAAAAAAATCTAAGGCTTTATAAATACATCTTATGAGTTCGCAAATTCTGAATGTGTGGGAAAAAAACTGGGAGTTTCTAAAGTGATTTGCAGTGTTCGACAAAGAAAATAAGCTGAATCAATATTTTAAACAGGTGCATTCTTTTCCTTAGATTTGTTTTATTGTTTTGAGATTGAAAATTGTTTTAATGTTTGCAGATTTATAAAGAATGTTTTATTGAATGGATGTTGTATTTCTTTGGATTTCTCAGAATATCTGGAAAGATTTTCATTTTCAAACATGTAAATAGATTTTAATGTTGTTTAGTATTATAAAACATAAGTTCTTAGTTGTACGTTTGTTTATTCAAAACCAAATAATGATTAGTAGTAGTTAATAATTGTATAGTATGGTTAATCTCAAATTTGGCTCTCCAAGCCACCAACATTACTGCTTCATCTCACACACAAGAAGTCACCTTAGACAACGAGATTGAGGTAGGCTTCTTCTTTCTTCTTTCAATCCAAAATATTTTTTACTAGAGGCTTGTGTTAGGTGCTTCCTGCAACATAAACCTGACTCTTCACCACCATACATTTCCAAGTCTGCCTCTGTTCCTCATTTTCCCAGTACCCAAATAAAGATCAATTTGGTGCTCTCTATCACCAAACGGCCAAGTCTGCCTTTGTTCCTCATTTTCCCAATACCCAAATAAAGATCAATTTGGTGCTCTCTATCACCAAACGACCTTTGATTTCTCTGATATTTTAAGGTTGCAACACAATATGATCATTTTGAAGCCCTTGGGAATTGAATAAACTAGCCTAAAAAGCCTTGGACCGCTGTACTATAACCATCAAATTTTCATTGAATGAAGTGAGGAGCAGACACAACATGAGAAGATTGGTCTGTCAGCCATCCAACAAATTAATGAAAATTTCTTCACAATACTCCATGTTCCTTCTTTGGTTTTTGAATCCAAATCAGATTCTGTGGTTTTTGTTCTTGTAGGACCTTTTTGAATCCATCTTTTTGGACCATTTCAGAATTCTATTGTATTTTTTTTTCCAAATCATCAAAGTTAGATCAATCTTTTGACCCAAAAGATACAAGTGACATAGCTAGTGAAGGCATGAACTATTTTTACTCTATCAAGTCCCTTTGAGGGTGCATAAACATATGCCATAAAATAACTATCTATGTCATATATTTCTACAATTAATCAACAAATTTGAATGCTCAATCACTCTTCCAATCCAACTAAGCTAGAGTAAAAAACCACATCTACCATATACTTATTTATCAGTTGCACTTTTTAATTATCCTCTAGTAGTGATCAATATGATAGGCCTCTAAGTACAAAACCAAAGAAAAACATTTGACACTCTTGACTCTGAATCATCAACATGTAACTAACAAACCTATAAAAAAATAAGTGTCACCTTTTAATAATCCTCTAGTAGGGTTTCACATTTTAACTGTCTTAACATTTCCTACTCAGCAATAATGAACAACACCTATAAAAAAATAAGTGTAATATTTTTCAAACATTTTTTACTATATGCATCTTTGTACTCATTCAATATTCTTATATAATACAACTACAATCACAAATGTAATTTTTTCAATATGACTAAGTATTTCAGAGAATATAGAAGTTTTGGAATGTGACTATGTTTTAAATGCTTTAATTTGGCTCTCATTATTTTCATGTTTTGTAACACATGTATCCTTCGTGTTTAGATTGACTTGTTTGTTTATAAGATTACTTTTTGATAGCAAATTTTATATTTAGATTAGTGCAATTAATGATTTCAATTAGGATTCATCATGGATATATTATGTTGCACCATACTGTACACTTGAAATTTCAAACTATAAATTGATTGTTCTAGATTTGTCATTATCTTATCAACTTGCATATCACACACTTTTTGCTGAATGAGTAGATAAGTCATTTTCTATCACCAAATGAATCATACTAGTGCATATCAAAGGTACCTACACTAGACGGTTCAATGGACATTACATGAAATGTAGAACAACATTGACAGCCTAGGAATTATATTCTTATCATGGAACCAAATGAAGCATAGATTATTTACATCACTAATTTTTTGACTATGTAGAATTGGAGAGGTTTGGTTTTGGTAAAAGCATTTTTGTGTTAAATTTTGTTTCATTATACTCTTGAAGTTGATAGTATATGCAACATGGTTTAACACTAAAAATGCTTTGGCTGAAATAAAAGTTGTCCAATGCAAGTATCTATATTGTAAACATGATGTTACATATTTGAAGAATGCAAACCATAGTTCATTAAATATTGAGGAAATGGTATGTCAGTACCAACACCTATCCATGTATTTTCCAAAATTGTCCTCGAGAAAAATAGAAGATGACAATTAGTGTGAATGGAAAAATATAACAAAGAATGCAATATATGTGTGTTAGGCACCTTTATGATGGCTACACAAGCTCATATTGATGACTATGGTATAAAGGGTATCATTTCATGAAGTTTCAATCTACAAGAGAGTTGAAATAATTGGTTTTCCTTACAAGTGTAATGGCCATGATCATAGGTAGAGAAGCTCACATTGACCAGTATGTTGTAAAGAGTATTGTGTCATGAAATATAATACGTATGCTTCTCAGAATATGAATCTATAGTGACTTTTGTTGAAGAACATCAAAAGGCTTGAGGTAAAAAAAAGATAGTATTGTGGTCAAACTTGAGAGCTATTAGCACACTCAACAGTAGAAAATGAATAAAGCACATCCAATAGGACTCAAAAATTTTGAACCTGGAAAAGATGTTAGCATCAATGTCCTAATTTAGGAACTTTTCACCTTAACAAGCATCTAGGTATTGTGCAAAATCCTCTTTGTCAAAAATACAAGATGACAAATACCAACAATGGAAAAATGTCATAACTAAAACTGAAGTTGCAAAAAATGTCTACCATTAAATTTTGTATAAATTCTAGGAATGACATTTTTTGTGAGTAACTGTAAAGCAATATCTCTGTTGTCAGGTGGCATTAGCATGGCTAGACAAGCACACACTGACCCCTATGATATAAAGGGTATCGTCTCATTAAATTTCAATCTTGACCAGAGTTGAAAAAATTGGTTTCCCTTGTAGTTGTAATTGACATGATTAGCTTAAACTAAGTAGTTCATAGATAGAAAGAAGTAAGTTGATGATACTCCCAAAAATCATATAAAGCAAAGGTTCATGTGTAGCCTTTTCAGTGTATTTAATCATCATCAAAGGCATTTTCACATGAGATTTCAATGTGGGCCATAGTTGAAATTTTTTAATTTCCTAAGATTTCTTTGTTTTGACAAAAAAAATCTAGGAGTTATGTCATTGGAATTGTGAAAATTTCTCATTTTTGAGAAAGCAATTTGTCATTAGAATGCATATTTAAAACCATCATCTTTTGTAGCTGAAGGACATCAAGACAATAGAATGAGCAAATTATGCAAAAGGAATACAAATGTTGACAATGGCTATGACAAGATGATGTTAATGGGATTTGCAATTTTGATAACATAAATGTTGATCCTCTTTGCATTGCTCATCTTAGTAAAAAAAAATCTCATTTTATAATATTAGCTGTAGCAAGTGTATTACTCATATTTTATATATCTGGCATTTGACTATTTCTTGGAAATAAAATACAGTTACTCTATGAATATGCTAAAGACTTTTAGATAAATAAATAAGTTGTGAATTTATTCTATTATGATCTATGTTGTGTTTCCTATACGTAATTCTTTGTTTTCAAATTTGCATTAATAAATTTCAATTTGCACTTGATACAACATTAGAAATGCATATATGTTGGATAGGAAAATGTTTTGACAAAATGTCAATTGTGCTTTAGAAAATTAAATGAAGCAATGGAGAAAAGATACAAAGGTGTCAAAAAAAGATTGGGTAGTTATGGTGCAGAAATCTATAACCCCAACTTAAAGAAGCAACAATGGCTTGGAACTTTTGGCAGTGCAGAAGAAGCAGCCCGTGCTTATGATAAAGTTGCAATTGCAATTGTAGGAAATAATGCAATCACCAATTTCTTCTATATCGATTCTAAACCATCTAGCGACTTGTCAAAGGAACTTGCTCCTGAATTATGTGAACCTGAATCAAGAATAAAAAAAAAAGAACTCAAAGAATATATTTGGAAAATAGTGTGCATTTGATCGATGCAAAGAGAAAGTAGAGGAAAACAAAGAGCTATGTTTGAGTTATGTTGAGTCTAAACAATTTTTAAAAATTAGGTCATATAGAGGTGTTAGGCACCGTCCTTGGGGCAGCTATGTTGCAGAAATTTGGAATAATAAATTGAAAAAATGACAATGACTAGGAAGTTTTGTAACTATTGAACAAGCTACCTATGCTTATGATATGGCTGCAATATCCATTAAAGGAAATAAGGAAATCACAAATTTCAACTATACCAATTCAAACCCAGGAGACCTATCATGATCCAGTAAATTTTTGAAACAAACTTTGCTTCAGAAGAGCTCAAGCAGTTTAAGAATAGAAGAAGTAGGATCAGATCCCATGACTGATAACAATATTTCTCAAGAGAACATTGTTAATGATATACAATGTTTTCCAAATATGATGGATGACAATCAATCCCTTCTTGACCTTCATTACAACAAATTAGATCTTCCTATTTCTGATCCAAAAGATATTAGTGTCATCTGTAGTACCAATATTGATACTAGAATACCATTGCAAGACTATATCTTTGATAATTCTATTACAAACTTTGGCATGCATTTTCCAAGTACATTTGAATCTGTCAATTTTGATATCTTTTGTCATAATCCCAATTTTGTAAGTTCATCTTCATTGCCATGCTTCGAGCCCAATATTAGCTCTACTGATAGCCCTATTCTAGTTAGTTGTTCCAAAAATAATATGACTTTAATGATGAATACTGAGAAATTGAATTTTCCCAAAGAAATTGAAAGTCAAGATACATTCCCATTCTTGATAGATTCTCGATTTGCAGTTGATAGTCTTGAGAGAAATGAGCAAAACAATATCAATTATGATATTAGTAATTTGTATGAAGTTGGTACTGCTTGTACATCGATTTACATGAAGAAACATGTTCCTCCTCCAGCCCTTGCCACATCTCCAGTATCAACATTCACTTTAGATACAATTTCTTTTGAGGAAGTTGTTAATGTTTCTTCTCCATAGGGAAGCTCTATCTAGTTTGCACAATTCCATATATTTTTTGTTTTTCATATTGAACAATACAATTTGAAGCATAGTATTCTTATGATAAACTTTACCTATAATTTTCTTATGTTTTTGAAATCTTCTAAATGTGCATATCTAATCATCTAGATAGGGTGACATTGTGAGAACAATAATTTAGAGTCTAAAATGTTTTCTAGTATGAATGCATTTTGCAATATATCATTTATCATCTTTATAAAATAAAAAATGTCTCATTCTATATAAATTTCCACTACAATACAAATCCAATTTATATAAATAGATGTAGTTACAATAATCATATTTAGTATGTCATTTATATAATCTATGAAGGCTAAAGTAGAAAACTGTGAATACTTGATATCTAAATAAGAATGCACCTAAATAGTTTTGTATATGGATTCTCCATCATATCTAAGAGATTAAATATCATATCATTTCTCATAATCATATATGTTAAATATGGATTACAAAATTCATACAAGGTTTACAAAATATATAAATTTAATGAGAATTACTCTAACAAAATACATGTGTGAACAATTCAATCTATAGATTTCAATTTTGTTGTTTACATACCAGAGTTAAAACAAAGATATTTGATTTACTCATTATGTCATCTTGCAAAAGTAAATTAGTCATGTGAAAACTTCTACATACTATGAAGAATAATAGATATGAATGTGAGAAAAAGATATTTTTTATATAATCATATGTTAAGTTTGAAATAGACATGAGTAGATTTACAAACTAGTTTTTGCATAATAAAATATATATATATAATTTCAATAAACTTAATACGTTACAACTTGAACTCCATAAAATTAATAACAATGACATTTTCATATTGCAAACCCTGAAGCAAGAAGAGAAGATCCTCAAACTATTATTTTACACATTAAATACAAGCACAACTACTAAGTGTTCTCTTCATAAACATATCAGGTATATCAAACCTCTGTTCTTTACTTGTCGACAAATCTTTTTTTCCTCACAAAAATGAAGAGAAAAATAGAAAATATATAAGGAAAAGCAAAAGAAATCATAGATGTAGAAAATTATAAATTATTGAATCGTTGTCAAGTATATAATATTGATGATGCACTTAGAATTGAGGGCCTATTTAGAAGTAATACATTTAAGTACAATGTAGGAGACTGTCTTTTTGATTCATTAGCATTTTTACTCAATAATCGTTACACATCAACTGAATTACATAAAGGAACAATTGATTACTTTTTAAAACACTATTTAGAATGCGATGAGCAAGAAATTTTGTCATATAACAATGAATTAGATCCTAGTATGTTACATGAATTGCATCAAATAAAAAACATTGAAACTTATTTTTGGAGAATGCGGAAATCAGCAATGCCAACTACAAATAATGAAGAAATTGGGTTATGGGGAGACATATTTTGTATTAAGTGGCTATCCAAATGGCTAGGCATACAAATAAAGGTTTGGTCAGTAGTAATGGCACAACAATATTTTCATTTCAATGAATCATCAAATGGAGAATCATATTGTATCCTTTTACATGATAGAACTCTGCTCCATGAACATTTTGAGCCACTTCAACGATATGAAATGCATTTGACGAATGCCAATACTACTGTATCACTTCGTCAAATAAAAAAACTAATTAGAAATATAGAAACACATAATAAACCCCAATTTAATCAAATTGAAAATATTCAACAGTGTAGGCTCAATTCACTATGACAAATCAAAAGACAGATATGTACAATAAAAACACCCATATCTGCAAGCCATGGCGCAGTATGATAACAAGTGGCAATGCTCCTTTGGGAGGTTTATTCCCTTACTCAATGTTAAAGGAATGTGAAGCAATTACATGTGTTTACAATGCTATACAATTAGGTTTGAACAATAACTGTGACCTCATAATCATGCATTCCTTGAATGCACATTCTACCCACTTGGGTCAACATCTCTCAACAAGGATCTTAGAGGTCATTAGCGCATTGATTTAATTAAACAAACATGTTCCTCCTCGAGGCCTTGTGACATCTCCAGTATCCACATCCACTTTAGATATAATTTCTCCAGAGGAAGTTGTCAGTGTTTCTTCTCCATATAGAAGCTCTATGTAATTTGAACAATTTGCTATATTGTTCATTTCTAGTTTTGAACTACACAATTCTATGCATTTTATGCTTATGATTAAGTTTACCTTTACTTTTCTTATGTTTTTAGGGTTTTTAAAAGGAACATATCTCATCACCTAGAGAGTGTAACATTATGAGAACTATAATTTACAACTTGGAAAGTTTTCTAGTATAAATGGGTTTTCCTATATCTTGTCTACCATCTAGGAGCTTGTGCTATGTAAATAACATTGTGGTTAAATAGTTTTGTCTATGGATTCTCTATTATTTGTAAGAAATTTAATATCAGATCATTTGCCATAATCATATATGTAAAATATGCAATGCGAATTTCATACAACATTTACCAAATACATAAATTAGAATTAGAAAGAGTCTAAAAAAATACATGTGTCAATAATCCAATTTATACATTTCAATTTTGTTATCGACATTCGATAGTTATATAAAGATATTTAATTTACTCATTACATCATCTTACAAAAGTAAATTAGTCATGTGGCGACTGCTACTTACTACGAAGACCAATAGAAATGAATGTGAGATTTTTTTTTTTTTCATAAAGTCATATGGTAGAATTCGAATAGAGATTAGTAGATTTATAAACTACTTTTACCACAATAATGTGAAAATATATAATTTTGATAAAATTGAAATCTAACAATTTTCATTGCAAACAAATAATAACAATAACATTTTCGTATTGCAGAACTAGAACCAAGAAGAGAAGATCATCCAAAAATATTATTCTCCACATTAAATACAAGCACAAGTTGACTAAGTGTTCTCTTCATAAATATAACAGGTACATTAAACTTCTTCATTTTACTTCCAAACAATTCTAATTTTTTGTTTGCAAAAATGAAGAGAAAAATTGAAAATAGACAAGAACAAGCAAAACAAATAGTAGATGTAGAAAATTATAGACTATCAAATCGCTCTCAAGTAGATAATATTGACAATGTGCTAAGAATTGAAGGCCTATATAGAACTAATACATTTAAGTACAATGTAGGAGATTGTCTTTTTGATTCATTAGCATTTCTACTTAATCATCACTACACCTCATCTGAATTACGTAACGAAGCAATTGATTACTTTATAAAATGCTATTCAGAAGGTGATGAAGAAGCAACTTGGTCATATAACAATGAATTACATCCAAATACATTAGATGTACTACATAAAATAGACAACATTGAAACTTATTTTTGGAGAATGCGAAAATCAGCTATGCCAACCACAAATAATGAAGAAATTGGATTATGGGGAGACACATTTTGTATTAAGTGGCTATCCAAATGGCTAGGCATACAAATAAAGGTTTGGTCAGTAAGAACGACGCATAAATATTTGCATTTTAATGAATCATCTAATGCAGAATCACACTCTATCCTTTTCCATGATACAAATCCTCTTCATGGACACTTTGAGCCACTTCTATCATATCAACTGCATTCGACTAATATCAATTCAACTGCATCACTTTGTCAAATTAAAAAACTAATTAGAAACACCAACAAAAACAATAAGATCAAATTCAATCAAATTGAAAAAATTCAACAATATAGGGTCAACTCACTACGAAAAATCAAAAAATAAATACATTTCAAAAAAATTGCAACA
Organism: Sequoia sempervirens; assembly: GCA_007258455.2. Taxonomy (NCBI): domain Eukaryota; kingdom Viridiplantae; phylum Streptophyta; class Pinopsida; order Cupressales; family Cupressaceae; genus Sequoia; species Sequoia sempervirens. Next base: position 137,240,864 of record VDFB02271358.1, on the reverse strand, counting down.
TGTACAAAGTTGGAAAAAGGAATTTCAAAATCAGCCATTGAATTGTTCAAAAAACAAATTGAAGTTACACCTAGATATGTATGTTCAATTTGTCAAATGTTGCATTTTAAAAAAGACATTACAACTTTGAAAGACAAAGAAATGAAAATGTATTATAGCTTGTCCACAAATAAACAAATCACAACAACAAACTATATTTGTTCCAAATGCAAAGCATCGTTGAAAGAATGTAAATTACCAAAATCTGCAACTCCAAATTACATCCGAACAAATAATCCATTAGGATATGTGGCAATGTTGACACAAATAGAAGAACGACTAGTGTCCCTTAGAATTGCATTTGCACAAATTTGGCAATTAGGATACAAAAATTCACAATTAGGTTTGATTGGGTCTATTATAAATGTACCAGTTAACTCTAATATCATACAATGAGCATTACCACGTTCAACGAATGAATCATCGACAATAGTTGTTGCTCTTAAAAGATGCTTGCAGTATAAAAATGTATACCAAATAGGAATGGTACATGCAAATATGATAATGAAAGCATTGGATCAATTATCAAACAAAAAATTATACAAGATGGAGAATGTTGAGATAAACAAAGACTGGATTGAAATTCTACGACTAGATAGTGCAAAGGACACAACAAGCAATAACAATACAAGCGACAATGATGTTGAAAGCGATATTGAAAATGAAATACCTAGTGAAACATTGATACATGGTTTCACTGAATCTAAGTGCATACATGAAATGCAAGACAAGATCATAGAAATTGCACCAGCAGAAGGAAATAATCCAATTGGAATATTTAAAGATAAATACGCTGAAGAGATGAATTTCCCTACACTGTTCTTTGGCAATCCACGTGATGAGGACATTGTCAAAAGATATTTGTATCAAAAAATTATAAAGTGGGAATTACAACATTCAAATAGGAAATTTGCTTGCCACGCTACGAACCTATTCTTCAAAACCATTAAAATTATAATACAACAAGTGCTATCCACAATATGGATGAGATTACGTAAGGGGTAATTAAAAGGGAGAAGGCTACTAGCAAAAGATGTGAAACATAAACCTAATTTATAAAATATTCTTAAATCCAACATTGGTTATGTCGATTTCAAAAAAATAAGAATATCTCCAGAGTATTTGCATCAACTAAAAAAAAATCTATTTGCGATGATAAGATAACTTGGACCACCAAATTTTTTTGTTACATTTACAAGTGCTGAACAATATTGGGAACCATTAACCAAAACACTTGAAGAACTACATTGTACATATCAAAAAGCAACCAACCATGAAGAATCAAATAGTACAATCGAAGATGGAAGAATTCATTTGATTAGAAGAGATCCGATTACATGTGCATGCTATTATAGGCATAGAATTAATGCAATGAAGAAATTAATATTAACAGACAATTCCTTTTTTGGAACCATTTTAGATTATTTCTCCATAACCGAATTTCAAAATCGTGGAAATGAGCATGATCATTTCCTCTTGTGGATTAGACAAGCACCAATTTATTGAAGAGATAGTAACATAACTATTGAACATTTTGTAGACAACTACATTACTTGTAACACTGAACATCTACGTCCAGATATAGCTACAATACACAAACAACACCACATGAAACAATGTCAAAGGTCGAAGAAACAAACTTGTAGATATAATTTTCCGCTCCCGCTAATGAAGAAAACTACAATTTTGGAACCAACTAAAACCAATGACGAAAATTTGATTTCAGCAGCATCAAAAATACTTTCCACTTTACAACAAGCAAACTATGACAAATCAATCTCATTTCAAATGTTCATAAATGAAATGAATATTAGTGAAGATGAATACATAATTTCCATCAATTCTACAATCCATAGGCCGACAATATTTTTGAAAAGGAAACCATCAAACATATGGAATAATAGTTTTGCTAGAACAATGCCTGAAATATGGAAAGCAAATACAGACACACAATTTGTATTGAATGCATATGCAGCGGCTATGTATTGTAGCTCGTATATGACAAAAGTAGACAAGTCAATGACAAATGCATTCAAAAGAATTCATAAAGATCATGAACAAAATAGTATTGATGCAATAAATATGATTAGTAAACTAGGAAATGCATTACTCAATTTACAACAAATGTCTTCGCAACAAGCAACACACATTGCTTTATCACTTCCATTAAACTATAGTTCAAGAAAATGTGTATTCATTGATACAAGAAATGAGGATGAGAGAACATTTATCTTAAAATCAACTAAACAATTGAGCAAAGAACCAGATGATTCAAAAAATGTAACATCAAAATCATTGATAGATTACTATCTAGCATGACCAACAACACTATCACACATTTGTCTTGCAGATTTCGTTTCTAATTATAGAAAAGATGGCAAAAAATTACAAAGTAAAGCTGAAGCAAATATAATATGTTTTGTAAACTTCAACAAACATATTGACTTAGAAAACCGTTGTAGAGAACAATTACTACTATATGTGCCATTTACACAAAGTGAAAAATCACTTAAAAATGGATTCCAAACATGGCATAGTGCTTATTTGTATCATGAAAATATTATTACATCAAATCACATAAAATACAACTACAAAGTCAACCCTATGTGGGGCGACATTGAAAAAGCTATAGATGAAATCAACACAAACAATGATCTTGATGAAAATGAAAGCCTTACTAAAAATCATATGCAGATGAAAGAACAATATAATATACAATTAGATATTGAGACAGAAAAAATCAACAAAACAAATACAATATTTCAAAACGAATTTGAAATTGCAAAACATCCTCAAATAATAGATAATTCTGAGTACTACAAATTAAGACGAATGTTAAACAAAGAACAACAAGCAATTGTAAAAGACATCGCATTGAAAAAAATAAACAACATCAAAGCACCATTGCACTTGTTTTTAACAGGAGGTGCTAGAATGGGAAAAACATTTACCACAAAAGCCATATATCAAACACTTATTTGCATATACAACTCATCTATTGACAACGATCCAAATAAACCAAAAGGACTGATACTTGCTTATACAGGAAAAGTAGCATATAACATAGGTGGATTGATAATTCATTCAACATTACACATGCCATTTAACAAGTCAGAATTCATCCCATTGAGTTTTGAAATATTGGATGCTATGTCAAAGCATTATCAACAACTCCGTGTGGTATTGATAGATGGAATTTCTCTAGTGGGTTCAAGATTTCTACGTTACATTGAAAAACATTTACGGGACATAATGCAAACCCCCACTAGCTATTTCGGAAATCTAGATACAATTTTTTGTGGTGATCTTTACCAAGTACAACCTATACAAGATGCACTAGTATTTGAGAATCCTCAACATTAAATGAACTAATGCCTTATAGCTTTTGGAAACAAAATATAAAATTCTATGCACTGCAATCGACAATGCGACAAAAAGATGAGAAATTTGTTTCAATACTTGATAGAATCTGAGTTGGATCCCAGACAATTCAAGACTTGGAGTGTTTAAATAAAAAATGTTTGCGCTCACCGCCAATGGACCCAACATTCCCCTTCCTCTTCTATAGAAGGAAAGATGTGGAAAAACATAATGAAAACATGTTATCCATCACACAAGGAGAGGTAATTATATTGAATGCAATTGATGAACATGATAACAACTCTAATACAGTTATGTTGTATGACCGTTCAATTAATCTACCATCTCACATACTCTTAAAACCTAATATGCTAGTTGAAATATATGCTGGAAATTATGACACGGAAGATGGGCTTGTCAATGGATCGGATGGAACATTCCAAGCATACACAAAATACACTAATTTCGATATAGTTTGGATCAAGTTCACTAACTCAAAAGTTGGACATCGACAAGTGAAAAGACTAGCACAATGTTATAGTGAGTGCATAGACAAAAGTTGGGCACCCATACTTCGCATTGCAAAGCCTACTAAAAACCTATACAACCAAAAAGAAATGACAATCAGAAAACAATTTCCAATACAACTAGCATGTGCTCGTACTATTCACAAATCACAAGGCCTTACAATGCAAGCATTAGCATTTGATCCATCAGGCATAAACAAACATGGTTTGGCATATACAACACTATCACATACACGAACAATTGACACATTGTTCTTGATAAGACCTCTAACACAAAACCATTTCAAAGTGAAAAAAAAAAGTAATTAATGAAATGTCACGCCTATAATCAACATCAATTTGGGAGTTTGAAAATCACCATCTCCAAAGCATTAGAGACAAACAATTACTACTAACCACATTCAATACTCTTAACCTGCTTGTACATATCGAAGGCATGCTTAGTGACCATGAAATGATGTCAACTGATATTATTTGTCTACAAGAAACACATATGCAACTATCAAAACATAATAATGAATTCCAAAATTTTAATCATTTCTCAACAAACCACATACATGGTGTAACAACATTTACTAGAATAATCTATCAATTTCAAAAACAGTGCAACATAAAACAACAAATGTAGAAGATATAACAATAACAATAAATTTTCCAAGTGATGAGATGAACATATGTAATCTATATGCAAGACCCACCACACCAGTAACAGAAATTATAACAATCACAAATCAAGTATTCTCCTTTGTCAATTTAACATCAACTTTATATATTCTAGGCAACTTCAACATTGATATGTCAGTGGATAATGGACGAAAGAATTTTCTATCAAATCACATGCACAATTCTAAAATGAATTTTATGTTATATAAATTAAACTTTGTCAACAAGCCACTAATTGATCATATTTGGTGTAACATAAATGTAAAACCATGTTCTATTTACAAATCAGAAGCATATTGGAGTGATCATGATCCAATTTATATAACCATTGAAACAAATGACAAATTCAAATCCACTTAGTATCTTTTTAAAAATATTAACATTATTAGTATTTCTTGTAGCTAACAATGGAGTCGAGCAAGAGAGTCGAAACAAGCCAGAAAACCATACAAAAAATATCAAAAAGGTGAAAAGCATTGTCTATGTTCAATTATACTATCCAAATTACTCTTGAAAACAATAAATTCAACTGATGTAAACATTGTAGATCCAAAAGCAAGAAGAAAAATACAGTATCAATTGAAGAACTTCACTCCCATAAGGGAGGAAATATATTTGAAGGAGATGTAATTGTGGTCTACAAAACAAGTCTTAACAAACAAAACAATACAAAAGAAGTTCTTCGTGCGGATTTAACTGATGAAAAAGGTGAAATGACAATTACTATCAATGTAATTGGTGTCCTTGTAAAACAACATGAATCAAAAATAGTTCCTGGAACAGCTATATGCATTACAAATTTCCAAATTGCACCAAAGACAGACTATGACAGAGGTGATTGTGACTGCATCTTGATTTTCACAAACACAACAATAGTTGAAGTCATACCATGCATGCATGATGAATACAAATTCATACCAACTAGCACAATTAGACAACTTCTTACAAATGAAGAAAACTATGCAATTGGATCTGTAGTGGCACTTGTGGTGGGAACAAAAAGAACTTCTTTCCAATTTTTTGTTGAAATAAAAGATGGCCATTCAGAAATCAACAAAGCACAGGTATTTAAATATTCCTCTAATTCTTTATTTCATTGCAATTTACATCAATTACTACTTACCATATTTTTAACTAAACATAAATGTTCAAATAAAAACATGCATCCACAATACAGGTACAAATACACGAGAGTTTGGAACATCATTTCTCTTCAATGGAAGAACAAATATGCCTCAAACAATATCCAATCATGTTATTGAGAAACATTGTAAAGAGGTGAGAATAAAGATACAACACTCTACAAACAACTCAATC
>VDFB02271358.1:137151618-137234858 GCA_007258455.2 Sequoia sempervirens | reverse complement strand
TTTCTACATCATTCTGTAAACTATTGCTATCTGGCTATCCATGGAGGTGAAAACACCAAATTGGGGAACTAACTGAGGCAATCCTCTAAAAACAACCCCAACATTTTCCTTGGTTTTGTGTGTGTAGTTGTTCTCATGTGGAGCTCTTTGAAGATTCAATTCTCAGGCAGAAAGGACACTTTCCTCACCTTCTCATTTTCAATTCTATCTTAGCTTAGATGTACTATTCTTCTTGTTGTACTTTAGTTTTTCACTTTTCCAATGCTTTGTCATAGTATAAAACCTTAGCATTTAGGAAGTTAGTTGATTTTCTAGTGTTTTAATTTGTTCCTAACATCCTCTATCTATATGGAAACTAACACACATTTGAGATGCCAATGTGCCACGCTGGAGTCCATAGTCCATGTTGTCATCAAGTGATCCCACAATGGTGGTTTACACTTTTTGGGACATCTTGGTTTTTGCTGAAATCACATATTTTTAGAAAATAGAATGATTTAAGCCTTGAAAAGTTCCATTTAAAGATTCCAATTGAATAGGGTTTGATCAAACCACCTTAGATCAAACCCGCTTGGATAGAACCTCACTATTTTTAAACCATACCTATAACAAAGTCTCCTTTTACACAGGCTATCAAAATGTTGATTAAAGCCACTTTTGATTTAACTTTTGGGGTATCAAATGAATTCATTTAAATTTTTTTTGTATGTATGTAGTCCTTATTATAAGCTTCCCCAAAAGTATAGTTTTAAATATATTTAATTTGATTATTATATATATATATATATATATATATTTGTGAATGTAGGTTTTTCATTGAAAATAAAGCTCTTTGTTATGCACATGTGGAAAAATAGTAGATTATTATTATTTTTTTTGAAAAATATCTATGCACTTGATATTGATGTCCTTGATCCAACAATTTTTTTTTTTTTGATACTTACAAAAAAGGTTATGTGTTAGCAAGTAAACCTATATTTAAATTGTAGCTGGTTTGACTTCAAAACTTAATTAAGAAAAAAATATTTAATAAAACACTATGAAACCAATTGCATGCACTATATATTGTAGTTACGAATCTAGATTTGAAAAAATTAGAATGTTATCCTTCATAGAAAAAGTTATGTGTTAGCATGTACATGCCACTTTTTAAAAATGGTGTTTACTATTAAAAACTAGTTTTTGAAGGAGATGAAAAAGAAATACAATTTGATTCCAATTTTTTTTTAAAAATATATTTAGAATATACAGGAAAAATTTCACAAATCACTAGTTTGCATCATCTTCAAATTCCTCATGGTTTAGCAACTATAGGTGCCTGAAAGTGAAGATTTAGTCAAAAATATTCAGTTCAATGTCAAGTTTGGCCAAAAAGTGTAAATAACTATTGTGGGATCATCCCGTCCTTAGACAATGAGTTATTTGGGCAGTGGATTGAACCCTCAAAATTAGTTCTCCTGACCTTGTGAAACATTTGGTTTAGCAGACAGACAGTAGCACCCAGATTGATCTTCATTTTCATCTTAAATTTTTTTACCTTCCTAGTGTGCTCAACAAGCTTGAGGTAGATTAGGGCAGCCTGTTGCTTGGGACTCTCCCATGACCTAGATTCTTAGAGTAGCCAGTCCCCTCCTTTACAAAATGCTATGATCCAGTTGCTAGAAAATTTACATCTACAAGGTTGTAACCCACTTATGAACTAACATCTGACAAAGGGATCCCCAACTATGATGATATCACTTGATGTACCCTCATAATATCCTCAAAAAACATAATACACTCTGAACTTGATCATCACCTGTAACATGATATAGATCATTTAGATATGGGATACCATTGACCTAATAGGGACCTAGGTGAGAAGATGACCTATGTGGATGTCTCATTAAGTACTATCCCATGTGATTTGTATATATCATCTTTGTTTGCACATCAATCTCATCAATTCTATCAATTTCTTACCTTTGGGAAGTAATGACCACATGATCACCAATATCACTAAGAAATAGAGAGATTGCATGCATTCTCTCACCAACCAAGCTCATATAAGAAAAAAGGCTATCAATTTGAACAACTATATGGATACCTATCACATAATTTTTCATGCCCCTCACCCAAATATGGAGGAAAATATAAATAATGTCATTGAGGCCTAAATGAACCTCAACATACACATACTATGCAAAATATAATAGAATTTTGTTGTTGTTAGGATAATGACCATGAACAACAAGAAATATAAGGTATTTATGAATGGTGAAATCTAAGGGTCTACACATCTAGTCACCTAATATATGCCCTAACACTAGTTTTAGGGACATATTGAGGAAATAAATCCCTTTTGATAATTTATTTTAGCACATTTAGTTGCATTGTTCTCAATGAAACATCACTTGAAACTCTTTCTCACATTTGGGAAATAATAGCTACTAAAGTCTTACGAATAAGGTGAAACACTCCCTAATGAATGTCCAATACAAGGAAAACTATCTAATATCTCCTTAGTTTATTTTTTAAACCCTAGTAGTTTGTGGGTCATCTAAAATTGACTGCAATCTATTGATCTCCCTATTTGTATGTGTGAAAAGTGAATTATCCATATAATTTATGAGTTGCACATTCAAAATAGTTTAGTGTTTCAATTTGATGTAATTTTAGGGTTCAATTTGATGTATTCACATGTATGTGTTACATGTGTATGTACATGTATGCATATGTACATATATATATATATATATATATATATATATATATATATATATATACACGTGTAAGTATATTGTATGTATACATGTGCATGTATGTATTCAATGTTCTATGTAACATATATAATGCACACATGTGTGTATGTATGCATATACATGTATATATGTATACACATGCACATGTATATATGTACATGTATATATGTATATCTATGTATGCATATATATGTATGTAGTTGTGTATACATATGTATATATGTACATATATACATATAATGTGCATGCATAAATGTATATGTACATGTATATATGTGTATCTAGATACACACATATACATATAAATTATTTTATACTTACATATGTATAATATTAAATGTATACAAATTATATAATATACATGTGTATGTGCACATATACATGTATGTACATACATGTGTAATATATTTTAAATGTTCAACATTAAATACATAGATGTGTGTGTACATATATATGTATGTACATACATGTGTAATATATTTTAAATGTTCAACATTGAATACATACATGCATGTGTACATATATATACACACACACACAATACAATACATATATCATATACATGTACATACATGTGTATATACACACACACAATACAATACATATATCATGTACATACATACATGTATACACACACACACATCATGTGTACATACAATGAACTAGACATATAAAATGAACTGGATATATGTACATACATATACAGTTGTTTACAAAACTTGAATTTGACACTTTATGAGGTCTTCAAAAATATAATTTGAAACTTTAACCTACTATTTTTTTATCTTACCTCCCTCAAACTCTAGGTTGTGATATATGTACACATGTACTAATGGAAGAACTTGATAATATATAATTAGGAAACATGATCAAGTGGGAAGCAACTTATATATCATCAACAATTTAAATTAAAAGATGTTCAATTTCATTATTCTCATTTAAATATATGATTATGCTAGAATGGAGACCACACAAATTCTTGAGTATCAAGTTAAAAATGAATTGTAATTTAAGTAGTTATTTGGAGTGGGCACACAACATGTGAACTTAGTAAGGTTTGTGTTGTAAAGGATGAATCTATGCATATATATATATATATATATATATATATATATATATATATATATATATATACCATGTAATGAAGCTCATACATATGTAATCATGACTTGGATAGACCCAACATATATTATTTGAAACTTTAACCCACTATTTTTATCTTTCCCTCTTCAAACTCTAGGTTGTGATATATATCAATGTATACTAATGGAAGATTGATAATAGATAATTAGGCAACATGATCAAGTGGGAGTGATTTAGATATCATAAAAAATAAAATTAAAAGATGATCCACTTCATCATTCTCATTTAAATATATGAAATGATGCTAAAGGAGATCATACAAATTCTTGAGTGTCAAGTTGATAATGAAATGTCTATAGATTTAAGTAGCAGTTTAGAGTGGGAAAATAATATATGAATTTAGTAAGGTTTGTGATGTAAAGGATGAATCTAGATGCAAATATACCATAATGAATCTCAAACATACATGACAAGTGGATAAATCTAGTTCATATATTGTTTGAAACTTTAACCCACTATTTTTCCTCGCTCTCCTAAAACTCTAGGTTGTAATATATATATATATTAATGAAAATTTGATAATAGATAATTAGGAAACATGATCAAGTAGGAAGTGAGTTAGATATCATCAGTTATAAATTTTCTCTAAGCTAATATGGTCACTTCTATTCTCAAATATCTTTTTGACAAGACCAAAATAAAACTTGTATGGTTCAAAGAACATAAATATTGTAATTACCATAATATAAAAGGTCATGCTACCAACAAATGCATAAAAATTAAAAAATAAATCAAATACCTAATTGATCAAGGAGACATTGAGATAGAAGGGAGCATATTGTGATCACCCAACAAGCAATTAGGGATATACGAAGATCAATTGAAGATTTTAGGTTTTACAATAGCTATTTCTATTCAAAAAAATATTTTAGGGTTTCAAAATAGTTGTTTGGGGTTTCAATTAAAGATTTTAGGGTTTAATTTTAGGGTTTTAATTATATATTTTATGGTTTCAAAGTATTTTTTTAGGGTTTCAAAATAGTTGTTTAGCATTTCAATTGAAGATTTGAGGGTTTCAAAATAGTTGTTCAAGGTTTCAATTAAATATTTCAAGGTTTCAAAATAATCATTTAGGGTTTCAAATTAAAATTTTTTAAGTTAAAAAAACCATATAAAATTTCACTATATTGATCAATTGAAAAATCAATGATCTAGTATTGAAAAGTACCTGTTAAATAGAAAATTTTCTAAGTGGTCGGTGTAACAAACCTCTGTTTGAAGACACATGGCAGTTTGACTACAAGTAATTGCTTCTAAACCCATTTTTTACCATTTTTGATGTCAATGAGAGCCCTATTGAAGTCGACTTGAGAGCACTATGCGGATTGCACTACTTGGATAGTGAAAGAAAAATGACTTCTAAAAGTCATTTCACTATTTTTACCTTTTCTTCTTAACACCAGAATAATACCTTTGTTCGAAGGTCACCATGTTTTTTAGGATGACAGAAAGAAACCTTCAAATGAAGGTAACCTTCATTTGAAGGTAAGCCTTCATTCGAAGGTAACCCTTCATTCAAAGGTTATGTCTGCACTATCTTCGAATGAAGATACTTTCATTCGAAGGTGTTTGGATGATTTGAGTGTCCAACACTTTCAAAAAAGTGTTGACATACAATTGGGACTCGTTATTGTAAGTCCGCTCACTTGAATTTGGCAAGGTGATCCTCAATGGTGGGGACGTTATGAGAACTGAAGGAAGTTATTTATTCATCAAATGGAAATACTTAGAAATAAAAAATGCACATTGGTTTTGGTGGTCTACCAATAGTATTTAATTTTCTTTTTTTAATGATCATATCGCGATTGAAGATGTTTTTTAGCACAACCATACCATTATAGCCTCCTTGTTTCCATTTAAAGGCTCTACACCAATTGACTTATGTGGCCTCTTAGAATAAACTACTCTTGGTTATATAAAATGAGCCTCCCAATTGAATTAGTGAAAGTCATGAGAATTTAAGAAAATCAATTATATACATCAAATTCAAATGCTTTGAAATAAAAAATGTACATTGATTTTGGGAGCCTATCAATGATATCCATATATTTTTTTGTTTTCATAATCATGTTGACCATTGAAAATGTTTTTATTTAATACAACCATAGCATTACAACCTTCCCTCTAAAGACTCTACACCAATTGATTTATGTGACCTCTTAGAATAAACTATTCATTAGAATAAACTATATATTGACCATGCACAATGTTGTAGAATATTTTTATAGTCTTTTAACCATGCACTTTGTTGTAGAAGAGATGAATCTTTCAACTACAAGCTTCTAGCTACTACTTACCAACTCCTCTCCACCACTTCATATGTCAAATGTTTTTCTTTATACCAAATGATGTAGTAACAATTGGAGTTCTTATTAAAGAAAGATGAGGCCATAAAATATATTACACTATGGAAACACACCACAAAGAATGATTTACACTTAAAATTTTATATATTCTCATTGATTCATAATGATGCTACTAGTACATTCGCATGCAACGACTCTATTCTTTAATAATAATTCCAATATATTCTCTATCTTTTGAATCAAACCTACAAGTATTAATCTTATCTCTCCTCTCTATTATACAATTTACATTAGGGACCAAGCTTGAACCCATTACAATAAATGAGGCCTACTCCTCTTTTAATTTTATCTACTTGCCCTTGGGCATTTATTGCCATAACTCAAATATTATCATTTTCCCTTAATGACTAACTTATTTCCTTATTGTGCATTTTGCACCACCTTTTCTCTCTCCTTGTGGTCTTTAATAGCTTCTTTAAATGTTGCTTACCTACCTTGATGCCATTGCATCAATGTTCTTTTCTTTTTAGAGGTATTAAAAGCTAAGGCTTGACCTTTGAGTCTAGAAATGACATTAATTTGACATGTTTAGATTGTTCTTAAGTAAGGCAGTAACAAAAGGTTTGAAAGGTGGGCATCTTAAACTCTATACTAAGGTATCAACATGTAGAATAGAAAGTGGACACAAAAATTTATAAAGGATTCTTCAACTTGAGAAAGATCAAAATAAACCAATTATTTATATTCTTTGTCTTTGCCACATTCATTCAATTGTGTGTGAATAAACTTGAGTTTGGAAAGATAGTCTTTGATGGTGCGACCACCATGAGGATTTAAGGAAGTCAGTTATGCATCAATGGGAAATGTTTTGAAATATAAAATTCATATTAGTTTTAGGGGTTTACCAATAGTATATAAATATATATTTTAATAATCATATTGATGATTGAAGATGTTTTCTAAATGCAACCATGCAATTACAACCTCCTTGTTGCCATTTAAAGGCTCTACACCAATTGACTTATGTGACATTTTAGAATAAACTACTCTTGGTCATGGAAGATGAGCCTACCAATTGAATTAGTGAAAGGCATGATAATTTAAGAAACTCAATTATACATGAAAGTGAAATACTTTGAAATTAAAAAATTGCATTGATTTTAGAACCTATTAATAATATATAAATATTTTTTGTTTTAATAATTATATTGATCATTGAAAATGTTTTTAACATAACCCTATCATTGCAACCTCCTAAATGCCATCTAAAGATTCTACACCAGTTGATTCATGTGACCTCTTAGAATAAACTATTCTTAATCATGGCACATGAGATCTACCAATTGACATATTGAATCAAACAATGAATGAGAAAAAATAAAAAAACCAGGTATCTCAAAAACCAACAATCGTGGCACTATAAAATTCCCCATCCTAACGTAAAAGCACTACGAACGAGGTACTTCAAACAATTAAGGATCACAAATAACAAATAGTTGGTAACGTTGTAGGTCAACGGATACAATTTAAGAAAAACCCATTAAAATAAATACTGTTTCAGCCCCTCCATGCTACTGTAATTATATCTCTCGGGATAATCATTCTATTCTTTTTCCATTGTTAAATTATGACGATGATCCTCTTCTGCCCTCTTCCATGGTCGCTGCAATGATTATGATTTTGAAAATTTTCTTGTGTTGAGACTGTGTTTTGGAGGATGCCAACTGCAATTCGGTTCTTTGCTTTGATTATTCTACCATGCAGACCACTTTTAATATTTTAAATAGTTTTATTAACTTCACTTGAACCTATTTTCAGAACCTTAAAAAGACATATTAAAGTAAAATTTGTAAATAGATTTGCATATACATTGCTCCACAACTGACACAGATGGATAGTTATTCACAGCAGAAACTAGCAATTAACATGCAAGGCTGATGAAACCTCTTAAATCCATTATTACATGATGTTTATTTCTTTATTGAAAATCTCTTTATTCGCCACAGTTATTAGCTCTTGAAACTTCATGAATTTATAGATGGCGTAGGGGCGCCGGGGAGATCTGGTGGAAGATGTTCATTGGATGACTTCACTGGGTTTCCTTGAGGAGGTGGCAGTGTATACCTTACTCGTCTTGCCACCCTAAGATATCGACCATTGTTTCCTTCCATCTCACTTCCATCACCATTTGCAACCCCTGAAATCATAAAGAAAATGTCTCTTGAATTAGTTAAAACTGCAGATATTGTTATAGAAAATAAAGACAAGTGGCACTGAGAAGAAAAGAAAATGAATGCCTGGTGAGATAAGTATGAGGAGCAGCATGAGAAGTGTAGAGCAGCATATGATCATCTTCTGATCCATTGTTTGTGAGAGTGCTGCAAACTTTCTTAAAAAATGTTTATGTCTAAGGGGACCTCCATATAATTTACGAGCCTTGCACACAGTCAACAGTCAACTTATTTTTAAGTATCTACTTCATCAATTGATTCGTTTTACTGACAGCATTTATCAACAACCATCGGTCTCTAGCATGTGCAGCAGCTTTTCTTGACTTATTTGTAATGTCCATTGGGCTTATCAAATATGTAGCTATCCTTTCTTGACTTTCAGGTTTTGCATTTAGTTCTATGGTTGAGTTATTGGTCATTATGGTTGTGTGCCATAACTCCCTTCTAAATCTGGTTCTCTATATAATAGATGCCCTGCCTCTCATCTTCTCAAGGCAATTTGGGGCTTTGGTATGTTTGCTTGTTTTGTGATTAGTAGATCACTTTGTTTGTTTATTTTGCCTTCATCTGGTATCAGAGCCAGTTTAAAAGAAAGCCACCAAAAATCGTAGGAGATTCAAAGTGCAGTATCTCAATGACTTGAAGTTTGTAAACTGCTTGCATAAAGGAAGATTGCTGGAGAGAAGCGCTGATTGAAGATAGCAGTGAAGGGTAACTGCTGTGTTTGTGTTTTGTGTTTCTGTAGGTTGAAAGAAGGCGTGCAGGAGAAAATCAGAACGGCTGTTTGATAGAGGCAACACCTGAAATCTGGTTGAAAGAAGCAACGACTGGAATCTCTTCCTGTAGACTGTTGAAGGAGAAAAAGAAACTTGCTTATCACCATTGCCCGTGGAAGGAGGCGTTCAAGCTGAGATTATCTTGCTGACTGTAATTGCTGTATGTAATTTGTGGAGCAACAGGAAGAGGTGTGCAGTGCGCAGCAGGAGAAAGATGCGTGTGAATTCTTCTTTCTCTAAAATACACGCAAACAGTCAAAGCCTCATCTTTTAATTCTTTAATATTAAAGTTTTAAGAGTTTTTATGAGGAGCACGTGAAAGTCATGTCTCCATTTCTTTTAAAAAAAAAAGAAATCCAAAGTTTTAGCAATTTTTTAAGCTTAGAAAATTTTATTTTCAAAGTGATATAATTGTTTTTGAAAATAATTTTTTAGTGCTAAATCAATATTGTGTAATTAAGTGTATTATCGGTTGCAACTGGCACTTAATCTCAAAATAATCAATATAATATAAAAATCTTTTTGCGTGTGGGTCCTATTTGAAAGGACAAGGGGAGTATCTATTTGCAAAGATCTCTCTAAAACTTGTGTTGAACTTTTGGGTCATTGTGCACATTTTTCATGGCAAACATGGCAGAAAATGTTATGTCTAACATGCTAATTCCTGTATTTGAAGGAGATAACTTTACATATTGGTGTACTAGGATGCAAACCTTACTCAAATCTAAAGATTTGTGGGAAATTGTACAAGTAGGGTATGTAGAACTAGATACAACTGCATTTAATGTATTAAATGATCAACAAAAAAGAGAATACAAAGCTGCAAGTATAAAAAAGGATAATGAAGCCCTATTTTTGATTCAAGGTGCAATTAATCAAGCTATTTTTCCTAGGATAAGTGGTGCTATTCATTCTCAACAAGCATGGAAAATATTGAATAATGCATATCAAGGTGCGCAAACTGCAAAATTACAGACAATGAGAAATTTTTTTGAGAACGTAAAGATGACTACTAGTGAATCTGTGAATGAATTTCTAACAAAGGTAGAAGGTCTAGTAAGTCAAATGAAAATTTTAGGGGAAGATGTAGATGACAAGCATGTCATTGAGAAAATTTTAAGGAGTTTAATTTCTAAATTTGATGGTGTGGTTTCTACAATTGAGATTTCCAAAGATCTCACAACTATGCACATAGATGAACTAAGTGGAATATTGTTAACTGCTGAAGAAAGGATGAAAAGTAATGAAGAAGGTCTAGAACAAGCATTTTCCTCTAAAGCAAGCATAAGAGGAAAAAGAAACACATTTTTTAAGAATCAAAATAAAAATGAATACAAAGGTGAATCCGGTAACTTTAGAGGAAGAGATAATAATTTTAGAGGAAGAAGTAGCAACTTCAGAGGTACTGGAAGAGGAAGAGGTAGAAACAATGGGGGATACTATGATAAAAAGAATGTCCAATGCTTTCATTGCAACAAGTTTGGACACTATGCATCAGACTGTTGGAGTAAACAAGGTGAAACAGAAAAAGGAAATGCTCATAGTATTGTTGAAAATAAACAAAATTTGTTTATGTCTTGCTTTAATGCAAATGCCAATGAAAATAATGTTTGGTATATTGATTATGGATGTTCTTCACATATGACATCTAATGAGCATTTATTTGTTAATTTGGATGAGAAACATCAAAGTACAATAGTACTAGGAGATAATCAATCTCATGGAAGCAAAGGAAAAGGTACAATTGTAGTTACCACAGAATATGGTGAAGTTAAACATATCAATGGAACAATATTGGTCCCAACACTAAAAAAGAATTTTTTGTCTATTGGACAAATGCTAGAACAAAATTATCAAGTAACTTTTGATAAGAATGAGTGCATAATAAGAGACAAGTTAAAAAGGAATGCAATTGTTGCAAGAGCAAGAATGACAGGTGATAGGATGTTTCCTCTTCATTTCATTCATGGAAACCAAGCATTGAGGTCTAGTGAAATGAATGAAAGTAAAATTTGGCACCAAAGATATGGTCACCTCAGCTTTAGTGGGTTAATTTTACTAAAGAGATTCAAAATGGTTGAGGGTCTACCTTTCATTGAAAATACAAAAGAAGTGTGTAAAGAATGTGTTGTCGGCAAACAACACAGAGTTAGCTTTCCAATTGGTAAATCCAGTAGAGCTAAGCAGCATCTTGAGATAATCCACGCAGATTTGTGTAGTCCTATGGAAACACTTCTTTGAATAAATCTAAGTATTTTCTAACCTTCATTGATGATTACTCAAGAAAAACTTGGGTATATTGTTTGGTTTCAAAATCAGAAGTGTTTGAAAAATTTGTAGAATTCAAGAAGTTGGTTGAAAAAAAAAGTGGTAAATACATCAAAGTGATAAGGTCAGACAATGGAGGTGAGTACAAATCAAATCAGTTTCTAGATTTTTGCAAAAATCATGGAATCAAGAGAGAGTTCACTACTTCCTACACTCCACAACAAAATGGAGTTGCTGAAAGGAAGAATAGAACCATTGTTGAAATGGCAAGGAGTATGATGAAAGAGAAGAATTTAGATAAAATGTTTTGGGAAAAAGCAGTATGTACAATAGTGTATCTTCTAAATAGAAGTCCTACAAAAGTAGTTAAAGGAATGACTCCTGAACAAGCATGGTCTGGGGTAAAGCCAAGTGTTAATCACTTGAGAGTATTTGGTTGTGTTGCTTATGCACACATACCAAAATAAAAAAGGTCTAAGTTAGATGATAAAGGCCTAAAATGTATTTTTATTGGGTATAGATCTAAAAATAAAGCATATAGATTGTATGACCCAATAGGAAAGAAGGTTGTTATAAGTAGAGATGTGGTATTCAATGAAGCAACAAAATATAGCAAGGAAAATGAAACAAAGGGAAAAGAGATCATGATTGATGAATTTGAAGAAGGAGAAGACAAAGAGAATGAACCTGAGTCTTCTAGTACAGGAGCAAGAAGGTATCAAAAATATCAAAGAAGAACAGAAAAGAATCATCCATCAACTCTTATGTTGGATTCAAATTTTGAGAAAATGACAAAAAGATCACAAGCAAAAGTGAATTATGCTTTGATGACTCAAATCATGGAAAGTAATGAACCACACACATTTGAACAAGCTCAAGAAAAAGAAGAGTGGGTTGAAGCAATGCATAGTGAGATAGAAACAATTGAAAGGAATGACACATGGGATTTGGTTCAGCTACCTCCTGGTAAGGAAATTGTTGGTACAAGATGGGTGTATAAAACTAAATATAAATCTGATGGAAGCATTGATAAGCATAAGGCTAGATTGGTAGCCAAAGGATACACTCAACAGGAAGGTATTGATTACACTGAAACATTTGTACCTGTAGCATGCATGGATACTATCAAATTGGTTTTGGCTTTGGCAGCTCAGCAAAGTTGGATAGTTTATCAAATGGATGTAAAGAGTGCTTTTTTGAATGGATATATTGATGAGGAAGTGTATGTTTCTCAACCTAGAGGTTTTGAAATACCCTCTAAAGTGCATTATGTTTACAGATTAAAGAAGGCCTTGTATGGTCTTAAGCAAGCACCAAGAGCATGGTATTCAAGGATAGACTCATACCTACAGCAAAAAGGTTTCTTAAGAAGTCAATCAAGTCCAAATCTTTATATTAGAAGCTCAGACAAGGATATTTTTATCTTAGTTCTCTATGTTGATGATCTTATCTACACTGAGAACAATTCAACTTTATTTGCAGAGTTTAGAGCGGCTATGGTTGTTGAATTTGAGATGACAGATTTGGGATAGATGCACTATTTTCTTGGTATAGAAGTATGGCAAAACAAAGATAAAATATTCATGTCTCAGAAAAAATATGCTTCAGACATCCTACAGAAATTTTAGATGAATAGTTGCAAACCAGTTGCAACACCTATTGAAGTTGGACTTAAATTGTCTAGCTTAGATGTGTCAAATCTAGTGGACCCTACTCTATATAGACAGTTGATTGGTAGTTTGATCTACTTAACTACTACTCAACCAGATATCACTTATGCAGTGAGCTTGGTATCTAGGTTCATGTCAGAACCTAAGCAAACACATTGGAATGTAGCTAAGAGGATTCTTAGATATGCCAAAGGGACATTGAGTTATGGACTCAAATTTTAGTATTCAGAGGATAGCAAGTTGGTTGGTTATACAGATTCAGATTGGGCAGGTTCCACAGATGACCGGAAGTCTACTTCTGGTTATGCTTTCAGTCTTGGTTCAACAATTTTCTCTTGGAAGTCCAAGAAACAACCAATTGTCTCACTTTCTATAGCAAAGGCCGAGTATAAAGCCATAACATCAGTAGCTTGCCAAACTGTGTGGTTGAGATGACTACTAGAGGAATTACACCACATACAAACTGGACCTACATTGTTGCATTGTGACAACAAGAGTGCTATACAAATGACAAAGAATCCAGTATTTCATAGCAGGACCAAACATATTGAGATTCAACACCACTACATCAGAGAATTGGTTCAATAGGGATTGATTGAGATTGTGTACTGTAGTATAGAAGATCAGCTAGCAGATATTTTCACAAAGTCTCTAGCTCGTGAAAGGTTCTAGAAACTCAGAAATCTACTTCATGTTCTTCCCAATGGTCATTATGGGGGAGAATGACAACATTTATCAACATCTATCAGTCTATAGCATGTGCAACAACTTTTCTTGACTTATTTGTAATGCCCATTGGGCTTATTAAATATGTAGCTATCCTTTCTTCACTTTCAGGTTTTGCATTTAGTTTTATGGTTGAGTTATTGGTCATTATGGTTGTGTGCCATAACTCCCTTGTAAATCTGGTTCTCTATATAATAGATTCCCTACCTCTCATCTTCTTAAGGCAATTTGGGGCTTTGGTATATTTGCTTGTTTTGTGATCAGCAGATCACTTTGTTTGTTTATTTTTCCTTCATTTGGGGCAAAATAAACAAACAAAGTGATCTGCTGATCACAAAACAAGCAAACATACCAAAGCCCCAAATTTCCCTTCATTTACAACTCATTTCCTTCTCATTTACAGTGAAGTAACATGGAACAAATGCGGCGAAGGCCTCATTTCATTGGTAGTTTAAAATCTTAAAATACAAGTTATTAACAAAATTCTAACATTGACAATAACATAATGGTCTTTAGATCTTGGGCTGTCCAACTAGTCCTTTTTTGATTAAATATTGACTAATGTTTTTTTTTTAATTAATATATTAGAAAATATAATTCATAATTTACATATAAGGTCAGTTATAAGGAATCATACTTTTGAAAAGTCTAAGTTGAAACTCAAAAGATGAAATATAATTCATAATTTATATATATTAGAAAATATAATTCATAATTTACATATATTAGAAAGCACAGATTAGAGAATATAATTCATAATTTACATATAAGGTTGGTCAAAAGGAATTATACTTTGAAAAGTCTAAAGTTGAAACTAAAAAGATGAAATAAAAGTGGTTAAATTGTTAAGTCATCAATATTATATTAGGAGGAGAGGGATTATAATTAGACAGATGCCCCATGCATTTGGAAGATCGCGGCCATTAGTAATGGGCTCCCAGCTCATGGTGGAATTGTCTTGATATTTATCTTCTTCTTGTTGAGTAGTGACATGCATAGGTGAAATGATAAGATCTAAGGTAGAAATTTTTCTAATGTCTAGCAAACTAACATGGCCGCACTAAGAAGCAAAGGAAGACCCACATGGCAGAGGAGTTCATCCATGTCAAGGATGTAGAGAGCTTTGGGAATCATGATGACCATGGTTGGAGCTATGACTTCAACCACATTGATGTTCACATGGCAGAGAGGCATGCTCCCTTGACAAAGTAAATTCGATTCCACTCCCTTTATAAAAATATTTTAATCACTTGATACTTGTAATAATGAATTTTGTATATTCATGTTATTTCTTTTTTTCTTTTTTTTTTTTAAATTTTTGAGGGGAGTGTTTTGATACATAGATATATAACTAGTGTATTTTGTGGAGGTCCCTAACTCTATATGATACACCTATCATTTACACATTTTCCTATGCACTTACTACTAATCCTTCTTTCCATATTAATGTGCGCCCTTATACATGAACCATTAGATGTGCACCCTGTTAGCTCTCAAAAATGCAATTAAAAATACCTCAATAGGTTGCCAATCTCTTGATACGTTTCAGGGTAACAGACAAGGTCAAAATAGTTTAAGCCTTCTTCTCTTTAGGTGATGCTAGACCTAGGCAGGTATACCTATATGAATGAGGTAGACTTGACTTGCGCTTAAAGTTATTTTCCCACAATGGAAAATGGGAGTGGACAAATAAAACTTGATTTGGTATAGATTGTATAGCAGTATTAAGGCTAAAACCTAATATGTTCAATTTAACATATGTAAAAAATGAATGAAACTGAATGATGAAAAGGTAGAGACTAGTGCCTTATTGGGTATGTGGAGTCAAATGAGAAATCTAAAATGAGTAACTTCTTTCTGGAAAGTATTCTAATTGTTTGGCATATATTTTAGTTTATAGCTTGTATAAACATGCAAGAATATGACTACCAAGTTCTTCTTAATGATCCAAATGAGATTCCCTAATTACTATGATCAACTAAAAGGATTTAATCTTTTCTTGAAGGAACTAGTTAATCAACCATACAGATACAACAAATGTGCACCAATAAACTGAATATAAACTTGTTATATCAATTTAAATAACTAGAAAACATCAACCTTGGAGGAAACTTCAGTAATACTTTCAATGAACACAACAAACAACTGATACCAGAAATATGCCACCACATCAAATGATTTTCATTAATATCTCTATAATTTCAAACATGCATCATAGTCTCATAATATGACATTCTAATCTACTATATCTTTTTCCTATATCCTATCTTATCTTCTTCCTCTGTTTCACTACCAAAACATATATTTATACATCAAATACTTGAAAGGACGCATCCTTTCAGAAATGTCATATGTTAAAACAACAATAAATTAAAAGATAATTAAGCTCTATTAAGTCATAAATGAATCTTTGACAAATGGTCCAAGTAATCTCGATGCTCATGCATATCTACATCTCCCAATGCATTTCGAATTGTGATCTCCATTCTCACCATCTTCTCATTTTGTTCGCATGCCTCATCCAGTGTTGTATCTTCCGTGGTAGCCCTCTTCGAGATTTCTTGCAGTATCAATTCACTTTCATTTTTCCACTTAGTCATTTCTTTTAATCATCCTTCATCATCAAAGAACGAAGTCAATCCTTTTCTCGTGGCATTTATCAATCCCTACACATCCCCTCGCAATTCTTCAGAGAAGTCTCGGTACTGATTCACAAAATGATTTGCAGCCTCAATTGCTACATTGTCAGAAACATCCCTCTGGTTTATTTCTTGAAATTTCTCTAGAATCCTTCCACATTCTTTCATGTTCTTTTAATGCAACAAAGTTATGCGAATTTGTTCCCCATAGCTTATTTAACCAAGTTGCTAGACTAGCCTGTATTTTCTTAATCATTGCTGCAAGTGCATCATATTTCCCTTGAGAGTAATCACTTGATCCCTCCCAATGATCTCTTGCTTGTGAAATTTCACCACAAGTGAGTAGCTTGGTTGACTTCATTGTGACACCTAACAAATATTTTAGGTGGTCATTTTCTCTCAACATCCTCTCATTATTCATTTTGTACATTTCCCTCTCCTTGATTAGCATTTGAATTTGAGCCTTGTTTAATTTTGCTACATTAATTCCAATTTCTATAGTTGCCACAAGATCAGCCTCTTCAATCTTTAAATTCATAACATGCCCAAATGCTTTCTCAGTATCAATGACAACTGATTTCCTGTGAGGTGGATATAAAGCCCAAATCATCAATGACCCTTCATTTGGATTGTACTTCGATCCTGCATATACTTCTGTCACCCTCTCTGGGCTAAGCTTGTGTGTTTACTACCTTTCAAGAAACTATCAAAAACTAATGCAAAATTGAGATCCAACCCTGGAAAAATCATAACACCGACACTTTCCAACATATTCCTCCCCTTTTCAGGGGTCATACCTGCCATCTCCTTGTCCACACACATCTTTAAGTCATTCAGTAATTGTTCTTCATTACCTGATGTGATATTGTCAACTTTTTCTCTTATTTCTTTTCCTTTTTTTTTGTACAGGAATTCCTTAAACTTTGGAGAGTTTACAAATTCATCATCTGATACAAACAATTTGTACTCTACATGCCTTGCATCTGCATCTACATTTTCTTCAGCACTCAATTCTTTGGTAGGGAAAGTGTAATGATGAGTTCTCAATCTTGACATCTTACTTGGTTGATTTTGTGGCACATTATCCTCATAGGCCTCCTCCCCATAAGACAACAACTCTATATCCTACAACCCTTGATTATATCTTTTGACCACTATCTTTGCTTCTTTAGCTTCCAAATTCTAGATTAATGTTTCCAATTAATTTTTCCTTATTGTGCTCCATCGCACCGTTAATGTGTTAGTCGAAACACGAGTGCAACAAGTCCTTTTTCGAAACTCTCACTGTCACATCATATAGTATTGTCGTGAGACATTTTCAAATCTTGGGCGACCTCTCTATCATAGCTTTTACCAACATTCATTAAAACATTCATCAAAACATCCTGTAGTCTCCCTGACACTTCGAGTCTCTCTGACTATCACAAACTATATATCGCTTTAATGTCCCACAGTCTCGTCAACATTTGGAGTCTCATTAACAATTATCCTCTTAGTCTTATGTATATCACCGTGACATTTTGAGTCAGGTAGATGTTCCAGAGATTACTTCGTATCTCACCAAGATATATCCCTTGGTCTGTTTCCTGGTCGCTGAGACATAATTACTTTCTCGCTGATGAAACAACACTCGACATGACTCTCATATCTTTCTCCGATGAAATTAGTCTCGCTGATAATCAATACATACTACCAAGTCCTTTACTAACATAATCTTATCGATGTGACATATGGGTCAGCAAGACTCCCTGACTTCACCCCCTTAATCATCGATAGAATCCCCTTCTGCTTTGTCGGCAAGACTGGATGAATGCTATAAGACTTCATTCCGATGACTTTTAGTTTGGCCGATATGTCTCCTTGTGCACTGGTCGGTAAGACATATATAAGTTCGATATGACTTATTCTGATGATGACTTTCTTGCCAATAGGATCTTTCTGTCATCGAGACAATGAATTGCGTCCTGCCGATGTGTGTTTGCAGATGAAATCATATCAGTATGACATTCCTGAACTTCTGTCGATAGACTACAAAAGATATACATTAGTAAAAATTGCTTTGTGGATCGGGGGGTCCCTCACCATCTCTTGCTGATATGAATTATATAGTGAAATATTTAAGGTTAGATGAATTCTATGGGACCACATGATAGAAGATGGGTAAAAATGTTATGAAGAGAGGATTCTTGTGCTTGTGGCAAGAACTTCTTTGGAAACTCATGAATATAAACCACTATAAAATTTTCAAAATTTTATAGTTCTAACACACCCTTTCCACTAATGTATTACTTCCATGCTCATAAGTTTATTCCCATGCACATGCTATCCATTGTGATCAAGCCTCTTTTCTCATAAAACTAGTTTGTAGTTTTGGGTTTACCCTTGTAGCCATGAACTCATTACACACTAATCTAAAATTTAAATTTGATTGACTTCCCACCTTTACCCTTTCCACCTAGAGTTAGATAAGTAGTAGCTTGTGTGATATGTTGTTTCTCTTGTATTTAAAAGCATGTAATGCAATTATTTTAATCATTGAAGAAAGAAAAATGTCATTCACATATACATAATTTAATTGATGCTATTCAAGGAATCCAACATTTAACTACCATTCAAGTGACACTTGTATAAGTGAAGAGTGTTGTTTCCGATATTGTTTTTGATAAAGGAAAAAATGGGTTTTATAGGAACTCAAAACCACAAAGTTTACAAAAAAATATAGGAAAGGACAAAAAATTTCTACAAATTAAACAAGCTGCAAAAAAAGAAAAACCCTGAAAAAACAACAGCCAACCAAAAAAAGCCAGAAAGGACCACCAAAGAGCCCACTGAGGCGCAGACCAAAAAACCAACAACAACTAATCCAGAGTCTTCAAAAATTTCTCAGTCTCGGCCTCTAGATCCTACATATCCTGGACTCCCTTCTTGAAAGTTTGAATCATCTATGGCATGGGGGGAGCCTTCCTTTTTAGATTAGCCCCGGTTCTCTTTGAAATCCCTATGTCCTCTTCCTGTTTATCTTTAAACTCTTCCAAATCAACAACCAAGGACCCCTGTTGAGCTTTTTCTAGTTTTTCAGTCATTGCGTTGATAATGATAGCATTATGTCTTGCCATTCTATTAGTCTGTTCAGTAATTATCTTCACAACTTTCTTTTTTTTTCAAAGTCAATTTCTATCCTTCTGTCCTTACCCGCATTGTCATGGATCTCCTTACTAGCAGTTTTCTCATTATGCTCTTCCTCCTTCTTGCATAACATGGAAACCTTAGCTTCCACTTCTTCCAATTTACTCTGGAGGGCCCAATTTTTTATTTTCAGGTCATTAATTTCATGAAAGACCCATTTTGACATTCTGAAGTGGTCCACAGTATTACTTCTAGCTATGCCCAAAAAATTAGTAGTAGATTCACTATCAAGATTGAGGCAATTTTTAGCAAGGTCAAAGGCTCTAGGGGACCCAGTTCTATCATCTCTATTTGTCGATGGAACAGAAGAGGAAGAATTGTTATTTGCACCAGGTTCCTCAGAATCAGGAGAATCTTCAAAGTATGAAACAAGGTTTTTAACAGGGAAATTCTTTTCAGCGCCTTTGGGTTTGGGGGTAGAACTTCTAGGCTCATAAGCAGGGAAGACTTTAACAGGCTAGGGATTATTCACTGAACAACTAGGTTCTATGTCATCATCCTCAGAAGCCAAAGAGGCATATGATAGAAAGGCTTGTAGGAAGTTTAGAAATATGTAGAGAAAGTCTTCCTAGGAAGAGTTTATATTATGACATGTGGTGGTGTATGCAATATGATAAAGTAAAAGGTGCAATATGTGCATTGGTAATCCCTACTTTCACTCTCAATTTTAGTTGTGACTTGAAACAGGGACATGTGGCATGCTTTTAGGGACTCACAAATACAAAAGGTAAGGTTACTCAATTATTTGAAAGATATTTTACTTTTTAGTAGTAAACTCATGCGATGACCCATTATGATACACCAATGCAATATAGAAACACTTCACTCTATATCCCAACTACATAGTTTTAGCACATACAACTTCCTCATATCATCCAAAAAACCCTACAATGTTATAGTAGCCAAGGTGAGATTAACTGAATAAAAGGATTCAAATTTTAGAAGAAAATATAAATTTTAAGAATTATATTGATTGCCACCAACTGAATAGTGGTCAGATAACAATTATTGCCTAGACCATGTATCACTGAGGTATAGTACTAGGTGGTAGAGTCTACTATAAAATATCTAGGTTAAGAGGTCGCACAACCTATCCCAACCATGAAAAGGAGCAATTAAGGCACTAAATTTTGTAGATACATCTCTCCATAGAAATTTGAATTTCAATATAAATTGGGAGGAAAACAATTATGGGATGGATAGTGAAAGTCTATAAATAACAACATACATACTTATTACAAGCGACGAATTTTGAGTAGTCAGTATTTTGAGCCTAATGTATTGATCATATATCCAAGGTCAACAGTCTATTAGTTGATATTTTGATTCTAAAGTACAAATGAATCTATTTTCTCTTTTTTATCCTTGAAGTGAAATGAAGGATATTGGAAAAGTGGATATTTAAGGGGAGTGTTTTGATACATAGAAATATTGATAAATAGTGTAAT
Source organism: Sequoia sempervirens (assembly GCA_007258455.2). NCBI lineage: Eukaryota > Viridiplantae > Streptophyta > Pinopsida > Cupressales > Cupressaceae > Sequoia > Sequoia sempervirens. The sequence goes on along the minus strand of VDFB02271358.1, from coordinate 137,213,724 downwards.
TTTGTGGAGGTCCCTAACTCTATATTATACACCTATCATTTACACATTTTCCTTTGCACTTACCATTTATCCTTCTTTCCATATTAATTGTACACCCTTATGTGCACCCTATCCACTTATTTATTAATTCCATGCTCACAAGTATATTCTCATGCACATGCTATCCATTGTGATCAAGCCCCTTTTTCCCTAAGACTAGTTTGTAGTTGTGGGTTTACCCTTGTAGTCATGAACTCATTCCACACTAATTTAAGATTTAAATTTGATTGACTTCCCATCTTTACCCTTCCTACCTAGAGCTAGCTAAGAGCACATTTATGTGATATGTTGTTTCCCTTGTATTTGAAGAAATGCAATGCATTTATGTTAATCGTTGAAGAAAGAGAGAGTTCATACATATCTATATACTTCAATTGATGCTATATAAAAGGAATTCAACATTAGACTACCATTCTAGTGACATTTGTATGATTGAAGAATGTTGTTTTCAACATTGCTTAGCTTTAAGGTTTGTATTATTGATTACACCACACACATTAATTTCTTGCTAAAGAAATCAAAGAAATCCTTTTGAAAATATTAATTTGAATTATTTGATATCATATATACATGATCTTATTATAATTTTAACTTTTCTAAATTGATAAACTCCTATCTCTATTTAAAAAACAACTGATAATTTTAATAATACTTTACACTTCCAAAGATCCTTTATTTGAATGTTAATCAACTTATGATTATTATTGAGTTTCACTAAATACACCTAAGAGAATGACGTATTTGAATGTTAATCAACTTCTTATGACTATCATTGAGTTTCATTGAATGCACTTGAGAGAATGATATAATTTATTTTTGATATGTTAAATGATTGATTCGTTAATAATTTTTTTTCACATGGATTTTAAAGTATATATAGTTATGTCCCTATTTTAAAGCACTAATTCACATATATTATGGGGTCTTTCTCTCTTTTCTTGAAATTGTTTGGGTATGTGCAGGATCATGATGGGCCAAAAAGTGGCAATATGATGGGTATTTGTAGGGTATGTGGCTGACGACTTTTTTTAACCCAAAATTAATGAAACGAAAAGGGTTTTTAAAGGATATTTTTAGCTTTCCACAAATATAAATTATTCTTTACTTTGAATTTAATAAATAATTATTATTCATTTTCTATTTGAATTACGACTAAAGTCTTGATTGACATGCTGATTGAAAAACATCTATAGCTTTCAAACAATATCACATTTTTTGAATCCAAAACATGTGTCACATTCTATGCTTCGTATACTATAGGATTAAAAAAAAATAAAAAATTCATGAACTTTTGACCAAGTTAAGGTGGTTAGACGTACGATTTTTTATATTTTTTAAAAGTTGTAATAAAAAATCATAATTAATTATTTACTTGGAAAAAATTATAAAAATATGCATCACATTGGGACATGAGTCCTCTACTTATATCTAAAATATTATAAAAAATATTATCATTTTATTGTGGTTAGGGTGGTCACAGCACCTACTTCTTATTTTCTCCTAAATTTAAGTACCTCATTGAAATTTCAAATTTTCACCAAATAGATTTAAAAAAAAACATAGTAGTTTAGAAACTACATTCAATTTTCTACAAATTCTATTCTTACATATTTTTTGAAATAATATAGATAACTTATTCAAATTTTTACGTCAAGTTTCCTAACTCTGATTTTTTGAATTTTTTGCCACTTAAGGGCCTGTTTTTTCCATGATGATCCTGCACATAAACTTTATACATATCCAAACTTAAATTGAACTTTCATAATTTCATGTCTATTTTAGATATGTGTTGAGAGGTCTCATTTACACATGCTCTGCCTTGAGTGTAAATTTTATGTTTTTCCATGATTACAAATTTTATGCCCTAAATATTACAATACATAGAGTGCCAGAGTGATGGAGAAAGAGATCTACTAGTGTTTTATATTTTCTATAGTTATCTTTGGTACAATCCTTGCATCATTTTGCATCTTAGGTACATGATTTTCCCATTCTTTTTATTATGGCCTTGACTGAATTCAACCTAGTACTTCTTGTTGGTGTCAGTAGTGTGACAACTTTGCATAATGGTTCCTCTGAACAAGAAACCTCAAAAAATCATCCCAAAGGATTTTCACGAGGTAAGTCTTTTGTCTCCCTTGTGAATGTGGTGATTCCCATCCAAAAATTTGATACTGCATGTCAAAGATTAGAGCAACATACTCTTATATGATATTTTGTTGGTAGGAATCCCCCTTAAAGAATGCTAAAAGAGTGGGTTCACAAAAGTTGGGTCCCTCATGGGTTCCACCTTGATATGGTCCAAAAATTGACCAAAGGCTTCTTCCTTTTATGTTTTACGAAAGTGAATCATGCTTGGGAAATCTTAAACCATGGTCCACGGTATGTTTGGTCCTCTTTGTTGGTCTTCCAACCATAGACCCATGATTTCTCTATCTTGGATGACAAGAAATTAAGGGTCCTAATTTTGATTGAGTTTCCACGCCTCCCCTTGCCTTGTCTACATTATTTTTACCTCATAACATCTTCCCTAGGGAAAGTTATTTGTATTGAACTTGATCAATTTTGCCAAGCTCATCCTCAAAAGAGAGTCTATGTAGAAGTGGACCTCTCCAAAGACTTGAAAGAAACTATAGATATTCAAATCGAAAATTGTTGGCATACCTAGAGGGTTTTTACTTAAATTTTCCAAATACTTTTTTTAGGTGTCAATTTGCTAATCACAAGATCAAATATTGTTCTCTTGCTATCCCTCAAGTTAAGTTCCCACCATGAGAACTTGAGAAGTCTTGACCTACGAAAACTCATGCCTCCAAAATGGAAGCAAAATGGACTACAATGATGAGCTAGAAGAACAAGTCCAATGGCCCCTTAGGGCTAACAACTAAGGCTCCAGAGACTTCAGTTATGGTTCCAAGCTCTTCAAAGAAGGGAAAAGGAGATACATAGTATTACAAATAATATACTTGCTTGGCCAAGGCCCTCTATAATGCCTCATCCAACATTTGTGTTGATAGCTCAACCAATTGTTCCTTCTCTTGCTATGGGATCTCTTAGGAGATTTCCCAACCCTTCCACACAGCTCAAGGAAGGAGAATTTGCTCAAAAAAATGTAGAATTGCCTCTCCACTCTAGTAAGGGTTAGTGCCACCAAAATTATTATAGAATCACTTTTCCTCTCTAGAAGAGCTTGAATTCGATGACATGATTGAGTCCCATAGAATATTCTTTCTTAGAATGTGGGAGGTCTCCTAGACCTCACCAAGAAGGATTTTGTTAGGCATATTCTTCATAAACATGCTAGTATTAATGTTTTGTGTCTTCAAGAAGTTAAAGTTGCTAATTTTTTTAATCTACTACATGTCGAGTTATTTGGCCAACAAGCACGATTTTCTCCACTACTCATTTTGTCAAGCATGGTAGGGTCGTCATCCCCTTGTCACCATGTTGAAATTGTTGCATTATGGATCAAGGGTTTGACCCCATGAATTGACCGATTCAAATTCTTCTTGAAGACACATAAAATGTACTAATTGGCATTACACGCTTGATCTTGACTATTAACACTGTTTCATTCCTAACCATCCCTCAGTCTAACCATTTAATCGAATACCCTTATTTGATTAAATTCATCAATTTTCCATCTCTTAATTAAATAAATCATTTATTTGATTAAGTCATTCTCTCTCATTAATTAAATCAATCAATCTGATATAATTAACCTTGACTCTTTATTTAATTAATTAAATAAATTTTATTTAATTAATTTCTAAAGTCCATCTCATTAAATTAAATAAATTAAAACCTTTATTTGATTTAATCTAATCATCGTCCCCTTTAGTAGAATAAATCAAAATATTTATTTAACTATCTCTAAAATCGCATTCCTCTCATGTTTGATTTAAATCAACCCATAAATCGAAGTCAAATTTGTCACATCATCTAATCCCTCATTAAATTAATTAACCCTTGATTAATTTAATTCTAATTCATGTCCCATCCTCTAGCTTTTTCCACTTGCACATGAAAATATATTTTATTCATTTATTAAATCCCCATTTTCTCTCAACATGGCATAATAGAGGAATATTCTTCCATATTTGAAATCCTTCCAAGTGGACTTTGTCCTTCCAACAAGACATTTATTTCATCTTTGCATTGAGCCAAGTGGCATTTAAGACATTCCTTTTTCCCTCTTACATGTCATTTCATTATTTTCAAAATCCACCTAAATGCATTTATGGGCACATTCATCAAAATGCGCATATCCTTCATCCATCCATCTCCTAACAAGTGGCACCTTGCCATTGGTTGAAAGCTAGTCCCACATTGCTTCATTTTGGGCATTTCTCCATCTTGTCTTTCTATAAATAAGAGGCTTATTTCCTCATTTCATCATCCACAATTTGAGCAAACTTACTATACTCAAATTCATACTCAAGCATTGCACTTCTCATCCATTTCACCAAGTCTTAGCTAGGTTATGTAGGTTTTTCATCTTGGAGTACACTTGAATCTTCAACAAAGTGGATCAATCATCAAGAGCTTGCATAGGACTTGGGAAAGGGCCAATTTCCACATCAAATTGGCAACAACTACCCCATAATATCAAGAGTTTGCATATTGTCAATATGATTTAATCTATTTTGTTGCTTTTTCATTGTATTCTTGCTTTCATTCCTATTTTGAACATATGTTAAATGGATTTTATGGGGAACTTTGATCTTAACTTGCATTTGAATCAGGACTCTAATGTGTTTTTTTGTTGTCTCTTGTAGGTATTAGGATCTTGGTACTACATTTTGGCACTAGAAGGAGGGCAAACCAAAAGTTTAAATCATGTTTGTTCATCAAAATTTTGTGCTTTTTCTATTTTTTGTGTGTCTATAGGGAAGTGCACCACTAGAAAACCAAGGTCACAATACAGAACCGTTGGCATCCCAACATCACCATATAGCACCACTTTAAACTCCAAACAATGACACTTTTGTCTTTCCCGCCTGAGATTCAAATTTCCAAACAACACTGTTGGTTCCATTTTCACACACTGCAATTTTCAAATTCCAAACTCCATCGCTAACCAAAAGAGTGACACAATCACACTCTCTATCCTTGCTGTAGAACAATGCTAACTGACAAGCGGTGCTATATAGCATTGCTGGATAGCTTCAAACTACACCGCCTGTGCATACTCCACCATTGAAGGGAAGTAAAAAAATTAAATTTAGATTTTTTATGACATGTGTCTTTTTCAATTATGATCATTTAGGTTATTACTAAATTTATTGACCTCTATTTTGCACATATAATTGGTTTTCTTGTAGGTTGGATTGATCAAAGGTGAAGGAGAAAAGAGGCATGATGACATCACTTTCTCATGATACCAAGTGTTTTTTAAGACTTTAGTGTTTGTTTAACACTTTTAGAGAATTCACAATTTCTCTTAAAAAAATTGTTATCTTTCATCTGCTTAGGACCTACTAAATTTCTTTTGGACTCTAAAAAGAACACTTCAATTTTTTACAAAAGGGATTAAAAAGAACTTTAGGACAAAATCACTAAATTTGGTTTGAGGATTAACAATTGAACAAGGAAAATTCCATATTTCATTTTAGTGCACTAAAAAGAATCAAATCATTGCTTTGTGGACTTAAAATGAACAAGTGCTTCTTTGTTTTGTAATTAGTTACTCAAAGTAATATCATGAAGAGGATGTATGCACTTCTCTCGTGCCTCATAATGATCTTGAGAATCAAAAGGCCTCTTGGTGACATTAAGTTGCGTAAATAATTACCCACACACTTGAATTTGGACTTTAAAATTGAACAATTCTTACGAGTGTGAGTGGAGCGTATTGCATACATTCTCTCTCTTTATATTGCAACAAAGATTGATCGAGTTGTAGATATAGCTTTCTCACTTTTGTTTATCTTAGAGGGCGTACCTTGTGGGAAAAATTACTCACCCAAGGGAACAACCCAACAAGGAACACACTCAAGCCAAGCGACTCCCACCTGGGATATAAGTGTGGATATTGGAACAAAGGCCAATATCATGAGGATTATTCCGACGAGAAGGGAAACAATGGTCTCTCACCGCATGGATGGTCCCCCATGAATGAAATGCCCACATTAAAACCCTTGTGTAGAAAGGCCAAAATCCCTATCTATTTGTTGGTGCAAGAACAATCATTTTGAAGCCGCCCCACACTTTTACGGATTTTAGTAGAGATGGAAAGTATGCCATGGGAGATTCATGGGTACTTATGCTTGGTTGTCTTGAAGGAAGTGTTGAGCCATGGAGGGGATCTAGTGGGGACAAACATCTAACCATCCATTGAAAGTAGGTGTAGCTGGACTTGTCCAAGTGGTGACTCAACAAATATTGTCTCAAATATCCATAGGGTTGTGCATGTTCTTGAAATCAAAGCACATTGCTTGATCGAAAAAATTGGAAAACAAACATGAGCATCAAATCTCAAACCCTTTAGGAGAAACAAATATCCTTGAATGAATTCACCTTCCCTTGCTTGCCCTTGTGATTCATATCCTTAGAGGTTTCTAGGCATTTGAATTTTTATCTCAATTTGCTACTACTAAAGTAAACATTAGGTAACTCTTGCTTTGGTTTCCTTGACTTCCACATGATACACTTTGTGGGATGAGGAGAAATTAAAAAATTAGACATCTAGTTTCAAAAACCTAATCAAGAAGTGTTTGTGGTAAAAAGAAGTCATTAAGCAAAAACTAAAAACAATTGAATCCCATGCATGTGTCCGAAATTATTTCATGCAAGATCAAGATCAAGAAACCAAAGGTAAAAGCTCTTAGTCCAAAGGATCACCAAAAGCATCTCTCAATGGTATACGAATTCAGACAAAGATTGCTTTTTAACTTTTATAGAAGAGCTTCAAGAAATAATCCAAATTTGTATGAATTCTTTTGTCAACAAAATCCAAATCTTTTTTATGGAATTTGCACACCTTGTCTAGAGAAAAGCATGTTCTTCAAAACCAAGGTCTAGTAAGCATGTGTCTTTTTAGGTAAACATAGGGTCAAAATCAAACCTTCATCCATCTTTGAACATCAAGCCAAGATCATCTCATCATCAACTTTTGAAAATCTTGGAAAAATCCTTCATGTTAAACTTTGTGCAAATCATTTGAAACCAATCCAAAATCATCTTGTTTGATTAGATGTGTGTAGATGCATCCTTCTCCACATATTTAGTCAAATTATCAAACCTTGTGAACAAGTTTATCCCTTGATAACATCCAATGTCTTTGGGTTTAGGAGTTCATAATAAAAATCAAAACCCAGTCAAAAATCATCTTGTTTGGTTAGGTGTGTTTAGATGAATCCTTCTTCTCACACTTAGTCAACTTAGCATCTTGAGGAAAAATTCACTCTAGGACAACATCTAACCTCTTAGAGTTTATGAGTTCACAATCCAAATCAAATCAAATCTAAAATCCTAAATCAAAATCAAATATCAAATCCAAAGTCCTAAAGTTTAATATCTCCTTCAGGATTCCTTAAGAGTTCTAAATCATTCATATCATCCATCTTTCATGTCACCATCATTCTTTTGATCCTTAAAACATCCTAAATTTTCTCTTTTCTTTTGTACCTAAAGTTAGATCAATCCACATAATTAGAGATTCATTTCCCACATTCTTAAAAAAATTGATCCCTATTTTATGGTGCAAACTAGATCTCAACACAAGAGGAACATGGAAGCCAACAAAGAAACATCCACTTCAAGTGACCTAAGCCAAAAAAATTATGAGATAAATCTAGTTGGATCAAGCAACCCTCTAACTAACTTTCCTCCATTATCACAAAATCCTCAAGAGGAAAGTCAAGTAGAGGATATCACTAACAATGTCTTTGGAATGACACAAGATGAAATAATTGAGACAGTCCAAAACCAAGAAAATCATAGAATCATTAACATCATGATGAGTTTCAATCCCTCACTATACATGCTGGAGTTAGAAAAATAAGGGGCTAAACTCCCTTCTAATTTTGATGTGAGTACCATTGTGGAAACACCTTTTGGGGTCATGCCTCCAATTTCATCCATGCCCCCAATCCCATATACACCTCCATTCCAAAGCATCACTCAACCCATCCCCCAAATAACATCATCCATTGCTCCAACTCAACCCATCGTCAACAAAGGGAATGCATTTCTCAATGCATTACAAAAACACCCCTTGTGAATAACCAAGAGTTGAACGTGAACACCATCTTGGGGTAATCCATCCCACAAAATCCATCACGTCCATATGTTCCCCTCACCTTCCACAATCCTAATGACCCATCATCGTCATTTTGCACAACACCTCTCCCCATAACCTTGCAAGGAGAAGGAGACATATTTGGACCAGGGGGCATCTTTGACACTACATCTTCATCATTCCCTCAAGGGAGTTTTCCACTCACATTTCCACCACTCCCCCCCTTGATATCAATATCCACATCATCTCTTGGTTTAGGGCTTCCCCCGTTACCAAATATCAATCAACAAAATCAAATCAACCCTCTAATTGCTAATCAAAATATCTTGTCATTGACATTGCAACAACATATGGCAACCATTCCGATAACGCAATCCACCACCATCACCCAAGTATCTCAAAACATGGTCTCTCAAGGACCAAGTGTATCAATCACACCATCCACCACCCAAATCCCAATCATCAATATGACGATAGCTCTCACCACAACAATAAACACTATACCAAATCCACTGCCACCACCACCACCACCACCACCACCACCACCACCTCTACCACCAAACACAAATGTATCAATCCAATGTAGCATTGCATTGCAAGTTGTTCAACAAGCTACCTATTAAAAGGAACTTCATCAAATCCAAAACTGACAAGCAATGCAAGCCGCTCAAGTTGCTCAAGCAGTGCAAGTCTCTCAAGCAGTGCAAGTCGCTCAAGCCACAAAACAAGTGCAACAAGCACAAAAAGTGCAGAAGGATGCTCAATCCCAAGCCCTATTACAACAACAACAAGCTTCCCAAGAACAAGCACAAGTCCAAGCATAGGCGTAAGCACAAGCTCAAGCATAGTGCCAAGCTCAACAGGCATAGGCACAAGCACAAGCACAATACCTCGCAAAACAACAAGTAGCTTAGCAACAAACATACCAACAAGCGCTGAAACAATACCAAGAGCAGCAAGAGGCAGCCCAACTAGCATCCCAACAACAAGCATTATTGGTGTAACAACAACAAGTGTTGTTGGTGTAACAACAACAATAAGCTCAACATCAAGCACTATTAGCGAAACAACAACAGGATCAACAACAAGCATTGTTGATACAACAAGTGCAAGCATACTTGGCACAATAGAATGTGCAAACACCATCCATCAAGACACCAAACAATTCACCCATCCCTCCAATGGGTGAACCATCATAGAACACTTTCATCCCACCCCTTGATCTACAAAATGATGTAATCAAGTTACTCTCACAACAAGTACTTGATCTTCAGTCAAGAAGAACCATAAAAACACCCAACAACGTGTGTCCTTATCTATTTGATCGGAGCCTTATGATGAAACCATTCCAAAGGGATTTGAGATCCCCAAATTTGATAAAAACCACAAGACGGGAAACCCTGAAGATCACATCAAGGAATTCCAAGTTCATTGCATGGAAGTCTCATATGACGATACCTATCTGATGTGGCTATATCCTAGAAGTTTGGCTAGCCATGCCATGGAGTGGTTTTCTTGCCTTCCTCCTAGCATCAAGAAATTCTAGGAGATTGTGGATGCATTCATTGAAAATTACTCATTTAATATCACTATGGATGTCAGTCTCGAGGAACTATCAACTCTTAAACAAGGAAAGAATGAATCATTTGCTTCCTTCTTGCAACAATGGTGATTGAAGGCCAATAGGAGCAAATGGGCCATGCCAAAAGAACAAAAAGTGTGCAAAATCATCTTCAACCTCGACGAAGCCTTAGCATTCCATCTCAAGGTGCAAGGGATCACCACATACAATTAGTTGATCCCTAAGGTGCTTAACATTGAACGAGACCTTATTTCACAAGGAGGGACACCCATGTATCTAGAACAACAAAAAAATCACCCATCTAGTAGTTATAATGAGAAACCTCGCACATGGGAAAGGAAAAAAAATGTCACAAACAATGGTGTGGTTGATGCTAAGGTCATGATCAGTGCTCCGAGGAAAAACAATCAAGCCTACCAACAACCGAAAAATAATGATTGGAACAACACCCAAACCAATGCGGTATCTCAACACCAACCAAACAACAATCAGGTTAATAACCTAAATAATCAAGGGGGACTACCCCTACAAATAAAAAATCCCACCAAGTGGAAGTACATGGCTCTTGGAAAACCACTCAAGGTCATCATGAATAAATTGATAAATGAAAACCTCATCAAAGCTCCCACCTATGAGAATTACCAAGAACCAGAAGTGAAACCACCCTGGTACAATGAAAACTAGCTATGTGAATTTCACAAAATCAAAGGGCACACCACTAATAGTTGCATGAGGTTAAAAAACCTAATCCAGGACCTCATTGATCAAAAAATCATAAATGTGGAGTAGCCAGCCGGAAACCAAAATTTCAAAATATACACGAATCTAATGCCTAATCACAACAATAAAGGGAACAACAATAATGATAAGGGGAAGGGAGCATTCAAAAGTGTTAATCATGTATAATAGAATTTCATTGCATCCTTGGATGAGTATTTTTCAGTTATCACCATCAAGGGAGCCCATGTTGATTATGGAGTCACCACAAGAGGTAGGAAAATTACCATCGTTGGGTCATCTCAGCCCCTAGAGCACCTACTTCCAACCCAAGATCCATTCCCAACGGTTATAATTTCATTGATCAACTAAAAAGAACCCCAACTCGGATCTCCATCATGGAGTTACTGAAGATATCATCAGCCCATAAAAATATCCTTGAATAAGCATTAGCCTCATCTATTGTCTCCGCAGATCTTAACATCGAATAATTCCAAGCTATGATCAGAAATATCATAACACCAAATCTTCTCACATTCTCTGATCAAGACTTCCCCGCCCGACCATCTCACAATCACACACTCCATTTGGAGGTCCTGGTATATAAGAACAAAGTTAAGAGGGTTTTGGTGGAAGGAGGTGCAGGTTTAAACATTTGTTCCCTTAAGCTAATAAATAATCTGGGAATCTCTGAGGATACCATTGACAAAGGCAAGGGCATCACAATCATGGCATACAATGATCAAGAGAGAGTGTCTCAAGGCACTATCCAACTCCCCATCTAAGTGGGGCCAACAATAATGGAAACCACCTGTCAGGTCCTCAACCTTGATTTTCCTTACAATATTCTCTTGGGACACCCATGGATCCATGGGATACAACCAATTGCATCAACCTTCCACTAGTGTGTCAAATTCACATATCAAGGTCATGAGGTCACTATACATGGGGATCCTGAACCATTCTCTTATTGTAAGAGCTTAGAGGCCAAATATTACAAAATCCCCCAAGTGCCAAAGAATGATGAAGGCCCATCTACCCCATACATTGACCCAACCACTCTCGCTTCCACTTCTGTAGCAGAGACACCCACCATCCCCACTATCTCAGACATCAACATTATTATCCAAGATAATGGATGTGGGAAATATACAATCCCAAAGAATTCCTTCATGGTAGGAGAGTTACCACAATCTCCTAGGTCATGGGGATGACCACAATCAAAGGATGCTTCATCATCCCAAACATTCACAGCAGGCTCTTCCAACTTCCAAAGTTGGGGGGATCTAAGCAGGGAAATAATAGAAGAGGACCTATCCTATCTTCTATATCAAGATGATAAACCAATAGCCAATCTACCTATGGATGACAATAGTAAGAATTTACAAATGATGCTCGCCATGGGTTATGATAGAAACAAAAATCTTGGTCAAAATGATAATGGGCTTCTAATACCTATTATTCCTAAGACATGACTAAAAAATATTGGCCTTAGATGTACCCCTCTAATTTTAACCATACGTGGCCAAAATACCCTAGAATCCTCCTCAGCAATTAGAAGTCGCCTTTCGCCTACCCGTATCCACAAGTCATGTCATAGACAACTTCACCTTTGATATAAATATTGTATGTAGTAGTGACGAGGATGCCATAATTGATTTCCCAACGCTTTTTGAAGAAACCTCCCTACTCATGATTAGCACCCTATCCTATGAGTCTAAAAACCAAAACCATGAAATCCGTCTAGTCTACCTACAACTCATCGATTATGACCAACTAGAACTACCAATTCTAGACACATTCAAAAATGACGAGGCGCTCTCAGAATTCATGGGACTGTGGGATAATATTCCATGTGGGGGTCATAAAGTAGGATTTATCATTGAGCTGGATACATAGGAATACTATGGGGAAACAATTGAATCCCTTAGTCTCAAAAGCGAAAAATTGAGAATAATCTCTAGGTCCTTGAGTGAAAACCACACTGTGGCACTCTCTGACCTAAAAATAGTAAAAATATAGGATGCATCCAATGATGAAAACCTCTTTGAGGCACCCGATGATGGGGGATTCAATCTTCCTCTTAGATCTCTCCATTAGGAAAAATTAGCAGTCTTAGCCGAAAAATGCAGTCCAATTAATTTTAGAACAGAGGAGACACCGCACATCAGATTCTATGTAGAATCATTACTATTAGAGGAACAAGAGCTCTTAGCATCCTTCTTAAGAGAGATAATTTAATTTTGCATGGAGCTATGCGGACATGCCCGAGATCAATCCAAAGATTGTGGTTCATCACTTAGCAGTCTACTTTGAAGCAAAGCCTGTAAGACAAAAACTCAGGAAAGTGCATCCTTAGATTTCTTTATTGGTCAAGATGGAATTGAAGAAACTATTGAATGCAAGATTCATTCAACCAATTGACTATCTAGAATGGGTGTCAAATCTGGTTCCTGTTTCAAAACCTGATGGGGGCATTTGAATCTGTAGGGAATCTAAACAAAGTATGTCCAAAAGATGACTTCCCATTGCCTAATATTGACATGATAGTGGACATGACAATAGGACATGAAATTATTTCTATGATGGATGGTTTCTCTAGGTACACCTATATAATGATTGCTAAAGAATACCAACACAAAATGACCTTCACTTATCCATGGGGTACCTACTACTGGAACATGATGCAATTTGTCTTAAAGAATGTTAGGGTCACCTACCAAAGAGCCATGACATTAATCTTCCATTACATGATCCACAAAACTGTCAAAGATTACATTGATGACATACTAGCAAAATCCAGAAAGAGGAGAGAACATAGAGCAACTTTGAGTGCTATTTTTGATAGGATGGAAGAATATAAGGTCCATTTAAATCCAAATAAGTGTCTTTAGAGTACAATCAGGAAAGCTACTAGGATACATAGTGTCAATGAGGGGTATTGAAATAGATCCTGCAAAGGTAAAAGAAATCCTTGAGATGGAGGCACCCAAAACATTGAAACAATTGAGAGGCCTCCAAGGTAGACTCCAAACCATCTATAGATTCATAGCACAACTGGCAGATAAACAAAACCTATATTCTCACCTACTTCACAAGGGAGTAGCGTAAAAATGGGATGACAAGTGTGAGGAATACTTCAACAAAATCAAAGAATATCTACTCACACCGTCGGTCCTCATGCCACCAATCCCAAGAAAGCCACTAATCTTGTATGTGTCAGCAATAGCAGCAACCCACCCTCGGTGCTCTTCTAGCTCAACATGATAAAAGTGGGATAGAGAGGGCCATCTATTACATCAGCCACACAATGGTTGGGCATGTGTTAAACTACTCATTCATTGAAAAAGGTTGTCTAGTAGTAGTGTTTGCTTCATAGAAATTCAGACACTACATGTTGGAACACAAAATCAAACTCATCACCAAGATCAATCCCCTAAAGTACCTACTGTCAAAGGAAATGCTTAGAGGAAGGATGGCCAAATGGGTCATGATTCTATCTGAATACAACATCGAGTATGTGGAACAAAAAGCAATCAAATGCCAGGTGATGGCAAATCAGCTTGCATAAGCACCCATGTATTTAGAGAATCCACTCATATCAGAGTTTCCTGATGAATCCATCTTCAATCTCAACATAGATGACCACTGGAAACTCTACTTTGATGGTTCCTACATGCAGCATGGATCAGGAAATGGTGTCTTTGTAATCACCCCATAGGGGGACTATATACTTAGATCCTACAAATTAGCATTCCCCTGCACTAATAACATTGCAGAGTATGAGGCTTTAACCATAGGTCTCAGAATATCAGTGTAGTGGCACATCATGGCCCTCAGAGTATATGGAGACTCCCAACTAATAGTAAATCAAGTGAATGATGAGTACCAGACAAAGGATGATAAACTGACTCCATACAAAAAGTTGGTAGAGAGCCTCAAAGAATCATTCATTGATATCACATTTAAGTAGGTTCCCAAAGCAAAAAAAAGAGCAGCAGATGCCATGACAATGATTAGATCCCTACTAGACATCCCTCACAATGTCCCAAAACATGAATTCTTGGTAGAGCAGCTTCTCGTACCCGTATTCAAGGTACTCGAGTTAGAATTTGTGTGCGAAATCGTTGGTTCCAGTGATCCCTAGTACCATGACATTTATACCTACCTATGAATATGTGTCCTACCTAATGACTTACCCTCAAGCCTAAAAAGAACCTTTGTCAGTTTGTCATCCTAGGAAATACCCTTTACCGTAGGAGCATAGAAGGAACCCTACTACATTGTTTAAATGTTGAGGAGGCATTGACCACTTTAACTGAGGTGCATAACGGTATTTGTGGTTCACACTCAAGTGGAATGAACTTGGCCAATAAATTGTTGAGGATGGGGTATTATTGTCCTATGATGGAAATAGAAGCACATGACTACGTCAAAAGGTTCCTACAATGTCAGCAGCATGGGGACCTCATCCATGCTTTAGCTCAAGAACTTCATCCCATCATCACCATGGCCCTTTTTGCAGTGGGGACTCGATCTCATTGGAAAGATAACCCCCACCTCATCTAATGGCCACAAGTTCATCATAACCACCGCTGAGTACTTTACCAAGTGGGTGAAGGCCATCCCCATGACATACATCATAGGAAAGTAGATATCAAAGTTCATCCTGAACTACTTAATATGCTGATACGATGTTCCCCAAGCTATTATCTTAGATAATGAGACACCTTTCAAGAATAAGGATGTTCATGACCTATGTGAAAAACTCAAAATCCAACATTTCTTTTCCACTCCATATTATCCCCAAGGCAATGACCAAATAGAAGCTACCAATAAAACCATTTTGAAAATCCTCAAAAAGATGGTCAATGACACAAGCTGTGACTGGAATCTGCAGTTAAATCTAGCCCTCTAGGCCTATCAAACCAGCATCCACACACCAATAGGTTCCACCCCCTTCTCCTTGGTCTATGAATCAGAGGCGGTATTACCCATTGAGATAAAGCTCCCATCACTAAGAATATCACTACAAAACCTCATCACGGATGAAGAATACTGAGTATCAAGACTGAATGAGCTAGAGCTACTGGATGAGCTTCGTATGGACACTTTAAATCATTTGCAAGTTTATCAGAACAGACTCAAGAGGAGCTATAACAAGAAGATCAAAAGTAGGACTTTCCAAGCCAAAGAATTGGTGCTAAAAAAGAATCATAAGAACGTCCCAAACCCAAATGGAAAAGGAAAATTTGAACCCAACTGGTTGGGACCATTCATCATCACAACAAGCTACAAGTTAGGGGCATATAAGTTGTCAACACCGAAAGGCGAGCCTTTGCAAGAGCCCATGAATAGCTCCCATCTCAAAAAGTTTAAAGGCTAAATCCTTCAAGGTATAGAACCAAAAAACCAAAAAAAAAAATTAGAAAATGTCCTAAAAAAATGGTTACCCTGATGAAAACCTGGCAAACAGGCATCTTGGTGACAACAAAAAAAGAAAAGAAAAAAAAGATCAAAAACAGTAAAGAGAAAAAATCGTCCTCTAGTGAAAACCACTTTGGTGGCGCTTTGGGCAAGTACCTTGGTGAAAACCTAACAAATAGGAGCCTTGTGTAAATAAGCACTATCCACCCACCAGGATCTTTGCAACTCGTTTTGCACCATCCATTCATCAAGCTTCCATCATCCATCACATTCCATATCTCCATCCATCACCCATCCGTTTGGAATCCACATCATAGCTTGGTCCTGTGTTCATGTCATGATCCCTCCTAGTACTACTCAGTCCATTCCCAAGGTTAGTTTGTCCTACCTTTATCGGGGTAGTCTATTGCTTCACACTAGGGGCATGTTCTCATCAGATCAGATTCGTGTATGTTCTTGAGATCCCAAAAAGCCAAAAAATCCAAATCATCAGAAAATTAGAAAATCCAAAAACATCAGAAAAAACAAAAACTCCAAAACATCAAAAAAAAATCCAAAAAAATCATAAAATCACAAAAATCCAAAAACATTCAAAACATTCAAAATTCAAAAACAAGTCAAAAAGTCAAAAAAAAAAGTCGTCTTGTCGAACTATGGGTCTTTGAGCCTTGAACGTAGGAAAGGTTGATCTTTGATCATCCCCTGAGGCACTTAGGTTAGTCCTTTAGGAGTCCGTCATAATAAATCGACAATCCATCTTGTTCATATCTCATTAATAATCAAGTCCAAGTCAGTCGCACTACGTGGTCTTTGTGTGTATAACATAGGCAAGGCTAATTTGGTTGATCAGCCCCTGAGGCTCCTAGGATAGGTCCTTAGGTTAGTCTCTTGGTCAAAATCTCAAAAAATACCAAAACATTTAAAAAATCAAAAAATAAAACATTCATAAAATCTCATAAAACCCAAAAACATTAGAAAATTGGAAAATCAAAAATATTTGCAAAACGTCTTGAAAATACCAAAAATAGCCTAAAAAAATTTCAAAACATCAAAAACATCCAAATATTTGAAAAAATTCATTTGTCTCATCTCGCTTTCACCCGCAATAAACATCATCCATAATAAATCGTCATCACCCTCAACCTTTGGTGAAACAATTGGAAACAAGTCTAGCAGTTCAAAAGTGAAAACTTAAACGTCAAAATTTTAAGTCTAGGTCAGTACGTAAACAAGTTAATCAAATCTTTATATCAATAGCCTATCATCCAATTAGTCCCATATCAAATTGTTTGATATCGTCATGTCCTAGGATGCATCCTTCATACAATGGACATCAACATCAAGCATCATCGTAGTTTAGTCTTGGCTAGCAGTATTGAAGAACATTAGCTTGTTTGTTTGCTTTATCTTGGTCTGTTGATTTATCTTATTGCGCTCATTCCAAAAACCTCTTGATGATATCCCAAAAAAAATGATTTAGAGAGATAGGAATGGGGCAATGATCATTATCTTTTTATCTGTTGTTGTTGGATGTCTTTGTAAAATAACCTCAGCAAATACTTGCTTTATTAGGTGTGTATGGAAGGTGTTTTAGATATCTTGTTGACCACATAGGAAGGCTTTCCTTCCTATGTTTTGGTTTGAGATGTTTGAAGTACCTAAAGTGCATCCTAGTAAGGCTTCCATTTGTTAGAGGTGAACAAGGATACTCCTATCTAATTGTCGAGCCAAAGTCCATCACACTAGGTACAATGCCATCCTAGTTCTTTATACCTTGATGCATTGTACTTATGTGTGTAATCAAACATAAGGTAATCGGCCCTTTGAAAATACCAACTCCTCGGAAAGAAAATAATCATCATCATCGTCTCATGTCTTGTTGGAATCTCTTGTTTTCTTCTATTTCTTGCTTTTCACACTAACATAGTACCATGATGGTTAATCGCAAGTCATCGTCATCATTGCATTCATCCTGCATTCACAAAACCGTTAACATATTGCATTATACATATCATATCATATAGAATGTCAAAATCATGCCATATGCATTGCATCTCCATCATATATAATATAGATTAGTTATTCTAAGCATCTCATAAATAATTACATTAGTCATTTGCATAAAATAAATCATCCTATGCATGAATATCATAAACATTATTTACATCCATCATATCATTTGCATTCATTCTATCATAACATTGCATAAAAGCATCCATTACACTATCACATACACATCATACATCATTTGCATCCATCATATCATAATATTGCATAAACATCCCATAACACATATAAACATCATTTACACATATCATCATTATATTACATCATACCATCCATCATTGCATAATATAGATTTGTTAGTCTAAGAATTTTCACATCATAACATTTTGCACACATCATTAAAAATGCATAAGAAAAGATACTGAAAAAGAAATACATACATCATCACATAGCATATTCACCACATCATCATCAGGGCATCATATGATAAAACATCATTGCATAGTAGATAGAACATAAGGATAATCCATAATGCATAAATTAAATAGGAAATATCGCATATCATCGAATCAAAATCATCATCTCATATATCATTAGAATAATATACTATCATGGTACAAAAAATAAGATCATTTACATATGTATGTCAATAAGTAAAAATGGGCCCACTAGGGCTATCAAAAATGAGCCCATCGGACACAAAAAGGATCCTGTCTCTGATCAAAATGAGGACTAACCCTACTGCTTGCTTCCCTCGCCACCTACTCTCTCCCCGTGATCCTCTCTCGGCCTATGTCCTGTCCTCTGTGAAAAATTTGGCAGTCGAGCTGCCCTCAGCATGGCCTAGTGGTAATGCATCCTATAATAGTCAGCCTCCTGGATGGCCTCCTTGTATGAATGAAGTGATATTGTGTTCTAGGAGGAGGATGCAACCATGCTCTCCAGCTCTTGTCGTCTACCCATCTCTGTCGTTGCTTGTAAGTCTACAACCTATCTCTACAAAATGGCCTGGTCCCACTTTGCTCTGGTCTGATCTCTCTTAGTTGTTAGTGCATGTACCTGGGCCTACAGTTGCAAAATTTTCCCGTATCTCAGATCTAGCTATAGGGGAGGCTACACGTGAGGCTAATTCCGATCCCCATCTGATAGGGAGGTTGGGTGAATCAATCATTGATTCATGCTCTAAGTCTTGTTGGAAGACTTCTAAGGTGTCTCTCTCCACCACTTCATCCTATAGGACCTTTCTTTCCTTAGGATCCCCTGGTTTTACCTTGCCAACCTCAACTACCAATAAAGAACCTCCTACCAAGTCAAATCTTGGTGCAATCTTGCAACGCTAGCCTTAGCCCTTAATTCAACCTAAAGGCTACAGTACTTCCAAAGCTTGAATCTTGATTTGCAGGGGTGTGGAGGTGTTTCTATTCATTGTAGTCCATCCAATTTTGGTTCTTGAGGGTCCTCCTAGCTCCATGTCTTGGTCGCTTTCACCAAACCCTCATTTAGGTCTTAAAAGGCTACTAGCCCTAGGAGCCCCAATTAGGTCTCCTTCTCTGAGAAAACTGGTTATTACTCAAAACTTTCCAAAGAACACCCCAATCTTTCTTTGAGGTTCTTGGTTCATATGAACACCTCTCAAAGATTTTTGAGGTCTTGGGTCTTCATCTGCCGTACAAGGCCTCAACTTGAAAATGGGCATAAACTAGGGTTTTTGAGCCTTTTCTGGCTACTCTCAAACTGCTAAGTATTCCTCACACCAGATGGTCTAATGGAGTTTCCTCCTGATTACTAGGTCTTGGCAAGAATTCAATCTATCTTCTTAAAAAGGAAATTCAACAAGAATCTAAAGCCCCTGCAAATTATGTGCTCTGTACTAAAGTCTTCCTAGTCGGGCACCTTCCTGGCTCACCTAGGGAAAGACTTCCATAGTGGCTCCTGTGCTTCCACAAACCCTAAATCCTACCATATATACACACATGGAGTCTAGTCATTGTTCCCAAAGGGCCGTACAATTTGTATGGTGGGAAAGTGAACTAATACTCAATTTTCTCAAAACTGTCTAGGTCAGACCAGCAACAATGTGAAAACAAACTATTTACAAACAGTGATTGAAATTGAATAAAGAAGACTAATAAATGGCACACAATTCTTGAGAAATCACTACACTATGTACTACACAAAACACAGTGCCAGGGTTAATCCATTAAAAGCTCACTTCAAAGAAAAAATCAAAAAAGTCACTCAAAACACACTATTTTCCTCAATTCACAAACTTCAAAACAATACAAAATGATTCCAACCTCACTCTCAGGTCGAGGCACACCCTATATAGGTCAAAAAAAGTAGTTATGCCTTCCCTTGGTCAGACATGTCAGTTACATTGTGGCAAAGTTGCAAAATGCACCATTTTGCAACTTTTGCCAATTTCTAGTAAACTAAGTAAAATGAGTTTCTAAACTCATCCACCCTTCCTCAATTTCTATCCTAGAGATCAAACATATCCCTAAGCTATCTCCTCTACTCAATGGTCAACATGAACTTCATGGTAACATATCAAAAACAAAAATTCATCCTAGATTTCCTAATTGCCTAGTGTTTCCTAGGTGCTCCTGCACCATTCTCCCCCTCTCTGCACAAACACTAAGGAATGTGAGGAGAGATTAGTGACACATCAATGCCCTACTTCTTAAATTGAGCTTCATCCACCTATGTATCCTTTGAGTCTGGTTTGTCCCTCCATTTGATGAGATGTTCCAAGTATTCCTTATCCAGAGTAGACTTCTTCACCCTTGACTCCAAGATTCTCTTTGCTTGTAGCTTATCTTGAGTAGGTAAGGCTATGTTGCTGACATCCTTGAAGATATCCCTGCTGTTCTGATCCATGTCAGTGACTGTTCCCTTATATCTAATCAGATCAGCTACATTGAACACTGGAGAGATGCCTAAATCTATAGGTAATTCCACCTTGTAGGAATTCTTTCCATATTTGGCTAATACCTTACATGGTCCCATTCTTTTCATCTACAATTTGGTTGATATCCCCTTTTGCAACCTATATTTGTTGAGGTGGACCATAACATAGTCTCCTACTAAAAATTGTAGATCCTTTCTAGATAAATCCACCTTCTCTTTCAACTTTTGAGTAGCCTCGGTGACTGTCATCTTCACCTGCTCTTGAATCTCCTTCATGGTCTAAGAGAAATCCTCTGCATGTCCACTCCTATGCTCCATAGCTCCTAGATCCCAGAGCTCACACACACCTCTTGGGTGCATTCCATACACTATTTCAAAAGGACTCTTCCCTGTAGTCATGTTCACACTGTCATTGTATGCATACTCAGCCTGTAATATGACCAAGTCCCACATTTTTCCATACTTTTTGGTTAGGCATCTTAGAAGGTTACCTAACACCCTATTAACCACCTCTATTTTCCCATTGGTCTGAGGATGGTAAGCTGATCCAAAAGACAGGTTGGTACCTAATCTGCTCCATAGAGTCTTCCAAAAATGACTCATGAACTTCACATCCCTGTCTGATACAATGCTCAAAGGCAATCCATGGATCCTTACAATTTCCTTGAAGAAAAGGTGAGCAATGCAGCTAGCATCATGTATGGTCTTGCAAGGGATAAAGTGACTCATCTTGCTGAATCTATCTACCACCACATAGACACTATCAAACCCTGTCTTAGTCTTAGGGAGTCCTACAACAAAATCCATGCTAACACACTCCCATGGTCTGTTGGGAATGGGTAGAGGTTGATACAAACCTGCATTACTAGCTCCCCCTTTGGGTTTCATACAAACTACACACTGCTCCACATACCTCCTAACATCCCTTGGCAACTTGGGCCAATAATAGAACCTCTACACTAATTCCATTGTCTTGTTGATACCAAAATGACCACTAAGACTACCATTGTGCTTCTCCTAGATAAGATTCTCTCTCATTGAACCTTTTGGAACACATAACTGATTCCCTTTGAACAAAAGTCCACTTTGAAATGTATACTCTAAGAATTGACTATGAAAG
The DNA here is from genome assembly GCA_007258455.2 of Sequoia sempervirens. Taxonomy (NCBI): domain Eukaryota; kingdom Viridiplantae; phylum Streptophyta; class Pinopsida; order Cupressales; family Cupressaceae; genus Sequoia; species Sequoia sempervirens. The sequence continues at coordinate 137,191,680 of VDFB02271358.1, read as the reverse complement.
TGATTCTCAAAATTAGAACATACCTTATATGCCTTTGAGAAGTCTTCATCTTCTCCATAGAGATCCTTGAAACTATCTATTCCAATGCTCTTTATCTGTATCTCTTGCATTGTCAACAATCTTCTACTTAGTGCATCTGCCACCTTGTTCAACTGTCCCTTCTTGTGCTTGATGGTGAAAGTGAAAGCTTGAAGATACTCCATCCACTTCAAATGTCTATTGCTCAATTTCTCTTGAGTGTTGATGTAGCTAAGTGCTTGATTGTTAGTAAACACTACAAACTCTTTAGGTAGGGGATAATGCCTCCACTTCCTAAGTGACTGTACTAGAGCATAGAGTTCTAAGTCATAGGTAGAATACTTTTTCTTAGCTTCATTAATCTTTTCACTAAAGAAGTCTATAGGCCTGCCTTCTTGGCTTAACACTCCTCCTACAACAATTCCACTAGCATCACATTCCATAGTAAACAACTTGTCAAAACTAGGTAATAAAAGAATAGGTTGAGTTGCCACTTCTTGTTTTAGTTTTTCAAAACCTTTCTCAGCTTCTTGAGTCCACTTAAACTTAGTCTTTAAGCCACCTTTGATTGTATCTAGGACTGGTGCACATATGCCACTAAAGTTTCTTATAAAATTTCTATAAAATTGAGCCAATCCATGAAAACTTCTTACCTCTGTCCCGGTGGTTGGTGTAGGCTAGTTTAGGATAACTTCCACCTTACTTGGATCCATCTTCAATGATCTACAAACCCCAAATACACAATATCTTGTTTGAAGAACTCACATTTCTCTAGGTTGATGGCTAACTTCTCCTCTTGCAACCTTTTAAGTACCATCTCCACATGCTTTAGATGTTCTTCTGTTGTCTTGCTAAAGATGAGTATATCATCTAGATATACCACCACAAATATACCTATAAAGTCTTTAAGTACTTCATTCATGAGCCTCATGAATGTGCTAGGGGCATTTGAGAGGCCAAATGGAATCACTCTCCACTCATACAACCCATCAGTTGTCTTAAAGGTTATCTTCCACTCATCCCCATCTTTGATTCTGATATGATGGTATCCACTTTTGAGATTCAACTTGGTAAAATACTGAGCTCCTCCAAGACAATCCATCAAATCCTCAATCCTAGGAATAGGGAACCTATATCTAATTGTAATTCTATTGATAGCTCTATAATCAGTGCATAATATCCACTTACCACCTTTCTTGGTTGCTAAGACCACTGGTACTGCACATGGACTGATGCTCTTCCTAATTAGTCCTTGGTTTAATAACTCTGTACTTGTCTAGCTACTTCTAGGTTCTGATCTGGTGTAAGCTTGTAAGCTGCTTTGTTTGGAAATGAAGCTCCTGGTATGAAGTCAATCTGATGGCTAATTGCTCTCTTTGGAGGTAAGGTTGTTGGTGCACCATCACTCACTATGTCCTTATACTTCTCAAGCAACTTCTGGACTGCTTCGAGTATGACTATTTTCTTTGCCTTGTCTTCTTCCTTGGGTTGCACCATAACCACATATCCTTCACCTCCTTGATGTAGAGTGTTAAGGAACTCCTTGCCACTGCTTAATAAGACACTAGGGGTCTTTGACTGTCCTTCTTCCTCATCTGACAGTGACTGCAACTTGAATGTCTTTCCAACCTTTTGGAATGAGATAGTATTTTCCTTTCCATCATAGATGGCACCTCTGTCATATTGCCATGGTCTGCCCAATAGAAGATGGCATGCATCCATGGGTAACACATCACAAATCAACTTATCCTTGTACCCTCCAATGGAGAACTCCACCATTTTTTGCTCATTGACAAGAACACTCTGTCCTTTGTTCAACCATGTCACCTTGTAGGGATTAGTGTGGGTTATTTTCTCTAATTTCAACTTCCTTACTGCCTCCTTAGAGATGATGTTATCAGTAGACCCTGAGTCCACTATAACCTTGCAAAACTTTCCCAATATTTTACATCTTTCCCTGAATAAGGCTCTCCTTTGCTTTGGCTCTTCTTTGACTGGTTGTCTGATTAGAACCCTACTAAACATTAGGTTCTCCCCCATTTTTGATTCTATGTGACTAACCTCTAGTGACTTGACACTCATGGTGTCCTCTTGTGCATATGCTACTCTCTTTTATGTATTTGATGAAGATGCTTTCTCCAGTCACCTATAAGCTAGATGACCTACTTGACCACAGTTGTAACACTTCATACTAGCAAAGTATGAGTTACTTATGCCTGCTCATCTTCCTGTATTTGAACCTCCTTGAGGTCCTCTACCTTTGTTATACCCTCCTCTAGAAAGTGTCTCACTTCCATGCTTTGTAAGTTTATACTCTCCTTGGTTTCTTTGTTCAGTCCCTCTACCTTGGTATCCACCTCTATGTCCTCTTTGATCTCTGCCTTTACCTCTGCTCTTAGAGGCCTGGTCTTGTTTCCTCTTAGTCCTCTCTTCAATATTTATAGCCAATTGATAGCATTGGTGTACAGTTTTGGGACTTAGAAGAGTCATCTCCTCTTGAATGTTCCACTTCAAGCCATTGAGATACCTAGCCACCTTAAGACTTTCATCCTTTGTAATGTTAGACCTCATACAAAGTTTTTGAAACTCCTCAGTATAAGAGTTCACATCTTGGTCTCTTTGTCTCAAGCTCTATCTTTTTTTGTGCAACTGAATCTCATAATCATCAGGCATGTATGCTTCTCTTACTTTGGCAACCATTCCCTTCCAAGTAGAAATAGGCTTCTTGCCTTCCTTTTCCCTCTCTTTCTGAATGAACTTCCACCATGTCAAGGCAGAACCTCTCAATCTTGATTTGGCCACCTTTACCTTTTGTGCTTCAATGACTCCATCACATTCAAAAAAAATTTCCATTCCCTCTATCCAATCCATGACTAGTTTAGCTTCCATTTTCCCACTAAACAGTGGTATGCCTTCAAGTTCCTTTCCACTCAAAGCCTTCAATGCCTTCAAGAAAGGCTCTTCTTGCAAAACAGGGTTAGGTTCAGGGATCTTGTCTTCCTCGGAAACCTCTTCTTTCTTTGGTACCCTTCCTTCCAATTGCACATTACTCATTACTTGCTCAAGTTGGGCTATTCTTTCCCTCAGTAGCCTATTGTCTTCCTCTTGTTCTTCAAAGTTCTTGGCCAATTCTGCATTTGTCACCATGTCAGTAGAACCACTAGACTCAACCTCTGACATATATTATTCTATCCCAAATCTTTTGCTGCTCTGATACCAATCTGATAGGGAGGTTGGGTGAATCAATCACTAATTCATGCTCTAAGTCTTGTTGGAAGACTTCTAAGGTGTCTCTCTCCACCACTTCAACCTATATGACCTTTCTTTCCTTAGGATCCCCTGGTTTTACCTTGCCAACCTCAACTACCAATAAAGAACCTCCTACCAAGTCAAATCTTGGTGCAATCTTGTAACTCTAACCTTAGCCCTTAATTCAACGTAAAGGCTACAGTACTTCCAAAGCTTGAATCTTGATTTGCAGGGGTGTGGAGGTGTTTCTATTCATTGCAGTCCATCCAATTTTGGTTCTTGAGGGTCCTCCTAGCTCCATGTCTTGGTTGCTTTCACCAAACCCTCATTTAGGTCTTAAAAGGCTACTAGCCCTAGGAGCCCCAATTATGTCTCCTTCTCCGAGAAAATTGGTTATTACTCAAAAATTTCCAAAGAACACCCCAATCTTTCTTTGAGGTTCTTAGTTCATATGAACACCTCTCAAATATTTTTGAGGTCTTGGGTCTTCATCTGCCGTACAAGGCCTCAACTTGAAAATGGGCATAAATTAGGGTTTTTGAGCCTTTTATGGCTGCTCTCAAACTGCTAAGTATTCCTCACACTAGATGGTTTGATGGAGTTTCCTCCTGATTACCAAGTCTTGGCAAGACTTCAATCTATCTTCTCAAAAAGGAAATTCAACAAGAATCTAACACCTCTGCAAATTATGTGCTCTGCACTTGAGTCTTCCTAGTCAGGCACCTTCCTGGCTCTCCTAGGGAAAGACTTCCATAGTGGCTCCTATGCTTCCAAAAACCTTAAATCCTACCATATATACACACACGGAGTCTAGTCACTGTTCCCAAAGGGCCGTACAATTTGTATGGTGGGAAAGTGAACTAATACTCCATTTTCTCAAAACTGTCTAGGTCAGACCAGCAACAGTGTGAAAACAAACTATTTACAAACAGTGATTGAAATTGAATAAAGAAGACTAATAAATGGCACACAATGCTTGAGAAATCACTACACTACATCCTACACAAAACACAGTGCCATGGTTAATCCATTAAAAGCTCACTTCAAAGCAAAAATTAGAAAAGTCACTCAAAACACATTATTTTCCTCAATTCACAAACTTCAAAACAATACAAAATGCTTCCAACCTCACTCTCAGGTTGAGGCACACCCTATATAGGTCAAAAAAAGTAGTTATTCCTTCCCTTGGTCGGACATGTCAGTTACATTTTGGAAAATTTGCAAAATGCACCATTTTGCAACTTTTGCCAATTTCTAGTAAACTAAGTAAATGAGTTTCTAAACTCATCCACCCTTCCTCAATTTCTATCCTAGAGATCAAACATATCCCTAAGCTATCTCCTCTACTCAATGGTCAACATGACCTTCATGGTAACATATCAAAAACAAAAATTCATCCTAGATTTCCTAATTGCCTAGTGTAACTGCCTAGTGTTTCCTAAGTGCTCCTGCACCACCATCTCTGGGTTGTGTCAGGATCTTGTCCTAGTGTCTCAGATCTTGGTCTTGTCCGGGAGCATCCTGTCTCTACTCTCTAACCTGTGGATCTCTGAGTGGTTGATCTTGTGGCCCATGATCTTGAACCTAGTGAACTAGCTGTGGCCCACCACCACCTTGATCCTGATCCTCATCCCCCTGACCCTGTCTTGCTCCCCTGCCTCTAGCTCTTCGTCGAGTAAATGGTGTCACTGGAACTATGAGCCTCAGCGGTGACCAAAACCAATCTTTGTAGGCCTGGGTGGTCCCTGAATTTTCTTGTCCCTGATCATATGGCCATGGCCTGGTCACCAGCTGCATGAAACTCTGAATTGCCTCATGGGTAGCTTTGTAGTGGCCCTAAGAGCTCTGGCTCACTATTGTTGCAAAGATGGCCACATACTAATCATTTGGCCTTTCCTGTGGCTCGTTAAACTATCTTTGAACCTTGCCTAATAGATACATCTCAATCATTGTGTGATGTCTGCCCTACTTAAGTCTATTCTGGAGGGTGAAGAAGAGTTGTTGCACATCATCAAACCATGCAGGTTGTCCAAGGTATGGCTGCCATCGAACATTCATAAATCATCAAGGACCCTCCTCCAATGAGGAATCCTGTTTTGTCCTATATGTGTAAACAAAAGACCTCCTCTATATCACTAGACCATTGGATCATCTGGCTCCATCAGAATTGGAACAACTCTAAGACAAAGTATAGGGATGTGCTCCCACACCCAGATATGCAAGAGTGTAACCCTTGCCTCAAGTGTTTTGTCGTCCAAATAGGAAAACTCATGAAGATCACTATAAAGTGAGGCTAGTAGAACTGGCCCCCATCCAAATAGTGTCAGTAGCCACTGGACCATGCACTCCCAAGCAAGCCCCCATCTAGGATTGAAAGATCTGCCTTGCTGATCTAGTGCGACGAGACCCAATATAATGGCTACAATAACTAAGCGGTAAGGTGATACAATAGGCCTGTGGTGCTCTAGCTCGATCTGGCCCTCACAAAATATAATCTAATTAGTGTTCATGATGACGTAATAGGCCTCCCTCCAGACATCCATATCATAAATAACCCGCTCACCGTGGATAGGAAATCTTAGGATCCGCCACACATCCTCCAACGTGACTATGGCCTCACCTGTCAGAAGGTGGAATGAGGAGGTCTCACTGTGCCATCTCTTGACAAGTGTCATCATCATGCCCAGGTGTGTTTGCATAAGTGATGCATAGGTGATGTACCAAAGTACCATCTCTCCTAGGCACTCATGTTGTCACTTGGTTAGCTCGCCCAAAATACTGAAAAGCTCGTGTGAGTAGATCTCTCTTGCCTCCTCCTGCACTAGGAAAAGCCACCGTCTTAAAATTAATCAAAAAAATCCTGGTCTTGGCTTGTCTCGGCATCCCGAAATTAACTTTAGTATCATTTCCTATGAAGGTGGTGTAGTTTTCAAATTTTAAACTATGACGCTAGAGCCCTTAAACTCCCAAACTGCACCGCGACATTGTAGTTTGCAAAGGCATTAGAGTTTAGTAGGAAACCCTAAGTTTAAAGTGCACTGTGGCAATACACCTTGCAAAGGTAGTGGAGTTTTTAATTTGACCCTAAACTCCAAACTGCATCACAACATTGCTACCCATAGCGGCGATGCAATTTAACACCGAGCAGTGCTATTTGAAATTCCTAGCGACATTATTTAGGACTGCTCCTAAAGACCTAACTTTTGAATGTAATAAATGCACATGTAAATTGACAAACAAGCTTGGGTTAGGTCAACTTGAACTAGTGGTCCAATGCCGGGAAGTCTTTGGTGCATTTGTACTCTGTCAGAAATATGCATGGGGAGTTGTCGTTGCACCATTTCTCCAAAAGGTTAGAGCTCAAAATCATAGAATCTCTCAAGGCTAAATGTGAAAATGAATTGGTAGTGGCCCCCCAAGGCTTATTTAAGTCTAAAAATTATGGATTTTTTTACCCCAATTAGCCATCTAGGAGGGGTCTAAGTCCACTCATCCTATTTTTGTCCTTCCAAGGGCCATTTTATATAATTTTTTGTGTTTTATCTCATTTTTTGGGCTCCCAGAGCCTTTTTGGACCTGTCAGGCACCTTGTCCTCTTTTTTTGTAAGATCACCCAAAAATCAAACTTTTGGTCCAATCTCTCAAGGGGTATTATATTGACATGTTTCTCTTGTTGTGGCAACAGTGGGGCAAGTTTTGAAGTCAGATTTATTTTGGCTTTTGATCGAGACAATTTATTCTTTGAATCAGGGCAGCAAGTGCATTGCTTCAAAGAGGGGAAAAATGTAAATGTAAAATGTACTAATTCATATTACATGCTTGATCCTGATTATTAACACCATTTCATTCTTAATCATCCCTCAGTCTAACTATTTAATCAAATACCCTTATTTGATTAAATTCATCAATTTTCCCTCTCTTAATTAAATAAATCATTTATCTAATTAAGTCATTCTCTCTCGTTAATTAAATCAATCAATCTGATATAATTAACCCTGGCTCTTTATTTAATTAAATAAATCAATTTTATTTAATTAATTTCTAAAGTCTATCTCATTAAATTAAATAAATTAAAACCTTTATTTGATTTAATCTAACCATCATCCCCTTTAGCTGAATAAATCAAAATATTTATTTAACTATCTCCAAAATCACATTCCTCTCATGTTTGATTTAAATCAACACATAAATCTAAGTCAAATTTGTCACATCATCTAATCCCTCATTAAATTAATTAACCCTTGATTAATTTAATCCTAATTCATGTCCCATCCTCTAGCTTTTGCCACTTGCACATGAAAATAGATTTTATTCATTTATTAAATCCCTATTTTCTCTCAACATGGCATAATAGAGGAATATTCTTCCAAATTTGAAATCCTTCCAAGTGGACTTTGTCCTTCCAACAAGAAATTTATTTCATCTTTGCATTGAGCCAAGTGGCATTTAATACATTCCTTTTTCCCTCTTACATGTCATTTCATTATTTTCAAAATCCACCTAAATGCATTTATGGGCACATTCATCAAAATGTGCACATCCTTCATCCATCCATCTCTTGACAAGTGGAACCTTGCCATTGGTTGAAAGTCAGTTCCACATTGCTTCATTTTGGGCATTTCCCCATCTCGTCTTTCTATAAATAAGAGGCTTCTTTCATCATTTCATCATCCACAATTTGAGCAAACTTACTATACTCAAATCCATACTCAAGCATTGCAATTCTCATCCATTTCACCAAGTCTTAGCTAGGTTATGCAGGTTTTTCATCTTGGAGTACACTTGAATCTTCAACAAAGTGGATCAATCATCATCAAAATAATCAAGAGATTGCATAGGAGTTGGGAAAGGGTCAATTTCCACATCAAATTGGCACCAACTTCCCCATAAGATCAAGAGTTTGCATATTGTCAATAGGATTTAATCTATTTTATTGCTTTTTCCGTGTATTCTTGCTTTCATTCCTATTTTGAACATATGTGAATTGGATTTTATGGGGAACTTTGATCTTAACTTGCATTTGAATCCTCTAATGTGTTTGTTTGTTGTCTCTTGTAGGTATTAGGATCTTGGTTCTACACTTCTAAACATTGATAATCATTCCTTTGGAATTATTAATGTTTATGCATCCAATGAAATTGTTGAAAGATGTCATCTTTGGTGATGGATCGTCGATTCTCTTCTAGTCACTACTTGGGTTTCGTGTAGTGACTTTAATATGGTTGATATGTCATATTATAAATAGGGTACTTTTCCTTTACAGTGGGCAGCTAGTGAGAGGAAGACATAGTTTTACATGTGCAATAAATTGGGCCACTTTGACCCCAATATTGGCCGCCATCATTCTCATTCTTTATGACATACTTTGAGTAACTTTTGGAATGGCTCTAATAGAATATCAAGCATCTTGATCATGCAATGATCTTTGCTCAGTCTTTCTTTTCCTTTACTAGTTGTTTTCCTCTTTTGGTTATGTCATTAGTGGATGTGACCTTGTTAGACCAATTTCCCTTTCATTTCATAATTGAGTGGCAAGTGGGGCTGCCTCATTCATGTAAGTCTCAATTTTTTCTAAATATTTTCTTACTAAATCACCAACCCACACTAGCCCACATAAAAAAAAATTGGAATCTTGAATTGAAACCTGTTCATACAATAGGTTGGATTTCCTAGTGGAATAATTCCATTAACCACACTGCATAGTTTATGTGCATCTATGGTTGAAAATTGTCCATTTTTCGCAAGAGATCATACAAGACCACCATCTCGAATCTCCGAAGTGTCATGAAGGCCTTTGTTTCCAACACATACACAACATACATGCAATGCCATTGTAGACCACTTTTTCATATTTTAAATAGTTTTATTAACTTGATTTGATTATCTAAGGAAATCTGTTCAAACCTAGGTATTTTTAAAGCCTTAAAAGATATAATAAAAGTAAATCTTTAAATTGATTTGCATACTTTCACATGGATACATTACTTCACAACTCACATAGGTGCATGGTGATTCACATCTGGAACTAGAAATTAACATGCAAGGCTTATGTAACCTATTACATCCATTATTACATGATGTTTATTTCTTTATTTAAAATCTCTTTTTTCACCATAGTTATTAGATCTTGAAACTTCTTACAATTTTAGATGGTAGAGGGAGCAGGTGAACGAGGTGCATTGTATGTTGTCACTCTATTTCCTTGAGGAGGTGGAGGTTTATACCTCACTTTTCTTCGTTGCCATGCATATTCTACAACCCTAACATATCTACAATTGATTCCTTCCATCTCACCATTTGCAAGCCCTAAAATCATAAACAATTTATGTCTTGAATTAGTGAAAACTACAAAGATTGTTATATAATACATAGGCAATGAGGAGAGAAGAAAATGAATGCTTGGTGAGATAAGTATGAGGAGCAGCATGAGAAGTGTAGAGCAACATATGATCTTCTTCTGATCCGTGTTTGAGAGAGTTCTACAAACTATCTTACAAAATGTGTATATCTAAGGGGGTGTCCATATAATTTACAAGCCTTGCACACAATCAACAATCAACTCATTTTTAAGTATATAATTGATCACTTGATTCATTTTACAACCCATCTTCTCCTCATTTATAGTGAAGTAACATAGAACAAATGCAGCCAAAAAATCATTTTGTTGGCAGTTTAGAATCTTAAAATAATTTTTTTTAACAAAATTCTAATATTGACAATAACATAATGGTTATAGATCTTGGGTCATCCAAGTATCCTTTTTTTAATATAAATATTGAATAATGTTATTGTTGACAATGATTTCACTCACATCAAGCAGCTCGAATAGATTCTCCACATACAAAACCACGAAAAGCTACCTTTCTTCAAAGATATGAAACAAAGCCAACCTAAGAAAAGATTTTGCATTCACATAACAAAGATTGACTTTCATTTAATCCCAAGTCTCCGTCAACTAGGTCATGATTACACTAAACATAGCTCTCAGGTAATGATATGACAATTTTGCTGTTAACTTTCCTTTAAGGAACATTTATAAGTTAAGCATGTATAATTATTACAATATTTCTTTGAACATTTGAAATCAATTTTCCAACTTGAGAAAAGGTAAACTCAACACTCATGGAAAAATCAAGTTTAACAGTAGATTCTAAAATATTTCCAACAATTTCCTTGCTCTCACTTAAGTAGATTTAGCATTAAGCATTCAACAATCTCATGGAAAATAAAAGATTAAACATTTTCAAAATTATAAGCATCTAATCTAAAACAAAACATAAAAAATTTCTAATCTAAAATAAAACATAAAAATTTCTCCCGATTATTCTCCATGGATGCCCCAAAGAATCAATTGAAATAGAACAAACCACTTTATACTTCACTAGATTGCTTCATACCTACATATAAAATGATGTAAACTTTTAAAGAGAGGGTTTCACTTATGGACAATGAATAGGTTTTGTATGCACCCTTAAATGGCACAACATCTAGTTTTCTTCAATAGAACTTACAAAACTAGCTACAAAAGATACTTAGATAGGTAGCTATCCATAAAAATCTAATATCAATTAATGTCTACGTGCATACAAAGTTTTACATCGAAATGGTTCAGAAGATAGGAAAAAAAAACAAAACTCAAAAATATTTTTGCTCCTCCAACATCCACAAATTCTGAACTTAAAATATAATTGAACATCCTCTGGCCCTTTATAGAACACAAGGCTCAGATAGGATAAGATATTTACATGAGAGGGAATCTAAAGGACCAATCTCATCAAGGCATTTGGAATATTGTGACCAATAGGAGAATAACAATTGAATTCAATGGAAGTCAAATCCAATTACTCATTGAAGCTCTTTGGGTTCTACTTTTTCATCTTTTCCAGGATTCCTTCTGAAATTGAAATTTTTAATCCGAACAAAGATATATAGGAGCCTCTCATGACAACAAAGTGATCAGGTGGAAGTCGAACTCCTATATCTTAGGCTTCCCAATTTAAACATTCCAAAAATAAAATACCCTCAGAATGGATACACTTTGTTACTACATGCTTGTACTCCAACATCCTAGTATCCCGGTAACTGACACGTCTTTACAACAAACCTTGTTCCAGCATGAGTCCTTTAAGTGCATCATCAAGCCTGGTAATAAAGTAAAATTTGTCCGTTGGTATAATTTTCTTGACCATCCATACCCAAGCTTTGCATCACAATGGATATCTCCTGCAAGTCACAAAATTCCAATTTTAAATCCCTTTTTAAACAAATATGATATCATATCTCATGTAAATAAAACCAATATTCAAATATTAACCTAGAAATCCACAAAAATTCACTTTCAAAAACATATTGTAAATCCTTGCATGTATACCTGGTACCCAGTTTCAGCTTTACCCACTTACTTTCCCGAACCTCGGTTATACCAGAACTCCAATTTACCGGAGCCTCTCATTATGACTTTACATTGCCTTTTTACCTTTTTTGTGTTTCTAGTAGCCGGCTTCTGGTGCACAAAATACTCACTATATGAAGTTTTTTCCTTTAAACTAAAGATTTATTTTCCTCTTTTCACTTCTGGTGATCATCCAATTTGTTAGCTCCTGCCATAGAAGTCATATTTTCACTTGGGTCCCCAAGTCTTTTCAGTCTTGGGGCATGTTGTGAGACCACACAAGAGTTATATTTTTTATTAATATATTAAAAATTATAATTCATAATTTACATAAAAGGTGGGTCAAATGGAATCATACTTTGAAAAGTCTAAGCTACAATTAAAAAGACAAAATTAAAGTGGTTTAATTATTAAGCCATCAAGATTATATTAGGAGGAGGCTTAAGTTATGGGTTTTCTCCCCATGGTCTTGGGTTTGACTTTGAGGTATTGATTTAAGTGATGCACCTATATTGCGGGCATGCTCATGCATCCTAGGGGGATTATTCTTGCCTCATCTCACCCCTTCCTGTCCCTAACTTGGCAATTTGTAATCCCAAGGGAACGTCAGGTTGGGTGTTGGGCTAGGTCATGGGGATACCCCCTAGTAAAAAAAATTATATTAGGAAGAGTAGGGGAATTATAATTAGGAGGCCCAATGCATTTTGAAAAATTGTGGCCATTAGTAATGGGCTCCTAGCTCATGGTGGAATTGTCTTGATATTTATCTTCATCTTGCTAAGTAGTGGCATGCATAAGAGAAATGCCAAGATCTAAGTGGGAAATTTTTCTAATGTCTAACAAACTAACATGGCGACACTAAGAAGCAAAGGAACACCCACATGACAAAGGAGTCCATCCATGTCAAGGAATTAGAGAGCATTAGGAATCATGATGGCCATGCTTGGAGCTATGACTTCAAGTAAATTGATGTCCACATGGAAGAAAAAGTAAATTCGATTCTACTTCCTTTATAAAAATATTTTCATTAGTTGATGCTTGTAATGGAGAATTTTTTATATTTATGTTATTTCTTATTTAGTTTTTTTTTTTTAAATTTTGAGGGAAGTATTTTGATACATGGATATATTGATAAATATTGTAATTTTATTGAGGTCCCTAACTCTATATTATATTCTTATCATTTACACATTTTTCTATGCACGGACCATTTATCCTTCTTTTCCATATTAATTGTGCACCCTATCCACTTATTTATTACTTCCATTCTCACAAGTTTATTCCCATGCACATACTATCCATTTCAATCAAGCCCCTTTTCTCCTAAGACTATTTTTCAGTTGTGGGTTTACTGTTGTAGTCATGAACTGATTCCACACTAAAATAAAACTCAAATTTCGCTGACTTCCCACCCCTACCCTTCTTTCCTAGAGCTAGCTAAACACAAGTTTGTGTGATATGTTGTTGCCCATGTATTTAAAGGCATGTAATGTATTAATTTTAATAATTAAAGAAATTGAGAGTTCATTCACATCTACACACTTCAATTGATGTTGTAAAAGGAATCCAACATTGGACTACCATTCTTGTGACATTTGTATGATTGAAGAGTTTTTTTTCAATATTGCGCAACTTTAAGGGATTGTGTTATTGATTACATAACACACATTAATTTCTTGTTCAATAAATCAAAATAAATCCTTTTGAGAATCTTTATTTAAATTATTTGATATCATGTATGCACAATCTTATCATAATTTTAAATTTACTAAATTGATATATTCCTATATCTACCTAAAAAATAATTATTATTTCTATATTAAAGATTGAATATCAAAGTATACAAATATACTATTAGACAAAAAGTGAAATAGTCTTAGGACCACACAAGGTCAATCATATGTCCAACTAAATGACTACATGGGGTCAAAATTATGTCCTACTACATGACCACAAAAGTTCAGATATAAAAGCTATATACTATTGATTAACTATACAAAAAGGAATTGTGCATTTTTGCAACCAAAATGGAGAACTTAACTACCATGATCACCTACATGCCAATTATTATATAATATCTTTATATATGATATAAACATAAAAGTTTCTTGCTAGTAAAAAAGGAGTCTATGTTAATAAGGGGCAGTTCAAATAGTAAAGTATCACCTTGGTTAAGATGAATTCTAGTTCCTCTCTAAAAGTTCAAATCATTTTCTAGGATCTTTGATGAGTGATGTTCATTGTATTTTCTTTGAAAATCCAAGTAGCTCTACATGTATCCAACATCCTCAAATCTATTAAATGGCCACTATATTTCATACTTTATCTCCTCCCTAGTGATAGCTATAGTTCCTTCTTTCAGTAATGAGCTAAACTTTTCTTTGGATATTTTCATTGTTAGCATTGCCTGCACAAAAATAGTATGAAGTATAAGGCTTTTTATAGACATAGTAAGCAATATCTTAGATTCCTGATACACATCCTCATTCCTAGCTTTCTATATAATCCATAATATGTAAGAAATCAATGATATAAGCCAATTTTTTTTTTAAAAGCATTGATTTAAACCATTTATGTCCCCCAACATAATTTCCTATATTTTAATCACCTTCTTGTCACCCCGCCCCACTAGATCAAAAAATAACATCAACCAAATCTCTTTGGCATAAAAGTAGTCAAAAAAATGTGATGAATACTTTCAAGTTGTTTACAAACAAATATGAATGGAATACCATTAGGAGCTAAGTTAATAGGAAGTTTTTGGAAAATCAACAAAAATTTGAAACATGCAAACTTGGGCTCAAGGATATTATTCCAAAGCCCTTTGAATGTTTTAGACCAAGAAATATTTAGGAAGTTAAACTTCCAAGAGTGGTAAATAAAATTAAAAGGATCACGAGAAAAGATTAAGGACCTATAAATGATTTCCAGGGGAAGATTGCATAACTTAGTTTTGTCAGACCAAAAAATGGAAGCAAGAAAATCATCTTTATTAGAGAAACAAATAGGAAAAGTAATAGTCTTACAGGCTTCTCTAAAAATTTTGAATGTCCTCCAATGAGTTGGAGGAAAATTACAAGAACAACTCAATTCATGCTAGGATTTAAGATGATTATGAGTAATAATTTCTTCAAAGCATTTTATTCCTTTTGAGTGTCAAGCTCTTGTAGAGAACCCCTACAAAAGAGCTAGGAGTTTGCTACGCCCTTAATATTGGTGTACATTGGGTTATGAATAGTCACCTTGTGGCTATATTAATTCTTTATTAAGTCATATTATCATTATTATTTAGTTATTTAGGTCATCCTAAGGCTTGTATAGGGCTATCTAAGTCAGCCTAGGTGATATCCTAGGCATAAATAGGTATATATAGGAGGTAGTGAGTCTTATTTCATTATCAGATTGTGAATTGTGTTCTCATTGGAGATATTTGGAGGTTGTCCCATTGAAGTGGCTTGTTATTCTCAATTATTTTCAAGTAAATTTTTAGCATATCTCATATCATATTCTTATTTTGTGCAAGTTATTTCATTAGAAGTGGTATCAGAGCATGATCTTAGCACCGTAGAGGCAAGGTGCCTTCTAATATTGGAGGTCAATTTGGAAGGAACATATCTTTCAGATTTTGGAAAAAAACATTTCTAATTTTTAAAGGGTTTTTGAAGACCATATTGAAGAAGATATAGTATAGATTTTAGAGGAATTGGAGTATAATTGAGTGAATTATTGTAGAATTAGGGTTTCTACATAATTTAATTAGAAGCTACTTATCTCTCACATCCTGCCAAGTTGGATTCTGATTTTTATTGGGTTATTGAAGAAATAATAGATGATCACACAACTCAAAATTTAGATAAATTGAAGCAAAAACAAGTGAGTTATTGTAAAATTAGGGTTTCCAACAAATTCACTCTCATGGCTATAAATCTGCCAATTTCTTAGGCTTTTTTTTGGTAAGTGGTATCTTGACCTAGTAAGTTATAGTAAAATTTTTAGAGAATTTAAGTTTCATTTATGTTATTTATTGCAAAATAATTTTCTACCATCATGACGGGGCTTGCAACAAGAGGCAAAAAGAATGCTACCACATTGGGGAAATTTTTAGAGAATGAGGGAGTAGAAAATGAGGATTTTAACCATAAGGATGAAATAAAAAAATTCAAGGGTGATATTTCATCATTAGAGAAAAAGATTATGGAATAAATGGGTGAATTGAAATAATTTATTCAAGGTATATGGTGAAAGGGTGAAGATTCACCTCATAAGGTGGAAGATAATGCTTTTGTTGGACATGAATTCCTTGGAATTGACTTGGGTTTCAAGAAGGATCCTTCCTTTAATAATAATATGCCAAGGAAATTCATACCTAAGCTAAATATGAGAAATTTTGATGGCAAGGATCCAACCAATTAGCTATGCGAAATGGAGTAGTTCTTTGATATTCATCATGTTCCTAGTCAAAAAAATGTGGCTATGGCATCATTATACCTAGAACCAGATCAATTTATTTGGTATCATTGGTTATGTGGTGAGAAGAGAAAAAATGGTTGTGTGGTCACATGGTCAATTTTTCAAGAGGAACTTGCTACCCATTACGGAGATAACTTCATGGAAAGCTACTTTGAAAACTCACCAAATTAAAGAAAATGGGAATGGTCAAGGATTATATTCATAAATTTCAAACCCTTTCTCTAAGAGTAGAAAATGTGGTAGAAGAAAATATGAACCTGAACTATTTCTGGGCAGTTTAAAGGATCACATAAAATATGAAGTACAATTGTTCCAACCATAAAACTTATTGCAAGCAATAGTAATGGCAAGACAAGTGGAGGAGAAGTTTCTGGCTACTAAGAGACAAGGGAATATAAGTTTTAGTGAAAGGAGGATCTCCTACACATCCACTACCACAACCTACTAGGTTGACTATGTGTGAATAAAATATGGGAATCAACAATTAATTCAAACTACACAATCGATGCAACATGTCATATTAAGGAAATCAAATTTAACAAAACAAATGGTAAAGCGATTCCTCAAAGTCATTCCATCGTCCTCTAGTCTTAAAGATCCTGTATTAGTGCTCTTAGATTTTAGGTATGCACTAAACTACTAGGATGACACCTAAGAAATGAGAAGGCACTAAACTCAAATGCAGGAAATTATACCTACACCTACATGATTGATGAATTTGATGGATGATATGCTAAATGATGTGTTGAATGATGTGATGTTGTATATAGAATGATGCTAAATGTTGCAATGATAAAATGCTAAGCTAATGGATATGCTATGGAAATTTTGTAATGTTAATGCAACAACTTAAGTTCCTAGAAATGAAATTGCCATTAAATAACACTACTTGAAATCAAATGCTAAATTCTAAGCTAAAATACAAATGGTAAGCTCACTAATGTTGAAAGTATTTTTGCAAAGTAGATTTATGCTATGCTCTCTATCTGAAAAGTTGTAAATGAGCCTCTATTTATAGATTTGATCAAGGTATCAAGTGATGTGGCAGCAATGGATGATCAAGATTTAGTTTGGAGAGATCAACGGTGCAAAGCGAAGAGGTTAGAGAGAATTAGGGAAGTTGTTCCCTTTAATAGAACAAGCTTGCCAAGTGTAGAAGGGAATAAATAAAAAGGAGAAGCCATGTGTCTTTGTGGTTGTTAAAATTGTTGAGGATAAATGCCCATTTGGAAATTATAAATAATTAATTTCATTTGACACATGGTGAGGTGGAAGGAGGTTAGAAAATATGGAGAAATGTGACAAAATTTGAATTAGAAATTCAAATTTAATGAGAGAGAATTAATCAAATAAAAAAATTAGTTAAAATTGTTTATTTAATTAAATCATGAAGAAAGTGGTTTAGATAGGAAGAATTAAGAAATATGAACTATATAAATAAACTTTGAAATTTATTTATAAGTAGAGGAAATAAATTTTTTATTAATTAAATAACTAGTATTTAATTAATTTTCTCCAGACCAATTTTAGATGTATACATTTTCCCCCTCTTTGAAGTGATGTTTTTACACATTGCTTCAAAGAAAAATTTGTCAGTGATGATAAAATTTTGATAATGCCTCATACGGTAATGTTTTAGGAGATAACAGATATATGCCTGGTTGGGAGATAAATCGGGGAATTTTTTATTTTTTAAAGATTTTTGCATTTTTTGATGATTTATAATGATGTTGATGGTAATTTTCTGATATGATGATGTTCCAATGATTTATCTCTCGACATAGAATAAATTAGCTACCATTTGATTAATTGATCCTTGAAAAATTAAAATATCTCATCTTAAATCCCACTTTAATTACCCCTTTTAATAGGCCAAAAAAAGTGAAAAAGAAACTCATTTGTGCACTTTTGATTTTGAAATTTTTGGAGTGAGAGAAACTTGAGCAATTTATCCAAAATGGTGATCCCCTACGAGACTCATCGATTCAAGCATGTGTAGTGACATAACCGGCCAGTGGCATACGGACCCCCGGTATGAATTTCCAAAACCTTCTTTGTGAATTTTTTGAATCGTTTTTCCCTCATTTTTAATTTTGAAAATTTGTTGTTCTTTGTGTTTTAGCGCATTGGCGATCTGTTATAGTGCATGAGGTTTTTTATGTGGCGCATCAATTGAAGTGGCGCATAGGACCATTGCTATGGCATATCCACCAGAAGAAGTGGCACGTCTATTGTTTTGGTGAAATGACGTGATTCTCTAGTGCATAGGAGATTTTCTCTAGCGCATTGGTTAAAGTGGCACATAGAAAGACTGTATTGGTGCATTAAGAGAATTCTATGGTGCATTCAATGAAATGGTGAATTGAAGCACTATAGTAGTGCTCTAGAATAGAATTGAAGATTTTTTTGTTTTCTCCTTCATTTTGATGATGTTCAATCACATCAGTCGGTGATTTGTTGTTGTTGATAGATTAGATGATTTATTGATCTCATGATAGGTGAGATGCAATAATTATGTTGTTTTGATCTCATGATAGGCGAGGATCAAAAGTAGATGTTTGCAAGATTTGATGAAAATCCCACGTGAGTTGATAGGATGATTGATTGCTTGATGTTGATGTTGATTGATTGATATGCTAATTGTGATGTGTTATAATGATACGAGAGTGATTTAGGGAATCTTCAATCTCGAGAGAATTTCCCACAGACTTGGGAGTTGATTCCACATTTGTGACAGGTTGATAGAGACATTATTGAGATATGTGAATTATCTTCATTGATTGACATGCCCCAAATTAGGATTAATCAGAGATTGCTGATCACACTGGTAGAGAGGTGGCATAACGACCACAACACCTTTCATCTGGCCACTTGAGAGATGATTGTGATGCTAGAGGATGTCTATAGGATCCTATGGATTCCTATGATGGGTGATATTATTGTATATGATCAGGCTGAGAAGGGTGGCACACATGCTTTATGTTGGATATTCCATGATGATTAGATTGGCAGATATGAGATGAGATGTTTGAGAGCTATGCCCCTTTACCTTCTATACTTGAAGGTTTTGTTGATGGCTTTCTATGTCCCGACAAGAGGTTAAAGGGATTATCTGTCGGTTGGGGTCGGACACTAGAGCATATGATTTTGTATGGGACTCGGTACACCTAGGGTTTATGTATACTTGTGCAGTTGTATCATGATTTACATTAGGTAGTGTATCTTGGAGGTGCTAGTCTATCTGCAGAGGTGACATTGTTACAGACGTGGGCCTGGGAGCATATAGCAGTGACACGTCCAGTGACAAATAGGTATCGACCAATTGGGAGACCTTATGTCTATGGTTATACCAGCCCAGTTGTCCAACATAAGCTAGGAAAAATGGAGTATTGGAGACGCGTATTGGATGGCCTGGATTCTATGACATGGTGCCCATATGTGGATTGCAAGTAGTGGGCCAAAGATCACCTAGAGATGCCTTATGTTTGCATAGCCATATATCTCATTGGATGGACATGTTTCATTATCAAGAGATTACTACTGATGAGGGTACTTAGATAGTATAAGAGGGTACAGGGGATTCCATAGGGATTGGCTACATATGCACGGAGACAGTAGGATGCCACAGAGTGGGGACCTACCTTATCCTATGATGTTTTTTGTGATGAGTACCACATATTACAACTAGTGATTTGGGACTATCATCTAAATATTATGGAAGGATATATGATAGAGGAGTACTCGTAGTACTTTTGTGGACATCTGTTTCCTAGGATCTTGAGGCTTGACGAGCCAGTGATGGTGCTGGAAGATGATGAGGAGAGAGCACCTAGATAGAGGACAAAAAAACATGGTGGAGATGAGGAGGAGGGAGATGTTGGTGATAGGGATGGAGGAGATGGGGGAGGTGTTGGTGATGATGGTGGAGACAAAGATGGGGATGGTGTAGGGGAGATGGAGGAGGGGGTGCCCATCCAGGACTAGATGTCAGAGTGCCTTGGAAGAGGCTATCCTTAGTAGCTATAGCACAACAATACATGCAGATATGATTGCCCTCTTAGTAGTAGCAGGTACAGATTGCAGCCCTATAGGCTTAGGTCCAAATAATTTAGGGCCATTTGACATAGATTCAGGGGCAGTTGCAGTCATAGGCACTAGTGTAGACACAAACATAGGCACAACTCTCACAGGCATAGGGACAGATTACCACCTTGACAATAAAGAGATATAGGTTGAGACTATAGGTAGATCAGGTGGATGGTGTAGTAGAGAGACTGCAGAGGGCTACAAAGGGAAGTGGGACAACAGATCATTTTTGGGAGGTATGACACTCTGCCAAGGAGGCAGAGTTTTATCAGATTAAATACCATGAGGCTATTCCACCAAAGCATCACAAGAGCTACTCGTAGTCTTCCAGTCACACCTAGACGAGGACTACTAGTAGGGGTGTGATGCATCCACTTCCACCAGATTGAGGCACAAGTCCATCAGGTGGGGGAGACACCGGTCCCAAGATGTCAGCACCATTTGGGGGGAGCACTACAAAGCTCTGACACAGAATGTTGTATTTTGGACATGTATAAATTGATACTTGATGATTTACTGCCATTTTTGATGATGTATCTCTTCATATTTGGATATCCCTCTACACTTGACATTATTTTGTATATATATGTAGTGATGATGATGGTTGATCTATATGCTTATATGTGTGTTGATCATGATAGGTGTATTTGATTTATTTGTATGTATGCTATGTGATGTTCTATATGATGATGGTATGATAGGTTATGGATACAACATGTGTTATGATTCTATGATGCTTTTATGAATGATGTCTATATGCCATATGTGATGAATCTTATTATGTGAATGAAATGTGATGGATGTTATGTTGTATAACTTTTCTGATGCAAATGTATGATGCAATATATGAAATGGATTATGAAAATATTTCCTTTGGAATTTTTGTAATGCAAATGTATGAGTAAATGTGTAGATGGATGGGAATGATATGATAAATGCTTTGTTTTTGTATTTTCATGATGCACATATATGACCTAATGGAAAATGAATGCATAGAAAATAATGTGATAATGCTTTGTTTTCATATTTTCATGATGCTAATATATGACCTAATGACTAGATGGATTATGAAATGATGTGATAATGTGAATGAACTCCTAATGCTTATCCACCTAAATGCAAATGATATTTTTGTTAATGTAAAATGTACTCAATCCATTAATGATAGAGATAACATCACTCATAAAATTATATCAGCCTTGGAAAAATCTATAAATACAAATGTAGCACTTAGTATGAATGCAACCTAAACATGCAAACCTAATAATGCAATGTTGTCATCCCAGTAATCAATTTATTATGCTTGGTATCATCATTGAGCTTTTGAAATGTTGAAAGTAAGTACAAACATCAATTGTATAATTATACCATGATGACCTAAGTACTTCTTTCATGATGTTTGATAGTGCAAGTTAACATAGGCATCTAGGTATAATTGGACTAAGATGACCTAAGCATTTCTTGCGTAAATAGACAAGAGTTAATTGTTTTCCTATGTGAATCGAGAATGTCATCAGTGATACTTTGTAGAGCACGTCCCATGATGATTCATATAGTAATAATGATCAACTCACAAATAGTAGACAAAAAAAAATATCATTCTCGATCATAGCTTCTCTAGTTCTTGACATCCTTGAGTTGCTCTAGAGAAATGATAACAACAATCATAATGTAAATAATTTGAACATTCACACCAAAGTGATAAAACCTTGATTTAGAGGATGGCCATCCAATGAATTTTTTTTGGATTGATCTTGTTGTTGTTGGTTCAGATGGTTGGTTTTTGTGATTATGATTGATGTTCAATGTTGTGGTTCACTTGATCATTGTGTTTTTTTAACCATGTTGTCTTACTGTCGTTCATCTGTTGTTTTAAGCTCAAAGATAGATTTCCCCCAGTGAGTTTAGGATTTTTCCCCCAATGGAAACAAACCAATTTATTATGGATATGTACAATGGTCACCAAGCCAAGGTGAGACATGGCTGTGATGCCCAAATATGTACATGAGGCTCAAATGATAGACGTGGATAGTGATAGTGCGAAGCCAATGGTTGAAATACATTCCAATAGAGGAAGAAGTTGGCCCATCACAAATAGCACCTACTGCTAGGTTTTCACTACTGGCTTTTATTGTGCTTTTTCAGATTTTTAGATTTTATTAATTTTTTGAATTTTTGACTTTTTCACTTCTTTTTTTGTCACCAAGATGCTTGTTTTCCAGGTTTTCATCAGGGCGATTATTTCAAGACATTTTCTAATTTTTTTGGATTTCTTCAAGAGATTTTCTATTTTTTTTGGATTTCTTCAAGACTTTTTCTGATTTTTTTGGATTTCTTCAGGACTTTTTATGGTGCATTAGATGAATCATGTGTAGAATTTCTTGAGATGGAGGCTATTCATATGCTCCTCAAATAGGTATCCTTCCAACATGGATAGCTGGTATGCTCCTAATCCATAGACTGATACAATGACAAAGGGACCCAACCAATTTGGTTCAAACTTTCCTTTCTTCTCCTTATCTTGCTGATTGCACAAATTCTCCTTCAATGCCAAGTCACCAACTTGAAATGTTCTTGGTTTGACCTTATGATTATAGCTTCTGGACATTCATTTTTGGTAGACTTTCAGGTGGTTCATTGCATGTTGGCATCATTCATTCAATAATTCCAAATCTTGCAATCTAGATATCCAGTAGTCCTCATCAAAGATGATACCCTTCAATGACACACAAAGTGATTGTATTTCAACCTCAATAGGTACAATGGCCTTAGATCCATATACAAGAGCGTATGGTGTGGCTCCTATTGGTGTGCAGATATTGGTTCGGTATGCCCACATAGCAAGGTTTAATTGGATGTGCTAATCACATCCAACATTGTTGAACATTTTCTTCAAGATTTTCATAATAGTTTTGTTGGAGGCCTCTACTTGGCCATTTCCTTAAGGGTAATATGGTGTAGAGAAGTGATGCTGAATATTGAACTTTTCACACAATTCTTGCATGTATTGATTTTTGAATAGTCTTCCATTATCATTGACAATGGATTGAGGGATGTTATATCAACAGATGATGTAATTGAAGATGAAGGATGAAATTTTCTTTCTTGTGATGGTGATTAGAGGAACAAATTCAATCCACTTCGTGAAGTATTTTGTGGATGTGATGATAAACTTGTGTCCATTTGAAAAAGGTGGATGAATTTTACCTACCAGATCCAGTCCCCACTAACAAAAGGGCCACGTTGATGTGAATGGTTGAAGCTCTTATGCTGGTGCATGAATGAGGTTGCCATGAATCTGACACTTTTGGAATTTCTTGATGAACTGAAAAGAATCCTTCTCCATGTTTGGCCAGTAATACCCTAAATATAGGAGTTTCTTAGCTAAGGTTAAACCACTTGAATGAGTTCCACAAATACCCTCATGAACTTCCTATAAGGCTGCTTTAGACTCATCACATTCCAGAAATCATAGGAGAGTTCTGTCAAGACCTCATCAGTAAAGTACATCCATGATAACAATATGTTGGGCGGCTTGGCGAATGAAGTTTCATTTTTGGTTTTGGGATAAGTCAGGTGGAAGGGTGTTATCTTTTAGATAGTTATAAATTTTACCATAGGTTGAGGTATCAACATAAACCAAGTGACATATAACTTGGGACTCAGTATCATCATAAGTAGGGGTAAACAGTTGTTCCACCATGAACTCATAATGACTTCTTTTCTCTAGAATTTGTAATAAGGAATCAATAGTGGCCATGGAATTGACAACTTTATTATCCACTCTGGAGATTTGTTCAAATTTGATATCCACAAAATATTTCTTAAAGTCATCAATCATTCTTTTGTAGGGCATCAATTTGTCATCCTTTGTTTGATAATCATCATTGACCTGGTTAATGACCAACTGAGAATCTTTATATACTTGCAATTTTAGGATCTTCCATTCCACTTTCATTTTAATTCTAATGATTAATGCTTCATACTCCGCCATGTTGTTGGTGCAAGGGAACATCAATTTGTATGATTTTAGAATGGTATGTCCTTATGGAGTGACAAATAGGATTTTGGCCCTTGATCCATGTTGTGTGTCTGATCCATCAAAGTAAAATGTCCACTATTGTGTAGTCAAGGTGAGGACATCAACATCTAGAAACTCAATGTGTAGAGGATGATAATTTGGTAGGGGTGCTTCAACCGAATGGTTTGTGATTGCTTGTCCTTTTATTGCTTTCCTATCCACATATTGGATGTCAAATTCACTTAGTATCATACTCCACTTGCCCAGTCTTCCAGTTAGATTAGCTTTGTTGAGGAGGTATTTTAGTGGATCTATTTTGGCTATTAACTTGATGGTATGAGTTAGCATGTAGTGTTGCAGTTGTTGGGTGGAAAACACTACTGCCAAACAAGCCTTTACAATGGATGTATAATTGATTTCATAGCCATTTAGCCTCTTGCTAATATAATAAATTGCTCTTTCTTTTCTTGTTGAATCCTCTTGTGCTAACAAGGCTCCCAATGATATCTCAGTTGTTGCAATGTATAATAAGAGTGGCTTTCCTTCTTTTGGTGGTATTAAGATAGGTGGACTCATTAGATATTGTTTTAATTGGTTGAAGGCATGTTCACATTTCTCATCGCACCAGAAAGAAACATTTTTGTGTAGCATGTGATTGAAAGGATAGGTCTTGTTTTCCAGTTGTGAAATAAATCTTTAGACTGATTGGAACCTCCCTTGTAGAGATCATAGCTAGTTGATGTTTTTGGGCGGCACCATCTCCATGATAGCTTTGAATTTTGTTGGGTCTACCTCAATTCCTTTTTCTCAAACTATATATCCCAAGAGTTTGGCTGAAGTCACCCCAAACACACATTTCTTTGGATTTAGTCATACATTGAACTTCTCCAATCTAGTGAAGATTATCTCTAAGTTTCCTTCTCTGGTGTATGATTTGGCCAATAGATCATCCACATAGTCTTCCATGAAGGTATACATCATATCATGAAAAATTGTCATCATGGCATGCTAATAAGTAGCTCCTGTGTTCTTCAATCTAAATGGAATGATGTTCCAACAAAATGTTCCCCACGGACATGTGAAGGACGTCTTATCTTGATCCTTTGGAGCTATCTTGATTTGATTATAACTGAAAAAACCATCCATAAGTGACAACATTCCATGTCCTGTATTTAGGGTAAGCCTTATTAAGATCTCAAAAATTTGTGCAAATACGAATGATGTTGTCAGGTTTTGATACTGGTACAATGTTGGATATCCACTTGATATAGTCAACGGGTCTAATGAATCTTGCATCCAATAACTTCTTTAACTCTACTTTTACCAATAGGGCAATATTCAGATGCATTTTCCTTAGCTTCTACTTGACTGGTTTTACTCTTGGTGGTAAGGATAGGTGGTGCATGATAAGATCTGGATCAATCCCTGGCATGTCAGCATATGACCAAGAAAAGTTGATTTTTTTGTATGTGAAGAATTTGAGGAAGCTTGGTTTTTCTTGGTCTGTCAAGGATGCCACTAGATGGATAGTCTTCAATGTTTCTTCATTACCGACATTGACAAACTATGTGGGATTAATAATACTTTTGATCTTTCCTAAAAATTTTCTAGGAGAGTGTCAAATCTTCCATCCTTTGACACCTCATAGAGGTTTTTTCCATTGGATGCACTTTTTATTTTTACTTTTTTTGGATATGATACTGCCATTGAATGGTTTTCACCATTAGATTTATTTCTTGTATTATTCATTTTGTAGCTGAAAGATTTGACACTCCCCTATTTGGAAGCTTTGTTATGATGTTTAATGGTGGAATTTTCTTATGGATTGTCAGAATAGAGAAAGTTGATGATGGCATCATCGTTTGAAAAGGTGGGGATATTGAATAACTCAATTTGGTTCTAGTCTATGATTTTGGGATGTACTAGGGGTAAGGAATCATTAGATTGGTTAAGGTCAGAGATAGTAAGAGTCCTGATGGTGATGTATTTGATTTTTCCAATAGAAAATTCAAGGTCTATAAGGTAACTTTCCTCAGAATTATCTATTTCACTCCAAATTTGATCATCTTCACTGGAGTCATCAATATGTTGTGATCCTATTTCAAGCGGTCTTGAACCTGAACCTTGTCATTCCTTGAGTAGGGGTGCATACTTGTGTACCACATCAATTTCCTTGTCATGACAAGAGTCCTCGGATAATGAATCCCACTCATATTCATTTGAATTAGCTTCATGATCATCACTAGCTTGTAGTTATAGGATTCTTTCAACCACCCTCTGAGTTGTTTTCTTTTGTCTCCTCTTTATAACCTAGCCTAGTCTTGTCTTTTGGATTGATTAAGAGGGGTTGAATTGGTTCCACAATTCCTTCTTTTCTTTTTCTTACAGGGCCTTTTCCCTCATATCCCATCTTTTCTAATATTTTGAAGCCTTTTCCATATTGTGTTGTTTGTACATTTGTAGTTGATACTTGGGACTCTTCTTCATCCTTGTCTTCAGCTTCATCAACTATGGTACCTAATTTTACAAATCGACCATCAAAGAGTGTAATTGGTTGTGATGATTGTTGCATTAATGTTGAGGATTGCCCATATGACTTTGGGGAAGATAATTGTGAAAGGCATAGAGATTGTTCAATGAAATATTCACCCACACCTTTATCTTTGACTCAAACTTTTTTCTCAAATTGTTTGGACAAGGAATTTAATTGGGTTTCATGATTTGAGGATGTAGAAGGAGAAATTTCTTCCTTTTTCTCAAACTATTTAGACATGAAATTGGATTAACCTTCATGATTTGGGGAAGTGACCAACGGTTTTGACAAGGAACTTGACTGGCTTTGATTATTGGTAGAGATGGAAGTGGAAGCTTCTTTGTTATGGGGTACAAAGACATCTTGGATCAATTTAAGGGTGTTGCAATACTGAGGACTATTAGAATCAGCTGAGATGGTGATTTCTTTGCCACCACAAGGGAATTTCAAACATTGGTGGTATGTTGACATGACCACTTGCATTTCATGGATCCATGGGTGACCCAATAGTATGTTGTAGGTCAAATCCTTGTCCAAGACTTGGTAGATTACATCTTTCTAAATCGGTCCTACTTGAATAGGTAAGACAATCAATCCATGTGAAGATCTTTCCTCATCATCATATGCTTTTATTGTAATATTTTTCTTTCAATCTATTGAATTTTTAGAAAATCCTAGGGCATGAACAAGCTGTAAAGTACATATATTCAGGCTAGCTCCTCCATCTATTAGGACATGTTTGACACAATGTTTATAAATTAGGAATTCAATATGGAGTAGGGCATTGTGGGGATGAGAAATAGATGCGTCATCATTTTTTGAAAAAGATAAGCAATGAGGTGTAGTCAAATGTCCCACCATGGCCTCGAATTTACAAACTTCTAGATTCGTTGGTACTATTATGTTCACTAGGGATTTTTCCAAAATCTCTTTGTGGGCAGGTGAAATCTTGAGCAGTTCCAATATAGATTTTTGTACGGGGATCTTTTGTTATTGGTCTACTATGTTATATTGATTGGAAAAGGCATCAGGTGTTTTAGACGAACTTCCTTTTAGTACATATTTGGCCTGTGCTCTCATGGTCACATTCACTGGCATGCTATCTTGTTTCCCATTGATTTTAATGACATGAATTTGAGTATCAGTTGCAGCTGTCTTGTTTAATGTCATTAATCTGATTTTCAACTGTAATGATGTCTTGTTCATGTTCAATTGGAATTTCATTAATTGGATTGTTGGCTACAATAATGTCTTGGTTGTCATTGGTTTCAATGTTATTCATTTGATCTTCCACTACTGAGATATGAAGGATGACAGTATCATGGACATATTTTACATTCTTCCCTTTTTTGTTTGTTGTAGAGGACTCCTCTTTTTCATAATTCAGTAAGGGATTTTTGAATGCTCCGTGATCAACATTTGTTTGGGGTCCTTCTATTCATATGAATTTGTCATCTATTAAGTCCTATATCTTGTGGTTTAATATCATGCAACTATTTGTTTGATGACCTTTGCACCAATGGAATTCAAAACAATGAGCATCATTCCACCATGACAATTTTACTTTTGGTTCAAAGCCTCGAGTATTAGGTAGTGTTATAAGGTTATTTGCAATATTTTCTCTCAATGCAGATTCATGTGATTGGCCCAAAGGTGTGAATTTTTTGTAGTTTGATTGTGTTTGATAGGGTGGAGATTTAGATGTGGTATTACTTTGATTGTGGCTATTTTTATTGTTGTGTTGGTTAACATTTCTATTAGTGCCTTGATTGGTGTTTTATTAGTCTTGCTTGTGGTTCCTGATAGATTAAAGACCAGTTTGGAATTATGTGTTTCAGTGGCACCATCATTGGTATTCTTGTTTCTTGTCCAAAATTTTTATTTCTCATTGTTATTATGATGATTGGAAGAGCTAGAATTGTTTGATCCTTCATTGTGAATTTTCAATACCCCTCTTTTGACTAAAGCTTCTTCAATTTTGACACCGTTTTCAATCTTCTCAAAGATAGGGGGACATTGCAATTCAAGCCTATAGCTCATTTCACTATTGAGGTTGTCAATAAAAATTTCCATCTTTTCTTGTTCAGGTGTAGGATGAGTCTATTGAGCCAATAACCTTCTCCACCTTTATAAGAATATGAGAACGAATTCTCCTTGTTTCTATTTAGTATTGAAAATATCCTTCATGGTTATCTCATGTGAAATTATACGAATATTGAGTAATAATTTTTTTGACAAGTTCTTCAAAGGATATTATGCCTGGTGGTAGTTTCAAAAACCATTACGTACAATGGCCTCCCAAGCTGCGAGGAAAAAGTCTCATCAAGTAGGTGTCTTCATGAGAAAACTCAAGACTCGTGGTTTCAAATTCCCTCACATGGTCTATGGGGTCAGATTTTCCATTGTATTTGTCATATTTTGGGAGGTCACAATTCGGTGGTAATGGTATCATGTTCAAATTCCTATCAAAAGGGTAGGGGAAAATATCTTGTCACAAATATCTTTTGGTAGTCCCTCTTTGCATGTCTTGTAATTTTTGTTGAAGGTTCTTCATTTGATGTGTTAGGGCAGCCATTTGATCTACATTTGGTGTTTCAATTTTAGTTTTCTTTGGTGTTTCTTTTAGTTTGTTGACATCAAAATCACTTGGTAATTTGAAACCTTGGTTTGCTAACATTAGAAGGTATTTTTCTCCATCCTTTTCAAAGATCCTCTCTAGGAATTTGTGAAATTTGGGATATTGATTTGCTTGTTCTATTTCCTCCTCTATTATTTCTTCTGTTTCATTTTGAGGGATTTTGTGGAAAGGGTTTTCTTCTAGTTCACCCATGGTGTTTTGAGGTTCAAGTTTCTTATCCTTAAGTTTTTTCTTTTGGGATCTTGTTAAAATGGGAATACAAGTGATGAAGGTTTGCTAAAGTTTGATCATTGTTTAGGAGTGCCAAAGAGATACCTAGGTTGAATGGAATGATAAATTCTATTGATGGGACTAAGGTAATTAAATTTGATGTAAAGTGTGTTGTTTCAAGATGAATGATGACAAATCTTGATGGTGAAACTCAACTTGATAATCAAATTTAGGTTTGATGATGGTTGAGCAGTTTTAGATGTTTGATCAAAGTTTAGGTAAATGATTTCACTTGTAAATGCTAATTTTTCTAAGTTTAAATCAATGTTGGGATAAGGAATGAACTTATCTATTGAAAACATCCCTTAATATGGATTCAAAATGTTAGATAGGGGGTCAAATTTAGCTTTCTGGTTATAAATCTGGTGGATGTGCTATAACAGTCAGTGTATGTGCTGAAAAGTAGATGCATTATAGAATGGCTTGGATGCGATATAGGAAGGCTTGAATGCACTGTAGGATTGATTGGATGTGCTACAAAATAGCTTGAATGTGCCAAAGTATTGGATGGATGCACTGCAGGATTGGTTGGATGCACTACAAAATGCAATGGATGTGATGGCAGATATAGTGTATGCGCTATAACAGAAGATGGATGCACTGGTAGATATAGTGTATGCGCTATAATAGTAGATGTATTCACTAGAAGATATAGTTTATGCACTATAACTTTAGATGGATGTGCCAAAGAATGGTGTAAAAGCACTAGAACAAGCAATGAATGCACTTAATTAGGAAAATGTCACAGTTTCTTGCAAGTTTGTTTTATTTTTTCTAATTTTTCTGTTAGAGAATTGGTTGTTTTAAAGGATGTTTTCTGAATCAAGGTTTTCACTTCCAGTGTGTGATTTTTTTTTTGAAGTTTATTTTAAAACACATTGGTAAAACACATCAAACATGTACAATTCCTAAGGCTATGTAGGACAATATTTACTAGATTTGCACTTGGATTTTACTCCAGTTGGGCCTACTTTTAGCAAATGATTAGAAGCTTGACCATAATGGATCCCCTCCACAACACTCACTTCTTGGGTCATCCAAGCTTCAGTACCCATGAATCTCCCATGGCATACTTCTCATCTCTACTAAAAGCTTCAAAAATGTGGGAGGACTTCAAAGGTTAGACCTTCCATGCCAGTAAATAGAATAGGATTTTGATTTGCTATAAAAAAAGGTTCTAGTATAGGCATTCCATTCATGGGGATCATCCATATGACAAAAGACCATTGTTTCCCTTCTTGTTAGAACAATCCTCGTGATACTTGAACTTTCCTCAAGTACCCACACTTATATACCGAGTGGAAGTCACTTGGATTTAGCGTGTTCTTAGTTAGATCATTCCCTTGGGTGATTACTTTTTCCCACAAGGCAAGCCCTCTTAAGGATAAAACAATATAAAAATGAATGGGTCTGGCTTTTTGGTCACCTAGTTAAGGGGAGAGCATATGCCTGCCATTCATCAAGCACAAAAAACATGGTGTTCTTTCCCTCCTAAATAATCTAGATTCCTAAATTAACCAAAAGGAAATAAATCAACTCTAGCCCCTACATCAAATTTATTAGTAGTTTTCAATAAATGTTCTTTGACAACGTTCAAGGGTTTCAATAGGGTCTCTGATAGCATTTATGGAACCTACGGGTATGTGCAGGATCATGGTGGGCCAAAAAGTGGCAATGAGGAAAAAAACACATCTTTCATCGACCGAAAAATGTGAAAAGAACATGTTGAATTTTTTTAGGCTTGGGTGTCACCATACTAAACACCAAACCTAGTTTTACAAATCGAATATCCAATTTGAATCGGATATCCGATTTGCAAAAAGCATATATAAAAAAACTCAGTCATTGTTTTAAAGTTATTTCACAGTGAAGAACCCGCGGGTGCACAGTGAATTGATTCTTCACGTAACGGATATCCAATTTGGCCAAAATCGGATTTGGAAAGGTAAGTTTTTTTTTATTTGATTTGATTCAATTTTGATTTAGATTTGAATAATTTCATATGGCTTTTTGGGATTTTTTAAGAAAATAGGATTTTTGATTGAATTTTTATGAAAAAATTGAGTTTAGAATGGATTTTGATAAAAAAATGAATGTTTTTTGTGGATTTCTTTTCACAATAGGGTTTTTGATTGATTTTTTATGAAAAATTTGAATTTAGAATGGATTTTGATAAAAAAAAATGAATATTTTTTGTGGATTTTTTTTCAAAATAGGGTTTTTGATTGAATTTTTATGAAACAATTGAGTTTAGAATGGATTTTGATTAAAAAAATGGATTTTGATTTAAAAATAGTGTTTCTTATGTATTTGTATTAAAAATTAGAGAATTTTATACTTTTTTGTTAAAAAGTAGGGTTTTTTTTGGATTTTTAAAAAAAATGAGGGTATTTTTATAATATTTTCATTTATATTGTCTAATTTTAATTAGATTAATTATTTTTTAACTTTAATCAGGCATTATGGCTACCAAGAATGAGAATGCACAAATTCCACTAGTTGAGAATGAAAATCCACCAGCTGAGAATCAAAATGCAGAAATGCCAAATGCTCCACCATCTCCGCAACCATCAATTGAAGACTTAATTCATGAAAAAATGGAGCAATTGAGGGGTATTTGTGACGTTTATAAGAAATCCCTCGATTATCCTGTATGTCAGCCACATTGACAGGAATAATTACAAATGTAGAAACCCTCTCCACCCAACATAATGCCTTTCATTCATAGCGAGAAACCATGAGGCAATATTATGCATGTGGATTGTCTTATGATGATGTCAAAGATCTCCAAATAACAAAAGCCCAAATAGCCTCTTTATTTATTAACCCCAACACTGGTTTGCCAGTTAATGTTAACAAACCAAAACTTTCTATAAAATGGTGCACACATAGGGGCATAGTAGATAACTTTTGGGATCGTTGGTGTATGATTTTTGATTAACCACCCAACAATAATCTTGATGTACCTTTTTACTTTATTAAAAAATTATATGTTGAGTTTTTGTTAGGGCATCATGTCAATTACTTTGACATTAAACCCTTCTAGGGTGTTGGTGGAGGTATGCCCCAAGATAGGCTAGAGGCAGCTAGAGTAGTCAGGGGCCCACATGTT
This sequence comes from Sequoia sempervirens, assembly GCA_007258455.2. NCBI lineage: Eukaryota > Viridiplantae > Streptophyta > Pinopsida > Cupressales > Cupressaceae > Sequoia > Sequoia sempervirens. The sequence continues at coordinate 137,158,891 of VDFB02271358.1, read as the reverse complement.
CCCCATCCTCCCCTTCCTCTACCACATCCAGTACAACATCTAGATATTACAGAGGATACAACCACACAAACTATCCAGGCCATTCACTCTTTGAGTGGTCTTTTGGTTTCCCATGCTTCTTTAGTAGCTTAGCCACAGTTTGGTGATCTTGGTGATGGATCCAGTGCTGCTGCATCATCCTCCTTAGGTCCACATATTTGTGTGCCACATATTTGCAATACATGCCAGCAAATATGCTTGGGTCCTATTGTATAGCCCCTTGAGCAGCCATTAGACACTTCTGATTATGACATCCACGATGTGGAGATTATAGCAGATCACACGCAGGGGAGTTGAGCACACCCTACAAAGTCCTCTCTTGCTAGAGAGGTGGACATTACAGTAGTTACACAGGTAATATTTAAGGTGTAAATTCATAACTTGCATTTTTTTAAAAATGAATATTAATAAGAGATAGTATCAAGTACTAATATTTATTTACATGGTCTATTTAATAGTTAATGTCTGAGGAGGAGCTCACACGGGTGACTAATAGCACCCTTAGGGCCATTTCATTTGGCCTCGAGATGCACATAGTACGTATTTTCGCACTCACTCATTTACATTTTTTTACTATATACTTGCTTGTCATTTGAATTGTCATTAATGAAATTATATATTAACTTAAATATGTTTATCTTATTCTCTGCTTATAGGAAACACCTAGTGCGAGGGGGTGTGATGCTCTCCAGACTATGGACGCACAATGTTAGATAAGGGAAAGGTAATTGAACTCAAATTTGATTGAATTAAGATTTATAAGATATTTTATTGATTATGCATACATTGACATAGATTCGTAGTTTCATATGTACTTGTCATTTTTATGTACAGGTGGTCGTGAGCTATACATCATTGTTGATAAGTGCCACAACAGCTGAAGTAGTAGGTATTCGAACACCTAAAGGAGGAGGTGTTGAAACACCTGAAGGAGGAGGTGTTGAAACACCCAAAGGAGATACAGAAAAAGATCAGCCTAAAGAGATATGTGTTTATTTTATTTTGTTCTTGGTAAATATGTTCTTATTACTGACAATTCTATGCTAACTTGGATCAATTCCATGTTTTCGTTCACATATATAGATTGACGTTACAAAAGTTGGTTTGGTTAGTTCTTTGAGAGGGGTATATTGTAGGACTCCTAACCCTTCGAAGAGATGTATATTTTGGGTAATCAAGATTTCAATTTTAGAGTTCAATTATAATTCAATGTGTATTGATTTTTATGTTAATTATTGGATTTTAAATTATATAGTATAACTAATCTCAATTGTGGTTTGACTTTTTCTTGTGCAGCTACCTTCAGAGCCAATGAGTGCTTCAAAGAGGCTCCATTTTGATGATTCACCAGTATTTTAGGATGAGATAGACATTTTGGCATGTAAATTTTGAATAGATACCAAGATTGCATATGCCACATATTGTAAAACTTTATTTGAGTTGGCGTTGATGCCATTTTTGTATATGGACATACACTTGATTATTGGATAATTTGATATATATAGTTGACAATCAAAATTTAATTTCCTCCTCATGTATGATTAAACTCTTTGAAAATTTAATCAAGTGAGCAATGGTTAAATATCAATGTACAATAGCATAAAAAGAATGGTTAAATATTATGTAGTTTATATTCATATTGTTGATTACATTGCATTGCACATCTTTCAAAATCAAAGCATTACTTCACATTGCATAAGTAACAACTAGATGCTGATAGATGAAAAAATTTCAATAACAATATAGTTTTTACAAAGTTAACCTAAGCAGTTATGCAATTACTTCACATTACATAACTAATAACTAGGAGCAACTATCAATTGCATTAGCTTGTCATGAAATTCTATGAAACCACATTTCTTTGAGGAAACTTGGCACAAAACTCACAAAAAATGAAAAGAAAGCACTCAAACAAAATTTAAAGGGGTCTCAGGCCTGCTGCCCCCTCATTCCACATGCTATGCAATCATTTACTTGTAGTGTAGGGGCTGAACAATGGAGAAAACATATAAAAATAATATATATATATATATAGATAGATGTGCAGCCTAGAAGCATGGATTATGATTAGAATATCACATAACATCATATAAACAAAAAAAACACTATAAACTTGAATGTCATTTAAAACATGCATGATAAATATTCATTGTTGCTTGATAGATAAAGTCTATTGATGCCAGCATTTAATTAGTATGATATTGAAAAAATAAGACAATTGAGTAGAGTTATCAACATTCTTCAAAAATCATAAGAATTTTTTTAGTACACTCAAGAGTTATTAGATGTCTTCTTGCAGCCTCAAAAGTTATTTTGTATCATTGTTACATTGGTACTTGAGAGTGGTAGCTTAATATAGGTCCACAATACAAAACCTGGTTTACCCGTGCAGTGTAATAGTGGCATAAGAAGATTTTTCTTTGAAAGCAAAAATGAAAGCTCAGCCTCTTGGAATGAAAATGATTTTTTGCAAAACAAATGAATAAGAATGAGGTAGTTAAGGTGTTTGAAGTGATTTAGAGGTTGCTTTTAGAGAAGAGAGATGTTGAAGAGTACATCAAGTCAGTGAGAACCGAAGTGTAATGTGTTTTGGTTTGTGGTACTCCTTTGTTTCTCAGTAGATGTGTGATAAATTCTTAGTTCAATGATGTTGAACAATTTTTGAAAAAAGAAATTTGTGTCACAGTCCGCATGCAATCCAACAAGCAAAAATGAAAGCTCAGCCTCTTGGAATGAAAATGCTTGTTTGTAAAACAAATGAATAAGAATGAGGTAGTTAAGGTGTTTGAAGTTATTTAGAGGTCACTTTTAGGGTGGAAGGCTTAAAAATCCATTTTAAATGCACAAAAAAGAATGAAATTACTTCAAACCAAGTTTGTGAAGAAGTTAACTATGTTGCCCACTAGTTTCCCTTAAGAGTCCAAAGTGCTAAAAGGTAGCAATCTTTGAAGGTCTATTTCTTAGAGACCGTGATGCTTACGACTCTTCATTGAGGCTATGGGATCATGTTGGGACCATCTCCAAAAACCTCTCTCAGTTTTTGCTATCTCGAGGCATTTTCCTGTGGTGATGACTTTTCAGTGGAGGGAAAAGTTGCCAGATGCAAGTAGTGTAAAGTTGCAAAGTGGTGCAACTTTCATTCCGCACTGCATTAACCAAACAACATTGTTCCAACATGTCGGATGGGTAATGCTTACACTAGGGATGGTCCTCTCTTGCACCCAAATACGCCGAATCACTCCGAGCTACATTGGATTGACGATTTTCCCTTAAGAGTCCAAAGTGCTAAAAGGCGAAATATTTGAAGGTCTATTTCTCGAGACCGTGATGCTTACTGACTCTCAGCCTAAGGCTATGGGATTGTGCTGGGACCCTCTACAAAAACCTCTCTCAATTTTTTCTATCTCAAAGGAATTTTCCTGTGGTGATGACTTTTCTGTGGAGGGAAAAATTGCCATATGCAAGTAGTGTAAAGTTGCAAAGTGGTGCAACTTTCATTCTGCAACTTGTACGACCAAACAGACTGTTCTAAAATTTTTGGATGGGTACATTTACAATAGGGATGGTCCTCTCTTGCACCCAAATATGTCGAATCCCTTCGAGCTACATTGGACGAGTGATTTCCCTTAAGAGTCCAAAGTGCTAAAAGGAAGCAATATTTGAAGGTCTATTTCTCAGAGAATGTGATGTTTACAGACTCTCTATCCAAGGCTATGGGATCATGTTGGGACCATCTACAAAATCCTCTCTCAGTTTTTTCTATCTCGAAGGTGTTTTCTTGTGGTGATGACTTTTCAGTGGAGGGAAAAATTGCCAGATGCAAGTAGTGTAAAGTTGCAAAGTGGTGCAACCTTCATTCCACAACTCGTACGACTAAAATGACTATTCCAACATGTCCAGATGGGTACGTTTACACTAGGGATGGTCCTCTCTTGCACCCAAATACGCCGAATCACTCTGAGCTACATTGGACCAGCGATTTCCCTTAAGAGCCCAAAGTGCTAAAAGGTAGCAATCTTTGAAGGGCTATTTCTCGAAGATCGTGATGCTTACAGAATCTTTGTCTAAAGCTATGGGATTGTGTTGGGACCATCTACAAAAACCTCTCTCAATTTTTTCTATCTCGAAGGCATTTTCCTGTGGTGATGACTTTTCAGTGGAGGGAAAAGTTGCTAGATGCAAGCAGTGTAAAGTTGCAAAGTGGTGCAACTTTCATTCAGCAACTTGTACGACCAAACAGACTGTTCCAACACATCCAGATGGGTACTTTTACACTAGAGATGGTCCTCTCTTGCACCCAAATATGCCAAATCACTCTGAGCTACATTGGACTGGCGATTTCCTTTATGAGTCCAAAGTGCTAAAAGGCAGCAATTTTTGAAGGGCTATTTCTCGAAGACTGTGATGCTTACAAACTCTTTGTCTAAGGCTATGGGATCATGTTGGGACCATCTACAAAAAACTCTCTCGGTTTTTGCTATCTTGAAGGCATTTTCCTGTGGTGATGACTTTTTAGTGGAGGAAAAAATTGCTAGATGCAAGTAGTGTAAAGTTGCAAAGTGGTGCAACTTTCATTCCGCAACTTGTATGACCAAATAGACTATTCCAACACGTCTGGATGGGTATATTTATGCTAGGGATGGTCCTCTCTTGCACCCAAATACACTGAATCACTCTAAGCTACATTGGATCGACAATTTCCCTTAAGAGTCCAAAGTGCTAAAAGGAAGCAATCTTTGAAGGGCTATTTCTTAGAGACCATGATGCTTACAGACTCTCCGTCCAAGGCTATGGGATTGTGTTGGGACCATCTACAAAAACCTCTCTCAGTTTTTGCTATCTCAAAGGCATTTTCCTATGGTGATGACTTTTCAGTGGAGGGAAAAGTTGCCAGATGCAAGTAGTGTAAAGTTGCAAAGTGGTGCAACTTTCATTCCGTAACTCGTACGACCAAATAGACTGTTCCAACACATCTAGATGGGTATTTTTACAGTAGAGATGGTCATCTCTTGCACCCAAATACGCTGAATCACTTTGAGCTATATTGGACTGAGTGAAATTAGGTGAAAAATTGATGCAGACACAAGGGCACAATCACAAATTCTTTGCAACCTGCCTATTTGAGGCATCTAACAAGATTATTCTGACCTCTTTGGACAGTCCAAAACTCCCTTAAAATTTGACAAGCAACTAAATACACATTTCCTTCTTTAACCCCTTAAACCCGTGTAATAGTGAGAAACTAATTTTTGTCCAATTACTCCACAATCTTCCAAAACACCAGATGAACACATGATTGATTCAAACACCCATATCCAAGTTACACAACATATATGAGAAACAACATAGACTCCTTTGGACCAGTGTTGACTTCCTATACATTCACCCTTCAATAGGCTACTCAATTAGCCCAAAAATGCAAAGCAACATATAAAAACCAACCATCATCTCTAGAACATAAAAATAGATCTAGCAAGTCCCTTGATGATTTCGGAAGATGCATTGCACCACACTCCTACAACATTTCATTAGTATGCAAAATAGAATGGATATAGCATAATAGCTCATGGTACATTGAAAACTCCACATGGTATTTGCAACAAGTATTGCGAATCTTAAGAGGCACACAATAAAATGGCTTCAAACCATCAAAAGTCCTTTGCGAGATTTCCATATTTTTATGTGTTTCAATAAATTTTTTGTACAACATTGTTTGGCTTGATTCCAAGAAATGTTTAGGATGTGGTGTACGGTCTCAATTGCCAATTCTTAACTTTAAAACATCCTTTGCATTGGGTGATACTCTAGAGTTATCATGCCAAAATTGTTGAATTACCTACTTTACATTATCAGTTAGCTTCTTATCAACACATCAACACGTGGAAGCCTCCCGAAAAAACCCATGTATCATTTTGAAGAGGATCATCTATCCTTTCTCTTCTTGCAAGTGCTCTATCCAAAGTTTTATGATTTATGTCAAAATCAATAAAATTTTGTCTCATAAAGCGAGCCTTTTTCAATTTATGGCTTACTAGGGTAGTTGTAATGACTCTCTGAGCAGCTCTCTTATCCTTTTCCTTGTTACTTTTTCCAATAGACTTGAGAGCATTAAAAAGATTTTTGACAATAATAGAATTTTTTTCAGTCTTCTTGTTCACACGACTAATTTGGCTAGCAACAGTCTCTACCTTGCATCTTTAGCAATTGTACGTGCTGGCATTGCTCGGTCAATGTCTTATCACTAAAATATTGGCTGAAAAGTCTTATAGCCCCACAAACCTAACAGTTCATAAGCTGACCTCTCTTTGCCTTCACTTGTTTATAATGTTCTCATCAAATTCAAGTAAACCATTTAGGGTTCCCAGCGTCTTGCAATTGAATATGTCTTTCTTCCATACATGTCTTCATTTCATGTACTATGAAACGTAATTTACACTTAGCCTAATATTATGTTCAAAATCTTCATTTCCAACATTTTCACCTTGAACATTTTCAATATCAATTTGAATAATTTCATTCTGATTCTCAATATCATACCCAATATGTCTTCAATCCAACATTTTCACCTTTGAACATTTTACGACAATTTCACATTTTCATTCCCAATTTCAATATCATAGTTCAACATCTTCAACCAACATTTTCACCTTGAACATTTCATTATCACCTCTAATAATCTCCATTCCACTCTTAATATCATGTTCAACATATCTCAATTCCAAATTTCATTTTCACCTTGAATATTTTCACCTTGAACATCTTCAATTTCCTCTTCACTTGAAAGACCATAGGGGTTAGGTTCACCAATATTTAACATACCTTGTCTTCTCTTCCTATGACTCTCTCTATCTCTTTGTCTATATGCTTCAATTTCTTCTTTTGTAAGCTTTCTCTTATGTTTTTGCTTCCGATGACTGTTGCTCCCCATTATCCCTCATAAAAGATGCTAAAAATCATTGCTTATGACAAATTTCAATAGAAGATGCTCCAAAAAGTTGATCTTTGTCTCTTCCTGTCTAAAATTGTGTGTGTCACCTACAAATAGAATGTAGGGTTTGTTGGAATGCACAAAACGGCCCACATGGGGCTTTTCTATGGCCCACAAATCTGATATCCATTATGATTTGATATCTGATTCATTTGAAAAAAATTTACAATACTTGTAACGGTATAATTTTAGTTCTACAAATCAGATATTCGATTTGTGTACAGATAGACCTAAGGGTTAATGGTA
>VDFB02271358.1:137094146-137151518 GCA_007258455.2 Sequoia sempervirens | reverse complement strand
TTAGAATTTGTTGAAGAAGTTATGTTATTTGCAATGGAAGAGAGGTTACCATTATCAACTATATCAAAAAATTTAATTAGATTATTGAAGCCCTATCATAACAAATTCAAAATCATTCTCTAGGGTTACTTCCCCGAAGTTTTAAAACTTTATTTTTCTTTCTTCCTTTGCTAGAGAAATCCTTGCTCTATTTTCATCAATAATCAGAGCTTGAGCATTCTTCTTAAATCCAAGAACCAAGGAAAGGGGTTGGAACCTTCTTGGTATTAAAGCATTTGGAGGAGAAATGTCAAAATATGATGGAAAGACAACAACATTAGCATCCATCAAAGGTTTAGAAGACTCACAATTTGAGGTATCAACCTCTCTGAACTAAACAATAATTGTAGAGGATTTAGAAACACTTTTTGTAGAGTCATTGTGGTTGGAAATGGAAAGAGAGGGCAGATAAATGGGAGGAGGAATTGGGGCAACACGAGAAGAAGCAATAGCCGGTGAAGGGGGGCATCTAGGTTAGGAATACTATTAGGGTTTTTAGACATATGGCCTTTAGGAAAATATTTATGGTTATGATGAAGGGAACCAACATTCCTTTTAATAATGGGGTAGTTATACCTTAGATGTCCTTCTTTCTTAGATAGAAAATGGGCATTCAAGCAACCTAAAATTTCAATACCAAATATTAGGCACTTGCTTCCATGTGCATCAAGGTTGCATTTGTATGTTCAACCTTAAGAAACTTACCAAAATGTGAGACCAATTATGGAAAAAAATTCCATAGTTGGGGTGGGACATTTTTAATTGTCACTCACCTAGGGTATGAAAGAGCTAGAAATTCTTCAAAGATTAATTTTGGTGACCATGTAATGAACCTAACTACTACATCTCCAATAGTTCATAAATGTTTATCAACCACTTTGTACTGCATTTCAAGATCTTTAAAAATTATCAAGAACAAACCCTTCTAAATCAAATGACCAAAAAGAGGTTTGAATTCCTAATCTTTTAAACCAAATATTATTAAACCAATGGTCCAAATATTTTCTTGCAGGTATTTTATCCTTATTAACCACAACCAAAAAAATTGCAATGTTCTTTAATTTAACTTCTTCCTTTTTAATGGCAAGAACCGTATCAGGGTATGGAGAAATAACTTTCTTAGATAGTGCTTACTGTGGATTCCAAGAACCGGTCCTTCTTCATTTTTGGCTCCATTGTTGAGGGCAAGAAATTTTGTAGTGGCATGCCCTACCATTGCCTCTCTAAAAGATTTATTTTCAGGTTTTTTTCTAGATTTGTGATTATTAAATTCATTATCATCCGGGGGTTTTCCACCACCCTCCATTAATGCCCATGGTAGTTAGAAACAAAGGAGAATAACTACCAAGTCTTGAGAGATAACCAAGGCACATTTAGATTATACAAGGAAAATAATTGAATTCTCACACAAAAACATATTAAATTCTTAACCAAGCAAGAACCCTTAGCCAGCAATAAACCCTAACCAGACCTGATGATGCATACAAGAGGACTAGGAGAGTACTAACATGTGTGGGGCGTCGCCTACACTAAATGATCAAGGGGCCGAAGTCAACTCCTACACATCCACCATTGCCTCTTCTCAACTTATAAATAATTGATAATTGTTCATATTTGAATTCTAATCCATCGAGTTTCATTCATTTTGAGAATGATATAGTTTGTTTATGATATGTTAAAAGGTCGATTAGTTCATAGATTTGGTCCACATGGATTTTAAAGTATATGCAGTTATGTCCTTATTTTAAAGCACTAATTCACATATACTATGGGGTCTTTCACTCTTTTGGTGAAATTGTTTATACATATCCAAACTTAATTTGAATTTTCTTAATTTCATGTAATTTGAGACCTGAGTGTGTAAATTTTATGCTTTGTCATGATTGTAAATTTTGTGTCCTACTTATGTTTATTTTTTTATTTTTGTTGAGGCCCTTAGTGTTATTACAATCATGGTGCTGTATATTTCACCTAGACCCAACATTGTTGTTTCTAAGTTTGCATGGTCAACATGTCTATCCCCATTTTTTGTTTGGTTTTGTTTTTCCATTGAAGACTATGCTCAAAACCCTAGGGATATTTGAATCTACATAGGTGGAAAATGAGCTTTACCTTATATATATCTATTAAAATATGAACTTTATTTAATCACAAAGAGTCATGTCTCATGTAAGAGATGGACTTGTCCATAAATCTATTTAAGGTCTTTGGATTCATATTTTTTACAATAGAGAAAATTTATTCGAGCTCTCCAATTTTAATAGTTGGTATCAGAGCCAAATTGTAGCATTGATTGCAAAAATTGCGGTAGAATCTTAAGGAAAAAATCAAAGATTTTTTTTTGATGGCAAAGATCATTGAAGAAGATATTTTATTTCAAAGATCATTGAAGAAGATTTTTTATCACAAAGATCATTGAATAATCTTTTTTATCACAAAAATCATTGTAGAAGCTTTTTGATCACAAAGGTCATTGCAAAAGTTTTTTTTATTGTAGAGATCATTAAAAATGGAAAATAATTTATTGAGTACGGGTATGTGCAGGATCATCATGGAAAAAATAGGCCTTTAAGTGGCAAAAAATTCAGAAAAATCAGAGTTAGGCAACTTGATGTAAAAATTTCAATAAGTTATCTATATTATTTTAAAAATATGTAAGAATAGAATCTATAGAAAATTGAATTTAGTTTCTAAACTACTAGGTTTATTTTAAAAAAATAAAAAATCTATTTAGGTGAAAATTTAGAATTTCAATCACTAGCACTTAAATTTCGGGGAAAAAAATAAGAAGTAGATTATACGACCACCCAACAATAAAATGATAATATTTGTTTTATAAGATTTTAGATATAAGTAGAGGATTCCCCAAATGAAGTGCATACTTTTTTGTAATTTTTTCTAAGTAAATAATTAATTATGATTTTTTTTATTACAACTTTTAAAATATATAAACTAAAATGTTTGCATTAACTTTCAAAAAATTTCATGAAATTCAATTTTTCTTTTTTTAATCCTATAGTATGCAAAACATAGAATGTGCATGTTTTAGATTTAAAAATGTGATCTTGTTTGAAAGCTATAGATGTTTTAGATCAACTTATCAATAAGGACTTTAGTATAATTCAAATAGAAAATAAATAATAATTATTTATTAAATTCAAAGTAAAGCATAATTTGCTAGTATTGGCATGGTGTGATGGTTTATAGGTGGCATTTTGTTCTTGCCACTAAGGTTCAAACCCCGTTGGGGTGGGATTGTTGAATGGTTGTATCCGGTTCATAGCTCTGGTCAAAAGTGTTTACCCCTTGAATTAAAAAAAAAAAGTAAAGCATAATTTATATTAGTGGGAAGCTGAGAATTTCCTTTTAAAACCCTTTTTGTTTCATCAATTTTGGGTAAAAAAAAGTTGTCAGCCTCATACCCATCATATCGCCACTTTTTGGCCCATCATATTGCCATTTTTTTGCCCATCATGATCCTGCACATACCCGTACCATATCTATTAAGTTGATTGGTATTGAGAATTATGGAGAGTGGCATCATCAAATGAAAAATATTTTTCTTTTGTGATACCTCACCTCTCTTGTTTAAAATGAAACTATAACAAGACATCCCATAGATGTTCATCTACAAGATGAATTTGATAATAAATCATGCCAAGCACTAGCCTTAACAAAATTTTCTATTGGTGGTACATTAATAGAAAGTATGTTGAATGAAAGCATATAAAAAGAAGCTTTGGATGCAATCACTACAATCTTTGAGCTCAAGAATGATGTGAGAAAACACATGATCCAAACTCAGTTATATAATCTAAGAATGGATGGATCTATAACTGGCCATCTATCAAAATTCAAGAGTATTTTAAATCAACTAATTAATGTAGTGAGACTATAACTAATAAAGATAGTGTATACACCTAAAAACAGTCATCATATTCAATTAATTAAATACAAACTATTTGATTAATACTTCAACTACAGATAAGTAAGGTCTTACTTTATTTATATTGTTCACTTTCCTTTTAATTCTCCTAATTCACATTCTTCTAAATCAAATAAACAAAAAACCCCTAAACGTGTTTATTTAATTAATCTTCCCTAATCCTGATTAAGAATTAGAGCACATTTCTACAACTTTTTGTATGCCACCTCATAAAGGTCACATGAAAATAAATAAGCCTAATTATTAATTAGAATTATCCTCACAAACTTCCACCAATGAGAAAAGGAACATGGCTTTATTCCCCCACACTTCCAACAAATTTGGATCACATGGGTTTTTGTTTCACACACTTGGAATCCCATACAATTGGCATGCTTCCAATTGGTCAAGGGATTTTCTTCACACACATGGCATGTTATCCTTGGTCAAGGGGACAACATCTTGATTCCTTTCATCTCCACTGTCTATCTTTTCTCCTTCAAATCTAGACTGTTGATGGGTGCCACCTCACAAAATGCTTGAGAAACCCTATAAATACACCCTCTTGCCTTAGCATTTATCATCCACCTTTTGAGCAATGTTAGAATGCTATTTTTAGATACAAATTGGAAGTGTTATAATGCCATTTTTCATTCACACTTTGAGTATTGTTACCATGTAGGTTTTTCGTAGGAGCTTGGAGCTTTCATGGAGTCTTATACTTAGTTTCCATATCATGTGTTACTTTGCATTCTCATCTTAGATTAATTAATTGCTTCATAGTTATTTTTCAGCATCCTCATTGTATCATAGTTACATTTTAGGTTAGTTTGTTTTATGTTTGCATTTGAGCATATGCATAATCATGGATAGTTCAATATAGTTTCATATCATCTCACTCATCTCCACTTGTTCATCTATCATCAACATCATGCTTCATTTATCATTGCATCCATTATCCTTTCCATCATTTTTTTTCATTTAGAAGCATACCACTAATCATTCTAGCACACATTTTCACATAGAAATCATCTTAGCTTGCATATTAAGCATAAAATCTCATTTTCTAGGTAGTCGTTTTAAAAACCTTTGTGCCCATAGAAATATGAGGGCCAAATAGTTTAATAAATACCTAGAAAAAGAGGACAATGATACGTATTTGAAAGATTTGATTGTATTATGAATAGAGCAGTTTTACTTGCTTCAAACTTTGAATGTAAACCATCTCATTAAGGTTTGTGTTGACATTAGAATCCTCTCCACATTCAACACACGCATAGATAGTATTTCCATAACTCTTAATAGTCTACCAAAATTTCTTAAGAATTTCAAGACTACACTCACATTAAGTGGAAAATTGGAAATCATAAAATTCAATGATCTAGAGGGCATATTATTGCAACATGAGGAAATTTTTAATAGGGATAATAAAGTTGAATAAAAAAATGACTTTAACTCTAAGTTCAAAGGCAAGAAGCCTCAATGGAAAGTAAATGCTAATATGGATAAAAATGGACAAAGGAAAGAGAGGTTTTTCTATTATTGTAATCATCTTGGTCATTTTGAAGAGAAATGTTTTAAAAAGAAGAAAGAAAATAATAAAAAAAAGGAAGTATGAGGGATGATGTGGATATTGAAGATGATGAAAGCCATGGACTATTTTAGAAGATGCCTCTAAATATATTGAAAATGATGATGTTTGGATTATTGATTTAGATGTTATTTTCCACATGACTATTGAACACTTGGAATACTAAGAGGGGGGGTGTGAATCAGTATTCTATTAAACCATCAAATTATTAACCATCCAATTACCAAAGTATACTTAATAGTTATAAGAAATGAAATCATGAACAACCCATAACACACATAACACATGAACACCAATATTTTTATGTGGAAAACTCAAAATGGGAAAAACCACAATGAGGATTAGCTCACAATATGTTATAAATGATTATAAGATATTATAGAAAGGTTCACTACCAAGTGGATTCACTGTCCAAGTGAACTCACTATTCACAGAGAAAAGAAAGATCAAGCCACAACCAAGATTTGAACTAATACAAAGTGCATCTAACATATGTTGAATTCAATTCATTTGAGGTTCAAAATACTAAATTAATACACTTTATCCAACTCAGATTACAAATATATGCTCTACTTTACATTCGCACACCTTTTCTAAACATCCACAACTTATTCACTTAACTTTGCAAAATTTTGCATCACTAATTGTATTAAGATCATGTACACATATATATTCGATATCTACAAACTCAAAAAATATTTTATACATACCAAACTCCATTGCAAACATCAATTAGGTCAGCTTAATTAGATGTGGCCCTACAATGTATATCAAACGTGCCTTGTCGACACCTAATTCAAATCAAAATACCTTTGTGCCTAAAAACACGTAATATAGGTTGGAATGGATCTATAATAGCTCCCTCTTCCATTCACATCGCATATTTAATCTCCACAATTCTTTACATACATTAGGTCAGCTAGGCATAGGACCTAAAAGTATGTCGATCTTCTATTAATTGCAACTTTTGAACCACTTATTCAAATAAAGTTAAATTTAAAATTAAGATGCTACTAATCTCCATGAACAACATACTAGAATTGCAGAAGTAAATCTATATGGGAGAACAAATGAGGATCAAATTATCAGAGTGCTCTGTGTACTAAATCTATTGGTGTAGAAACTTAGCAAAAGTACTTAACTATTTTGGTGTGTGGATGAAACTCTCTTGTAAAATAAATCTTCTACAATCATCCTTCATACTATTTTGACATCCATCATGTGGTTTTGACATTAATGACAACTCATTAATTACAACCTTCTTCATTCTTTCAACAATCTCCCCCTTTGTCATTGATGGCACCATGTGCCAAAACAAAACTTCTTTCCTCAAACATCTCTCCCCCAACTATCTCTCCAAACATCTCCCCCCCTTTGACATCAAGGGAAAAGGGTGCTCCCCCTCAAACATATATACAAATTGAACTGAATGTACTAGATCCCCCTTAAGGAGTTAACCAAAAACTCCTAATACATTTGTATATGTACAAAAGAATCTGTAAACATGAAAAACTTAAAAAAATGTATAGAGATAGAAATGGTCAACATGAATATGATGACACTTTAAGCTTCTGAAGAATAGCTTGCCAAGTATATTTTCCTTCTTCCTAGCTCTTCTTCATTGTTGCAAGCATTAGAGACTTAAGTTCCAACAATTTTTCCTCTTCTTAGATTCCATAGTACCAGGAATAAGATTTAAATTTGAGATTTTGTTAGTGCTAGAAAGGGCACTTGAGATAGGTATGTGCTTTGTTTTTACCAAGTCCCTTAGCTTCCCAAGCTTCTTGATAATATATTCCTTTTGGCTCTACAAAGTGAATAATTTTTCATGCAAGTCCACTATAATAGTCTAGGTCTGATCATTTCTATCTAGTTTCAGATTATAGTCACTTGATGCATTATTTATCTGAGACTCAATTGATTCCATTTCATCTTTTATTCCTTGTCTGACATCTAACCACTTCATCCAAAACAAAAAGAAAAACATTTTTTCCTCTTCCTTGTAGGCTTGTACTTCCTTCAAACATTCTTCAACATTAGTATATGTGCATATGCACATTTCTCTATGATATCCATCGGCTTCTTCTTTGTAAGCCTTGTCTCAACCTTTGTTTCTACTTCTTTCAATGTAGAGGCATATTTCTTAAAGGAATCAATTAGTAATTTGTAATTTTTCATAGCAGACAAAGATGTATCAAAATTAGTTCTTGGTGTGATCTCCTATAATTCCTTTACAACTTCATCCATCAGTTCACTACTATTTTAATATGTTTCAATTATTTATATTCTTGTTGGTGTGTGAAACAAATCACCTAGCTACAACTTGTGAATGAGAGATATATTATTTAGATCTACATTGCCCTGCTCCATGGGCAACTGCAATAATTGAGAAGAGACAACTGGTTGGAACCTTAAATATTTAGATAATAGGCTTTATAAAGGATTACCGAAGGAGAATTTACCAGAGAGCTTAGGTAAATCCTCAGACTTCTTTGCTTCTTCATTCTTTTTGGTATCAGGATCTTCTTCTTCCTCCGTCTTTTCTCTTCTTCACCATAGGTTTTGTCTTTGTCTTTTTATTCATCTTTCTCTTCACTTACTTCATCCTTATTTGCTTCACCTTCCTTCTCATAATCATTCTCTCTTTCATGATTCTCTTCATTCTCATACCTTTTCTCATTGAATGTATCATGCTTTTCACCTTCATTGGTGTTCTGTTTTGTATCTACCGGAGGAGCAGATGTCTCTAGGTTTCCTTGATCTGCAGTAACCCTTGACACTGAATAAATAGGAGTGTCATCCTTTGTGGTTTGCTCTCTATTCATACCTTCTCCTTTAGCAACATTCTCATCTTCAACATTTCCTTGCATTGGTTCATCTATATCTGTAGGAGTATTATCTATATTTTCTTATGTACCAACTTAACTCCAATGTTTTCATTTATTGGATCTTGTTCTTTCTTGGTAGAGGCAATGTGAATCATGTCAATACTTTTGAGCCATATCAGTAATCTTTTCCTTTATTTTATTGTGCATTTTCTCAAAATTATTTTTTTCTCTTCCCATTAGAATTGTGACCCTTTGTTTTGTTTTGAATTCTTTGCTAAAGACTTGGGCTAATGTGTCTTTGTCAGCATCAGATAAGGAGAATCCAATTTTCTCCACAACATTTGATTTAAGCTTCTCTTCCTTTTCTATGGCATCTTTTCTCTTCTCCATTAAGATGTTCCACACATCATCTGGAATCTTCTTCTTGATGTTCTCCATTTTTTCTTCAATAATCACAATGTATTTGATGTTTTCCTCTATTATGGTGGCTCTATCTACCTCATTTACATTTTTTTACAAGGCTGTTGTTTCATCCAACATTTCATGATGCAAAATACCTTTGAACAATGAGTCCAAATTCATTTTATTGTGAGGTCTCTTTGGAGTTGTCTTATTTTTCTTCTTCTTTTTCTTCTCTAGTTCCATTGTTTCTAATTTATTTTTCTCCTTTTCCTTCATCTACTTATTCATATGTATCACAAAGGCTTGTATTTTCTTCTCAATCTCCTCTTGATTTGAGGTATCAACAATATCAATTCTCTATTTCTTTGTATCTATTCTTCTCAAAATCAATGGAGGGCCTTCATCCTCTTCCTCTTCTTCAAATAACACACCCATGTTCTTTTCTCTTATAGATTTTTCTTTTCTCCTTTTTGATGTAGTGGCAATAGAGGGGATTGATAGAGTAGTTTTCTTTCTCTTCTCAAACCTTGTGGCCTCCTTCACCTGATGTTATTTTGTTACCAAAGTAATGGTCTTTGTTCTCTTGTAGAAATTGATCTAGAGGGTTGTTGAATACTACAGGGAATGGTGGCAATAGTTCTTCTAGATGTTTGAGGTCTGATGAACCCACTTGTTGTGCTTGCTTCTCCCTCTACTCTTGCTATAGTCTTCTATATTTGTTCTTCTATGAATCCCTTGTCCTTGAAATAGTCATTCACCATATTTTTCACCTTCTTCTTTATCTCAGATTTTTTCAACTCCATATGTACTTCTATGGATTTATCTTCATATGTTCCATGTCTTTCTTGTGTAGAGTCCTTAGGAATTTTCAATAGTATGTTAACATAACCATTTACTTCATTTCCACTGGTCTCATATCCAAGTGGTAGAATCCAGACAGTTTTATGTTCTACAACCTCAATAATGCATTCATCTATTGTGACCAGAAATGTGATATCCTTCTCATATTTGTCCACCATAGACATAGGGATCCTCTCCTTTTCATGCACCCTCTTCTGAAATACTACAAATCATGCAGTAAGTGCTCCATCTTGAGCTTTCATATCACCAATGTTGTGTAGATGTTCCAAAATTTGATGGGAAATTGGTCTTCTTTTATCCCATATGACATTACTTCTTCCTGGAAGCTCCCTTAGAAAGTGAAATAGTAAAAAAACTACTAAAAAATGAAAATTGAGGGGGTATTTATTCTCTTTAGTTTACTTCAAGTTTTCAAAGAGTTGTTAGAGAAACTAACACAAATCATAACCCTTTCCCTTTTCCACCATTTAATAGGCTACATGAATTGTTGTAGCTAACACATAATTACCTCTGTTGTTGTACAGTATATCTTGTATCCTATGACCATAACTACATACCTTACTGGAGGATTCCAGATAGTGTTCACAGTGAGATCTCTTTGATCAAATGTAGTTCTAGTTAACTCCATTAACACCTCCTTGTTCTTCACAAATTTTAATATCAGTACAGGTCTGGTGGCACAAAGTCCAGTAACTTCCCTGATAACTTCCTTAGATATCAAACTAGGGATGTCAATCCATATGAATTTTTCATGTAATCTACTTAATGACATTCTCACATACTTAGTTTCATCATCATAAATGAAGCATAGGAACCATTTCTAGACATCTAGTTTCTTCTTCACTAGGTTTTCATTCTTAGGTTTGATTTTGTAATCATCTTCAATCAATTGGTCTACCCATAGGTCTGTGAATCTTGTGTGGTTATACTCTTCCATTTTCTCAGGGATGTATGCCCTAGTGTCTTCTGTAGGAAAAGCTCTATATGGAATACTAAAAAAA
Source organism: Sequoia sempervirens (assembly GCA_007258455.2). Lineage (NCBI taxonomy): Eukaryota > Viridiplantae > Streptophyta > Pinopsida > Cupressales > Cupressaceae > Sequoia > Sequoia sempervirens. Next base: position 137,140,871 of record VDFB02271358.1, on the reverse strand, counting down.
ATCTCTAAGCAAGTCATTCTCAAATATTTTCATGCAAAATTTCTTGAATTTTGGTTGGGGTTTATCAATCACATTTACTACTATAGGTGTATCCATTCTATTGAATTCAAATGCTTTGGAAAGAAAACTCTATTTTAGCTTTAGACAATGGTAAATATCTTTTTCTTGCTCAACTAGAACTAGGGTTTGGGTGCTCTACTTCACAAATCACCTTTGAACTCTTGAATTCACTTTAATTCGCTCTACTCACTCAAAATGCATAAAAGTGAATGAAATAGACAAAGAGTAGGTATATAACCCTTTGATTCTGTCCTAATTCATACTCAATTATGCCAAACAATAAAGCTGGTAAAACCCTTCTCTATGCAACAGTAAACCCTAAATTGCTTTGCAAATATCTATACTTACATATTTTCTTCCACAGTCTTCTCCAAAAGATCCAAATTGTCCATTTACATCACATATCTTTGTGCCAAGCCATGTCATCTCATATCGGTAGGGGGTTATTTGATTATTTTTTATTGCTCCCACTAAGCCAATGCCTAGGCTCAATTCCCAAAGGAATTATCTTCACTAGAGGGTGGTATAGATCCATTTGTAGTATCTGATTCTTCCTTGTTCTTATGATCCTCTTTCTTTATCTAGATATTTTCCATTTCCTTATTTACTTCAACTAGATAAATCTTTTTAACTAGTTCATTTCTCTTTACTAGATTATCCTTCCTTATATTTCTACTTCTACAAAATCTAGCATTATGTCTAGGTCTATTCTAGTTGTTGCATATGACATTTATCTGAGCATTACTCCTTCCATTCATTTTGGATATGCATTGATTAGCCTTGTGTCCAAATCCATAGTATGTATAGTAGTAACCATTGAAATATTGAATCATTCTACCATTTTTGCATGCCTTCGTCATTTGAATTCTACATTCATTTTCTCTATGCCTAAACAAGTCTTGCATATAAAGAATTGACCAGTAAAAGATGGAACATTATTGATAGGGATAGGGTTGGATTGAGTCAATCACTGGCTCAGTGCTCTGGGTCTCCAATAGATAACTCCCTTGTGTTTCTCTCCACCACTCAACCTATAGGTCCTAAAGGTTATTAGGCACCCCTAGTCCCTTGCCAACCCTACTATCAATTCCAGTTTGCTACTACCAAGCAGTTCTTGGTGCTTTCCCTCTCTTATTCTTCCTAGCCTTTAATCCTTCTAAAGACTAATTTACCTCCATTTGCTCCCTAACTTGTTTGCAGGGGTGTGCATAGGTTTTCATAGCTTCAAAATAGTCTAGGAAAGGTTCTTGACCAAGCATAGATCTCCTTCAATCACTGCCACCATACCCTAGGTTAGGGTTTTAGGAGGGCTAGTAGCCCATGAGCCCCCATTAGGTCTCTTAGCCTAGGGTTTTAGGTTATTACTCCTCCTTGCTCAATGAACACCATAACCTCAAAGAAAGAACCCTGGCTCAATTTTGGAGCACTTCAAGATTTTTGTGGTTTTAGACCTTCTCAGGCCGTACACAGGGCTAACATTGATTTTGAGAAATTTAGGGCTTTTTAAGCCTTTACTTGGTCTATTTGTTTCTTCCTACCACCATTTGATCTAACAAGGACTGCACCCTTCCTTCCAACCTTCTTGGGACCTCCTACAACCATATACACCCTAAAATGTTAAAGATTTGCCACCCCTACCACGTTAGGGCTTTGCCATTTACTATCTTCCCAAGCCGGGTATCAGCAACTCGCCTAGGGTAAGACTTTGGCCATGGTGCTACACCTCCTACAGACTCCTACAACTATTGTATATACAATGATGGAGTTTAGCCACCTTCCCATTGTTCCCATACTTCTTGGTATGGTGGAAGTGCAGGCTAAAACTCCATTTTTAACCCTATTACTAGTCAAAACAACAATAAGAAATAACACACTATTTACAAGATTGATGAAAGCGATGAGAAAAAAATCTAATGTGCCAAAAAAAATGCTTTAAAAGGTTCCTCTACATGCTATCAAACTACCAAAACACCTTGTTCAATACATCTATCAGCTGTTCCAAGAACAAGAATAGGAAAAAACTAGAAATAAAAAAAAACACTATTTTCTTATTAATCACATGCAACTGCCAACGCTCAAAATCATCCAACTTCTTCAAAAGGTCAATATATCTCTTTTACAATGCATTGGAAATGGTTAGGTTTCCTTCTCCAATCCTAAGAGCGGCCAAAACTTGTTTTTGTAAAACACAGTGTGTTTTGCAACGTTTGCCTAAAGCTTAGGGAACAACCACAAAAAGGATTCCAAGCTTATTCAACTTCTCACCTAAGAAACAAAATGTCCTCAATCACAATCTATATGGTGTTAAAGACCTTACACAACAAAATAAAATTGATTTTAAAAATAAGACTTCAAAATATGCTTGCACTTTGGCAGGTGCTCCTACACCAATTATGATACATTTTGCTTCCAAATTTCATTGCTATATGTCAAAATTTATTATAAGAATAACAAATACCATTGAAAGATGGGTACCTTTGAGAATTTGGTTATTTGACCGGGGCTCTTCTAGTGTTGTTTCTTTGATTTTGAATCTTTCCATTGTTCTTCTTGTCTTCAGTCTTCTCTAGTTCATTGGCCTTCTTTGCATTAGGTGAACTTGATCTACTTTTGAGATTTCTCCTTTCTCAAGTCTAAACCACCTCTGTCTTTAGATGCTTTCTAACCCACAATCAACTCATCAAGCACTGTAGAAATTTTCCTGAATTTATCTTCATGAATTATTGATTTCTCTAGACCTAGTCTCAGATATACCACTTGTTGTTCAAGCCTTGTGCATTCATTAGTTTTTCTCTTTGCCATTTAATTCAAACATTTCTCAATTTTTTTTTATTTTCTTCCACTTACACTTTGAGTTCGATGATCTTATTTGCTTGTTTCAATTGTTCATTGAACTCTTTACTTTCTCTGAACTTCTTGATTTGCTCTCTCAAATTTTTGATGCAACCATTTTCTTTAATGTTTTCCTTCAGATCTCTATTTTAATCTTCAATCTTGTCAAGATCTTCAAGAGAACCTTTGAGTTCTCCATCTTTGTCAATCATGAAATATTCTTCTATGTATCCAATAGAATGAATCACCTATGGAGAAATAGGAAATTTTCTATCAATCATGTGTTCAATCTACAAGATCTTCCCAAAGCGGTCAAGCTTCTTCCTAGGAATTGATCTCTAATACCATAATTTACCAAGATCACTAAGGAATTCTTGTTTGTGCATGAAATTTATGAAGATTCTTATGAAAAATTGAAAGCATGGATCAAGACACATGATGGTTTTTCTCACCCTACAATAGGTTTGGTCACTTTCCCATTAAAAGTTGGACCAAAGTAATTATATGTCTCATTCTCCATCATCCCATCATCAGACCACTTCTATGTGAAGTTAGGCTACCCATGGCTACACTCCATGGATGTCGTCCCATTGGTTATTCATAAATGCTTGAAATTTCCATTTGATAAACAAATTTTTACAGTGCATCATAGTGGGTTTAATCATTTGTCATCCCATTGGAACTTTTCATTGGATTTCTTTTGTCCTAAACCCATGAAACCTATTAAGCTTGTTATCAATAGGAGTGCACCCAAATGTGAAAGAAATGATGCTTTGCAATCCTGTGTAACATGGGAAAACTTTTAGGTTGTGGGTACCTTATGTTGAAAGTTAACCTTCGGATTATAGGTTGGCTTCCTTTATGATTTTCTAATGATTGACTATAATTTTTAAGGAAAATGGAAGAAAGCTTGAATTGAATGCATAAATGGAATTTAAAATGGAAAGTGATACACCTAAATGATAACTATTATGCAAGTTGTTTCACAACTAATACTTTAAGAAATTTTTTGACAGTTCAATTTGAGCACCTTAATCACATTAATATTTCACAAAAAGGTTTGTTTAATCTTTCTTTATGAAGGAAAAATGAGTTTCACAACCTAAGAGAAGAGATAAACTTAACACAATCTATGACTTGTAAAGAAATTTCTTTTGTGTACATGCATCCAAGAAATGAGACAAAAATTTAAAGGTTTCAAATTTAAAACACATTAAATTTGCATCAATCATTTAGAAGAAACAAAATACCAAAAATTGAAGAGACAAACATTGAATTCAAATGAATATTCTGAAGGAACTTTTGCAAATAACAATACTAAGTAACTCGTAAAGCTGTTGTATTTAATACTATGAAAAATATGAGTTACAAAATCAATCTCTTCTTTGTAGAAATGCAAAGGAAAAACTATCAAGAATTGAGGAAAAAAGACTAACTATATACAATAAAGGGCTTCAAAAGTCTAAAAGGAGATAACTGAAGTCAAAATATCTAAATTGCAAAGTTGATGTAAAACTATAGTTATGTCTCACCATTTGCTCCATTTTTTCTTTGCATGATTTTGGGAAAAAGGGACTATTCGATTAAAAAATAAAGATAATCAATATGATTATTTTAATATTTATCATGTGAGCTCTCATTTTTTTTTTTACATTGCATGGTAAATGTTAAGGTAATAAAATATTACCTTTAATATTTAGTTACATATTTTGTCTTATTTAAAATCATGCAAAATATACAAGCTAAGTGTTTTTCACTTTAAAATTAAATGATAATATTGAGACTTAACTCTCAACTCCACCAATATGCATGATGAATCATCTTTGGTCATGCAAGTTTGAAAAACATGCAAAAAAGATTGAGCAAACTGAGTCATTAAGTGCCCAAAACTCCCCTTGAGTGATAGTCAACCCATGTGGGACCTAAAAACTAATGTAGAATTGCCCTTTGAGCCTTAAAATCCTCCTAAAAAGGTGGATTTGTCTTTTTCCTTAGAAGTGGTGAATTTTTTTCAAAAAATACGAACTCGGTTAGTGAGAAATTTAAAGGTTTTTTTCTCATTGATTTATAATTTATATCCAAAAATCAGAAAAAACCGTATCATAGTTTTCGAGATATGTTTGAAACACACAACCACTATTCGTTGCATGTTTTGAATCTGAAAAGGTAGCATGCTAGGCTCAACCCTTGTGGGAGCCCATTTTATACCACATGCTAAAATGTCGAACATGATGAACTAGCCATGAAACATGTACATGTACCTAATAAAAATTTGAATGTTTGGTTTTCTTATCTGATTTGCTCAAATGTCAAAAAGTTTTCTCACCCCAGTTTAATAACTGCCTGATAAAACTTTACTAATTTAACTGGTAGCTAAAAATTAGTAACAAAGCCTCATGAAGAATTCTTTTTTAAATCTTATCAAAAGTTCAAAGAAAAGTGCATAGCATAATTATCTCTTAGTAATATTCTTGAGTCCATGAATGTTCCACCTTCCTAACCTATCATTAATGAACCTATGATTGAACCAAAGTCCCTTCGAAGTAACCAAGAAAAATTCACCACAATTCCTCCACTCATTTCCTACAAAAGACCAAGAGATAAGCATACAACTCCTTTGGTGCCTCCTAAAATAAAACAAGTTTATAAACCTAAAGAAAAATTGGTTGAACAACCCTCAGTGGTTCCTTCTGTTCCTCCTTTAGAAGAATAAAAGAAACCATTGGTTGATAAACCTACTCTTACACCACCACAACTTGAAAACCGTGCAAGAAGAAAACAAAATGATAAAGATCATAGGAATACATGTTGTGTTGTTTCTCATCAATTAGAAGAAAAGAACAAACCAACAAACCAAGATTAAATCCTAACTCAAACAAAGCATGATAATTCTCCACCTTCACCATGATAATTCTCCACCTTCGCCACAACAAAATCATGAACCTACAATGGAAATTGTCATTAGATCTACTATTGTGATTAATTTGGATGATGATGATGAGATTATTAAAATTGATGAGGAAGTGCATAATGAGTTGAATTTGTTATTTTACTCTTAAATAAACTTAGATGGGGTCAACCATGATGATCCTCCCAACAAGAGTGAATCACCACATGTTAAACTTGGTGATTGTCCTAGTATGACACTTTTTGTTGCCCCTTTGGCTAGTTATCCACCTTCTATATACAATGAGCAAGATTGGAATGTGGATGAATTGCTTTAGGTTGGCTCACATGTGACACACTAATCTTTTCTTTGTGTTCTTTTCATGGTCTTTATGATTGCATGCGTGTAATGTGATCCCCCGTAATGTGATGCTTTGTTGGAATCAAACAACACTAAGAGGGGGGGTGAATCAGTGTTGTGCAATTTTTAACTTGATTAATTTGATCCTTAAAGTGTTGATAACATTCAACCAAAAAAAAATGTATGCACATAAGACAAGTAATCACAACACCATAACACAAGGATTTTTATGTGGAAACCCTATTAGGGGAAAAAACACAGTGGAGGTCAATCCATAATATGTTCTGAGTATTCTCAAAACAAAAGTTTACAAAATGGGAATGCACTTGCATTTAGGTGCATTGCCTAGAGCTCACTGCTCAAAAAATGAAATGCTTACTACCTTACAAAATTTTGGAATACTTCCAAAGATTTGAATTGAGAAAGTAGCATCTACAAATACTTGATTATAGTTTCGGTTAGGCTCAACAATTAGATTCAAGACCTTCTGATGGATTATGCTCTTCTACTCTATTTTGCATCAACTCGCAACAAAAATCCTTAATGCACAAGTGAAACTATGCATAATTGTTCTATTGACCTTCTAACATTTGCAACATAATCAACTCACATCGAACACACACCAAAATGATACAATCAATCACTTATATATATCCGCTACAAGGGATTTAATCGCTTCATGTTGGCTGCAACAAAATAAGAAATATTCACAAACTGTTAGCTCAAATAATCTATAATATTCAATGTACATCTACAAGAGTCGACCACAACATAGTGAGGACCCAAATTAAGATGATTCAACACAAAAATACTTAAATAGTAACTCCTCAAATATCTGCGACACACTATATTCACCAAGTCAGCCTTCACACACTAATGAACAAAAAATTAGTCAACCAAACCTTCTAACTTACACCCAAATCGGTACGAGGCACCAATATTTGTAGATAACACAGATTATGCATCAAACAATATTCGTTGAGATCCACAACACAAAATAATAACATAAAATCTACATATGAATTGAAGAAAACAAATCTACCAGATGCTCTATTCTAGCTTAACAGATAATCACTGATCTTCAATCTGCCTATCGGTATGAGTAAATTACAACGTGCAGATTCACTAGATGATGAGGTTTACCATCAATGACAACAATAGAAAAAAAATTTAGTGTCTCTTGCCAACAATGTCCCCCTTTGGCATTCATGGCAACAGTGAAAAATGACTAAGTGTCAGATCAATACCAACACAAATACACTGCCAACCAAAACTCCAAAAAGATCTTCAAAACTACAACTCCCCCTTAAATGAGCATACATTTTTCACTGTTCTATTATCCCCCTTTGAAATCAATGGAAAAGATAGGGAATTTGCATACAAAACAAACAAAAACTTTAGACTGCATATGTACAACAATTTACACAAACTTGAAAATGTCGACAAAATTTGTCTTCAATAGGTTTAGGCTTGAGTCCCAACACTTATTAAGGCTTTCTAGAATAGTTATGTGACCACAGAGTAAATAGGATTGCATCTCAGCTGATTCAAGGTTCACAAGATCAGTAACTGCCAAAGCATCTTGTGCTTCCTTCAAATCACTCAACATAGTTTCCATCTTTGGACCAATTAGGCCTCTAAGTTCACAAGCTCTTTCCACAACTCTGTCATTGTCATGCTTCAAACTCTTTATCCTGTCAAGTATGGCTATAACTTGAACTTCATGCTATCCAATAGAAACAGTTAAAGGATCAAAAGCATCAGAAATGTAGCTAACTCTTTCTCATGATCCTTAACCTTCTTCTCATTATCCTCAATGAGTTTAGAAAAATACAAACATGACTTATAGATTTTTCCACCTTTAGATAGAGCACTATGAAAATTCTTCACACAAGTAGCTAACAAAGATTTATCATTAGCTATCATACCTTTCAAAATGCTAAACCTTTTTTCATCAAACTCCTTGTGTACCTTGACCAAAGCTAACCTCTCAAGTGACTCAAAATGAGTACTTACCGAATTTATAAGCTTCTTCAGCTCACCGGAGGAAGAACCAAATTGATCCCTAATATGAGTAGGCATGATCTTCTCCAGAATACCAAATGCAAGATTCAATAATTCACTATCCTCAATGTGGGATTTCAAAATTTCTTCCCTAGCCTTACCTTGTGCAAATGATGCAACTTTCATTTTCTGAATTGGGGACAAAGTAGATAAATGAATAGGGCCTTCTCCCAACTCAAGATCAAATTCTTCCTTTTGCTCTTCCAGAAATCTCTTCACTTCCTCTGCAATGTCTCTTGCTTCCACTGGAACTCCCTTAACTTCAACCTTCTTTTCCTCAACCATTGTTCTTCAACCACATATTTTTGCTTATCATTTGGAATTTCAACCTCTTTAACTGATATCTCCTTTTCTTCAACCAACACAACTTTAGGAGCTTTAATATCCATACGTATTTTTGTATGATACACATCAGGAGGAATCTGAGTGTCCTCAATTGTAACCTCTTCATTTACTAGACCAGATGAAATATCTTCCATATGCTCTTCTTTAGAAACAACATCAATTATGTTCTTTAATAGAACTTCCTTTAGAATTATCTCAGTTTCTTTTGCAACCTCTTTAGTCCTGCCCATCATAAGCTTGTTTATCCTTGTTTTTCTCTTGAATTCTCTTTTTGCTTCTTTCAGTATTGACTTCATTTCCTAAATAAACATTACCGAACTTAGATTTGGAAGAATCTATTCTCTTAGCTGCTCATCTTCAGTTCTAGCACTAACTCTCCTCATCTCTAAAATTCCATACAATTCCTTAGGAAATTGTGCCATTATCTTAACAAGAGTCATATTGAAATTTTTCAAATATTTTATTGTAGCCTCCTTAAGAACTCTTTGACCAATAGTATCAAAGGTACCATACACTTCACATAGAGGCTTAATATTACCATCCTTTATTATACCTCTCTCAACTTCCTCTACAGACATACTTGGCATGTTAGGCTTCATCTTCTTATTTGCTTTCTCTTTTTCATCAAAGGGCTTGTTCTTAGTGACTGTTGTTGCTACTTGGGTGCCCAGATGTTTTATTTCTCTAACTTCTTCATCATATTTTGTCTCTTCATCTTTTGAAACAACTTCATACACTCTTGTGCTCTTATCCTTCTTCCTCTTACAAGATGCTTTAACTTGAGCTTTTACAGGGGTTGAATTCTTTGCATGACCGGATAGGGGTACAAAGCTCCTTGTTTATCTAGTTCGAGCAAAGGATGCTACCAGACTAGAAAATTCAACTTTATCAGGCTCTTTTCCTTTTTCAGTTTCAGCTTGTTCTCTCTTCCTTCTGGCTTCTCTTATAGCTTCTACAGGTATTCCCATGCTTTTTGCAAAGACCTCCACTTCTTTCCATACTCTATGAACTATCATTGGCTTGTTTAACTGCTTGTGGACTTGCATATCCCTTTTAGCATATGTTCCAAACCTTTCTTCAGATGGATCCAAAGGCTTACTCAACAGATTTTGTGCATATAGCTCTAAGGTTCCTTCAACAACTTCATAACCGATTGGCATAATCCAAACGGTTCTAGGTTCTATATATTCCATTAAAAATGATCAATATCCACCATAAAACAAATTGTGTCCTTATATTTCTCCGCAATATAAGTAGGAATTCTTTCCCTTGCTTGCATTACATTCTAAAAGTTCTTGAGATATCCCCAGATTGTAGTTTTCCTAGCTTGCAAATCACCAAGGTTGAATAACATGTCTCTAATCTGAACAACTACAGGCTTATCACCTCTTTGCCAAAACACTTTCTTAACTCCCAAAACTTCATTCATGAAATAAAATAATAAACACAACAATAGATTACCATATTTAAAAGAATGCATCGTGTCTTTCTTTATCTTACCAAGATTCTCCATAAGCCGACTTCAAAGCAACTCACACAGGTCATACTCTGTATTCTCCTTTACCATCTAATATGCTGCATATATGGCAGTACTAGATACATAATTTTCTCAGCTGGAGTGATGTATCTTGTAACCAATGACCATCAAGGAAAATTTCACATCCACATTAGTGATGTCATCAATTGTCATGGCTCTTTTTTCAAATATCAAACTAGTCACATCAGTGGCTATCTAATTCTTTACAAAATTCAAAATTGGCAATCCACAGGAGGAATTTAAACTTGTAACAACTCTTATAGCTTCTTTTGTAATCTTGAAAGGTTGATTCAACCTCATAAATCCAACATGGACTCAACTCAAGATATACCAGACCCATTCACTTTCATCAAACATAGGGAATTTCATAATCTGCATGAATTTCTTCTCCTCTAGGGTTTTGAATTTAGGCTTAACAAAAAAATCCTCTCCAACAATATTTTTGGAATATAAGTTCAGCAACTATGAGCTCCCTAATTCCTCAATATTAGCATGAATATATGCCCATGTCTTCAATATGTAAGATGTCGTACGGAATAGACGAAAATGCACATAAAGGCTCGGTCTCAACAAATTTGAAAGGATGCCATTTGAATTTTGGATGGGGTCTATCGTTGGTTTCAACTACCAATGGAGTAGCCATTTCCACAAATTCATAGGTTTACAAGTTTTCCTGATAAATACATTTTTTCCGAAATAGGGTTTGATCTTCAAACCGCATTCGAACTTGAATTCTCCCAAATTTTGCCAAATTTCGCTTCAAAGCTCAAAAAAATTTCTTCTCAAAATGAAAAGTGACAAATGAAAGATAGAAATGACCTTTTCATCATTCGTACACCTATCATTTTTGATGTAATAAATTATTTTTCCCTAACTCATCTAGATACCCTGTTTTCATACACTATGAAAGATAACTCTTCTGTGGACCTTCAATTTTACATAAATACTCTCTCCAACTGTTCAACAACATCTGTAGATCATCAATGCAATCATTGTACTCATCCACATCCCGATGACAATTACCAGTAGGGGGTTTGAAAGATTTTCTTGATAGTTCCCCCTAGGCCAGAGGCCTTAACCTAATTCCTAAAGGAATTACCAGAAGCTGATTCTGGTGCTGGCTCATCTCCTACAACAAAGGGACTCTTATTCACCCATGTTTTCTTCATCTACTTCCTAATCTAATATGTAGTTACTTTCCCTTTTCCTTTTTCATCCTTCTACATGTTTCTTCTCTGATTTACCAAACCTATTTTACAAAATCTAGCAATATGACCAGTTTTGTTGCAATTGTAGCACACCACATTTCTTTTTCTAGACTAGTTGTTCCACTAATTTTCTCTTGATCTGAACTGGTTAGTAATATGGCCAAATCTATTTCATGTATAACATCTAACATCTCTATAAAATTTGTTCATCACATTTATGCATTCATTTGACTTATGACCATACTTGTTACCATTAAAGCACTGACTAGAGAATGATGGACCACTTGAATTCATTCTACTTCTATATTGAGCTGCCATATGACCAAATTTATTGAAAACATAACAGTTACCATTAAACCTTTGAGCATTAGGTTGTCTTACCAAATACCTTCCAACATTGTTCATCTGATTTCCTTGTTTGAATCTCCTTTGTACAGAATTGGAACTTTCTCCTCTCATATCCAAGACCTTGCTTATCACCATCAATCCTCTGACTTTTAATTAGTTCATCAAACTTGGATAAGCTAATCTTGAACTTCTCCTTGTATTTATTTGTAGTAGCAAGTTCATCTATGAGATCAACAATGTGCTTTTCAAGCTCTTTCTCATTGTGTTTGGTTTGCTCTAACTCCAGTTCCAGCTGAATGAATCCATTAGTAATTCAGCTACATTCTTCAGATTTCTCTTTCAGGGATTGAGCAAGCTTTTCTTCATTCTTCTTCCTATCTTAAATTTCCTTAGTCATCCTCATCATGATAGATTCCATCTCATGATTCAAAATTGCATTATCCCTAGAAAATTTTTCACATTCTTCTATCTTTTCCTTCAGGGCTTGAATCAATTGTTCATCTACAATGCATTTATTGTCTTTCTGCTTGATTTGATCATAGAGTTCCCTTCTCTTTTCCCTGGACTTATGGATTTTTTCTTTCAATGACTTAATGAATCTCTCAACATTCATGAGATTTTCTTGTAATTATAGGACTTATGTTTTTTCCTAATCAAGATCATCGAGGGCCACCATAAGTTGTTGTTGAAGACTTCTTGAATCCATTGAAACAATTTCCAAGATCTTCCCCAAGCTTTTAAACTTCTTCTGAGGAACAAAGCTCTGATACCAATTGTTGGAATCAAGCAACATTAAGAGGGGGGTGAATCAGTGTTGTGCAATTTTTAACTTTACTAATCTGATCCTTAAAGTGTTGATAACATTTAACCAAAATAAAGATGCATGCACATGAGACAAGTAACCACAACACCATAACAAAAGGATTTTTACATGGAAACCTTACTAGGGGAAATATCACGGTGGAGGTCAATGCACAATATGTTCTAAGTATACTCAAAAGAAAAGTTTACAAAATGGGAATACACTTGCATTCAAGTGCACTGCCTAGAGCTCATTGCTCAAAAACTGAAAGGCTTACTGCCTTACAAAAATTTGGAATACTTCCAAAGATTTGAACTGAGAAAGTAGCATTGACAAATTCCTGATTACAGTTTCAGTTAGGCTCAACAATCAGATTTAGGGCATTCTCTATTCTGCATCAACTTGCAACAAAAATCTTTAATGCACAAGTGAAATTGTGCATACTCACTCTACTGACCTTTTGACATTCGCAACATACATCAACTCACATTGAACACACACCAAAATGATACAATCGATCACTTATATATATCTGCTACAAGGGATTTAATCACTTCATGTCGGCTTCAACAAAATAAGAAATATTCACAAACGATCAGCTCAAATCATCTATAATATTGAATGTGCATCCACAAGAGTCAGCCACAACATAGTGAGAACCCAAATTAAAATGATCAAACACAAAAATACTTAAACAATAACTCCTTAGATATCTGCGACACACTATATTCACCAAGTCAGCCTTCACACACTAATGAACAAAAAATTAGTCAACTAGACCTTCTAAGTTACACCCAAATCGATATGAGCACCAAGATTTACAGATAACACAAATTATGCATCGAATAATATTCCTTGAGATCCACAACACAAAATAATAACAAAAAATATACATATGAATTGAAGAACACAAATCTACTGGATGCTATGTTCTAGCTTAACAAATAATCACTGATCTTCAATCTGTCTACTAGTATGAGTAAATTACAACGTGCGAATCGACTAGCTAACAAGGGTTGCCATCAATCACAACACTAGAAAACATGTGCAATGTCTCTTGTCAACAAAGCATGATAATTCTCTACCTTCACCACAACAAAAATATGAACCTACAATGCACTAACTCATTTGACTACAAAATCCGATGAAATTTTTTGACGAAATATGTATAATTTGATGTATTGTTGGGTGCTTGTAAAATTTGATGTGTAATTTTTAATTTTTTAAAAGTTTATCCCCGACATTCGTGAAAATTTCGACGAACCTGGGTTTCGTCAAAATTTCGACTAGCAGTTTCATCGAAATTTTGACAAACATGAAAAATAAGAAAAAAATCAAATTGTGGCTGACATAAAGAAAAGTGAGTTCGATGATTTATTGTGACAATTTTTTGCTATACTTGCAAAATTTCTCTACTTGAGATAGTTTGGGGAGAACTAAGGATGATTTTCTTGGGAAAAATTAGAAAAAAATCAAGGAGATATCGCTAGGTTGAGGTTAGTCATTGTCTTTTTGCAGAATTCAGTTGTGAAGTCAAATTTGTAGTTCCAGGTTTGAAAATCATATTTTAAAGCAACATGTCATCGGATTTCATTTTTAGAGGTTTAGGGTTTTGAGAATTTCATGTCCATATTTTGTTGTGTGGAATCACCATAAGATCACAACCAAGGAACAAATTCTTGTGACTGTAATTATGTGATCCAGAACTCTATTGGTCATGTGGCACAGTTGTGCTATAACAAATATAGGATGCATTCATGTGTGACCCAAGTTTAATGCGGCTATGTTGTGATAGAAATGGAGGCACTCATATAATGTAGTTAATTTAGGTTGTATAATGTAGTTGTCAATCATCATTGGGTGCATTCAAGTTGTCTCAAGTTTAACAATATACGATGTAATTATAGCATGATCCAAGAGTGATTACCTCTTGCTGCAATAAAGAGCCTATAACTCTGGTTGATATGTAGAGTGGTTGTGTTATATCAATTATGTAGTGCATTCAAGCACAACCCATGTTTAATGGGCTATTCTAGAGAGTGATCAAGATTTTCTAAACCTTATGAATGTTACTTAAAAGTGTATAGCTTAAACTACAAACCAAGTTTGTTACATACTTGAATGCAATCTTGGGTTACCGCAAACTATAATAATGTGATATGCTAATAACCATTATGGAAAGTATTAAAGCAAGACCCATGTTATATAGGATACATTTCCCTGATCAGGTTTACATACCTTAATGATCAAACAAAAGCTTCCCACACACTCTAGGATACAATCCAAGATCATACCACAACTTTGTCAAGACAACTAATTTTTGACCCAAGATTTAAGGTTGTTTTTTAATACCAACAAAAGCATTGGTAAGAGCATGATTAGGGTACAAACCCTAGGCCTCCGTAGAAACATAAACAATAACTCTAGTAGATTAGTGAGGTTGCAATACCAGAAAGATTGAGACATTGTAGCTAATAACAAAATCTTGCAATCTAAAGATTGTAGCTAATAACAAGCACACTATGTAGCTTAGTGACATTTGTAAATGCAATCTATAGTAAGAAGAATGACAGTCACTTGAGATGTGACAGTCAAAAAGAGGCTGAGCAGTGACAAGATAATAAAGCTCAAACCTTGCATAGTAAAGTGGAGATTTTAACAGTGAGTTTCCTTACCCCCTTGCTAACCTTAAGGGTTTTTCAAATGATTTTGGTAGTGTTAGACAAGGCAAATGCAATCAAGGAATGCTTTTCCAAATGAAGTAATAGTGGTAATCATAGGTTCAATTTTTCTTCTTAGCCATTGTATAATGGAGGTAGTGGATTGCATGTTTGAGCAGTTTTTTGAGACTCATCAAAGATGGGAGAATAGTGAATAATACCTTGTGGACTGTGAAGTAGTGTCAATAAGGTTGAAGGATCTTAAGAACTACAATACCATGAAACAATGAGTCCCCTGTAGTAAGTAGGCAGTCTATAGGGCATAGTTTGATTTTATAGAAGGATGCTCATGAAAGGAATCTTCAAGTGATAGTGAGTGAGCTGTTTGAGATTGTAGCTGAGGGTGCAATACCCAGTCTTAAAGGAAGTTAGCAAAGCAGTAAATGTGCAAGAAAATAAAATCGTACACAACAAACAATTCACAATGATATCTTGCATAATGCCTTGAGTTTGAAGACAAAAATCTCATTGTACTTTGATGAAAGTGGTGACCTTAATTGTCAATCACTGACAACCATGATTTTAAAACATGCTATTGTGCTTATGGAGGAAATTTTTTAAGAAAGGCAGTGAGTGGTGGTTTGGAATAATGGCAGGTATGAAGGACGTGCTTTATATGCATACTATGCAGTCTAACTTAAGACAACGTTCTTAGAAGAGATTGAAGGTGGATTATGAAACTCAAAGGTTACCATGAAAAGGATTAAAGCAAAGACTGCTATCTATTTAAAGCCATGGTCATGAAGATATTAAAGATGTCACATGCAAAACCCTAGTAGCTGGAGTAATGAATACAATGCCAAAGAGGATAGTGAGCTAGAGTAGATTTAGGAGATCTCCACATTATCTAATTACAGGGAAATACATCATTTATTTATTTTTTTAATTAAAAGAAATCATTCTAAACCCTATATAGGATACATTGATACTTCAAAAGCCTCTAAAGGAATTTGATATTATGCAAATATATATCAAGTAAATACCAGATTACAAATAGTAGCCGAAACAATGTAAGATTTGTTGAGCAGAGCAGGAATGAGATAAGTAGCAATGAATCCTATGCCTCCTTTCAGGCACATCTCCTCACTGTTCTCTGTCATTCTTTACTTAAACACTTCTCCATTTTGGCGGTCTATGCTTAAAAATAATGTTTTGATGAAGGTTTTAGAGTATGTTTATTAAAATGAAAACTCCATTCTGGTGGGCTACGCCTGAAAATAAGATTTTGACAATAGTTGGGTATGTTTTTTAAAGTTTTAGAGTATTTTGGCAGGATATTTTCTTGATTCCTTAAATGATTTATTCGAATGGATTGTGACTAAATAAATGACTAACTATTTAGTCATTTTTATTTGTGTGACTAAATAATTTTTAATTGACCAAACTAATAATTTATTTACTTATTTATAGTTGAGTTGCAAAAAATGAGCAGAATTTAGTCATTTTTAGTTGTTGTGACTAAAAGTTTTAGTCACCCAGTCATTTATTTTTCAAATTCTACTAGTGTGTTCTTCCTTGTGCAATTAGGGCTCTCTCAATGTTGAGGGCCCTAGGGATAAGCTTGTCATAAGAAGTGACACATTGCATCTTTAACTAAAAGGATAAATCTATATTGACATTAGCAATGATGATTCTGACTTATTGCTCCTTAGGAATGGGCCACTTGCTCTTACTAGCTCGCTACCTCCATCATTGTAGGAAGTTTGTGATCAAGTTCAATATTATGATTTTAGGAGTATAACGGTTGGAAATTAGCATTTTAAAGTGTTTTTTGGGGTCATTAACTTCAAACTATCTTCTCTTTTGCAGGGGTGGTTGCATGCCAAATTTTTTTGGTGTAAAATATCTGAATTATTAGATTTTGTTACCTATTTATGAATAAAAATTATGGGAGTGTGAGTTTGATATTTTTTGAAGATCTAAATAGTCAAGGTTGGTAAAGAAAAATCATGTCAGATAATATTAGTCCAGAACAAAATGAAGAGACACTTGATAGATTGTGGGCTAGATTGAAAAGAAAGTGTGATGGGAAATGTTATTGTCCTTGCAATAATTACAAGGGCTTAAAGATGAGACGAATTTTAATCACAACAGTTGAGAAAAATTGTAGGCAGAATGGTCATGTTGAAGGGAGGTATGATTATCATCCATTGGTAAGTTTTTCATTATATGTGTTTATATTGGTTGAATTTTTAAATGCTTATATCATTTTAACATTATATATATAATCACTTGATCATGATCATGGTTTATTTGTGTCTATCATTATTATAAAGGTGGGGCACGCTAGGGAACATGATATGGATTATCATGGACCGAAGAATGTTGTTTTGTAAGCAGACAAACATGGAGTTGTGAATATCAAAGATGAAGTTAATGATCCTATGGAAGAAGATGATCATGTGCCAGAAAAAATAGTTGAAGATGATGGTATAGATACATTGATCCATGACACATTTAGTGGCAAAGCTAATCATGATGATCAAGATGAATTTGATGATGTTCATGATTTACCTATACTTGAGAAGGCATACGAGCCCCTTTATGAAGGCTCACAAAAAACTCTTCTCTCTTCTATATTGTTGTTGTTGAACTTGAAGGTTATGAATGGTTTATCAAACATAGAAATCTCATGGATGTTAAGGTATGTCATATATGTCATCTTTTTTCATCTATTTTAATCGTTGTTATTTCATCACTAGTAAATAAAGGATGAAATATGTACCATTAATATTCTTTATATTAACAAATTATATTTTGTTGTAGATTGATTGGTGAATTTTTGTTACCACCATCAAATATTTTACCTCGCTCATACCGAGATTTATCTGGCATTATGAAATATATCGGAATGGAGTATCAAACAATATATGCATGTCCCAATGATCATATTATATATCATAAACAACATGAATTTGCAATAGAATTCCCAGAATGTCATATCAATAGATATCAAACAAATCAACTAACAAAAAAGGTGTCTCACAAGGTTCTTCGCTATATTCCCATTATTCCACATATGCAACAATTATTTAGGTGTGAAAGCTTAGCGCAATTTATGGATTACCATGCACAGAATAGAAGTGGAGATGACATTCTTCGAATTCCTACGGATGGTTCTACATTTAGGGACATGGAGGAAAAATGGCCACACTTTAAAAAAGAACCTCATAATCTTAGGTTTTCATTGCAGGCAGACGGTGTCAATCCATTTGGAGAGTTGAGATCTATTTACTCGGTGTGGCCTGTTTTTGTTATCAACAATAACATTCATCCATGGATGTCAATAAAGAGGGAGCACATAATGTTGTCAATGATTGTTCCAAGTATTTGATTACATCAAATTTATTTAACGTAGTAGCATCTCATTTGTCTTATTTGTTGCATAATGACTTATATTTTTTTCATTCAATAGTCATGTACATTAATTTATATATATTACAGTAAAATGGTTATAATAATTATGTAATGTTTATGTTCATTCTACTAGGTAAGTACTAAGTTAAAGATATGAATTTATATATCGAGCCTCTTATCGACGAGTTACTAAAGTTATGGAATGATGTCACCATGTATGACGTCTCTAGACTAATAGGACAAAGACAATTCCAATTCCATGCAATGCTTGTATGGACAATTCATGATGCCCTAGGGCTAACACATTTTTTTGGTATGTTATAACATTCAATTGCACTTTAACAATATTTAATTTTATGAAGTAGATATCATGCATGTTTTTAAAATAATCTATTCAGTATATATAATTATAAAAATTGACATATTTAATCCAATTATATATGATCTTGCAGGTCTCCAAACAAAGGAAAAATTTGCATGTCCAATTTGTGGTCCAAAGGTGAAATCTCGTCATTCAACAAGTTTAGGAAAGCAAGTGTTTGATGAGTATAGGCACTTCCTCCACAGAAATCATAAGTATCAAACTACTGAAAAACATCTTTTCAATGGGAAAGAGGAGACTACATCAAAACCATGAAGAATGACACCTCGCCTATGGAAGTTGGAATATAATAGAATTAATCGTCAAGATTATATATCAGATCAAATTGTTTATCTATCATATATGGTATGTTTTGAATTTATATTTTTATATTGTGTTGTGTTTACTCATGATGTAGTTGACAATGATTGTCATTGTTAATTTGTTTAACTTATATGCTTCATGAAGGTCGTCAAGGCATTAATGGTCGGCTTCCACAAGGACTGAAAAGTTATCCTAGATAATTTAGTAGGTTACCCTACTATGAGCATCTATAAATTTTGCATTTGTTTGATACAATGCATATCACAAAGAATATAACAAAAATGTTATGGAAAATATTGGATGGAAGGCATGATAGAAAAAAATGTCAAAATTTTTAGTGACATTCAGGTAGCCAATCATGCAATGCAAAATGTCATTCTATTAAATAGTGATGGAGACCAAATTAATATAAGTGCCCTTCCTTGGTTATTAATGGAGCAACAAAACAATGCTATAAAAGAAGTCATACGAAAAATTTAATTTCCCACAGGATTTGCTACGAACATAAACAATATAATAACAAAGAAAGGTGAATTTGGGTCAGGGATGAAAACGCATGATTGACATACATTCATTAAGGTAATTATTCTAGTATATTATATACACTTGTATAATGCATGTACTTTTTAGTGTATTATGTTTACTACTTTTGGAAAAATAATAAAAAGATCATTTTATAATTGTTGTAGTACATTCTACCTCTATCTCTCCTAGACAACTTCGACAAAAATGTCAAGCAAGTTATATATGATCTTGGAAAATACATGAGGTAAGTAATGATATTTGTTCAATTCGTTGTATACATCTTATAATTTCCATTTTTTTTACTTGTTATGTAATATACTATATATTTTTGTTAAATCTCGTTAATATATTTGTGCCTTGAATCACTTGTAGATGGCTATCATCTAAAGAAATCCATAAAGAGGCTATAAATTATTGGAAGAGAAAAAAATTCCTTGTCTAATGTGTGAAATGCAAAAGTGTCTACCTTCGACATTTTTCAATGCACAAGAACACTACCTCATACACCAAGTTGAGGAGATTGAATTGTGTGGACCTGTACACACAAGGTCAATGTGGATGGTTGAGAGGCACTTGAAATTTTTGACGGCTTTGGTTAGAAAAAGAGCACATCCTGAGGGTTCTATGGTGGAGGGATATATGGTATACCGGACCATGGTGTACATTAGTGAATATCTTCCTAAGTTTGCAGCAAAGATCCATGTAGATCGCATTTGGGATCCCAACTCCATCAACAAATTCAAAGGGGAGTACCTAATGGGGAAAGGTAGATTGAGGAAAGTGAGAGTTAATTATAAGATGGTCATGGAGATTAATTGGAATAAATTTTACATATATTTTTTATTTATATTGTACTTATTTAATTTTTAATCTTCAATATAGATCAATTATAAGTCAAGGTCGTATACTGTGGTATTTAAATAATTATGTCGTTTGTGAATTTCAAATTTTTTTCATATAGTTGGTTGAGAGTGGGATGCACTACATTTGTATGTTGCAAACAATCTTGATTGGATGACAATATGGATTGAACGATGTCAACAATTTGGTCGCGCATT
The DNA here is from genome assembly GCA_007258455.2 of Sequoia sempervirens. Taxonomy (NCBI): domain Eukaryota; kingdom Viridiplantae; phylum Streptophyta; class Pinopsida; order Cupressales; family Cupressaceae; genus Sequoia; species Sequoia sempervirens. The sequence continues at coordinate 137,120,083 of VDFB02271358.1, read as the reverse complement.
AACACGGGAAGGTGTGGCTTCATTGGTTAAAGAACCTCATCGTAATGGAGATTCCAATGCTACACAAAGGGAAATTGATCTAGCATATGGTTTGAGAGATAAACAGGTACGTATAAATATATTAATCACCCATATTATTTAATTATTTTCAATTATATTGATGTATATATATGTTGAGATTATTTTCTTTGCATACATTCAATCAAGAATAAATATGTTTATCAACTGACGATATTGTAATAATTTTTACATGTTTGACATATTGCAGGTGAAACACCACAAGGCTATGTAGTGCAATGGTCATAAATTTTGAATCAAAATGTTGGATGACATGAAGAAAAATTGTGATTTTGGTATAACTACAGTCTTTCAGGTGACTAATATTTCATCTAGAAGCGACATACATCCAGAAGTCTCAGAAAATCGATACTATGGGATTTTGGATGATATACTTGAGTGTGACTTTAAGTCCTTTAGATTACTTTTTTTCATCATCCTATGGTATATGCTACGATTGAAAGAAAATGATCCCAAGAGATTTGTTATTGAACATGATAATGGATTTACCATGGTTCATACAAGGTCGATCGAGCGAGCTAGAAATGAGCCCTATGTTCTTCCAAGCCAATGTGAGCAGGTATTTTACTCAGAGGTTCTAGGTAAACTGGGTTGGTCATTTTTTGTTAGATATGATCCAAGAGGAAGGCCAATAAAGGATAATGTGGTGGAAGAAGAAGATACCAAAGAATTAGAAGATGATGTAGATGATGATTAGGATCAATAGTTAGTTGATGATGTCCTTGACGAAGATGTCCAAGAGGAGGAACTAGATCATGATGATGTAGGAGCTAATGTTCATGAAGATGATATCCATGTGGATGATGACATTATTGAAACTGATATCGATGATGATGATGATATGACCAATCCTTACAATGTCAAATCTGGATCAGATGATACAGATAAAGAGTTGGAAGAAGAAGAAGATCAATGGCATTAAAATGTATGAGTTATGCGATTATATTATCTATTTGATATTAATTTCTTGATAGAATTATATTTGACTTATGTGGTTACATAATTAATTCATAATGTTTTTAATTTTTATGCCATTACATAAATAATTTAATGATGTACTTTTTAATGTTTGAAAGGTCAAAAAAATAAAAACATTTCAATAGTGATGTTCACAACCTTGAAATTAGTGTGTTTTATGTTTCATGTGATCATAAAAGATTCAAAAGTCAGTTGTAGAGGTGGTTGTTTACTGGTTGATGTGTAAAGTGATGAAGGCATAGCCCGAGACTTAGAAAATAACCCACAAATAAGAGAATAATTTTATTATTCAGAAAATGGAGCTTCTTACATGCAGAGGATCTCAAATCCCCAAGTTCTACAACACATGCAAGTTATAGACAGCTATAGAATAACCCTTTCGCAATATGCGAGCTTGTCCCCAAAAAGTTACCCATAAATAGAGCTCCTCTTTAGTTTGGAGCCAAAACAACATTCAAATTTGAGTTTAGGCGGTTTGGCACTGAAAATTTACAATATGAAGTTCAAATTTCAAAAGAGCATTTGCAATTGTATCTTCTAGAAAGTGCGCCAACTTCTCAGGGCCATAACTTTTGATCTGGGACTCCGATTCACAAACTATTTGAACCATTGGAAAGGTCACGAAGTCAATAACACGCTCAAAATTTTCTACGCTAATTTTGGCAAGTTTTGGGGCCGATCCGGGAGCTCTAAGTGCCTCAAATCTAACTTAGAAGATTTTTAGGTGCAAATATGGGAAACTAAGATTGCAATATCTTTCAACCCATGAATAGAAAATAAAAACCGTAAATTGAGAATTTTATTATGACGGAAAGGGTATCCAAAAATATAAAAACATCTAAAAACTAAGAAACTTGAAATTTAACTATTTTTGGGTGATGCAAGATTGCCCTTACACCACTGGATGCTTCTGCATCAGACACCTAGGGTAATTTGAGAAGTGACCCCGTTATGTCTCAGATGGTGGAGGAAAAACTCAAATGGTCAACCTCTGCCTTAGGCAACCAGGATGAATCTTCAACAGGCCTTCCTTTCCATTTCACTAGATATTCTTCAGACTACCTGTTCCTGGTACTCCTTCCCACACGACTATCCAAGATTTCTTCAATCTCCTCCTTTTCTGAAGTAGGTGCTGGAATCCCACATTGTCCCATCATTGGTACTTCCTCTACGCCACCTTCATGATACTCTATCAAATATGAAATGTTGAACACAGGGGAAATGTTGAATCCATCTGACAACTCTACCTCATATGCATTCCCTGAATCATGCCTCTTCAAAATTTTATAGGGACCGAACTTCTTCATCTTCAATTTGTTATATGTTCCCATTGGAAACCTTTCTTTCCTCAAGTGGAACATCACTTCATCACCAATCTGAAACTCCTTATACCTCCTCTTCTGATCTGCCTTAGCCTTATACTGCATATTCATCTTGTTAATATGTTCTCTTACCTTCTCATGTATATCTTTGATGTGTTCTGCAAAATCTTCAGCTTCAACACTTATTTTCTTCTCTTGGTCCATCTTCCTCAATTCTAAAGTTGTTCTAGGGCTACCGCCATACACAATCTGGAATGGTGATCTACCAGTGCTTCTGTTGATAGAATTGTTGTAAGAAAATTCTGCCTGGGGTAAGATCAAGTCCCATCCCTTGGGTTTATCTCCTACCAAACATCTCAGTAGGTTACCTAGACTCTTGTTAACAACCTCTGTCTGCCCATTTGTTTGTGGATGGTGTGCAAAACTGAACTTCAACTCTGTCTTTAGCTTCTTCCACAAGGTCCTCCAAAAGTACCCCACAAATTCAGTGTCACGATCTAAAACAATACTTTTTGGCAGACCATGTAGCCTTACCACCTCTTTGAAGAACAAGTCAGCAATGTGGACTGCATTATGGGTCTTCTGACATGGAATGAAATGTGCCATCTTCGAAAACCTATCAACCACCACAAAGAATGAATCATTCCCTCATTGTGTCCTTGGCAAACCAAGAACAAAGTCCATACTTATATCCTCCCATGGCCTCTCTGGTACAGGTAAGGGCTGATATAAGCCTGTATTCTAGCTCACTCTTTTAGCCATCTGACATACCCTACAAATTTGTACAAACTTCACATCTTGTGACAACTGAGGCCAATAATAATGATCACTGATAATGGCAATAGTTTTATCTCGACCAAAATGTCCTACCATTCCTCCACTATGCTTCTCCTTTATCAGGTTCTCCCTCATGGAACTCCTCGGAATATACAATTGACTTCCCTTAAATAACATGCCATCCTGGATTATGAAATCCAGCCACCTTGTCCTGTCCACTGTAACAGGTTCCGTACAAGCTTTCCAAGCCTCTGCAAAATTAGGATCTTCTGCATACAATGTCTCGAGTTCATTGAATCCAACCACTTCAATCTGCATCTTTGTCATCAATGTATGCCTCCTACTTAAGGCATCTACAACCCTATTTGACTTCCCACTCCTATGTTTCAAAACAAAAGTATAACTCTGCAAAATCTCTACCCATTTCATATGCCTCTGATTTAATTTTCCTTGACTATTTAGGTACTGTAACACCAAATAAAAAACTTGCACAATAGACAACAATAGAAGATTAGAAGCACACATGCATACAATACTAAATTTAAAATGCAAATTCATTCATTAAGCAACAAAGAACATGGGAAAGTAAAAACGTAATTAAAACTAGAACAATCTCACCAATTCCAAATGTATTTCCATGATTTATCTCGATTGCCCTTCTCCATTTTGCTTGTGTAGTATAATTGCCCTCAGATTTTCAAGTTCGTGCAAGTATAGCCTAAGATAATGATTAGCAAAACATCGAAGATTCAAGATTGAGTGCTTGCAAGATTCGACAAGAGATTTTGATTTCAAGAGAGATTTCGTGAGAGATTGGAATGAAGAATGACAAGTCAATTTATAGAAAATTGATTATTCGAATGACAGGCCAAGATCGAAAGATCAACGGACGATTGAGATTGACTGATTAGACATGCAATTAGATAATTGTTAGTAGTGACATGAGTGATACAAACTAGAAATAGAATTAAAGATTAAATAAATGATTTAATCTTCAGTTCGGCATTCGAAAACATAAGAAATATCTTTGCATGACAAAGATGAAGATTGATTATAACGACTCTCTGTTCGAATGCATGCACAACATTTAATTAATTAAATAGGAATATTTAATTAATCCGCATGTACACGCAAATAAGTTAGAACTGGAGGATTGAATGATCTGACAAAGAGATTACTCGAGAATGCCACTCAGACATCAAATAAATAGTTAACTAAATGATTAAAATAGATGTCAAGTTGAGTAAAAGTGAATACTTAGATAACTCACATAATTATCTAAAATATAGAGGAATGTGTTAAAATAGAATTAATGAATTAAATAATTCATTTAATTCAAGACTTGATATTCGAAGAATAATTAAATAAATAAGATTTATTTAATTAAATGATGAAGGGATTTAAAATGAATAATTAAATAAAGAATTTATTTAATTATAGTTGAAATATGGTAAAGAGTAAATTAAATAAGAATTTATTTAATTTGACAAGAAGGATAAGGTTAATTAGTAACATAATTAAATAAAAACCATTTATTTAATTAATCAGATAGAATAAAGAAAAGTGTGAATTAATTAAATAATTAAGATTATTTAATTAATAGAAGAATTAATGTTAAGATGAATTAATTAAATAATTAAGATTATTTAATTAATAGAAGAATTAATGTTAAGGTGAATTAATTAAATAATTAAGATTATTTAATCAATAGAAGAATAGGAATTATGAAGAATATTGAAGTCGCAGGCTTAATCCAGATTTTGGTGTCTACATTTTCCCCTCTTTGATACAATGTCATTTCGGCGTTGTGTCAAAGAAAATCGATAACAAATATGCCCCAGTAATGCCCCAGTGTAAAATAGGTGAAGATATGCCCCCTCGAGAGGACGGGCGGTTTTAAAGAACATGAGTGTACTCTCGAAATTGATGAGAGAACTAGAAGATGAAAGAAAGAAAGAAAAAGGATAGAGGAAAATAGATAATGGTGGTGAAGATGTAGAAAAGAAGAAATGTTAGTGCAAAAAGAAAGATGAATAATAAAAGACTGTGATGTTAGTATTAGCAATCTTTGATGTTTTGCTGTATCACAAAAGGTATTGCACTTTATCATCATTGGGCGGGACTAATACAAATGAAGAAAAACACCATGATATGACATAGATAAAGGTGTGCAAGGTCATCCACTTGCTAATAACAGACAGTCGCAGACAAGGATTGTCATTAACTCATACTAAGGGCACAAGTTGCCCCAGTCTTTTTGTCAGGACAAACCACATACAACAAACAAAAAGAAAAGACGGGTCATGAGATGTCATAGCTCCTCTAAATCCTTCATGGGACATCCTTGAGGAAACTAGTAACATGACTCAAAATAAAATTTAAAAGACAGTCGATAGATAGCAGTCAAAGAAAATAGAATTATGATATGTCATTGCTTCTCTAAATCCTTCATGGGACATCCTTGAGAAAGCTAGTAACATGAATCCCAGTCATCAATTCAAGATAAATGATAAGATAAATAAGCCATAAAGTCAAAAAGCTAGTAAAATATTTGCCAAAACATGATTTGTTTGTTTTATTTGTTGATTGATAGAGCCTGATTTTAGGAGATACACATACCAGATAAGACTATGAGTCTGGTTTCAATGTTATGACTATTTGTATAAGGCATGACAAAGCCTGGTTTCAGAAAGACATGTATCGTATAAGACGTTGAGTCAGATGTCATTGATGTGATAACCTATGTAAGGCTATGTTTGATTGTTTGACCTTGTCGATTATGCAGGAAGGACTCATCCTGAATAAGACATAGGTTGACTGTTTTGATAACGTCTGTTTCCAAGAAGGGCACATCCTGTATTAGACATTAGCTGATCTATTTTGATTGTTTAGTTTGGCAAGTTGTTTGATTTGACTTAGAGACATTGTTGACTTGTTCACCAGATTAATGCATGACTTGATATGATGTGTGGAAAATTGACTGTGTGTGATGATAAACCCTAAAGGACTGACCTAGTGCGGCCTCGAGGGCTCACCGATTGATGGCCTTGCCTATGTTGTACAGACAGAGACCTCGTAGTTCGACTTGAATTGAACAACAAGACTGACTACAAATAGAAGAAGTGTGTGAAAGTGAATGTGACGAACCCTGATGGACTGACCTAGTGCAGCCTCGAGGGCTCATCGATTGATGGCCTTGCCTACATCCAGTCGCAGAAGCAACATAGTTCAACACAACCAATGACCTTGTCATATAGACATATGGATTAAATCATGATTTTATACAGACAAACCTAAACAGACTGACCTAATGCCTTGGGGGCACATCGACAGATGGCCTTGCCTACGTCCAGTCACAAAGGCAATGCAGTTCAAAAAACAACAAAGACTGACAAGTGCGACTGACTCTGACTCTGTTTTTGGATTTTTGAAATGTTTTTATTTTTTTGTCCTTTTGAAGTTTTTTGATGTTTTTGTGTTTTCTCATGGTTTTACGTCTTCAACATAACCAATGTAAGAACCAATATGACACATGTCAAGTGTTTGTCCCCAGTTGAATATAAGACCAATTGACTATGGATAAGGTAAAATGAGGGATATGAAATGCACTCGATGTCAATCATTCCAAGTTATGGGAAAGACTACCACTTAATATGAATGGTATATACAAGCGATGGGTATGAAAGATAAGGGATATGTACATGGATGGGTAGTATGTACAAGGATAAGGACTATGTACAGGGATGGGTAGTATGTACAAGGATAAGGACTATGTACAGGGAAGTGGACTATGTATAGGGAAGAATAGAATAATAGTAGACAAAGGAGCAGAGTTGAGAACACATGGCGCCTGTTTGCCAGGTTTTCACCATGGTACCTATCCAAAGCGCCACCGAAGTGGTTTTCACTATTGGACGAATGATTTTTCTTTACTATTTTCCATCTTATCTATTTTTTTTGGCATTACCAAGACACCTATTTGCCAGGTTTTCACCTTGATAACGATTTTCTTGTGATTTTTTGATTTTTTTGTATTTTTTTTGCTAATTAAGACAAAGGCTCCCAGAAGCTATGTGTAGAACTTCTTCAGATGCATACTATTGATTGGAGAGGACAATGGTTCACCTTCAGGAGTAGAGAGTTGGTACGCTCCTAATCCAAAAGATTCTGTAACAACATAAGGTCCCAACCAGTTAGGTTCAAACTTTCCTGGTTTTTCTCTTTCTGCTTGATTCTTTGGGTTCTCCATTAAAACCAGGCCACCAATGTCAAAGTTTCTATTCAACACTTTCCTGTTATAGCTACGATGAAGGTGATTCTAATATGCTTGAAGGTGTTCTAATGCCTTTTGTCTTCGCTCATCTAGGAATTCTAGCTCATGGAGTCTCGACACTCAATACTCTTCATCATCAATGTGGCCTTTCAGGGATACCCTTAGGGAAGGAATCTCGACCTCAATAGGTAGAATGGCTTCAGAACCAAAGACAAGTGAATATGGGGTAGCACCAGTGGGAGTGCGAATACATGTGCGATAAGCCCATAAGGTAGGATTAAGCTGTAAATGCCAGTCGTGACCAACATCATTGACAGTCTTCTTAAGGATTCTAATGATGGTCTTGTTAGATGACTATGCTTGGCCATTACCTTGTGGGTAGTATGGAGTGGAGAAGTGATGTTGGATATGAAATTCATCACATAGGTGACAAACTTCTTGATTCTTAAATGGGTGGCCATTATCAGTGATTATGGACTGAGGGACACCATACCGACAAATGATATAGTTCAGGATGAATCTAGAAATCTGTGTGCCAGTAATGTATGTCATAGGAATGGCTTCAATCCACTTCGTAAAGTACTCAGTGGCAGTGTTAATGAACTTGTGTCCATTAGATGATGTGGGATGGATCTTACCTATGAGGTCAAGTCCCCATTGGGCAAAGGGCCATGGTGATGTGATAGGACATAGCTCCTATGTTGGGGCATGTATCAAATCTCCATGAACTTGGCATTGGCGGCATTTTGTTACAAAGACATATGAATCTTTTTCCATAGTAGGCTAGTAATAACCCAGTCTCATAATCTTTTTGGCTAAGGTAGGACCACAAGAATGGGAACCACATATACCCTCATGCACCCCACGCAAGGTTGTTTGTGCTTCAGTAGAATCAAGACATCTCAATAGGGTATTATCTAAGGCACGTCTATATAGGGTGTCTCCGACGATGGTGTATTTGGCTGACTTACAGAGGAATGCCAATGGGTATGACTTCGGCATGAAGGTAATCATAGATTTCTTTGTACCATGGGGAATCGGGACCAACAACATCACACACCATTTCAAAATTTGGGATATTGTGGGATGGGACCAAAAGCTATTCGACCAAGAACTCAAACTTAGGCACATTGTTAGGAATGTCAAGAAGTGATGCAATTGTAGCCATAGCGTCTGCTGCCCTGTTTAAAACATGAGGTATTTGATGAAATTTGACTTTGTCAAAGTACTCTTTAAAGCTATCAGCCATGCGCTTGTATGGAGTAAGCTTCTCATCCTTAGTCTCATAATCATCATTTACCTGTCTGATTACTAGTTGAGAATCGCCATATACCTGCAGGTTCTTGATTTTCCACTTGACTGCCATGCGTAAACCTGTAACTAAATCTTCATATTCTACCATGTTGTTAGTGCATGGAAATGCAATCCTGAATGACTTAGGGATGGAATCACCCTATGGTGTGATAAACAATATGCCAACCCCTGAACCATGATTTGTATGTGAGCCATCAAAGTACAGTTTCCATGTTGTGTTTGTGTCAAATGTGAATACGAACTCATTAGGAAAGTCTGCAACTAATGGGTGATCTGCCTATATGGGTGCATCAGCTAACTGATTAGCAATGACCTGTCCTTTAATAGCTTTCTTTTCTACATACTAGATATCATACTCACTAAGTATCATAACCCATTTGGCCAGTCATCCTGTTAATGTTGCCTTGCTGAGAAGATATTTCAGAGGATCTATTTTAGCAATCAACATTGTTTGATGGTTTAGCATGTAGTGCCTTAATTTTTGGGTAGCAAATACTACTGCAAGACAGGCACATTCAATGTTACTATAGTTGAGCTCATAATTGACCAAAGTTCGCCTGATATAATAGATTTCCCTTTCATGACCTTCATCATCATTCTGTGCAAGCAATGCTCCGAGTGATGAATGGGTTGATGTGATATAAAGAATCAATGGTCTTCCTTCAATAGGTGGCATTAAGATAGGTGGTGTAAGTAAATATTCTTTAATCAGTTGAAAAGCCTCTTCACACCTAGGTGTCCATGCAAAGGGTACTCCTTTCTTAAGTAGATGTTGAAAAGGGTTTGTCTTTTCTACTAACTGCACTATAAATCTTCTGATGGATTGCAACCATCCTTGTAATGTCCTTAGTTGACTGAGATTGGCGGGTGGTGGCATGTCCATGATTGCTTTCACCTTAGCAGGATCCACTTTGATGCCTCATCTAGAGATGATATAACTTAACAACTTTCCTGACTTGACTCCAAACACACATTTCTTTGGATTGAGCCTCACATTATACTTCTCTAGCCTCTTAAATATTTTGTCTAAAACCTATAAATGTTCTGCCCTTGTTTTGGATTTTGCAATAAGGTCATCGACATAATCCTCCATAAGAGTGTGTACTAGATCATGAAAGATAGTAGTCATGGCACGTTGATAAGTTGCTCCAGCATTCTTGAGTCCAAAGGGCATGACATTCCAGCAATAAGTTCCCCAAGGATAGGTGAAAGCCATCTTGTGTTGGTCTTCAGTTGCAATTCTGATCTGGTTATATCCTGAAAATCCATCCATAAGGGACATCTCATATCCTGTTGTCATGTCGACTATCATGTCTATATTAGGCAAAGGGAAGTCATCCTTAGGACAAGCTTTGTTGATATCTCTAAAATCAGTGTAGATGCAGATGCCCGCAGTTGGTTTAGTGACTGGTACAAGATTGGAAATCCAATCTGCATAGTCGATAGACCTAATGAAACCAACGTCTAACAATTTCTTAAGTTCTGCCTTGACTAATAAAGCAATCTATGGATGCATTTTTCTCAACTTCTGTTTCACTGGTTTGGAACTTGGTTGTAAAGGAAAGTGATGTAGAACAAGTTTAGGATCTAACCCGGGCATGTTAGCATATGACCAAGCAAAATTTATCTGTCTTTGTGCAAAGAAGTTATGAAACTCGGGCTGTTCTTCTGTTGTCAATGACGCTGCAAAATAAACCAGTCGAGGATTTTCTTTTGTGCCTATGTTGACTTCTACTAATTCTTCCACGAGCATGGGTGACTTTTCCTATGCAATGGGAAGAATGTTCAAACCTCCATCCTTAGGTGCCTTAGAAAGGTTTTCACCTTCGGATGTGTCCTTTCTTTTTACTTTTTCATTGTTTAGAGGTGCCTTTCGGTTTTCACCTAGAGACTCATCTTTTTTATTTTGTTTATCCTTTTTCTCATTTTTGTGACTAGAGGGTTGAATAGATTCCCCAAAGTATGCTTTGTTGTCCAAGTCAATGGTAAAACCAACTTTATGATCCTCGTTAGGTATGCCTTCTCATAATCCCAGGAACTCAGCAATTACTTCGTCATTCTCAAAAGTGTCTAAGACGGGTGTGTCTTGTTGATCCCAATCAATGAGTTGGGGATAAACTAGGGGCATGTCATCATCGGAGTTATCAAAGTCTAATGGGGTCAAGGTAAATATTGAATTATTCATGTGATTACAAAAGTCTTGTACCAAGTCTGTTTTTCTCTTGGGTTTGGGTCCAAGTAGATGAATAGGTGGGCCTAATGCCAAGGTTTGACTATCAGAAATAGGTGGCTCAGGTTGCCAAGAGCTAGGATCAAGTGATTCCCAATAGTAGTGTTTAAACCATTCCTCTTTTGTCATTTTCTTTGGTGGACAAGAATTCAAGGGATTTGGTGAGGAACTTAACATCAAGTCCAATCCTCCAAATAACTTGTTAAGGTCCATGGAAGAAGTAGAGGATAAGGAATCCCACTCATAATCATTAGAATCGGGGGAGTCACAATGATGTTGGTCTACTAGTTCATGAGATGTCTTAATATCTTCTGAAGCACATACTTCCTCGAGTAAGGGTAATGGAGTACTAGGAAAACCAATCTGAATCAGTTGAAACCCTAGCCCTACTCCTTTTGGCCACTGAGAAACAAATATTGGTTCAATTCTGCCATCTTGGTTTAAGCCTAAACCACTTTGTCCATCATATCCTTTTCTTTGCATGATTTTGAAACCCTTTCCATATAGACTTGTAGGAATATGAGCAAGTAAAAGGGGTTCCTGATTATCTTCCTTATACAGCCAGGAAGTGACATCTTCTACACCAACAACCTCTTTGCTTAATTCACCCCATTTAGTGAAAGTTGTTGCGGGGGGAACATGTATAGTGATCATAGACTGTCCCCTACCTGTTGTAGGTAAACCATATGACTTAGGAGGAACCAAATGGCTAGCACAATAAGAAGTCTTCATGTGATACTCTCCACAACCGTTGTCTTGGATCTCAACCCTAGGAGTGGTAGGAAGTGAGGGTGAAACATATGATCAAGTGAGTGTGGACGGGTCAACATAAGAAGATGGATTAGACGACGAGGCCTCTTGGTTGACTGGCACTTGGCATTGAGGGATCTCTTTTAGATTGGTGCAATACTGGAAGGGATCAGGATCACCATCTATAGTTATTTTGGTGCCAATGTAAGGGAATTTAAGACACTGATGATACGTGTAAGGGACTGCCTTCATGGCATGAATCCATGGCCTACCTAGTAGAAGGTTATAAGGGAGGGTGAGATCCAAGACCTGGAACTTTGTCTCCATTACCGCAGGACCAATTCTGATAAGAAGTGTTACCACCCCCTTTGATTTTCGTTCTTCATCATCATAAGCCTTAATGACAATACTCTTAGTGGTGTCTACACATGCTTCTGAAATACCTAATGCCTTAATTAGTTTTAAAGTACATAGATTTAACCCTACTCCTCCATCTACCAAAACTCGTCTAACTTTGGTGTCATTAACAAGGACTTCTAGATGTAAAGGGTCATTGTGGTTCATCTTTTCTGTGGCATAGTCTTGTTTGAAAAATGTGGCATGATGATTATTGGTCAAGTAGCCCACCATTTCCTAGAAATGATTGACATCAAGGTCATTAGGGACCGTGGTGTTCTGTAAAGCCTTATCGAGGATAGATCGATGCTCAGGAGAAATACACAACAATTCCAAGATTGAAATTTGGGTTGGGGTCTTCCCCAATTTGTCAAGTAGGTTATATTGTAACTTGGAAGGTTGGGGTGTTTGCTATGATGGAGGGCCTTGGATAGTGAACTTAGTATGACGAGTATTGACCGCACACTCAGGATTAGCATTGATAGTAATGGTATTGATGTTATGATTAGCGGCATGAAGGCAATGAATGATTTTGCCCCTATCATAATCATGTTTGATACTCGCATAATTGGCTGACATATTGGTCTTAGTACTCGAACTGGGGACAATTCCTTTCCCATGGTCATGTAGTGGGTCTGAAAAGACTTGATGATTAGTGTTCGATGTCTTTTGTTTTTTCCACTAACTTCAATAATTCTCTTGTCAACAAGATCCTATATGATATTCTTCAGTTGTTGACAGTTTTGTAGGTTATGTCCCTTAGTCCTATGATAATCACAAAAGGCATTGTCATCCCACCAAGCTAGTTTAAATTGTCCTGGATCATATTTTCTTAGTTCCTGCAATTGTATGAGGTTGTTTTGTAACAGTTGTTTGAACACCAACTCAATGGGTTCCCCTAAGGGAGTGAACTCATGTTTCTGAAATCTCCTTGGTTGTGGATGTTGAGTATTTGGGACTATGTTAGGAGGTTGATTGATAGCATTAAGCGTGTTGGAAAAAGTATGAGGTCCTTGTAATGTGAGGAGGGGTCCTATTTGTGATGTTTTAGCATCAACCACCCCATCATTTGTGACATTTTTGTTGCGAGACCAAAATCTATTTCTATCCGTGGGGGTGTTTTGTACGATCGGGTTTCGATTTTCTGTTGTTATCTTGAGTTCACCCTTTTCAATGAGATCCTTCTCTATTATCACCCCTTTTTCCACTAGTTTTGAAAAAGATATGCAACAATGTACCCTTAAGTTACTCCTGAGTTTTGGATGAAGGTTTTCTTGAAACATTGTAACCTTTTGTTTTTCGGGTATCTCGATAGGACACCTACTAGCAATAGTTCTCCATCTCTGGAAGAAAGAAATGAATGTTTCACCTTCGTCTTGCATTGTGTGGCACAAGGTTGCTATATTTATCTCATGGTCAATGTTGAAGGAGAATTGCTCCACAAATTTCTTGACTATTTCTCCCCAAGATCTAATGCCAGAATCTAGACCCGAAAACCATTCTAGTGCAATTCCTACAAGACTTCATGGAAATAGTCTCATAAGATACTTGGGGTCGTAAGTGACATCTATGCATATGGTAGAAAATTCCCTGATATGTTCTACTGGATTTCATTTGCCATTGTACTTAGGAAGATTCAGTATAACATATCTGTGAGGGAAAGGTGTCATGTACAATGATATATCAAAAGGGAATGGGCATATGTCCTTTGTTGAAAATGATTTCTTAGTTGACACCGACATGTTATCCATTTGCATTTGTAATGCGTACATTTGTGTTTGTAGGACGCCAACTTGGGTCAAAGATGTGCTAGGAGGATTATGCGGATCCATGTATGTATTCTAAAATCCAAAGTCTCGTGATGGGTTTTGATTGAACATTGGCATCTGAGGTGGATTCGGATTCGGAATGTTGGTAAATGTATTCTGATCTGGAATCGGCATAAATTGGTATTGACCTGGGTTTTGTGTAAACGGATTTTGAGTACCACTCTGTGAAAAAGGATTCTGATTCAGAATTGATGTGAAATAGTTTTGGCTTGGAATTTGTGTATACGGATTCTAACTACCAATCTGTGAAAAAGGATTCTGATTCAAAACCAATGTAAATTGGTTTTGACGTGGAATCTGTGTGGACGGATTCTGACTACCAATCTGTGAAAAAGGATTCTGATTCGGAACCGGTGTAAATTGGTTTTGACTACTAGTCTGGAAGAGTGGATTTTGATTGCCATATTGGAAGGAGGGAATGCCCCCTGTTTGTGTAATCCTTGGTATAGTACTAGTGATTTGAGCACTAGATATGGCCATCGACTGTGGTAAGGTACCCATGATACTAGCAGTAGGTATGGTTGTTGATTGTGCACTTGTGACACCGACATAAGATGTATGGGCTGATGTTTTAGGTCTTTTAATCCCACTAAGAGGACCAGAGGGAGTGGATGATGATGCCCCTATAGTGAAATTAAATCCCAATGTTGTGCCAAATGTACCAAATGGGGAAGTATGGACTGTCGTACTCTGTGTAGATGTGCTAGATGGCATAGTTGTGCTTATCTGAGGTATAGTAGTACTAGCAGTCATTGTGTTTGTCCCTTGTGTAGGTTGAGTTTGTAAGGTGCTAATGTCAAATCTTGGAGGTAAAGTAGCACCTTCAACTAGCAATTTAGCTAAATATCGTTGTCGATCATTTTCTAGGTACTCATCTACGAAAGAGGAAAATTCAGGGTCTTGTGTGGCAGCCTCTATGTCTTCGGTTGTAACATGTCCTTGAGTATTTCTAGTGGTGAATTTGTCTAATAGAGTCTTATGAGGTCTTGAAGAAAATGGATTGATGAACTCATTTGGGTTCGACATGTTTTCTCTCTCTCTTCTCTTAGACCTATTTTCAACCATGTAAGACAAGCTCAATATGCGGGCAATGCAAGACTATATGTATGAACTGTCTAACTCTAGTCTATGTTTTTAGAATTTTCTTATGAAAAATAAGGGATGTCCTAGGATAACACTAGTCTAGACTCTAACAATGCAAAAGTCTAAGTAAGGCCCTAAAGTGATCAGTTCTATAAACCCAAGGTGAAGGGACCAACTGCCTAAAGTCAAACCAAGGTGTCAATTTAGTTAAGTCAAAGAACCAATGTAGGATGAGGATCAAAGACAAGCTGAGTTTCCTAACTAGACTAATGAGCTAGGAGGACTCTCTGTAGGAAAAAGTATAAGATGATAAGACTAGGTTCAATGACAAATTTTGTTGACACTATGACTTTTCTAGAGTATATTGGTGGACTACTCCTAAAGTTCATAAAAGTGACCTTTCTAGAAGTTTAATGCAAGGTGATATGTACCCTAAAATGAAACTAAAATTTAACTGAAGACAACTATGGTAACAACTAAATGAACCTAAAGGATGCAAAATTGAGCAAATCGTTTTAGATTTCTGTTCAAGGACTATTTGTGTGAAGACAACTAAAACTGGTGCAGATGTGCTGACTAGACAGTGATTATGAATTTTGGTTTTCTGGTAATTAGACAGATGTGTCACAGGATTTAACAGATGTGGTTCAAGTTTAACAGTTACGGTCTAAACTGATAGATGCAACTCAAGATTTACCAGATGCGAGTCTAACTGACAGATGCGACTCAGAATATAACGCATGCAATTTTTCCAAAGTAAATGCGAGCCAAACTGACAGATGCGACTTAGAAATTATAGATGTGACTCAAAATTACAGTTGTGACTCAAAACTTAACATATGCGACCCTAAAAATTAGATGCGTGTTTCTGGTGAACAGTTGCGACTCTCTGTGAATTTTAAGTGACATGAAATTTAAACTGACTTCATTTTCTGTGATCAAATTTTGACAATCAAAGACAATCGTAAGACAAAGTGTTTCCAATTTTGATTTTGGACTCAAAAAATGTTTAAAGTGATAACAGACAAGCACATCCTAATAGGCCAAAGGCCTAGGGTTTGTATACTTGGTATAGCCCACCTATTATACCCCAGATTGGTGATGAACACCTTTCCTTCTCAAGAGCAGATAGCTTAGGAATTTGGTGGCATTGGCTCCCCTACAGGGCTCATTAACGTCTTTTGAGCACACCAATTCTGAATTCTTTGGGCAATGACCTCCCAAGAACTGCTATCTCTACTCAAGGGGATCAGTAGTGAGTATCTTTGGGCATGATACTGTACCCTGCACTAATACCAAACAACGACCACAAATAGGTTGGTCTCTAAAATAAAAAGGTATTTAATTCGGGCATTCTGTTCGTGGGGTGTGATCCATACGACATGAGTCCCCTTTCAGATCCATCTCATCGAAACCACACTCATGATTCTTGGGGTTTCCCCAAGAACCCACTTTTATTTACCAGCTAGAAGTCCCTCGGGTTCAGGGTGCTACCGATCTGAGTCGTCCTGGGGTGA
This sequence comes from Sequoia sempervirens, assembly GCA_007258455.2. NCBI lineage: Eukaryota > Viridiplantae > Streptophyta > Pinopsida > Cupressales > Cupressaceae > Sequoia > Sequoia sempervirens. The sequence continues at coordinate 137,103,536 of VDFB02271358.1, read as the reverse complement.
GTACTTTTTCCCATCATAACAGGCCCAAGTTCTAGAGTTGGTAACCATTTCTCTTACACCCAGGATCGCATGGATGCACAAGGGGAGAGGATACTCTAATGTACCAAGTCGTAAGGGTGACCAGACTTGTGCTTTCGCACCAAACATAGTAGACACTTGTTAATTTTAAACCAAACGAAAGATTGCTACACTACCAAACAATCTGTTTTAAATTTAACTAGGGTCTTCGACAAACGTCCTGCAGAAAAAACTCATTAGTAATTTTCAATATTGTCTTCGTCAATCATCTTGCAAAAGCTTGTTAACTCTGAAAAGGCCACATGCTGAAAATAAGATATCAGTAACACAAAAATCAATTGAAAATTTTAGATTGCGGGAAACAAAAAATAAAATTTTACCAGTCAATTACGTCATTTTGTTACCAGTCAGATGCGTCATTTATTTTTTAGTTGCAGCTCAGGAAATCACTTGCGGTTCAGAAAACTTCAAATGCATCATTTATCTGTCAGATGCGGTTCAGAAAGTCAAATGCGGTGTAGAAAAATTCACATGCATTGTTCCGTACGAAAAATATGCAAAAACAAAAATAAAATATCTACGGATCTGCGAAGATGGTGTCTTCACGTCGGGTTCACCAAATGTAACGCCAAATAAAAAACTTGCACAATAGACAACAATAGAAGATTAGAAGCACACATGCATACAATACTAAATCTAAAATGAAAATTCATTTGTTAAGCAACAAAGAACATGGGAAAGTAAAAACGTAATTAAAACTAGAACAATCTCACCAATTCCAAATGTATTTCCATGATTTATCTCGATTGCCCTTCTCCATTTTGCTTGTGTAATATAATTGCCCTCAGATTTTCAAGTTCATGCAAGTATAGCCTAAGATAATGATTAGCAAAATATCGAAGAATCAAGATTGAGTGCTCGCAAGATTCGACAAGAGATTTCAATTTCAAGAGAGATTTCGCGAGAGATTGGAATGAAGAATGACAAGTCAATTTATAGAAAATTGATTATTCGAAGGACAGGCCAAGATCGAAAGATCAACGGACGATTGAGATTGACTGATTAGACATGCAATTAGATAATTGTTAGTAGTGACATGAGTGATACAAACTAGAAATAGAATTAAAAATTAAATAAATGATTTAATCTTCAGTTCGGCATTCGAAAACATAAGAAATATCTTTGCATGACAAAGATGAAGATTGATTATAATGACTCTCTGTTTGAATGCATGCACAACATTTAATTATATAAATAGGAATATTTAATTAATCCGCATGTACACGCAAATAAGTTAGAACTGGAGGATTGAATGATCTGACGAAGAGATTACTCGAGAATGCCACTCAGACATCAAATGAATAGTTAACTGAACGATTAAAACAGATGTCGAGTTGAGTAAAAGTGAATACTTAGATAACTCACATAATTATCTAAAATATAGAGGAATGCGTTAAAATAGAATTAATGAATTAAATAATTCATTTAATTCAAGACTCTATATTCGAAGAATAATTAAATAAATAAGATTTATTTAATTAAATGATGAAGGGATTTAAAATGAATAATTAAATAAAGAATTTATTTAATTATAGTTGAAATATGGTAGAGTAAATTAAATAAGAATTTATTTAATTTGACAAGAAGGATAAGGTTAATTAGTAACATAATTAAATAAAAAACGTTTATTTAATTAATCGATAGAATAAAGAAAAGTGTGAATTAATTAAATAATTAAGATTATTTAATTAATAGAAGAATTAATGTTAAGATGAATTAATTAAATAATTAAGATTATTTAATGAATAGAAGAATTAATGTTAAGGTGAATTAATTAAATAATTAAGATTATTTAATCAATAGAAGAATAGGAATTATGAAGAATATTGAAGTCGCAGGCTTAAACCAGATTTTGGTGTCTACAAGTCTGCAAGGCCTGATGATCATTATATAGAACAAATTCCTTCGGCAACAAATAATGTCTCCATTTCTTTAATGCTTGAACTATTGCATAAAATTCCTGATCATACACAGAATACTTTCTCTTTGGCATCATTTAACTTTTCACTAAAATAGGCAATGGGCTTACCTTCTTGGTTCAACACTGCTCCAATGGCACATCCACTAGCATCACAATCCACTGAAACACCTTGTTGAAATCGGGAGGGCTAGAACAGTTGCTCTATCACCTTCTCTCAACAGCTTCAAAAATTTTGCCATCCAGTTGCTCCACTTGAATTCTTTTCTATCCCCTCTCATTGTTTCAGTCAAGGGTCCACAAATACTACTAAAGTTTCTAATGAACTTTCTATAAAAACTAGCCAAACCATGGAAAGATCTCACCTCATAGCTTGTTCTTGGGGTAGGCCATTCTACAATAGCCTTCACCTTCTCTGGGTCCATCTTGAGACCTTCTACTGAGACAACAAACCCCAAGTACACTAACTCCCTTCACAAAACTGCACTTCTTCAAATTAATCAACAATTTCTCTTCTAACTTCTCAAAGGCTCTCCTAATATGCATCGATGCTCATCCAACGCTTTACAAAATCAAAATATCATCTAAATACATAATAAAAACTTCCCAAATTCTTTTTAGTACCTTGTTCTTGAGCCGCATGGAATGTAGCTTGGTGCATTGGTTAGCCCAAAAGGCATGACTAACCACTCAGACAGCCCTCTTTGGTCTTGAAGGTAGTCTTCCATTCATCTCCCTCTCTGAACCGATCCGGTGATATCCACTCTTCAGATCAATCTTTGTGAAGTACTGAGCTCCACTCAAACAGTCCATCAGTCATCCATCCTTGGTGGGGAAATCTGTGCTTGATTGTTATCTTGTTTATGGCTCGAGAATTGTACACATCCTCCACTCCCCATCCTTCTTTGGTGCTAGTACTACAGGTACTGCATATGGACTCAAACTCTCCCGTATCAAACCCTTTCTCAACAATTCTTGAACTTGTCTGCTAACTCCTCATTTTGCTGGAGTCATTATATGAGTTGTCTTATTTGGCAAACTACCTTTAGGAATCAAGTCAATCTGATGACTGATCTTCCTTATTGGTGGTAAACCCTCGGGTACATTATTAGAAACAATATCCTGAAACTCATCCAACATCCCAGAAACTTCTTCTGGAACCTTCTCACTATCCTCCTTACTCACTCTAGGAATCAATGCATAACACACACACTCATGCTTCATACCTTCTAAAATTTTCTTCCATCTACATAACAAATTCTAGCACTATTGTATACCTTTTCTTCGGTCTCCTTCAGGGGTTTCAACTTGTGACGCCCCATCCTTTGTCAAGGAATAAGTGTTTGCATAGCCATCATGTATAGCTCGCCTATCGAACTGCCATGGCCTCCCCAACAACATGTGACATGCATCCATGGGGATGATATCACAAGAGTACCTCATCATGGTAGCTCCCGATCTTGAACTTTACTAGGCATTGCTCATTGACCAAAACTTTGTGGTCTTTTCTGCAACCGGTGCAATTCGATATGGATGCGAGTGCCTTTCCCTCTTTAGCTTCAACTTTGTGACCATCTCTTCTGACACCATAGTTATCGTGCTCCCACCGTAATAATGACATCACAACATTTTCCTTCACACTTGCACCTTTGTGAAACAGATTCTTCCTCTGTTCTGATTCCTTTCCTTAGTCACGGGGCTCTCCTAATCACTAGGGCTTCTCCCTTCAGCATCATCCAATGTTGAGGATTGGGCCTCATTTGCATCGCAAACCCTTCCATGACCTTTGATCTTTTTGTCTTCCCTTCCTTGGTGTTGTGGACATTCATAGGATCGATGCCTTCTTCACCACACCGGAAACACGTTCCTTTGAAACCACCTCTTCCAGATCCTTGTCCATATCTCCCTCGTCCTCACCTCTTTGATCACCACTATTTTGATCAGAGGGTAGAAGTTGTCATTCCTTTGGCTTCGGCTAGTACCCACATCTTCACTTTTCTTTTCATCATCATTTCGGCTTCCTGAAGGTCTTCCATTGCCCCTTCCACTTTGACCTCCTCGTCCTTTTTGCTTGCCATCAAATCTTTTGTTTAGCTTCTCTTCCACCTTCAAAGCAAACTGATACACATTCTCAATGGTGGTAATTCTGACTAGGCTTAACTCCTCCTGAATGCTCGGTCATAACCCATTAAGCTATCAGGCTACCTTCTCCTTATTGGCCTCTATGTGACCCATTCTAATGATTATCTTGTGAAAATCTTTAGTATATTCTTTCACAGATCTGCTTCCTTGCTTCAACCCTTGCAATTTCTTCAATAGATCTAACTCGTAGTCCATTGGTATGAACTGCTTCTTCAGTTTCTCAACCATGCGATCCCATATGATGATATTTCCTTTTCCTCTTCGATTTCTTTCCAACTGGACCTCTTTCCACCAAATATTGGCATGCCCCTTCAGCTTCATTTTCACAAACTTAACTTGATCTAGGTCCTCTATTTCATCATACTCAAAATATTCTTCTAGCTCATTGATCCAAATCGATCAACTCTTTCGGGTTCAAACTTCTGGAATAACTGGGGACTTCTTTTCTGGGTCTTTTCCCAATCTTTGAAATGGCCCTTATTAGCCACATTTGGTCTTGATCAATTGCTTCTTCTTCCTCTTCTACATTTGAACCTTCTTCCTCTCCTTCATCCTCACTTTCCTCCCTCGGGTTTAACCCTCTTCTCAACTGCTCTTGTAACGCATCAATCTGTCTCTGGAGGGCTACCAGTGCATCTCTTCCACCAGCATTTCTGTTGCCTCAACCACCTCTGGAACCACCACGCCTACCAGGCATCACTCTTGGAGGTATCTTTTTTGACCTTGACCCACAACCACGGTCCTGGTGTGAATTGCCTCACGATCAGCTATCTGTCCACACGCTCAAGAAAACCTGCTTTGATACCACTTGATGAAGGTGCAACCCAAGACTTAGAAAATAACCCACAAACAAGAGAATAATTTTATTATTTAGAAAATGGATCTTCTTACATGCAGAGGATCTCAAATCCCCAAGTTCTACAACACATGCAAGTTACAGACAACTATAGAATAACCCTTTCGCAATATGCGAGCTTGTCCCCAAAAAGTTACCCAAAAATTGGAAACCTGCCCATAAATAGAGATCCTCTTTAGTTTGGAGCTAAAACAACATTCAAATTTGAGTTTAGGTGGTTTGGCTGAAAATTTACAACATGAAGTTCAAATTTCAAAAGAGCATTTGCAATTGTATCTTCTAGAAAGTGTGCTAACTTCTCGGGGCCATAACTTTTGATCTGGGACTCTGATTCACAAAATTTTTGAACCATTGGAAAGGTCACGAAGTCAATAACGTGCTCAAAATATGCTACACAAATTTCAGTAAGTTTTAGGGCCGATCCGGGAGCTCTAAGTGCCTCAAATCTAACTCGGAAGATTTTCAGGTGCAAATCTGGGAAACTAAAACTGCAATATCTTTCAACCTAGGAATAGAAAATAAAAACCATAAATTAGGAATTTCATTATGACGAAAAGGGTATCCAAAAATGTAAAAACATCTAAAAAATGAGAAACTTAAAATTTAACTATTTTTGGGTGATGCAAGATTGCCCTTACACCACTGGATGCTCTTGCATCATAAAGGGCATTAAAAGGCATAAAGTGATCATTGTAATGGTTGTTGATGGTTGAGGATTTAAAATACAAGCTCTTGACATGCAGCCATATTTTGATGTGAAATCAATTCCAAGTCATGAAGATATGTGTTAGCTTTTATTTGAATCTAATTTGAGGGCTTAAAGCGTTGATTTGAGTTAGGAAGCTTCATTTCTTTGCATACAGTCCGATTACCCTATTTTTGAAGGTTTTGTAGTCCAAACATGATATAAAGGGGGTCTTTAACTTTTTGTGATTACTGTAGCTTGTGTAAGAGGCCCCATGGATACTGTTATAATTGTAGGATGCATGAATAGGGAATAGGATGAGAAATAAAGAAGGTATAGCTGCTGTCTTCAAGAGTTTTGTGAAAAAAATCATGTGAAATGAAAGGTTCAAGCCTAGGTTTCAACAAAATAGGTATGGGAGATCTGATTTTATGAATTTTTATCCATGTACAGACCTAATGGGTTGTTTCTGAATACTGAATATAAATGATATATATACACAAAAACACACACACTTATATATATGTATGTATGTATGTATGTATATGCATTTTTAAATGTAAATGTAAATGCAATTATTGGATGCTCTCCTGGAAAAATAAATGCAACATATCAGTAAAGAAATCTATATCTATGCATATAAATGTGTATTTCTAAATGCAAGTGTAAATGCAAAGAGCATATGGTTTTGTAGTGTTATAGATACAACATATCCATAAATTAATGTAATTGAAATTCTAAAGTCTTCAACACATATATTATGAAATTGATCAAACTATTAAACTACATGAGAAATAAATGAAAACAATAAATGCATATGTATGTGTATTTGTAAATGTAAGTGTAAAATAAATAAGAATAATGAAAATTATAAAAGAATACAAGGGATATCAGTGCCTTATTGGGTATATGGAGTCTAATGAATATCTGCAAATGTGGATTTCAATAATGGCAATAATTCAAACTATCAGGCACAAAAATTGTTTACAACTTGTGTAAACATGCAAGTGAATAATTGACAAACTCTTCTTGAGATAGAATGGATATTCTAGTTATGTGATTCTTCTTATTAATCCAAGTAACACTTCCCAATTGTTGTGATTGATTAAAATATTTTAATCCCTACTTTAGAGAACCGAATAACCAGATCACACATATATAGCAAATGTACAATGATAAATTGAGTATAAACTTGTTATATCAATTTAAACAATAAAGAAGTATCAGAATGGAGACAATCAAATAACTGCATAAATTTAACAAATAGCTGATACCAAAATCTTAATCTGCAACTTAGATATCTTCATTTACTCCATCAAAATACATGCATTTGAGTCTTTGTATATCAAAATTCATTGTCTGTTACAAATGACCTATATGCCATCTGTCTGGTGTTTGTATCTTGGCTCTCTTCAACACTTAGTTCTCTAGGAGGGTAGTTGTAATCTTGAGTTTTTAGTTCTCTAGGAGGGTTAAACAAAAATATGAAATTATAGAATAGAACCTTGTAATCGCATTTGATGCAGATTCAAATACAAGCTGTCAATCCTTCACTTTGGTTAGATGATTGAATGACTACCTTTAAAACAAACTAACACGATCTCCATCATGGAAATAAGGGCCCACAAAACTATGTGTTGCTAAGGAAATCCACATGGCACTCGCTCGCGATATCGTGATCTATAAAGACCTCACAAATTCTGATCACATGATGGCGGGCAACTGTGGATCTCAACCATCGATAATCCTGTTCATTCAACACAGTCGTAATCTTTGTCATTAACCATCAAGCACCTTTCCTACCAAGATTATAACATCTTCGTTCATTTGAAACAGGTGCATCTCATAAATGCTTTAGTAACCTGCTACATAACGTATTAAAACTAGATAAATGTATCAAAGTATTTCTATCATCTCTTCAGCTTCATTAAACGAGACACATGGCACTCACCTATGATATCACAATAAACAAAAATAGTGTGGTGGGGTCATCACTTGATGGAGGGGAATGGATGAGATCAAATGATAATTGATTTATAGTCACGCAAACTTGTCCCTCTGCAAAATATAAAAAAATTATTAAAAGAACAAGGGGAAATCACTAGGCCGATGATAAATAATGACATAAGTTTTTTTTAAATGAGGGAGCATGGGACCATCCAAGACCTAGGAAATAATAAAGTCAGGCAAAGGAAATAAAATGATAAATCAAAATGGGCCCAGCCTAGATGAAGTGATGGGGATTAAGTTATTTTAAAACCCTCCCCAAAAAGTAACAACCCAAAATATCCTACCCAAGGCATAAGATAAACACTAGGGTTTTACATGAAGACAAAGGTAAAACCCCAACCTTAGGCTTTTCCCAAACACCATAGATGACCAGAGACATAAGGAAAGATAAAAATGGAACACAAAGAGAAAAATTTGGAAGTTCCATCACAAGGAAAGGTCTCCTCCCTTCTTGGTAGTGATAACCTCCTCCACACACAACCCTTAAAAATTATGAATAGAGGAATATAATCTTTGAAGAACTCAAAGTTGATTCTCTCCTACTTGATGCTTTTAGTCATTTTATACTTACAAACATTTATAGTGATTACTAGAGGCACATAGACCAATTCTTCATAATAGAAGAATTTGATCATACTTTTCCAATGATTGCATTATGAGAAAACCTTAGGTTAAATGAATAATTCCTAGCTAAGTTCTTTAAATCATGTCCAATTGTATAAGAGAAGACTGCTGCTATGTGTACTTGGATACCATGGAGAAAGGATCTTTGGGCTCTTTCATCAATAATCCTACCTTAAAACATACCAAAAGTCTCCTAGAAATTAGACATAGGAAGATTTAAGATGACTTAAAAAAATGTATTGCCAAAGCATAAAATTATGATGACTTAACCAGGCCAAGTATATACTCCCTCCCTATTAACGACTTAGACATATGGAAATTAAATGTAAATTTGCTGCTAGTTTTAGTTATGTAGGTGTCCAATAAACCACTTGGTGGTGTTTCCCTTCAAGTTTATTTACTTGAATGAAGAGCAAAAGTCTTTTTATTACAATTATAGAATGCATTTGAGGCCTTGGTTGTGTAACTGGTGGACCATAGTCACATTGAATACTTGTTACAAAGTTTGGGAGTTAAAATGTTAAGTAGATTTCATTTGTGATGGACACATTTGGATGGTAGTAACAATAACTTGCAATCTATCAAAACTTGATTATTGTATAACCTATGAAATTATAGTGATGAAATGATAAATTAATCATAGTGTCACCTTGGGATCACATCAGCATGAAAGAACTTCATCCAACATCCTTATGAGTGCAGGTACCACCAAATAGGTATTTGTTAGATCTATATTTTTCGAGCGAGGAAAATTCAGGAAGAGAAGAGGAAAGCGAGACATGTAGTATGTCTAAAAGAGGGAGATCAACTAGAGGTCAAAAGATTAGAAAATTTTGTAAATGCATGGAATGTTTTCTTGCTGAAGGGGGGTCATGTTCTTATGATGATGAGAGCATAGGCGATGTTGAGGTTCCATTGAGGTGCAAACATCTACAGAAACAATGGGTTCCCAAGGAACTTCCTCTCCCTTTCCCTCTCTCCCTCTCCCTCTCCCTCTCTCTCTCTCATTCTTCTCCTCTCCCTTCCCCCTCCTAATTCTCTCTCTCTCTCTCTCTCTCTCTCTCTCTCTCTCTCTCT